>CM053507.1:142659209-142930677 GCA_028627145.1 Eidolon dupreanum | reverse complement strand
CTTTAAATTTTTAAATGGCTACATTGTTTACAGTTGTTGAGGTGATGTGCATGTTTAGTGTTTGAACACTTAAAAAGAATGTAACAACATCAACAAAACTAAAGAGGATCCCAAATTAAGGCATGAGGAAATTGTCCTAACTATAGAAACAAATGGCTTGAGGGCCGGGAAGGAATGCCTCACTCACACCCCCCACCTGCCATTCCCACCCTCCCATGGAAAGTATGCTTTAGGCATGGCTATTTCAATTTGTCTTTGACACTTCAAATCTGGGTGAAGCCCAGTTTTGAAATGCAGTGTTCTAAGAGTATACGGACTCGGAATGTTCGCTCATGCCTCACATCTTTGGAACGTTAAGGGGGAAACAGGGCCAGACAAACCGGGCACACAGTAATCTGAAATGTGTCCACTTGTTTGGCACCAAAGGCTATTGAGAGAAAGATGGTTTGGTCCAAGAGTGCTTACAGGCACTCTTCATGGAATACTGAATGAAAGGGACTAATTACACATATCTTAAATGTCTGTCTGGTGGTAGAGAAAGGGGTTAAATGATAGCACATCCATAGGACAAAATATTATGCAGCAATTAAAAACTTTCAAAGAAATTTTGATGGCCCTCAATATAGACATATAAATGTAGGCATGTACACACACACACACACACACACACACACACACACACACACACACAGATTCTTCCACGTGTCCATTCACACATTAGAAAATACTGCATGATTAAAGGCACCAAAGTAGTAACAGAGGTGCTTTCTTGGCGGGGGATTCTGGAGGATAATTTTCTTTTTAAAAAAACATTATCCTCCAACTCATCTACAATGAGCCTCAATTTCTTTCCAAATCGGAAAGAAAACAAAAACAAAAGTTTTTTTCTGTTTGCTTTTTAGAGGTAAAGAAAAGGTTCAGTCTGAACACAGCACTTTAACCAGCAGCTGTCCAGCCCCACCGTTTGCTGTGGAGAGTGAGGAAGCTACAGCCGAGCCAGCCCACCCTCTGGGCCTCGCTGCAAGGAAAGGCATGAGTAGTCTCTGTGAGCCACTTACTTTACCAGCAGGAGTTTGTGTGGCCAGTGAAGTTTTGAAAGAAGCACTTATACATCAGAAAATAAGAAGTTATATTCCAGTCCTTTAATCCAATGATTTTCAAGTCGCTATAGATTGAATGTTTGCATCTCCCAAAATACATGTTAAAACCTAACCCTCAAGGCGATGGTATTGGGCCTTGGGGCCTTTGGGAGATGACTAGGTCATGACCTTGGAGCCCTCATGAATGAGATTATGTGCCCTTATATAAAAGGCCCGAGAAGCTCCTTTGCCCCTTCTACCATGCGAGGTAACAGCGAAAAGACAGCTATCTATGAACCCGTAAGTGGGCCCTCAACAGACACCAAATCTGCCAGCACTGTGATCTTGGACTACGCAGCCCCCAAACAGTGAGAAATAAATGTTTGCTGTTTACAAGCCACCCAGTTTATGGTATTTTTGTTATAGCAGCCCAAACGGACTGAGAAGACACAAGTCAGCAACTGGGTAGTTCTCCATCAAAATTCACATGCATCTGACCCGAACAAAATGACTATAAAATTAATCCAGGTAGCTGCAAGTGAAATTGTTGCTGACAACTTGCTTAAGTAACATCTTTAAATGGCTGGCTTATTTTTGGCAATAAATTTACAGCATCACCTTTTTATGTGCTCCAGTCATGACGTCTTCGAGAGAATCTTGGGTTCAGGGCCCCAGTGTCTGGATGTAAGTGCTGGGATCAGACCTTTCTCACTCTCTGGTCTTGGGCCAGCCTCAGCCATCACAAACCCATTTCCTTGCCTGCAAGTCAAAATCAGAGTAGAAGGCAAAGTACTCAACAGACTTTAATCTATGATGCAAACATGTCCTTTAAGTATTGTTGGAAAACCTGTCATTTCCCAGGTATCAATCAGGGAGAGTAACAGGGGATCTTCAAGAAAAGGTCTGAGACCCTGACAATGTATACGACGTAGGGTTCTGTCCCTCTCGCTGGAACAAGTAACAGAGAATGTCACCACTATTTTTAGTCAAAGTGCTCCGAGTTGGCTGCACCTTCTTCTGATAGAGGGGCTGATGCCTGCACTGTATGATAACTGATGATCACGCCTCCTCTCACCCCATGTTTAAAATCTAGCTCGGGCGCTTTCTCAGGAGTTGGCAAACCATAGCCTGCTAGCCAAACCCAGCCTACCACTTGCTTTTATAAATAAAGTTTTATTGGAACACGGCTATGCTCATTCATGTATTATCTTTGACTGTTTTTATACTATAGTAGCAAACACGAGAGGCTGTGACAGAAACCGTATGGCCTATAAAGCTGAAAATATTTACAAACTGGACTTTTATAGAAGTGTGCCGACTCCTATACTCTTTTTGATATGCTTATCTCCAGACATGTGTTAGGGAGAAACTGTTAGCAGTTGTACATGGATTTCACTAAGAGTCCACAATCTGCCCTAAGGAAAGATATAAAAGGGGTAGGAAGTCATGTCTATTGTCAGAAATCCTTCAGTGGGACAAAATTTTGCTAAGTAAACCTTGATTTAAAGGGAAAAACAAGGTAAGACCCTCTTCCCTTGCTGAAAGGAGTCAGCTGTGGGTTATAGGAAGACCCCTTGGTCATCCACCCCACCGCGCTCCCCGCGCTTTGTCACAATATGATACACGAGCAACGCTAAGGTCCAGACTATCTGGATAATCGAGATTCCACGTTGAGGCAGAGGCAGGTAATACCTAGACACTGAATATTATCCCTGCTAGAATATAAAGAGTTGTGTGAAACTCTCTGACCATCTCTAGATGTTCAGAAATTTCACCCTAAGTTTAAAAATAATCAAAGTATGGTCTACTCCAGAGAGAAAAGGTATCCCCAAGTTGGCAAAATCCTAAAACACCCACCTGTGAAGTACTTTTTATTTCTATACTTTTCTAACTTGGTCATGCTAATTTTGAACATAAAAAATCTTTCCAAATGCTCATCTTAACAAATAGTTCATTGTATTCACCCAGATAGAACATAAATTCTTAACTATCTTGAAATAGATTTCAATACAGAGAAAAGTACTGTAAGCAAATTTTATACAGTAAATAAACTTTATTTATTCTTCCAAATGACATTGCCAACAGTCACAGATTTGCATACAATAGTTATATCTTGACTATTTACAATTTACAGTAGTATTTCTTCCTCTGAAAAATATAAGTACAAAAGCTAAGTAAACAATGAGGTACTGCCATTTGGATTGATCATATTTCATTGCTTAAAGAACTAGTCTGTAGTAAATATTCAACAAATCAATCTAGATAAAATAGTCAATTAAATGCTCTAATTTCTCAGAAAAAAATCCACTATGTTTCACCCCAAAATGTATTGCACAAGTCTTTTTTTAAAAAATCACTCTAAAAATAAATAGAAAAGGCGAGCAGTTCTTAAAAAGAGGGACAAAAAAGAATGGAAGAAAGGAACATTAAGTGAGCCCATAAATCAGGTTAAGTTATTCAAAAAGTTTTAAACATAAAACTCTTCCCAACAAAAAAAAAAAATGAAGAAAAAAGTAAAAACTATCACTGTTTCTCCACTGATACAACCTATTTAAAAGGCAGTCTGCAACATATCTGTGGGCCAATGTCAGATTTTTCTTGGTCTTTTGGCTACATGGGGGCCCTGAATAACAGCTTCTTTCTCAAACAGCAAACGTGCAGTTTCTCGAGCTTGCCCAACATTACTCTCCTCATTTCTTCAAGATGAAGATCGGAGCCAGGACTGGAAAAGAAAAAGGAAAAGAGGATAAAGAAAAAAAAACTTTAAAGCCAACTTTTTGGGAGATTTGTTGTTTCGAGTGAAAATCAAATTATATTCTATGGCCTGGGGATAGAAGTAGAAATATTCTAGGTATTAAATCCTTCCTAAAAGAATCTTTTAAAAATCAATGTCCTTGGAATGAGCTGACCTGGAGTCAGCAATCCCGGAAAACGGTATTTTTAAGTGACACTGGCACAGCAACCTCCATCATGTATCGAAAGCTACCAGGTCATAATCAGAGAGCCAGGAGTAAACCTGCTGACTTGAGAGAATTTCTCTAGGACGCAGCTCTTCAGGCTGGATTTAAAGAGGAGAAAGAGTTCTTCCTTGTCGCTAATGTGTTGATTTTTCTACGTATTGCATTTCTCCAGGATGATATGCATGGCAGCAGGGGACAAGTAGCATTTTAGTGTAAAAAGTTATGCCTCATCTGAAAGTAACAAACTAAATTTTAAAAAACTTAAAATATTATGAGAAATGATGCTAATAAGGTTTCTCTGATTAAAATGCTAAAAGCCTGTGTACTCAGGTCAAATATGAGGTTAAAAAAAAAAACTCATAAAATTAAATTACCAAATAAGATTAAGTAATAGAGACAAACTTTTCATATTTATTTAAGGGAAAGAGAAAGCTTTAAAGTCTTCTCAATTTGTAAATGAACAATGTAATTCACTACTCATGATGTATTTCTCATAGTATATTATCTATAAAACTAGCTATATAATCATGTTGATCCTAGAAATCTAGACAAGAAGACTTCCTGTTGTATTTAAATTCCTTTGTCAGTTATTGCTTTGCAACCACGGCGTGCACTGTTGTAGGAAGAAATTCATGCATGATTTGATAATGCTGCACAACAGTCAATGTCATGAAAGACAAAAAAGCTGGGGGAACTTTTCTAGTTTAAAAGAGAGACTAGAAAAGCACAGCAATGAAATGCAATTCTCAATCTTTGAATTTTGGAATTTAAAAAATTATGAAAGACATTATCTGGAAAACTGGAAAAATGTGAATGTTTACTATATACTAGATAACAGTATTATGTTAACGTTTATTTCCTGAAATGGATAACTATTACTACTATGTAGGAAAATGCCCTTGTTCTTAAAGATACTTGCTGAAATATTTAGTTTTTGTTTGCAAGTAACTGTCAAATGTTACAGAGGGGAAAATACATATGGAAAGAATGACCAAGAGTGAAAGCAAGTGAAAATACTGGCAAAATGTTTTATTTTATTATATTTTTTATTTTTTTTATTTTTTACACCTACAGCACCTGGTCTTCCTAGGTGGTCTCCCATCCAAGTACTAACCAGGCCCTACCCTGCTTAGCATCCGAGATCAGATGGGATGGGGCTTGTTCAGAGTGGCATGGCTGTAGACTAGGCAAAATGTTAATAATTGGTGAATATAGCTGAAGGGCATCTGAGTGTTTATCGTACCATGTTTGCAAATCTTATGTTTGAAATTTTTCAAACTAAAAGTTGAGATAATCAGTTAATCAACAGAAATGCGACACAGTACACATTTCCAGTGATTGATAACAGTGTTTAAATGCAATAATGTAAGAACAAGTATGATGCAGTATATTATTAAAAAAGGAAAATTTTAAATTTATTAGGCTTGATATGAGATTTACATGACTAAAGATAATTCTAGATAATCACGAAGGCAAGTTAATTGATATATATTAAAATCAAAATGAGATTCAAAGGTAGGCATAAAGAACTTTTAAAGCTAAAAGATTTTTTAAAATGCTGTATATTGGCATTTTATATATAAACTTGATACTGTTGTTAGCTGAATACTAGCTAAATTAACTAACAATCTCAGAGAATCTTTAAGCTCTATCAATTGTGATAACTAAGCTCCATTAATTGTGATTCTGCTTATTTGTGATTTGTGAAAATTCTAGCAAAGTTTGAGGTTAAAATGTACCCTAAATTTAGGAAGTGCTACATTCAGCTGATAGCATGAATACGGGAGGGGTGTTTAAATAGTGAAGACAGTCAACTGTAATGAAACATTTTTGATGCCTCCACTTCACTGTAATAATATGTTAATAAGAAACAGCCCCGTTCAATAAAGCAGGCTGCCTCTGGGTCTCTTTGGGACAAATGTGCTACTTTGTTACTATTAAGATCCCAGGAAGTAATGAAACTGTGTTTACTTTTAAATCAACTTCACTAGTTTTCCTTATTTCTAAGTAGGCTTTACAATATTTTAAATTCTGGATTCATAAAATATATCACTTCACTTTTACCTAGAAAATGATTTTTCATTTCTCTTTCATAATCTTTATTGACTTCAAAAACCATTCTTGGGAAATAAAAAACGAAAAGGAATATAAAATACATAAATTTTTTTTGGATTCTTTAATAAAATTTCAAGGAGCAAATTTGAAACTTTCAAGTATTATTTAAAAAATTAAAATTTCCTAAAATTATATAACTCTTACTTATAGTGGTAATTATTATTATTTTAATTAATATAGCACTATAATTATTACTACATTATTAATCTATAGAATAGAATTAACAGAAAATACCTATTTTAACCCACAGCAAAATCATATATTCATAAAACAGAAAAGCAAAAGAATTCTAGCGAAATGGTTAGTATCATGCAATATATTTAATTTTTGCACAAAAGACACAAGACATTATTCTTCACTCACCACATGCTAACTAAGCACAGACTGATGGTTTATTCAGAAGATACCACTGCGAGGTGAAGCATACTACAAAGCCAGGAAGAAAAAAAGCTTATTGGGTTAGTTTTAAGACTTAATAATATTAACACAGATTATATGTGTATATGAACTTGAAAGGATTAAACAAATTGTACTTAAAATTTTCTCAAATCTCCTCAAATCAAGGAAATGCAGGCAAAGTGAAAGGAATCTGTAATACCTCCCTCCCATCCTAAGTAAATATCACAGTTTGTAGCTGAGATTTTACTTGCAACTTAAAAATTTAAGCATGATTAAAGATGTACTTCACACTTTCAGTACATATTTATATGACAGATTAATTAGGGTGTGATTATTTGCTTTATAAAACAATTTCATAATTCCATTAAGGTCTACGTTCAAATTTGATTTGCATAATCTCAATTTACCATCAAAAGGTTTTGGGGAAATGTTGATGAATAGTACTGAAGTATATATCTATGTTGAATTGTCATTCCTAAAATATGTCAATTTTATTAGAGAATAACTCTCTTGCAATTCAACAGTACATCAGGAATGGTTTCAGAAATGATAGCCCACTCCGAAATTTCCATTCAAAGGGCCCCAGTTTCAAACACAGTTTTTGTTGTAGCAACCTTCTGAAATAAATTCTATGTCCCGTTGTAAGATGATCACAATCCAATATTACTAATTAGCTTCCTGGTTTAATTACTAATTAGCTTTAAAACAGCACCTGCAAAAACAGAGGTTGCTTATAAAATCAGTGCCCATTCTTGGGTAACATGATCAAACTCAGAAGCATCATTTTATTTACTTTTTATATTTAATGTGAAGTTAGTAAAAAGCAGCAAAATCAAAAGACAAACTAGAAAATAATATTTGCAACACACAACACAATATGTTTAATATCCTATTGGAAAACTTGCAGAAAATATGTATATGGATGTTCCCTGTGTCTATGCTTTAAGTACTGAAAAACTGGAAACCACCTAAATGTCCATGAATAAGAAACTGGGGACCTAAATTGTAGGACATCCATATAATCACACAATCAGTCAATAAAAAGAATGAGAGAGATCAGTTTGTAATGGGGTGGCATAATATAAAAATATATGAAGTAAAAAAAAACAAGCTGTTGCATACTCTCATTTTTATAAAATAAAGCAATTAAATCATAAAGGAATAATTATAAATACATTTTAATAAAGATTAGAAAACCTGGGGATATTCTCCACACTATTAACAAAGATGATCTTTTCATGGTGGAAACAGTTGGAAAGCTGAAGATCACAGAGGCCTCCCTCCCTTTGCATGTAATATGTTTCTGAACTGTTCGCAATGTGTTTTTGGCAATGATCATTTGTTATGTAATTCTAATAAAACTAAGAATCAAAACCACTTTTGAGATAACAAATAGGTATTTTACATGTCCAGTATTTTTTACTCTGTATCAGTTTTATTTGCATTTGTTTCTTGAATCCACCTGGCCTGCATCTACTGAGTCCTGCAAAGGGCAAAATAAGCCACCACTGGAATGGAAAACACTTGTACCTAACAATGCTGAAAAGTTCTGATGATTTTATTAATTCAGGAGAGATTTTAAAAATTCCAACCAAAGGGAGAGAAGTAAGAAACAGTAACTGAAGTATAAAGACTGGTCTAGGGCAAGGATTAATCAAGAACTTGACGAAGGATCGGTGTGAAAAGCAAAGCAAAACAGTTAACAGAAGATCAATTAAAAAATAAATGACTACAGTGGATGAGGTAAGAAAATAAGCCAAACCTTTTTCATCAAAAAAGAAAAATTTTCTTTTAATGAAGTCATCAAGAAAACAGCCATCTACGTTAAACATGTCATTCAGTTTGCTAGCACTCTAGAGATAAAAATGCATTTCTAGGAACACTTCTTAAAAAGAGATTTCTACATAACAAAAGAATCTCTTAAATTGCAAGAGATGATTTAGCACTTGCTTAAAATAAAGTTTCTATAATACTGTATGTCAACTATACCTTAATCAATTAACTTTCTTAATGAAATTATCCTAAATAACAAATAACACTCTCCTTTTAAAAAATCTGATGGTGTTACTTCCAGGGCAGTGTTATTCAGCAAAATACAATTAGACAAGCTAAAGACTTTTGCATTCACTCTTGCTTCTAGCCTGCTACTGAAATACTATTTACTGTGGCCCTCTAAAGCAGTGGTCTCCAACTTTTAGGGTACCAGGGACTGGTGTTCCTCTGAGAATCTAATGCCTGATGATCTGAAATGGAGCTGAGGTGGTGATGTTAGCACTGGGGAGCAGCACAAATACAAATGAAGCTTCTGCTTGCTTGCCTGCCACTCACGTCCTGCTGTGTGGCCCAGTTCCTAACAGGCCATGGACTGGTACCAATCCGTAGCCAGAGAATGGGCACTCCTGATCCAAAGCATCTACACCATCACCAAATGAAATATCAGGGACAACAAGCTAAAAACTGGGAGGAGGAAAAAGGCTGCTCTAGGGAAGACAAAAAGATACGCACATTTGATACGTGCATTTTCTTTTTAACTTCTGCCTGCTCCACATAAGGCGATTTTTTGTACTTGAAACAAATCTAAAACTTCAAAAATTTACAATTCATTTTATACTTTAGAGGGAAAGAAACCTTAGGGCTAGGATAATACAACATACTCATTTTACCAATGAGGAACAGAAATATGAAAAAGGTTTGCTCAAAATCATACCAGGGATTGGGCTGTTGAGATATAGGCTCTCACCAAAGCAATGTTGCATGTGGCTGACACTCCAAGGTACGAGAAGTGAAGACGAGGACAGTTTTTGAGCTGGTATCATTCCTATAAAATTGACTGTCTTACTAAAGTCTTTAATGATTTACCTTACACACATTAATTATTAGTCCACCTTTCCAAGTCTCATTTTCTAGGAAAGACTCATCCTACATGGCTACGTGGTGGCTAAAGTAGCCATCACCAAGGAGGAAGTGGGTGGGGAGGGAGGGGAAAAATAAAAAAATAAAATGTTATAAAAATAATAATAATAAATAAAATGTTAAGGAAAAGAGAGAGAGAGAGAGGTCATCACTACCACCTCTACCATTATCACAAAAATTTGGTGTAGACACTATACTCTGGTTCTCCAACAATCCTAACAAGATGGTGTCAGTTTTTTAAAGAAACAGAAGCTCTGAGACTTGCCCAAGTTTCTACAACATGTCAGTGAAGGACTAGGATTCCGTCTCTATATACAACGACCCTCAAATAAGCCAAATTTTAATTATGCTCTGTAATTTACTCTTCCTTAACAAATAATGGTTTCGCATCTATGAAATATATTCTTGAAATTATGTTAAACTGAAACCATTTACTAATAACTGTTGTATTCTATAATGGGGTTTTTCAAACAGAATATAAAACTCACTGGGGGAGGGGAGAGATGATTAAGAGAGGATATACTAAAAAGTACCTTACCAGCAGCCATGGAAAACTTTTGATCAATGCCACAAAGTATTCAGAATGTATTCCTCCTATAATACCTGCTAAACAATGCAAACACTGACGTGGGCTGCACACTGTCAGCACAAAGGGCAACTTACTCTCTCTCTCAAGTATCCCAAATATTTATGGACAGGGGAAGCTCTACAAGATGTTTGGGGTTTGTCTTGGTTTACTTATACCAGCTTTTCAGCTTCCAAACCTAAAATAACAAAACACTCAAGGCTGCTGATTTGAACAGAAGGGAAACTGTAGCTGTACATTTATAACATATTACAGAAAAGATCCATTTGGAGTGTACATTTAAAGCTAATATGACCAAATAGCTTTTAAATGATGATTAATAAACTCCTAAAAAGCTTTATTTTCTATTTACTTATATTTCTATTGGAAATATATTTTACATAATGACATTGAAAAGATAATTAGGTATCTTTCTATTGGATAGCTTATCTACTTTTCTATTGAAAAAAGTCACTTCTTTGCAGTGCTGTGTCTAACCAGCTACAGTTCACTAAACAGGGGTATCGAATTAGTTGAAATTTCTTCAAGACTTGTTCAAACACAGCACTTTTTAGTTCTCATTTCATGAATGATAACAATCTTACAGCAAATGTGACTCTTGCTTCAACGTTCTCAATCACCAATGATTAATTTGCCATCAAATACAGAAACAATCATGAGTCACGCATCTAGTAACAAGAATCTCCTTATACTGACAAAAGGTAACTCAAGTTGATTAATAAGTCATCTTCGGGACCTTCCTCACTTCATGTTCATTTAAAGTTATTTCATATTTCCTAAGCATTTATTTTTATTATTTGAATTATATTACTTAGATATATCTTTTACTCATGTATGAATGAATGGATGGTAACTCTTTCTCCTATAATTAAAGGCTGCATACAATCATATCTTCTATGTCTTCAATTTTTCTATAATCACCATAACAAGTAGAAGAAGAGGTGATTACTGACTGAACTCATTTATTAAGCAAAAGATGATAGATGAGACTCTGCTTAAAGCAGTACTGGAATGGGACTTTCTTTCTGGACTGGTCAGCCTCTGGGATAAGGGAGAACTATTTCAGGAAGGATCAGCCACCATTTCATCCCCATCTAAAATGAATTCTACTTTATTCAGGAATAAGGGGACAGTGTTTTTCAAAACTTTCTTTTTAGTTAAACTCAAAAAAATCTGTCTGCTTTAAAAGGATTAAACATGGTTCACTATTTATAGGCACCAATTCGATGAGTTTCCCTCAAGGCAAACCAATCTAAGACTGCATGTGTGAATGTTTCTTAAAACGTTTGCCAAGCAGTGCTTTAGGATGAATCCATATCACAGAGCAAATCCTGATTGAATGTAGCCCAACAGTAAGAAGAGAGTTTGCCATGCTCCAACATTAAGGTGTTAAAGAGGTCATGGGATAATGAACAAATAAAAGCTTTTTTATATCATTTAAAAATATTTTCTTGGACCATAATGTCAACAGGCTTAAACTGCATTAGAGATTTTTATTTTCACAAAGACATAGTTGTTTTATTCAGTGAAGAGGAAAACTTCCACTCTGAGTGACTCCATGGTTATAGAATTAGATGTTCAGTAAAATTTAAAACAGTCTCTCTATTCATGAAGGACAAACATTATAGTGACATACTTTTTTATCAAAAATATTTATAACCAGAAATAACTATAGAGGTATAGCAGACTACTAGATACTGAGGAAGAATGCTTTACAAAAAAACAAATGCTAACCAAAATAACTGCAATTGTCCCAGGAACTATACAATAGATATATAATACAATATACCATGGAGTACTGGGGCAAAGGTCAAGGATTCTGGGATGACCTTAGAGGAAGCCAGGAAGAAGAGGTCAGATGTGCCTGAGGCACTAGGATTCCTTCAGAAGTGATCTGTGCAATGGGCCAGAGGAAAGGAACTTCATAAGTGACTGCCACGTGCTGAGGGTATTGAGCCTTGAATGGAAAAACCTTCCATCTAGGCCATCTTGAGATTTTTGGTTGAGTTCCATGGGTTAAAACCAAAACAAATTAATGACCACTACAGAAAGGGATATTTGGGCTCAAGATAAGGAAGAACTTGTCTAAGAGACACACACAGTTTGTCCAGATAAGATGGTATGCTTTGGGTGGTACTTACTTACTGACTTAGTCCTTCTTACTGGAGATACCACGACACAGGCTAACGCATCACTAAGAAGATCTCTGCTTGCTTCAGGGAGGATAAAGAAATGAACAGCAGTACTCTGATCATGAAATAAGAAAAGAAACGGGGGGAGAATACAGAAGGTACTGCCAACTCCAGCAAGAAAAGAAAAATTAGGAGAAAGAGAAAGCCAGGGGCAAGACACGAAAACTACACAAGTTTCATACTCTACTTAGAATGAATCTTCTAAATGAATCACTGGTCCAGGACAAAAAGAAGTTAGGCATGGGGAATTTTGTGTAATTTATGAAGTGTGTGTTTGTTTCTCTTCAATCACAGCTGACCTCATACAAAGATTTCTAATAATTCAGTTACCTACATTTCCCTTGCAGGGTCTATCAAAAGCTCAAAAATGCTTAATTCTTTCACTCACAATTATTGTATCTGACAATCAATTGAAACGGAATAAAGAACTGTAATCTATAAAACATCACAATATAATTTGGCTTAAAAAATTATTATTGCATATACTAGAACAAATGCCTTTTCTGTCCTTTCCATAAACAGGCCAAGTTCTAGAAATCCCATAGAGAATATTTAATAGCAATAAATCCTTATTTAATAGCAATAAATCTTATTTAATAGCAATAAATCCTCCTATTGCTATTAAGTAAGATTGTCCTTCCCTTAAGGGACTTTTAAAGCTTACCATTAGCCGAGCATCTTCTCTTTCCAAAATTTTCTGAGTTTGATCATCAGGGAACTTCAGCACAGTGGTTATAACTTTTGCCATGGTCTACAAAAAAAACAAGAGACGATCACTAATACATATTAAAGCAGATGATATCTCGACCCATTCTGACATGTTCTGCTGGTGAGATTCTTT
This sequence comes from Eidolon dupreanum, assembly GCA_028627145.1. Lineage (NCBI taxonomy): Eukaryota > Metazoa > Chordata > Mammalia > Chiroptera > Pteropodidae > Eidolon > Eidolon dupreanum. The sequence goes on along the minus strand of CM053507.1, from coordinate 142,917,592 downwards.
AGTGCTCTCAATGGAAGCCACGACCAAAGAAGTATGATGTGAAGGTATTAGTCAAGGAAATAACAGCCAACACTAGAATTTCAATTTAAAAGGACTCCTCACAATGTCGGGTTGATATTATTTTAAGAAGATGCATTTACAAGAGCATGAAGCCATATAAAGTTCTAATGCTCTTGGCCCTTTGTCTTATTAAGATGAAACTTTACTCCTCGTTCATTTTATAAGGGTTTTTATTTGTAGAAATCTATCTGGTAAGTGGTGTATTGCCAAAACATATGCTCTAAATAATCAGAATTAGATACTCCCAAGTTCAGCTTTAACTAAATCACATCATATATCTCATAAACACGGGCTACTGCATGAACATGAACATGCTTAGTAGGTATTTTTAAGACATGCAGCACATCAACCTAATAAAAATACAAATTACATTTTAAATAAACACGAGATGTTTTGTTTGATAGAAAACATGATGAATCAAACATTACACATGGTGGCTTGCAAAACAAGATCATAAACTGTGTAGATCTAAATAAATATACCGTAAGTCAGACTGTCACCCATAAGCTCGTGGAAAATTCTCCTCAAAGGTTGAAATTCCCTATTTTGTATCAAGATGAGATGTTTTGAGGGAGACAGAGAGGAAAGAAGATACCACGTATGAAATAAGTAGAACAAGTTTAGAGCTTACATATAAATTCAGGTGCTACTGTTCCCCTGAGGATTCCTACAGAGGAGGGGAGGATCACCCCAAGAGCCGACGCTAAAATTCTCTGTCCACAGTTACACAGACTATGTGTGCGGTAGTGAGGTAGTGATGGTGGTGGGTGGGGGAGACGGACTAGAGAAGGTCATTGAGGAAAAGATGACATAATTGAGTTAATCAAGAATTTTGGAAACTAACATCATTAGGAAAAAAGTATCATTTCCAGGAAGGAAAGAAACTAATGTTTTTTAAATTCCTATTATATACTAAGCCCAGGCAAGGCAATGTGCATTATTTCTAATACCTACTTCAACTAACAGATCAACTAATACCACAAACCTCAACACAAGATTTTAGTTTCAGCCTCCTTCCTTCATTTTATTTTTGCCTTTGCCATTTTGATGATCAAAAAACTACAATTTATGCCAACTTAATTCTTGGAGAACTTAAAAGGCATTTTATAAAAATCCTCATCCTTTAAATTGTATTGCTGAGATAGAAGAGAATCTTCTGTGCTAAACTGAAGTCTAGAAACCAAGCATATTATGTGGCAAGAAATGGCAAGAGAAATATGAAGTAGTAACTATATTTCAGTATTCTTTTTATTAACACTCTGAAGCAATTTTAAATGCTTTCTGATATACTATCTATGAAGGCTGTTATTAGGAAATAACAAAAATCTAAAATTCAGAGATTCACAATTACAGGAAACATTTATTTAATTTTGACAGTTTATAATGTTCAAAGTAATAAAAAAAAATCCATTTATAGTCACACAAGCATATCTGTCAAAAAAAAGAAAAAAAAAAAGCCAAAAAACTCTGGCTAGGTGTCTCTTCACATGTCTGGACAATGTTAAATGGAAACCCACCTCTAAATTTATCAGTGATCCAGAATTTGAAGCTGATTACTCAGTTAAGATTTAAAGCTCTTAAGAAAACACTTGAATAGAGAAACCCAAGATCTCTGCCATATCTCGGGGAAAAAATTAAACTTTCTACTCTACATACAATATCCTCAGGCCTTAAAAAGTAAAAGATAGTTCAAATGAACCACCTGGTTTAGAAGTGGCCTCTCCTGACAGGTTTTCTTTAGGGAGAGGCTTCAATAAAAGTTGGGATGAGAAACACTTTCTATTGAAGAGGAAAACAGGCTTAATTTTAGTATCAATAATAGCATGGAGCATCAAAACCCAAGAAATAGAAACTGTGAGGACAGAAGGAATAAAGGAAGCTTACTTAACTTCATACTGTAAGAATGTGTGTCCTACATGTGGTCTTCAAAAAACCCATCTGCCTCATAAAATAAACAGTGTGTGCAAAAACAGATGAAGAAACAATGGTGGGGTGAAATATAGATCCTGCTAGACAAGAAACAACTGAAGATGAAGATCAAATCACAAAGGCCAAAAGATACTTTGGCTCATTCTAAAACCACAACCTAGTCTCCATGTCAAGTTCTTTAATAAGTGCAGAAAGTGGGCAAATCAGCAAAAGGTCTATCTCAAAACAGCTCTGATCTTGTCAAACCCTGCTCAAAAATTTCCAGGGTTACTACCCCCAATACCTACAGGTAAAACTGTAAAAACATTCCAGGCCCTCCACACTCTGTGCAGCCTGAAGCAGAGTAACTTCCACCTCACAAATCCAGTGTTTTAGTTGGACCAGACTATGTGTCATTCTAAAACTCACTCAGTTTTCTGCCTTGAACCTTCTGTCTAGGCTGTCCCTCCTATCTGAGCTCATTTATCAAAATCTAAGCCCTCCTTTAAAGCCCAGTAGACAACGTGCTTCTCAATCATGTCTTCCTTGACCTTCCCACAAGTAAGTTTGAGGACTCTGTGTCTCTCTTAATGGCATCACATTATGCTTTACATACTTCATTCTGCATCATATTATGCTTAACTGAGAATAACAGCTCCCCTTTACAACCTACAGACAGTCCCTGACTTACGATGGTTCGACTTAATGATTTTTTGACTTTAAGATGGTGTGAAAATGATGTGCATAATAAATTACATAAATATTCAACTTTAACATAAGATTGGCTTTGTGTTAGATTATTTGCCCAACTGCAGGCTAATGTAAGTGTTCAAGCAGGTTTAAGGTAGGTTACGCTAAGCTACAATGTTCAGTAGTATGTATTAAATGCACTTTCAACTTATGATAGGGTTTATTGGGAAGTAACCCCATTTTAAATCAAGGAGCATCTATATATGGTAAAATCCTTTAAAGTTAGGGTTGGTATCAAATTTCATCTCCCTATTCATCATAGTGATAAACAAAGGGCCACATCAGTAAGTGCTCAATAAATATGCAGCAAATTAAACTGAAAGTCTGCTACTGATTTTCGATATTTATAAAATGTGATGGTAGAATGATAGACTACTTATCATTTTTAGTAACCAGAAAAATACACTGAATGCTAAAGATGAAGACCAGAGAGATCACTTCTCAACACTGATTGCCAGCTAGCTATTAAATGGGGCTTCCTGGGCCTGGAGGACGTCTCTTTCAGCTGTCTCCCAAGCCACACCCTAAAACTAACTACAGAGCCCTGAAAACAGAAAACTTAGACATGGCTGAACTGGCGCTGCCCCAGAATACATCTTATGCTTGTGCTGGGTCTTTCTTCAGAAGGACTTAAACTCTAGAGCTCTCACCCATGTTTTCAAACTCCAAAAGAAACAAATTGAGGCAGTCTCTTCATTTCGCAGACGAAGAAAAGGTTAAATAGTTTATTTAGCAACAACACTGGGATAGTAGTTTTAGATTCGTAAATTTACCAAAGTAGCCCAGGTTCTGAGAGGCTATTTTTTAAAGAGATATGCCTTTTCCCCTTCCCTTGTAATAGTACCAGGTAACATTAAACTATCTACCACACCTCAAATACAGGCTATTCAATAAAGACATAATAAGAGAAAGTCATATTTCATTACCTTTGTTTTAAAAACATAAGGAAAAAATAAGTTTAGTTAGGCTTTGAATAAAAATGTCCTCAGGAAACAGACACTGAGTCACTGCAAATTAATATCTCTCTCATGTGGTACATGTTCAGGATCACACTTATCATTACTTTAATTTGAAACTATTTGATAAAAGAAATGAGATTTCTATAGATACCAAGGACTCAAATGACTTCTAGCCCTACAACTCCTAGCATTTAGCTGAATTTACAATCTATAAATTCATAATATTCTTTAAAGAGATTTTTTGATGCTCTTACATTTTAGGTTTTAAAGATATTCCAAATCAATCTCTGAACTGGCTTAGTACCCTATGACTCAGCAACCCCACAGACTCATAAGTTAAAACACTGATTGCTTCTAAGAATAGAAAACTCATTAACCGATTCTTAACCAAGGTACGCAGACAATGTAAAGGACATGAAGGTAAAAACTTGAAACAGTGTCAGAAACAGAAATTGCTTTAAATGAAATAATTTTGTTCAAGGGAAGACTTGTTAATTTCCCTAAATGCATTCTATTGAATTCAAGATATATTTACCAAAAGTCCAAAAGAAGCCTCTTTTTAAAAACACTGCAGTGGGATACAAGTAAGAATAACACAAGAATTTACACTAAATTTAACATCCTAGAAAACAAATTAGCCAAGTATTATTATCCATATGATGTGATAATTTTTAAATGATCAATATTTCATATGTGAAGAAATGATTTTCTTATAGTGACTAAAGTCAAATATTTCTAAACACCTCTAAGTCATCATTCTTAATTATGACCATTTCCAATACTCCCACACTGTCCTTACGTTTCCATAAAGAAGATAACTATTCTCCTAAATTTAAGATCTGAAGTCAAAATAAAAACAGCCACATGCTTCACAAAGTATTAAGTTAATGAACTTCCAATTTTTAGTTTTAGCATCATCCAATAGTATTTTTTTAATCAATATTTTATAAATATAAGAAATATAAGCAAAATCTACCAATTAACTTCTATAAATTAGAAGCAATGACACAAGTACTATTACTACTATTAGCATGTATGGTCTGCTAATAGTAAACATACAGAATCAACATATATATTAAAAATGAGACATATTTCCTTTTAAATTAAGCCACATGCCAAATATGCCAGATATGATTTATACCTTAGTTTCACGACCCATCATATACTCAAAAAGCACTTTTCGTAAATACTCAAACTCAGTAGGTTCTCCAAAGAGTGAGACGTCAGTATGGTATAAATTTCCACCTGTCAGATAAAAAGAAAATTAAATGATAAAGAAAGAAAAAACAGAAAAAATACTTATTACTTAGAAAATAAACAAATTAAAAACAGTCAAACAAAGAGATGCATCATAGTACTGCATTGTACATACATTCAGAATTCCAATTGGTGTTTTTCCCTTGGAATAAAAAACAAGAAGTATTATAACAATTTTATTTCTCACATCTTTTCTCTTTTTCTTCCTCTTCTTTCTTCTGACATGACAATTTTAAAAGACTATACTTATAGATAAAACAATTTAAAATGCATGAAATATTAATGCCATTATAGTGGTTTTCAAATACTTTATTTCAACATCTTAAAAAGACTGTCATAATAAGTTACAGTTTATCTGTTAATGAAGTTCCATTTCAATCTAAAAGTAAAGAATATAGTTCAGATGTATGAAGTCACACTATGACAAACTTCAATCTGAATTAATTCATAATTATGCATCATGTAAATATATACTTGCATCCACTTGTAGTAGTATGGTGCACTAAGTAATCTGAAAAACGTTCTGCTACCAAGAAACATCAAAATGCTGCATTAAAATATTCTAAGTTCGTAGGAAATCCCTAAAGGGGTAGAGAATAGAGGAAAATGAAACTATAAAATTAATGGGAAGGCAAATGGGAATCTGGTAAAGCAGAAACTGACAAACTGATCCTAAAATTCATATGAAAGTTCACATGGAGACCAAGAACAGTCAAAACAGTCTTGAAAAAGAACAAAACTGGAGAACTTACATGTATCAATTTCAAAACTTAATACAAACCTACAGTAATCAAGACAGGGTGATACTGGCACAAAGATAAATATATCAAAAAAATCAATGGAAAAGAATTGAGAACCCAGAAATAAAATTTTTAGATGACAAATTTTTAAGGGAGCCAAGAATACAATGAGGGAAAGAACAGATTTTTCAACAAATTGTATTAAGACACTGGATATCCATATGCAAAAGAAAGAAGTTAAGACTCTCATCTCATACCATATGCAAATATTAACTCCGAAGAGACCAAAGAATAAATGTTAGGACTAAACATATAAAATTCTTTGAAGAAAACAAAGGAGTAAATCTTCATAACCTTAGATTAGCCAGTGGTGTTTTAGATGTGACACCAAAAGCACAAGCAACAACAACACAGAAAAAGTAGACTTCAAAATTAGAAACTTTTGTGCTTCAAAGAAAAACATCAAGAAAGTAAAAAAAAGAACCTACAAAATGAGAGAAAATATTTGCAATCATACATCAGATAAGGGACTTGTATTTAGACAATATAAATAATACTTATAACTCAATAATAAAAAAAAAATTTTTGAATGGGCAAAGGCTCTATATAGACAGACATTTTTCCAAAGGAGATAGACAAATGGCTAGTAAGTACATAAAAACTAATGATAAAAAAATATCATTAGTCATGAGGGAAATCAAAACCAGGATGAGACATCACTTTATACCCACTGAGATGAGGAAAAGACAATAACAAGTGTTGGTAAGGAAGTGTAAAAACTGGAACCTTCATATACTGTATGTAAAACGGTACAGTCACTTTGAAAACCAGCTTGGAAGTACAGGTAAACGTACTTCCAGTTTACTTCATACAGATAAACGCAGAGGTACCAAATGGCCTGCAATCTTACTCTAGGGAGATATCCAAGAGAAATGAAAATACCTGCGCACTTAAAAACTTGTACGCAAATGTTAAAAGCAGCATTACTCATAACACTTAAAAAGTATAAACAATAAAAATGTCCACTAACTGATGAATGGGTAAATAAATTGTGGTATCCATATAATGGCAACAAAGGAAAGACATACTGATTCACACTACAAAACAGAAGAACCTTGAAAACATGCTAAATGAAAGATGCCAGTCATAAAGTCACATATTATATGATTACATTTATATGAAATGTCCAGAACAGGCAAAATCTATAGTGACAGAAAATAGATCAGTGATTGCTAGAGCTGGAGGGAATGGAGAGAATGGGGGGACGATTGCCAAAGGTTGTGAGGTACCCTTCTGGAGGAATGAAAAATTTCTAAAATTGATTGTGCTTATGCTTATACAATTTTAAAAAATAGACCAAAAATCATTACATTGTACATTTTAAATGGGTGAATTGTATGGTATGTGAATTGTATCTCAATAAAGCTGTTTTAAAAAAATTATAGTACTAGAAAATATAAGCAACATTTTATGGGACTACAAAAATAACCTAGGAGATCCGAAAAAAAAGAGAGAAAATTTCCTCCTAGAAATGAAAATTATAATTAGAGGATACACACACACACACACACACACACACACACACACACACACAAATATCTTAACAAGGGGGCTAGCAAATTAGGTAGAGCTATGTAAGAAAATTAAGAAAATTAAGAAACCAGAAAAACTAGATGAAATTTTCAGAATTCAGCCCAGAGGAAAAACAGACGAAATACTTAAAAGACACGGTAAGAAATGGAGTATAAAAGGAGAAGTTCTAATAGTATGAGAATTAGAAAATAGAAGAAAGGAAATATTTGAATAGATGATCAGAACAAATTTTATAGAACTAATATCTTTTAGATAATATAATCTTTCATAGAAAGATTATAAGACAGTAGAATAAATAAAAAGAAATCTAAGCCTAGACACACTATAGTGAAATTACAGAACACCAATGAAGAAAATATCTTAAAAGCAACCAAACAGAAATACACATTACTAACTGGGAAAAGAACATTGGAAAGATGTCCAACAAATGCCTCGACAACAACAGAATCCAGAAGACAATGAAGTATCAACTTCCAACTTCTAAATGCTAAGAAAAAAATCACTCTCAATCTAAATAAAATTCTGTACCTAACAAAATTAACTTTTAGAATAAAAGATCTCCATTTTTGGTCATGTTGGAATAATCTCAAATTAGATTTCCAAAAGAGATATACATAAAAAAATCAATTCCAGGTCAATTAAAGACTTAAGTGTAAAAAGCAAAACTTAGAACTTTGAGGACAGAAGATAGGAGGATAGTTTTATGACCCTAAAGTAGGTAAGATTCTCTTAAGACACAAAAATGTAACCACAAAGAATTTTCTTTACGGTAAAATTCTACAACAGATATTTTTTAGATGTCTACTCATTCACCCAATGACTCATCTAACATCATACAACCCAACAATTTTACTCCTAATATATACTCAAGAGAAATGAAAACTTATGTTTACATAAAGACTTGGACATGAATGTTCATAGCAGCTGTAGTCATAGTAGCCCAAAACTAGAAATAGGCTAAATGTCCATTAACTGTGATAGGATAAGAAATTTACGGTTCATCCATACAATAAAACACCTTGCAGCAACAAAAAGGGATAAACTGCAACCACATGCAACAACACAGAGGAGTCTTAAAAGTATTAATGCTAGGTGACAGAATACAAAAGATACAGATACAAAAGACTAATTCCATCAAGTAAAATTCTAGAAAAGATAAAATTACAAGAGTAGAAAATGAGATTACTGATTGCCAGGGACTAGAGATAGGACATGACCACAACAAGGCCCCAGATAACTTATTGGAGTGATGGAACAGTCTCTATTTCTATTTTGTTGGTGGTTACGTTATTGCATACATTTGTCAAATCTCTTAATCGTACATCTGGCAAAAAAAGGTGACTATTACTATGTGTAAATTTTTCCTTAATGATCCTGAATTTTTAAAAAACTGAGTAACAGGAAACCACACTGTGCAGCAGGATAATACAATAAGGCTTCAATTATAAGAACTATGGACAATAAGTGAGCCTCTAAATGCCAAAGTTGAAAGTGGCCTTTCATTGTAACTGTACATTTCTTTTGATTTAGAATTTAAATCATCATTTGTTCAGCAAAAAAACAAAAACAAAAACAAAAACAAATGAAACCTCATGAACTTTTATTTACACATAAGAGACTGGCAAAATCTCACAAGTCAGATGATACCAAGCACTGGTGAGTATGGGAACAATGGAATGCTTGAGCACTGCTTGCAGGAGTGTAAACAGACTTGACCGCTATAGACAATTTGGCGTTACTTCATTAAACTTTGAAAAGTGGAAGACAAGCATATTCTATGACACAGAAATTCAACTCCTACTAATATAGCCTAAAGAAACACTTGAAATGTACATCAGGAATCAATGTTCACAGTTAAACTGTTTATAAAAGTAAAACTGAAATAATTCAAATGTTCGCCAATAGGAGAATAAATAAAGTGTGGCATAAAGACATAATGTATTATTATTAAACTCAGTAATGAAAATAGTTTAACTATAGCTTCACACATTAGAATGAATCTCAAAATCATAATGCTGAGTGAAAAAAAAAAAGGTAAGAATATGTAGAATATATACAGTATGATAAGATTTGTATATAGCCCAAAACATATAAAATCATTAAAATAAAATTTCTTTAGGGAACTGCACTTATGCTATAATATAATGACAGTGGTCACCCTTGGGAAAGAGCAGAGAGATATAAGATTAAAGAGCAGTATGGCAATGCTCTAGATGGCAGATTCACAGGCGTTATCTAGTCTCTGTACTTGATATTTACATTGCATGTTATTTGTATGTTTGGAATATTTCATTTTTAAAATATATACTTTTAGAAAACCCAATTCACTCAAATACACTTTGCAAATACAGAGTACCAAGAACTAAATAATGATAATATACTATTTCCTCTTCAAAAAATATCTATCTATATACTATACTTAAGTGTTTCATTCTGCTAGATTGATACAAAATGCACATTTACAATGTTTTTCACCTTTCAGAAAAGAGTGAATTTTATTATTTTAAACATGTAGATTACTTATTTATAGCTATTTTCCTGGAGAAGCAATTAATACTTTTTCCTGTATGGTGGGTGCTCATTTTACTCTTACACTTTAAAGAAGCAGTGTGGTGAAGAGGTTAATATGCATATTCAACCAGACAACTTGGGTTGTTGAAAGGACTAAATGAGTTGATATACAAAATGTGTTTTATAACAGTAGTTGGCACTTAGTATTATGTATGTATGGGTATTAAATAAACTATATATATATATGTATATATGTGTGTGTGTGTATATACATGCATTTTATAATTTAAAACTGAGATATAAAAGAAAATTATGTATGAAATTCTTAAGTTGAAACTAATAAAAAGAATCACTACTACTGTCTATGCACTGCTGAGCACTGATTCAGCAGCTCTATGCTGAAAGTTCCATTATGTTGACAGCTATGGCAAACAATCTTTGTAGCAGGAGTCTTCTCTGTAAAGAGCCATAGGAAACTTCCAAGCTGGTTTTCTCTTCTTCTTGAAAAGCATTTTGGAAAGAATCCAAAGCAAGTCCTTATGTAATTTAATTAAAAATTGTATAGTATCTTATGTTATTTCATAGCAATAAGCATTTTCAAAAACATAAAGAATATATGAAATGGCTTAGATTTATCCCCTAGTACCTGCCATGAAAAAGCAGAAAGCTTTACAAAACATATAGCAAAATTATTCTTAATGCAGTGAGGCAGTAAAATTGAGAGTGGAAAACTGTTACATGATATTCAAAGATCACGATTATCTCAAGGGAACAACTACATAAAGATCCAAGCTCATCTATAAAATCCTCTGTAAGTAGCATACATTATTTAAATTGAGAATAATATTTCCAAATTATCCTTCCCCACTTTGAATATAAGAATGCTCATGAAATTATTTTCTTCTTAAATCCTGATTAAAATTAGTAAATATCTGTAATAGTAAAAAACAGAAGCATGTAAAATATATAACTGAGTGTGTATGAGTGTATGTAGTGGATTATGTAAATATTTGATACATATGGAAAAGTCTGGAAGATTATATATAAATTGTTAACTAGGTTCATTTGGAGAATGGAGAATAAAGTGGGAACTTGAAGTTTCACTTACACATTGTAGCATTTGAATTTTTAAACAACAAATATGCATTATTTTTTGTTTTAGATTACTACCATTCTTTCCTTAAAACTGTTATTGGTGATTTACAAAGGTAAAATATATTCATTGTAAAGAATTAGATTAACAAAGATAAAAATTAAATCATCTATAAACTTACCAATAAGAAATAACCATGGATAACATGCTATGAGGGATCATTCTTACCTTTGTAAGGTGTCCCCACAGTTGCTGCATATACATTCGTTTCATACTTCTTCAAACGATCTTCTAAATTGTGAATCTAAAAAACATAAATATTAAATCATATAAAATTCATATGGAAACCATATGTAAAAAAATGACTGCTGTAGCCACTAGATTCTTTAATGCTGAAGACAGGCTCTAGACAAATAAAATTAATACAAATAGTTTCTTAAAGCACAGACAACAAAAGAAAAAATATATATAAATTGGATGTTAATGAAAGTAAAACCTTTGGCCTACAGAAAATGAAAAGACATGAGAAAATATTTGCAAATCATATATCAGATACAGGACTTGTATCCAGATTATGTAAAGAACATTTAAAACCCAACAACGAAAAATCAAATAACCCAACTAAAAAATGAGCATAAGACTTGAATAGATGTTGCTTCCAAAGATATACAAATGGCAAACAAGCAGATGATAAGATGATCAACATCATTAGTCACTAGGAAAATGCAAATTAAAACCGTAATGAAATAAACTTCGTACTAACTAGAATGGCTATAAACAAAAAATTTCTTGGCAAGAATGTGGAGAAATTAGAATCCTCATACTGTGTTAATGGGAATGTAAAATGGTGCCACTATGTAAAACAATTTGGTGGTTCCTCAAAAAGTTAAACATATAATTACCATATGACCTATCAATTGCACTCCTGGATATGTACCCCGAATGTCCAAACAAAAACTGTACACATTGTACTTAGCAGCAATTCACAAGCCAAAATGTAGAAACAACTCAAACATCCATCAACTGATGAATGGATAAGAAAATGTGGTGTATCCATATAGTAGAATATTATTCAGCCATAAAAAGAAATGCAGTATTGATACATGCTACAACATAAATGAACCATAAAAACATCTTGCTAACTAAAAGAAGCCAGATACTATTATAGGATTCCATTCATATTAAAACTCAAATGGGCAAAACCATAGACACAGAAAGCAGATTAGTAGTTGTAGGGGCTGCAGAAGGAGGTAACGAGGAATGATGCTCAGTGGACATGGGGCTTCCTATAGGGGTGATGAAATGTTCTGGAACTAGAAAATGATGATGGTTTCACAACGTTGCGAATGAACTAAAGGTCAATGAATCATATGCTATAGGGTTAAAACGGTCAATTTTGTTATATGTATTTTACTACTATAAAATAACTAACACAAAAATTATGATAGGACAGTTTGAAGATTTGAGGATGGTAAAAGGGAATTTTAACCCTGAGAACAGATGAGAAAATTTACACTATTGAGAAGTACAAAAAAAGTAACACTGGGACTTAGTACAGCAGGTCTTCGAATAACGTTGTTTCATTCAACTTCATTTTAACGTTGATGAAAAAAAAAAAATCAATTCCTGGCTGGGGCTGCTGTCTGTGTGGAGTTTGCACATTTGCCCCATGCCTATGTGGGTTTTCTCTGGGCACACCAGTTTCCTCCCACATCCCAAAGATGTGCACATTAGGTGAACTGGCGTGTCTACATTGTCTCAGTCTGAGTGTGTGTGTGTGTTAGTGGCCCTGCGATGGAAGGGTGTCCTGCCCAGGGTGGGTTCCCGTCTTGTGCCCTGAACTGCCAGGGTAGGCTCCAGCCACCTGTAACCCTGAATTGGAATAAGTGGATTGGAAAATAATGACCTTATTTGTTTTTATTCATCTTTCTTAAATGTATATCTAGCTCACGTTTATTTCAATGCTTACTATTAGAAGTGTTTTGGATCTTTAATAGAAGTTTGGTAATGTTTTTGTGACCAGAAAATAGGCTGCAAGAACTTAACTCTTATAATATCAATTAGCCTACAGTAAAATTGGTTTCATTATATGTTGTTTTGCTTAAAGTCACAGTTTCCATTAACCAACTGAAAACATTAAGTGAAAACTTACTGTACTTATCTTTATGAATTTAAAAATATATATATTATGAAAAATCTCAAACACACTCAATACAGAACCATCACCAAGTTTCAACAATTATCAAGATTTTTATATGTATGAATTTTTTAAAAAACTTGAATATCCCTGAAGATTTAGCCTTCAAATAACCTGCTGACCTGAAAATCACTATTCCTCTGGTTTGGAAAAAGTCTACTACTGGTCATGCACCACAGATATATATATACTGGTATTTGCATGTTTGTGCATCCTTCTAGGAGTACATATGTGGTCCTATTTAAATCAAATTACTGGATAACATGTGGACGAATCATATTTAAGTCAAGGCAATTTAACCACAAGGAAAAGTAGTAAAGATTGATGTCAACATATTTTCCCTCTGATAAAACCAAAAATAACCATTTTTAGAACTTACTACAAATTAAACAAATACAAATTTTTATCCAAAATATTAAGCACTAGAGACAATAGGATGTTTAAATATATGTAATCACAAATTTACAGAGATATCCATCTATATAAGATAATACTGCAAAGCCAGCTATTTAATCAGTTCTTTTTTCTAACTAGTTAAATGAGATCCAAGTACATACTAACATAATTTAAGAAAGTTCAAAATAAAAGGCACCAATTAGATCTCTACCTGTTCTCTGAATTCTTGCTCTTTCAACTTTGAATCACTGATCAGAGTAGTCTTCTGTGCTAGCTGTGTCTGAAAGAAAAAGAGTCAGATCTGAAGTGCATCCATAGGTTTTATCACTGCCTGGACGTATTTCCATACTGCTTGGGAAATTTTTTTCTTATTAAAACAGTTTTTTTATGTTTTAATTTAAAACACAGAATGCTCGTTTTGCACTACCTTCAGTCAAATTCTATAAAGATTTAGTGTTACCTGTAGCTCCATAATTGTTACCTGAAAATGGAAAAGAAAAAAATGAGTGTATAAAATAAAACCTGTAAGAAACAATATATTGAAGTAATATGAAATTACAAGGACATAAAAATTCAGCATTATAGTCTTAAGAGAATGGTCAGATTTGAAATGAGACAACTTTAAATATTTGCTTTTAAACTTAGTCTAACTGTTATATAAACTATCACCGTGTAAGTATACACAAACAATGGTAAACACAAAGAAAAAGGACTGGAAGGCCATTCATCAAATTCCTAACAATGATTACTACTTAGCAGGGGAGGTGCCCACTAGGGAGGGTTTATTCTATATATGATTCTTTTTCAACAAGAATACATACATGCATGTATTGTTTGTATAATTTTTAAAAATTAAACATATTAACACTAGCAAAAAAGATGGGCTTTTTAGGGAAACTTCTAAAGAACTATTTCTGGGAATCCACTCTGAACTACAATCACAAATTATTTTTCACTGAACTCATTGATGTGCAATTTAAGATATCCCAGAAACAATCAAAGATATTCAAGAAGGATAAAAATTCATCAAGAAGAAAATTAAATACTTTTATAGTAAAAATAAAAATTAAAGACATTTTCTCTCCTTTCTTATGACACAGGCAAAGGACTCAGAAGACCTTCTGAATATTAATTTCATAATCTTTCAATACTCTATGGCATTCCAATACAGGTCAAAATGCCACGATATGCAACGTTAATACTTATTTTGATACTAAGAAACATGTTAGACAGTGAAATATATGTATTCTTCTCATAGGAAGTAATATTTCATAACACTTGGTATCATGATTAAATGGCAAAAAAAATTAAAAAACAAAAAACAAGAGAACTTAGTAGCTATTTAAGAAAGAAACAGTCCGCTCAGCTTGCTCTGTGTTAAGGTACCAAGTAGCACACAGCATAGCCTTTATAAAGGCTCTTCTCTCCATTTTGGAAAAGTGATCCATGTAATTGGTTGTCTGGAAAATTGCTACCTGGTAACTGACATTCTGTAATGAATCCTCTGTCTCAAGGATGAAGACATGAACACTGTCCACTTAACTCTCCGAGGCCCTAGTGACAGTGCTATGAAAAGATTGGATGAGTGAGAACATTTTAGGAAGTAGAATGGTGCACTGTTCAGCTTCTCAAACTCAGGCCCACGTGCCCTGTGGGTATGCACTTGATGGGGTGCACAGTGGGACAGGAAGCCACTGCATAAACGTAGCCTATCTTTCACAGCATCGATTTTACTTAAAGACTGGGATTATAAAAATAATCCCACTGCATTTATATCTGGCTCATTAACCGAGGAGAAAAACAGAAATTGTTTTTCTTAATGGTATATAACTAAAAACATTTTATATGACTACAAATAAGGATATATTATAGAGTAGAATATAAAATTTACATGAATTTTTAACACAAAGTTTAAAAATCTAAAATTTTCACACTTTCTATGGACTTTTGGCTATGCTCAGGGCTACGAGATTCATTTTCCTCTATTTCCTCAGAAAAGACAGAAACACGGAAATGTCTAGGCTCCGAAGTCTAGAAGATTGGGTTTAAATTCCCAATACAACATTCATTGTGTGAGACTGTTTTATCTAACTTCTTTGAACATTAGTTTTACTGTCTATAAAATAGATGAAAACATTTTTCTTAGGATTAAATGAGGTAGGCATGTATGTTAATAAGCAAGTCAAATAATGGAATTGACGATGTTTTCAAGAAATGTGTGACACAAAATCCAGTTCCTCTCACTTTATCGTTGCCAGGGTTTTCTTCCTGCTGTAGCCCTTGCTGATGCTTCTGTAGCTCCTCAAGTTGACTCTGCAGGTCCATCACTTTTGCAGTCATTTCTTCTTCACGAGCCTTTAGAATTAAAAAAAAAAATTGTTAATAAACATATCAAAAAAAACAAAAAGTATAGACAAGCAACACCGTATAGAGAAAAACTATCTCTGTAGGAGAAACAAACCATTTTTACTGTATTCATTATTGTGCTCTGAGCAGTTTATTTCATGTTCCACTTTTAACTCCAAGCTCTTTTTAATGCTACTCACTATTCCTGGGATATCATTTTTCCTCATCTCACTCCCTCTGCCCTCACCCTATAAAGCTCATCAAGCTACTTCTTCCTCCTTAAACTAGGGTTCCCAAGTTTAAGCAATAACTAGGTGTATAACAGTGTTGTGACAGAATTATAATACAAAGTCTGTGTTTTAAGACTTTGGCTCTTCCTATATTGGATTGGATTCCATAAAATGGCAATTAATTTAAACTAGTAGATACTTCTATGCACAGCTCTGTCCAGCCAGCTGGCAACTTAATGATCATAAGAAGTTGTACAAGTTTTTTCCCAACCCCTTTGAATGGCTGTATAATTCAAGAGATGGTTTTTTGTCCTAGTTCAGCAAACCTGCACATCTACACATCTGTTCCCAAACAGCAGTGGTTCTTTAAGGTAAAATGTTCAACTAAAATCTATTTTTGAAAAATTAGTTACTGTCCAATGTATTGGTTAGAAATTTATTGTCTCTACTTGCCCCAAACTTTGCAAAAAACTGACAAGACTATGAAAGTAATATGTGACTTAGTGGCCAAAAAAATCTGTCTTATAAAATTTGGCATATAGATTGCTGTCTCTCCTGTTTTGACTATCCTGGTAAAAGGCTGTTGCCCATCCTTACGTTTTATTTGTCTTGATAATTGCCATGATTTATTATACAACACAGTCTAGCACTCTCCTTGCTCTTATAAATCTTGCAATAACCTTTGTGCAAAAAGAACATTTGGAATTGGAATATTGATCAGATTTAAGTAATGAAGACAGGACAAGTGTTTGCTGAGTAAGAGTCCAAACAGGAAAAACAACCATAAACAGGTTATATGATTTAACAGATGCTGACTTGCCAGAACCAAGAAACAAAAGGTCTCAAAAACAAACAAAAACAAATTGGCCCCATGGCACAAAATAAGGCAATGTACCACAGGACACATGCAAATTTAACTTTAAATACCATTTATCATAAACTTAGACCGATCCCTTCTCTCAATATAAACAAAGCAGGGATCTCCTTCAAGATCTCCCCATGGAGGCACGCTTTAACCTAGCCACCACCCCTAAAACACCAAACACCAGAAACTATTGTAAATCCATTACTGCCCGCAGTCTTGGTTTACTGTTTTTATTCTACCAGGCTGTGTGGATGTCTGTATCAATGCAATTTAGCCCTGTTTGAAAGTATCATCTGTTATATATACTTATACAGTTAGGCCCAGATTTTAATATGACAATTAGCTATGTCTGACATTTCCTTTGACAGTTGTGGGATGCAATCTAAAGCAAGCCCTCTAAGAATTAGAAAAGAATTCTTCATGTGTTATTTCTAATCTAAGAAACACTTCTGTAATTTCTTTTGTAAAGCTTTCTAGTCTTCTTGTGGGGGAAAAAAAGTTCTGCTTGCTTTGAAGTAAAAACAATAAGAAAAACTATTAAATTGAAGATTTATGCACATACATGGAAATTATGTTTTAAAGACTATTTATTATGCCAAAGCAAAATCACTAAAATACAACCAACGTCAAAAAGAAACCAGTTTTGTATCCAATGTAGCTTTAGGAGCTACTTTCTCCCGATGAAACTGCACTGAGGTTGGGACTACAGTGATTAGGTAAGCTTCCTTACTTATGTGTATTCAATTCTTCCTTTGAGATGTCATCACCCTCTGACCAAACAAATTCTTCCCTGCCCTACCATGTGTCATCTCCTTCAAATTTATCAAGTGTCTAGTATAAGCCAACCATTTGGCTAGGTTCTCAAGACTAGAGATGAATAACAAAATCCCTGCCCACAAGATGTTTACAGTCTAGGGAAGAGGTCTGATACATTAATATATCCCTGCGCATACATTTATGACAAAAATCACATGTTTTAAGTGAAGTAATAAATACAAATGAGTACCAAAGGAACAAAGATGTAATTAATTCCATTTCAGGGGTTTCCAAAAGAATAAGTGAAAATGTGATGCAGGAAAATACACTTTAAAAGGCTAAATTTGGGTAGAAAAGGGAAAAAATAAGAGTGTTATCTGTGATAGTAAAGGCAGGAAAATGAAAATGTTTCTGTGCTCTGCTTTTAACAAATCACAGAATTATTTTAGTAGATGACAAAAACACAACATTCTATAAAATCATCGTAAGACAAATCATCAACCTAATAACAGCATTTCAGAAGGGAAAAAAACACTGCTATATAATACATACAAATCCTATCTAAAACTTCAATTCCAGACATTTTTAAACAGGAAAATAGTAAGAGAATATGTCTCAGAATCAAAGTAAATGGTGTTGGCTGAGAATTGTTAATATACCCTTTTAGTAATATTTATGATTTTAAAAAGAAATTCTTCAAGACAAATTATGTAATTGGGTGTTTAGATGAGGACTGCTTTTAATCACAAAGTCAATCCCAGACCTGGCGGCAGTTGAAAGTCTAGGGCCACACTGTCCAATACAGTAGTCACTAGCGATCCTAGAACTATGGCCATGAGCACTTCAAATGTGGCTAGTCCAAACTGAGATGGGCTAGAAATATGAAAACGTACTAATTTCAAAGAACACATATAATTTTTATACTGACCACATACTGAAATAATATTTTTGATATAATGGGGTAGTTAACATATTATTAAAATTAAGGTCACCTGTTTATTTTTTTTTAATGTGGCTACCAAAAACTTTAAATTACATAAGTGGCTCACATTTGTGGCTTGCATTACATTTCTAATGGACAGTGCTGGTCTAAGACACAGGAAGGAGCTTGGAAGAGAGTCTACCCAACTCCTTTGCCCACCCTCCACTTTCTGCCCACTTGCTCTGCTACTCTAAGCCTAAAGCTTAGAGGTCCATTCCCTTCATTTTCCCAATAAACAGCAGATTCTCAAGGATGAATCATACCAGAAGCTAACCTCTCTCCTTGCTCCTTCACCCCTCAAAGGTTTGTCATGACCTAAGAAAATCTACCATCTGCTATCCCACAATCCAGAAACAGAGAAGTAGTTCACAAAAGAGAATTCTATAGCTGTGGCAAATGAAGCTCCCAGACCTGATAAATAACTGTTGCCTTCCCCAGTTCCTGTTTTAGGGAAAAGTCTTCATAAAATATATAAAGCTAATGAAGAGTCACTGCTCTATCACCCACTGTAGTTATAGGGAAATCATTCAACTATGCTGACTGAACTTGCTTTTCTTTCTGAGAAAGAAAAACAGAAGATGAAACTAAACTACAATGTATCTTCCAATTCCCAAATTCTCTAAGGAATTCAAGAAACGATACTATAAACTTCACACATATATACTCTATGGAAGTGTAAGAAAACGTGAAATCATTCAAATTTTTTCATAATGCAGTCTAAAGCTCAAAAAGTATAAAAAGGTGGCATTTATATTCATGTGTCATACCTTGGAATTTCGGCCCTTTCAATTACATTTAAAATTATTATTAGGATCTATTCCCAGCTCAGACTTCTATTGCTGCCACAGTCATGTGAGGCATGATTCTCTGATTTACACATTCTTAATCAAGAGGTTCTTAGCATCTAGTAAAATAAGGCTTGGAGTAACTAAAGAATGTGCAACCCAAGGAAGCATAATTTTCATTGTTTTACATTTGAAAATGTTCTGGAGTTCAAAATACCCGCTAGCATTCAGAACTTATCTTCACACACTGTCATTCAAAAATGACCATGATCATCCACCATTAGTAAAGTACACTGAAATAACCATTCACTAAATATAAAAGATTTGACTGATGCATTCCTTTAAAAAAAAAAATCTTCTTTGTCCCTTGAGACCAACAAAAACCATGAGAACTGGGTAGGGATGGAATAAAGTCAACTGGTCCTCCTGAAAAGATCCCAGCTACATAGCCACACTAAAACACTCTAACTCTCCTAATACTCAGACTTCACCCAAGCACAAACTCTCATTTCTTAGTCTAGCTCTCTCACAATTTAGCCTGACATTCAGAAAGGAAAAGGAATATGTTCTTCCCTTTAGCAACTCACTGTTGCTTCAATACTTGCCAACTGCACTGCACTGCCTGGTTAGCAGAATCTGATCAAGGAACTATAATCTTGGCGGAAATCAATTAAGCTTCTTATAAATCTGCATACTGTGTAGAAATACCAATTTAGATAACTGAGCAAAAAAAAACCCATCTATATGTTAAAAAAAAAAACAAAAACAAAATCTGACAGTCTAATCTTATTTAGGACTACCATGAAATCTACTACAGCTAAATTTCAAAATAGAAAAAGAAAATAAGGTACATCAAGGATTTCTTCATATCTTTTGGCTGTTATTTTTATAGCTTCTTCTTTCTCTGTAATTTTTTTATGTAACTGATTTGTCTCTTCTTGATGGCTTTCCAAAAGTTCAGCCTCCACTTCCTGGGCTTTATCTAATAAATAAAAAAATGGACACACATGAGAAAACACATTAGGTAAGAATACTTACATCCCAATTGCAGTTAAGAACCCATGTTCCAAATCAAGTTTGATGAAAATCAAATGAACAAATGTACCCTTCCCACAGAGCAGAAGTATCTTTATGAGTTAATTAATTAGCTAATGCTTTCAGGTTCATTCACCTGCTCCTCCTCTCAGTAAGGCAAACCACTGCCAGGTAGTATAGGTTCCCATTAGAGAATTTTCCTGGCCAAGAATCATTTTTAGTCCAGTTTAATTACCTAGAGCACTTTGCACAGTGTGAAAAAGAATAAGCTTAAATTATAAATAGTCTCTGCTGATTCTGAGTTGTTCTTTATTGAATTGAAAATGTTCCTTACCAATGGTTTCTTTTATGGTTGTTTCCAGCTCCTGTTCCTTTTGTGCCAGCTGGGTATGAAACTCCCTCATCAGCTGTTTTAATGTGGAATTATGCTTCAACTCAAGATCTTCCTGTTCCTGCCTGAGTAACGAAAATATAGAGTTAATTGTCATCGAAACAAACAAACAAAAAACAAAAAACAAACAAAAAAAACAAGATGTAAAGAGTTACCTGGTCTTCAAAACATACAGTATGATCTCAGTGGTATAAAAACATTTTTAAGGGCACGCATGAGTGTGTGTGTCTAGGCACAGTAAACTACTTCTGGAAGGATATATAAACTATGATTACCTCTATGAAATGGTCCTGGGGATTTAAAATTTTTTCTTTTCCACTTCAAATTTTTCACCATACACATCTATCTTATATAATGATAATGCTAATCCTAAAATAGCAAAAAATGAATATAATTCCTTGGATATGTACCTAATAGCCATGATATTACATGTAAGAAAAGGTTCCCCCCCCCCCAAAAAAAAGAGGACATGGAATAACACTGCCTCTTGACTTAAACTGTTTTTATTTCTCCTCAGCATGTAACTTACTAGACTTATGCTTAATACTTTGGGTAGGTGAAACAACTGTATTTAGCTCCAAAAAAGGGACTAGAGAGGATTTCGTACTAAAAAAAAAAAAAAAAACTTACTTGATTCTCTCTTCCATTTCTTGTTCATATTCTTTCTTTGTTATATCCAATTCTAGCTGATGCTCCTTCCGCAACATTCGAATATCTTTCTGCAATTTCACAATCTCCTTGCTCAGCTTTTGCTTCTCCTGCTCTGCTGCTGCTAATTTAAACTCCAGGTCACTGTGCTCAGCCTCCATGTTACTAAGCGATTTGGGTTGGACCACATGTGATTTGGACTTTTCTTCAGCACTTTCTTCCAAAATTTCTGTGGGTTTACTTTTTCCATCCATTTGTTGTAAAGCTTGTAATTTTTCATATTTTGAGGTCAACTCCTCCATTTCAACTCTATGTCCTTCCTTCTCTCTTGCTAAACAGGAATCCAGCTCTTTTATCTTTTGCTCCAAAACTTGACAGGTTAGTTCCTTCTCCTGGAGGATTTTCTGGACATTATCGACCACATTTTCTGAGTTTTGCTTTTTCCCTATATTATTTTTACCTCCCTCTTCTTCCACATGCTGGGATACTACTGAAGAATATTTCCTGTTTTTTTCTTCAAGTTCTTCTTGAAGATGATTTATCACAGCTTGATCCTCGTGCTGCTTTTCTTCAGCATGTTTTATCTTTATTAAGAGCTCCTGGTATTTGCACTGCATTTCAGAAAGAGAAGAACACGTTTCTTCTTTTTCCTGCTCTAGCCTCTGCAATAGCTTTTCTTTTTCAATTACGTTTTTTTGTAAAACACTGATTTTTTCCTCACATGCCTTCTGCACACAGCCTTGGGAATCTGCCTCTTGCTCAGTACATGCTGCCACATTTTTTGCTGATCTGGGCACAACTGACGTTTCTGACTGTGGTGAACTTTCCACTGACTTAAGTTTTTCTTCCAAGATATAAATTTCTCTCTCTCTTTCTTGCAATTTTGTATTTAGCTCACTCAAATGGCTTTCTGTATCTTTTTTATACTGCTGTTCTTTCTCTTCCATTTGAGATAACAACTGCTTCTTGATGGCAGCAACTTTTTGTTCAGCTTTTTTCTTCAGTTCTGCTGATTTTGCAGCACTCTCTAACTCAAGTCTGTCTTCCAAAGCCTTTAACGCCTCTTCTTTGCTTTTCACACTCAAATTCACATGTTCCAATTCTTTCTTCTTAGTTTCAAGTTCAGATTTCATGGAAGCCACTTGCTTTTCAAGACTTAAGGCTTTTTCTTCAGCCTCTTTAACCCTGTTGTCCTTTTCTTCTCCTAACTCTTGAATATGTTGAAGTTTCTGAACCATTTCGTTCTGTTCAATATCCTTTTGTTGACTGTAATTTTTAAGAACTTCATTTAAAGACTCGATTTCAACTGTTTTCTGAGTAACATGCTCCTCTAATTCCACAATTCTTGCTCTTTGAGTTTTTAACTCAGTCTCTAAATTACACTCCTTTTTCTCCATCTTGCTCTTCTTATCCTCCATTTCACCCCTTAAACACTCAAATCTTTTATTTTGCTGATCAAGGTCTTCCTTCAATAAAGTTGTCTGCTCATCCTTTTCACTGGCTTCCTTTGTTTTTAAGTCAAGCTGCATCTGTAATTCTTTAATTGTATTTTGATATTGTGTAAATTTTGACTGTGCTTTCTTCTTCCATTCTGAGAATTTGTTGGACAAGTGATCTACCTGTTCAAGAGCAGAAATTTTCTCTTTACTCAGAGTTTCAACTTTTAAAGATAAGTCTTGTACCTGATCCAGCAATTCACATTGTTCCTCATCATATCGCTTACTTAGTGATGATATAGCTGCTTCTTTTTCAGTCAGGCTAATACTATTCTGAAGTTGAGCATTCAAATCAGTTACTTGTTTACTCAGATTGCTGATCTCTGATTTTTTTTCTTTAAGCTCTTCTTTCATCAGTGTTAGAGCATTGATGTTTTCCGATAACTCCTTCTTCAACTGTGTAATACAAGACTCCTTTTCAGAGGCAGCCTGTTGCTGATTGCCTCCCTCTTTCTGTAAGACTTCTTTTTCTGTTACAAGACCTTCAATATCAGCCTTCAAGCTCTTAATTTGATTTTCCTTTTCTTCTAACCGATTAGTAGCCTGTTGAAAAGAACTATTTAGTCTATTTTGCTCTTCTGTTAGCTGTCTAAGTTGCGTTTCTAATTCAGAAACTTTGCAAGTTTTAATTTGTAGTACCTCCTTAACTTTAGTTGTATGGTGCTGACAATGGGAAATTCTAGAGAGAATGGCATTAATTTTGCTATTACTAATGTTGATCAGTTCATTTGTTTTGGCTTGTAATAAGGCTTCAGTTTTCTTAGAGTAAACGTCCAGCTGAACTGCTAGTTCCTCAGACAGTTTTTTGAATTCCAAGCTTTTGTCTTCTAAGCTTTTCTTATTTCCTTCATGTGAAGCTTTCAAACTCTGGTATTCTTCATCTGTGTTTTTCAACGTGTTGGTCAACTCAGAAACCTTAAGCTTATCTTTTTCTGCCAGCATCTTCAGTTCAATCACATTCTCTTGAAGAAAAGCATTTTCCTTCAGAGAATGCTTCAAGTCAACTTCCAGCTTCTCAAGTTGCGCTTTCAGTTTAGTTTCGTTTTGTGAGAGAGAATTCATGTGAGCAGACTTCTGGTTTAACTGTTCCTTTAACTCCTTTAATATTGTATCCTGTTTAACACCTTCTTCCTTCAGCCATGTTATTTCCTTGTTCATCTCTTCTTTTTCACACCCAAATATGAGGATCTTTTGCTTCAGTTCTGCAATCTCTTGTTCTTTTTCCTGCAATTGAACTTCATGTTTCTCCTGAAGTTCTTCAGCCTGCTGATTAAGTTTCTTTTCCCAGACTGATATGACGTCATTGAGTTCTCGCCTATGCCCTTCAGTAAGACTTTCTATTTGCTCCTTTTGGCTTGTTTCCAGTCTTGACACTGCATCATTGATTCCAGCTGAGTTAGCCTGTGCCATTTCCAAAATTTTGGCATTAAACTGTTTTTCTTTCTGACTAAGCTCTAGAACAGTATTTTCAAGCTCTTTTTTAAGTTTGGCTTCCTGATCCAATAATTTCTTCTTTAATGTTTCCTGCATCTCCTTTGCTCTCTGTTTAATTTTTTCCATCTTTTTTTCTTGATTTTTAAATTTGGTTTCATATTCTTCATGCAAAATACTAATACTGTCCTCCTTGGCTGATAATTTCTGTTTGAGTGTTTCAATTTCTTTGCTCTGTTCTTCTCTCATTTGTAAAATTACATTTTCCTTCTCCATCAAGATTTGATTTGTCTGTTCCTGCTCTATGTTACTATTTTTAAGTTGGGACTCATAGAGTTGGGTTAAAGACTTTACTTTTTCCTCCATTTCACAATTCTGTTTCTCAAGTTGCTGCATTAAGTCCCGCACCTGGATTTTGTGAGTGTCTAATTCAGTACAAACGTCTTTCTTTTGTGTTTCAACTTCAGCTATCTGTTTTGTAAGAAGAATTCTTTCTGTTTCTAAATCCAACAACTTCTGTTGCAACTGGGTCAACTGCTCCTCCTGTGCTTTTGCCTGTTTATGTGTGGTATTCTCATGTGACTGAAAAAGATCCATCTTAGCAGATGCCTGCTGGAGTTCCCATTTGGATCTTTTAATATCTGCCTCTAAATTTTCCACATGAACCTGCTGTTCTTTCAACTGCTTATCCTTTTCCTTCAGAAGAAGCCCAAGTTGATTAATTTCATCTTTTAATGCCTTCTCAGTTCTCTGGATGGACATCTCTTGTTCTTTGATAATACTGTCAACTTGTTGCTGGTGATGATTTTTCTGTTCATCCAGCTTGGCCTCTAATTCCTGCTTCACTTTATCTGCTTGATCCTTTAGTACAGAAAGTTCCTCTTCTAGCTTATCACGGGCTTTTAATACTTCTGACAGTTCACAAGACAATGATTCCAGTTCTGTTTGCTTCACATCAAGCTTTTCTAAAGTCCTTTCATTCATCTCTTGTATGTGGGCCTGGAAGAGACTCTCTTTGTCTTTCAACAATGTTTCTTTTTCTTGTTCATACTTTTCTCTAAGCTTTTCCATTTCAGTCTGATGTTGTTGCTTTAAGACTTGGAGTTTTTCAGTCCAAAGGTTATCCTGTTGATGCTGCAGGCTTTCCAATTCTGTCTTGTGTTTTTCAATCATGATTGTAATTTCTTTATTGTGCTTATTTTTTTCAGCTTCCAAATGAACAGCTAAATCTTCTGATTGAATTTTGCTTTCTTGTAAGCTTTTTTCCAAAGAACTTTCTAATTCAAGAATTCTCTGTTAATAAAACAAATGTATTTTTATTAAGTACAGACTTATTTAATAGTGATGATATACATAGCATAATGTCTACTCCTAAAGATTAAAATTTAGATAAATAACTACATATCACACCAAAGAATAAAAAGGACAAAGAATCTGTACTCAATACCTACAGGAATTATATAACAAAGAAAAGATTCTATTTTTGACACAGCGCACAATTCCAGATTCTTTCTACCTACTTGGGTAATTATTTCAACTACCTATATTTCAAAAATATATTTCAAAAAAGAGGTAATGGCAATTGTTGGTAGAAACATGGGTATTTTTTTCTGTGTTTTTTAAGGCCTATGATAGTATTCTATTACTTTCATAATTTAATTTTAGAAGATAAATTATGTATCTGATTTGTCTACCCCCAAAATTATTTAGAAGGTATTTTGCAAAAAGAAGGAACTTGCGCAAATTTTACAAAGAAAATATCGATTTTATTATTTCATGAAAATACCAATCTTGACTCTGACGGGAAAGGGGCTAAGACACAGCCACAGAATGTCAGAGCAGGTCTTAAGAAATTACCAAATCCAAGCTCTTCATGTAAGAGGTGAGAAAATTATGGTATATTTACAAAACTAACAAGTAAAATATCTAGGCCTGAGTACCCATTCCCTTCCACCATGCCACTTTACATAAACATCGGAAATGCGAAAATAAAGCACAATTTAGAACTATGGCTAAGAAGTGTGGCTGTTTTACTGTCTAAATCAAAGCAAAAAGTCTAAATGAATAATATGAGTTTATTCGTAACAAGTTGTACATTTCATAGGACCTTAAAAAGGTACACACTGAGACATATATGCAAATATGTTCATTACAGGACTATGTTTAATACAGGGATATCGGGAAAAATTTTAATGTACAAGCAGGTACTGTGATACAAACAGAGTAAGAATTATGTCCAGGACATAACATGAAATGTAGCTAGACAGGCAGGAAGGTAGCAAGGCAAGGGTTGCATATAAAATGAGGCGACTTGCTAGAGATCAGGGCGAGTTAGGAATGGAGCAGAGATGCTGCAGAGTCTGAGTGCAAAGAATCAGAGTGAGTGGCTCACTGAAATACAGCCAGCTAAAGGCAAGCCAGAGCACTATGTAGTAAACACCAAACCACTTCCACGAATAGCTCTTACTACCTAAAAATGAAGTAAACGTGTATGTAAATCTACACTGGTAAAACGAAAGCCTCCCTATAACTTTATACTGACTGGAAGAATAATGCAGTATTCATATTCAAACAATTTCAAGCTCTGGAACACGAATATTACTTAAACTTACAGTTCTGTAAGTCTCTGCTTCTTGCTGAACGTCTCGAAGTTTATTTTCACTCTCTGTGAGGATTGCTTTTTTCTGCAACTCTAACTCTTCCAGGGCCAAAGACTCTTGCTGTTCTTTCTCTTGGGTGATCTTCAAATATTCTGATTGACATTTTTCCTGTGCCAAAAACAACAATACCACCTTAGACCCACATAAATCTTCAGCATTCCCAAAGCACTTCCATAGGAATCATTCATTTCATTTGACCAGCATACCAGCCCTGTGAGGTAGGCAATATCATAACCTCTCTCGTTCCATGCTGTAGTCTGCAAAAACGAGGGACTGTGGCTTTTACAGTGTAGTCTGGCCAATCTTTGGCACAATTACCATTGATATGAAAATTTTTGTTCCCGTAACCACACTACATCTGCCATTTTTCCACTACTTAAAATGTTTTGCAAAACACTATACTGAATGTGAAGGATCACACAAGTGCTGTTACCTCTTCTCTGCACTCCAGAGTTTGTTTTTTCAACTCTAGGCTGAGAAACTATGTTATAAGTTTGTATAATTTGTGAGAAATATTTCATTATAACAGGGCACCACACATGGAAAACCAATCAAATTCAGAGGATTACATGTGAGTATATGGATTAGATCAAGGAATTATTTATAAAAGCCTACATAACTCTTTTCAGATGATCTGGACTCTTTTACTGTCCCATCAATCCTGAAAAGCGTCTTCTTTGATTGTCCTTATTATATATCAACATTCACATTAAAAGTGTTTACTTCTCTTTTGAAAAGAGAAGCTTTAGAGAGCACTTTTTAACACTTAGTGGCTTTGAATTCCAATTAAGTATACCTATCGCTTAGGGTTCATGTTACCAGCAGTGATATTTTCACTACAGTTCACTACACTCTGGTGAAGCATATTGCTTTAAGGAAAGATTTTGCACCATATTATAAATAGATTGATAAAAAAATACTAGTTTCTATTCAATTTGAAAGCATTTTAAACATACTGCATTGCTTAATGTAAGCTATATTTTAAATACATCTCTATGTGACCATAAAAATAAGAGAGGAAATTTTAATAGTCTGTTGAATTTGGACTCTCAACTCAAAGTAACTCCTCTGAGAAACTAGAATGGGGAGTAGAAGGAAGCAAGCGGGTGCGTGCACGTGTGCTTTTTATGTGTGTTTGTGTCCTGCTTTCTCTACTTGGAATATCTGAATATATCAGTTCCTAGAATACAGTTTTAACAAGGCCAATGATCAAGGCTCAGTGCTCCCGACGGCCGATTACTCCAGCATGAAAACCCATAGTAGGTCTTTATGACAAGAATTTTTAGCGCAATTCCCAGCTTCATTTATGTCCTGCTTTGTTCCTTTATTTCCATACCCCTATTTTAAATTTATGCTGTCCTGTTATAGTTTCAGTATTCTTACAAACTGCTTCATATCCTTTCTGGACCAACAAAGAATACAATTATGTGCCCATATACATGTACATGTCACAACCACAAACTAAACCCCTAACCTCAGCCAACAGCACTGTAAATCCACTGTTTGTCCCACAGAGATTAAGTGAACTCCCTGACTCAGTTCAAGAAACATTGCTGCTGGAAATTCTCAGAGCCCCAGATCCAATTGAGAATGAAAATATACATATAAGTGAAAAAATAAAAAGATTACAAATACTGTTTCTCATTCTTTTGCACTGAAAGTATTTTTAAATTATATATATATTGTCTTATGGATAATAACATACAACTAAACTAAATTTTTGGCATTACCACTTCTTATGATAACTTATATGAGAAGCTTTATCACAATTTGAGAAAAATTTATTGTTTTAAACTTTCAAATTATATTATTCCAAAAGAAAGCTTATCTTTGCTTTTCTGGTTAATTCATTTGGTTAGTTCGGTTGGTTATTTTTTATTTTCCTTTATTTTTTTAAACATTATATGGATTGAAAATTACAGCTGAGATTATTCTACTTAAAATGAAAACTACTTGGTCATTTTCATTTTTTCTTCTTTAAAATGTATTTCAGTCAAAACTTTCTGAGCCTTGAGTTCTGCTACATTCAGTCTGGTAAGTTTTTAGACATTCTTCATGAGTTATACAGTCACCAGTTCTTGGCTTCAGTTGACATATCTTCTCCTTTACTTCTACCTAATCATAACCTACCACCAGGGTGAGAGGGATGATAAACAAACAAATAAAATGATTAATGAAAGCTTGTTAAGTTAGTACATTTTATTTTCACACAATACTAACGAGCTCTGACAGCCTCCTTCCTGCCTACATCCTATCCTCTCTTGATTCAAAAGTCAAGGCTGCCAGTAATCTGACCTCAAGCTGAGAGTCAGGGATGAGGAATGACAACTTTATAAAGCTGCAAAGTTGACTGTTAGCAAAAACAAAGTAAGTACTTACAAGAGATACTTTCATTTGTTCCTGAAATTCTCTTTCTTGGGTCTGAAACTTCTTGGTCAGTTCCTGATCTTTGCTGGCCAGCTCCTCTTCATGAAGCTTCTGTAATTTAGCAATTTGTTCTGAGGATTTCTGAAAATCATCCAAATTGTTAAAATGAAAACAACACCCAGAATAAAATACGTAACTCTACAACTAAGTAATACTTTACTATAGTTTAATCATCATGCTAATAGCTTTTAAGAGGAAAAATCAGAAGATACTTCCCCCATAAATCAAAAGTCAACGAATTCTTGATAGTTAAAAGAAAAACCAGTTAAACGTTGCTCCTTGTTTAAGACACGGAGAGCTGCTGCTACAGTAGTCAGTCCCATGAGGTCCACTTCTGCATCTTGCAGGAATATTTCTCACCTATCAGGATGGGAAAGCACAGCAGGGGAAACAGGGGTGCTCTCAGAGAGGGCGCTCCCCTACAGTACAGCTGCCCTGGCTGCACCAATCTAATTATGCCTAGCTTTCCAGGCATGCACTATTAAAAAGTACTGACCTTGTTCTTTCTTGGATAGGAAGACTTAATCTTGTAAAATGTCAAACCTCCTTAAATAAATCTAAAAATTTAGTATAATTTAAAAAACTGCCAGCAGAATTGAGGGAATGTCCTCTAGGCCAAATAAACATGCAAGAATGGCCAATACTCTTCTGGAGGAAAAAAAAAAAAGAGTACCAAGGAGAGGTTACCAAATAGCAGAACATATAAAACTAGAGTAATTATAACAGTGTAATAACAGCATATGGTCAGAGAAAGAGATGGAATACCGCAGAGAATCCAGAAAAAAAACCCATATGTAGCACTATAATGATTTAGTATATAATAAATATAGTATGTTATGTCAGAGGGGAAAACATGGATTATTGAATTATTTGGAGACTATCTGGTAGTCATCTGGAAAAAATTAATCTTGGATCCCTACCAACTTTACACCATACACCATTCACTTTACACTATACACCAAACAAATTCCAGTTGGATTAAAGAATTAACCATTTTTTAAAAAGCATGTAAAGCCAGAAGAAAAAAACAGAATTTTAAAAAGCGATCTCAAGTGATATTGTATTTTTAAAGCAGAACAAAAATCCTGATAGTATTTAAGGAAGAAAAAAATTTCTGCTTGGTCAAAAAAAAAAAAAAAAAAAAAAAAAAAAGGAAAAAAGAAAAGAAAAAGAAAAAACCCCAAACAAAACAAAACAACAACAAAAAAACAGATCAACATATAACAAACTGAAAAAATTATTTAGATAAAAGCAACTTCTAGTCAAACAGATAACTCCTACTTTAAGTAAAGAGCTTCTACAAATCAGTAAGAAAAAGACCAAGAGCCCAATAGGAAAATGAGTCAAGGATTTGACCAAGCAATGCAAAGAGAAAAACTACAAATTCCTTTTAAACATATAAAAATATGTTTATCATACTGGAAAGAGATATGCACATTAAGACAAAATGGTGTCTTTTTTTAAATGAAAAGCTTGGAAAGATAAAAAAGTTATGTAGCTCCATTTTTGTGAGGGGGTAATATATTCTAATACATTGCTTATAAGAGTATAAACTGTCCTCCATAGAGCTTATAACAAATATGCAGTAATTAATAAGTACACATATCTTCACCTGAGTTAATATTCCACTTCTAAGAATCTATCCTGAAGAAATATACATGTGAGCAAATGATACGGATACTATTTGCAATAGCAAAATATGAAAACTTTAACATCCATGATTAAATTATGAGGTATTCATGAAATGAAATCCTGAGTAGTCTTCAACAAATGGGGCATCATTATCAATTATTAATGATAAGGAACAATCTTCAACACAGATTATTAAGTGGAAAAGCAAATATAGAACCGTATATATAACATGCTATCCTTTGTATTAAAAAAAATAAAGAGAAAATTATAAAACAGAAAAGAAAACTATATACAGAGATAATCTCTAAGGAGTATATCTTAAAAGATATAAGTTCATTTCTCTATCAAAGTACTTTTTTCCTATATCTTGAACATCATGAAATGGTCAATGGTTAAAATACAAAATAACTTTTCTTCATACGCAAAGACTGTAGGAAAAGCATAAGACTTAAGTTTTAAAATGACAGTACCCCGTTTCAATCTAGAATTATTCTTACTTTCATTATATCAACAACCTCCTGTTTCACCCGACTTAATTCCTGTTGAAGACTGATGCGTTCCTCCTCACTTTTTTTTTCAATAGCTTTTATTTGTTCATCCATTTCTGCCTTCATTTTTCTCCGTGATTCTTCTGTTTTTTGGGCTGTACTCAAGGCTTTTTCAAGTTCCTCAAAAGCTATAATGAAAATAGCAGAAAACAAGTATCTCAAGAAATACTACCACTGAGCTAACATGTTTTACATTCGACTTATGGGAACTAAGAGCAGCAGTAGCAGGACAGGTTAAAAAACTCATCATTGTTTTAAGCCAAGAGATATTTCTGAGTAGTTCAACTAAGCCACAAGAAACGTTCAGTCACTGACACCAATTTGTCAGAGTTCTGGATTCAGATCATAGGATTGCCTGTATGAATTGAAGCTCAGAAGTTTGAAAAAAAATATTAAATTACTAATGGTTCCCCACTCTACTCACAAATGTCCTTATAGATAGCAAAGTCAGAGAAATAAAGACTTGTACTACTTCTGTACTACATAATTTTAATTGCTTTTTTGTTTGCTATGCGGTTCTTAACTATTATCAATAATTGGGTAATATATATTTGTTACCACATTTTTAAGAATGGAAAAATTATTCTTTGACTAATCTTATTTTTAAAAATCTCTTAACTATATAATAAAAAAATAGAGGGTTTTTTTTTTTTTTTTTAACATTTACTAGCTAAAGGCTCAATCACATAAAAGATGTATTTTGAAATGAATCCGGCTACTTGTATAAGTTTCAAGCTAAGGCCATTATCTAGAAAGAAACCTTTACCTGATTCAACAGTGTATAGAAAAGTACTACCCACGGGGAGTTCTTGGCTGAGACAAGAACTCAGGGCCTGCAAAAACAATCATCTAGGCTAGACTGCTATGGTCTTTAAGGAGGTCAAATAGCTTACCCAGCATCAAACAAAATCAGATAGGATGCATTCAACGGATGGGTAACTTGGCACTAAAATTATGTATGCATGTGTGTTTACATATATTTGTGTGTATGTGTATATGTGTGTTTGTGTATGTGCATGCATGTGTGTACTGTATATGAATGTGTGTGCATTCTCTCTACTGGCCTGACACCCTGTGAAAACCCTACTATTATCATTCTAGATTATTTCCTTTAGTCCTCATAGAATATAAGACACCAGACTTCCCCTCATCCTAAAGAAGGATGAAAAATGAAACTTCAGTTTTCAAGATGGGTTTTTAATCCTATCAACAAACACATATCAGGGGAAAGAGTTCATTGACATATGTAGTATTTTCAATCCCAGTAGTATGAAAAATATGGAACTTCAACCTATGGTATCTCAGGAAAAAAAGCCCTTTATTAAACACACCCTGGCTTAACAGACAGTAATTTGGGCACAGAAATTTCACACCTCAAGACAAAAACTGTTCTTAAAGCATTCTCTTAATGGCAAATCGCATTAATAAAGAAAAAAGCAAAAGAAAGGTTGAATTCTGGTAACAACTGAGAAACACAACTTGCTTTGCTCAATATTTAAACAAAAACTTTGCTGGCAACCATAAGTCTTTGATATAAAAAGAAATCTATCATATTTATTCATTTTACATGCCCAAAGCATAAAATTGAGGCTCAAATAAAGTCTAAATTTCAAAGGAACATTAATTAGCTGAGATTATTTTAAAGATTCCTACTCTGGCTCTACTGGTATTTGCCTGTACATAGCAAGATGATAATCCTCATATAAAAATATGTTGGAAAATAAAATATTTAAAGAAAAATGCTCTCTTTGTTTTATATATTATTTTACTATAAATTCTAGTGTCAAACATAAAGAAATATTTCTTATACCTAACAAGAAATTCTTTTCTAATTTCTTAAAAATCAAGTAAAGTGACCAATTATGTGAAAGAGGTTCTATAACAGAGTGCTTACTGCTTAATTTGTGAGGAAGGTTTAAATGTGGGAAAGGAAAAAGAAATGACCTCATTTTTCTTTTAATTACTACTATCCAGCACATAAAATTGTATTTTAGCACTTCAAAGCACTTCATAGAAATGTCTTAAATCAGGCTCTGGAGAACCCAAAGATAGTTCTGATATTCTTCCAGCAAAAGAGAATTTTAAATGAAAAACTTTTGTCAATTAAGCAATAATAAAACAAAACTGTATATAGTCAATACCCAGTGATTTTTTTCATTTATTAAATTCCAGAATCCAGTACAGTATAAAAATAGATGTAGTACTCTCATTTTTTCAAACAACAAAAAATCCATACTACAGAGTTCCTATTTAGATAAATATTCCAGTAATTAGGTTTTCTAACCATACTTGGTAAATTTTAGAACCTTCTCTGACAATACATTCTAATTTTAGTGTTCAATCCACTGAAATTGTTTTCCTAAGTCATTTGATTATCCATCATATAATGATTAAAGTAGGATAGATCTGGTTCCACAATTAATCTAAATTTAATTCTCTCCCCCACCTTCTTCTACCATATCAAAGAACCATATAATTTTATACCTAGATAGAAAACTTTGAGATGTTTTCATTCAATATCCTCATTCAAATGCAAGAACTGAGGTATCCGACTTTTCCCTCAGATGATAAAGCAACTTGAATTTACCACTGATGGTAAAACTTTAAAACTGTATTTAAAGAATGATCCTTACCTTGCATTATTTTTAAACACTAAGAATGCTGACATTGATAAAATTCAGTTGAGCAATAATATATCTTCCTAAATCATAATTTCTGAACCATTCAACTACTGAGAGCTTCTAACTCTGAACAAAAAGTATATGTTATATCTGACAGACACACAAAAACTCAACTGCTTTCCTTCTCCATCCTGCTTTCCAAAAATGTTAAGTACCAAAAAAAAAAAAAAAAAAAAAGCACTGGAACACATTGCACATATCCACATATAGAATACATATTACAAACCCATTCTGGATTCTACACTGTACCACAATTGAAGCCACTTCCTTACAGGAAGTCTGCCTCCGATAATGAGTCCCATTTCAATGTTGAAGTAGGATACACTGAGAGTTTACTTACTAACCAAAAATGTCTCACTTTCTGATGCTGCAACCACCAGATAGAGTAAAGTGGTGTCCATGGCCCGTAATATCCCAAAAGCAAATTCCCCACTCTTTCCAAAATGAAACTATGCTGTGATTTTAATATTAGTACTAAAGAAGTCTGTTAAGAATGGCTACGTAATTTAACTTCCAATTACCGACAAAGGATAAGTGAGTGGGGAGAACGAAAGCGTGCATCAGCCACAGCTGACTAGTCTTTTGCCAACATGCAAGAGTGCGCGGGAAAACCACGGTCACAGCACACATCAATGGGAAGGCTAAGCACGAACTGCCACCAAATGTTGCAAGAACACACTGTGTTCTTCCAAAAAAAAAATTCAATGTATCTCAGGCAATTTTTAATTAAAAAACACTTTGGAAATATTTCTAGGCAAAAGTTTAATGACTCTTAAGGATGGTCCTCTGCCGAAAGTAAAATGTGGGGAGAGGTCTTTAACTGTTAGTTTGTCACTTTCTACTTCAGATGAGGTTCACTCGCATTCTTGGGAATTATAAAAGTGGACAAATGCTCACTATAAGAGTTAATAAAAAAGGCTGGCAACAGCTCAATAATCCAACCCTCATTCATTATATATTTTATTTACTGGATGTTTGCCATCTGCCAGGCATATGCTACACACTGGGTGACATAAATAAAATTTTTCGCGTGCGCACACACACACAGCTGAAATAGTAAGAGGAGAAGAAAAATAAAAGAGATGAAAGTAGGAAGAATGTGGTGTTTGCTTTTGCCCCTTCACCACCTTTTTGTCTCCATATCCTCAATGTCCTTACCAATTGTATAACAAATGCCAGAATTCTGAGCTACTAGGTAGCATTACTATTTTGTTGCATTGTCCTTGAGGATTCTTTACTCTAAGCACCTCTACTCCCACTACAGGGAATAAACAAACATGCAGAAGTGTGGGTGAACTGTTGCGCCGAAGAAGCTGATTAATAACATCAAGAATAAATAAGTAAGCCAGTACTTATGCATTTAACCCAGCAAAACAGCTACTAAAATGCATGTGGTATTAAACTAAAAACACATAGGTAATACTACAAAATGAATAAAATGCAAATTAACAGGAAAAAGAAACAAAAAATATTTTTGTTTATCAGAATTCCCACCCAAACATCAAGCCTCTTTTGTGAATAAAAGCAAAAGTCTAGAGAAGCAGTTTTCAAAGTATGGTCCAGAGATTGCAGGGTACTGACACCCTTACAGGGGGCCAGAAGGTCCTCCCTTTTCCAAATACTTAATCTGCATGAGGGCAGATTTTCTTCATATATTTCAACCAAAATAACATATTAGAACAGATTAAATGCAGAAACAGATATAAAGTCCAGATATCTTCTATTAAGCCAAACAAGGAGATAAGCAAAAATGTAAATCAAGGCTATTCTTCACACTAAATTTTGTTTTGGAAAATGTAAGTAATTTTCATAAAACTATACTAGTTTGTAATAGATTTATATTTGTTATTTTAAACGAACTAAACACATTTTAAAAATATTTCTTAGTTTTAATTTCCAATGCAATAAGTATCACTACACATAAACAAAAGCTCTTTGGAATCGTCAGTAAGGTTTAAGAGTGTAAAGAGGTCCCTGTGATCATAAAGTCTGAAAACCGCTCAGCTAGAGTTTAAATGAAAATAAAATAATACCACCACCCAGTGGCACAAACCAGATAGTATGATATTTATATATGAACTGGGGTCTTTGGAGATTTAATAAACACCACATTTACGATGGAAATCTACTTTTTAAGCCACTTTCCAAAATACATAACAAGATTCATTCTATAGACTACACTTAGGCTTTTAAAAATCGTACAAATTTATCCAAAATTTCATGTACTCCTTAAACTAATCATGAAAATTTATCCATTAAATACTTTAAAAACATCAAACATGTCTTGAAAAATATGAGGCTAAAGCTAAGTAAGTACATGATTCTCTAGTAAAATGTGTTCTTCTAGTTTCTGATGCTTTTCAGTAACAGTTACAGTGCCAAGGGCACAAGTGTAGGATGAAAATGACTATATAAACATATGGATGCATGGTTACTATTGTAGAAATGTATCAAGCACCTATGACTACATGATTATTAATAAACAACTTAAAATCTAATTCCACTTAAAATAAATTTTTTCATCAGGTATTCATTTAGTGACAAAATATGTACATAACTCTTTTCTAACATGGCAGACTTAAATTCTACTTTAATTCATACTTCTTTTGCCTGAGAAACATGGAATTTTCTTTGTAAAGCTTATCCTAAGTATCCATGATAAGAAAATAAAATAGCCCTTACCCCAGTCCTGTTCATACAAGGCTTGGGAAAGGCACCATGATTCACTTATTGGCATGTGTGGATGCACAAAAATAAGATGTTTTGTGAGACTTAAGACTCTAAGAAAACTCTGTTAACATAAATTATCAACAACTAATAAAGCACTTAGGTATACACGTGATTTTTGTTTGTTATATAAATATGCATAAATCTTACACATTATTTAAATACATAAAACTATTTTAAAAGGTCCTTCAAACATCAAATAAATATGTTCCACAGAATGTCTTTAGTATATCAGGTCTATACTATACAAATGAATAAAAAAATTATTTCCTGCACAAACACAACATAGCAATAAAAAAGCAAAGAATGTTATGAGTTAATCTAAGATTTTAAATGCAGCCAATCATATAAAACACATAACTCCAACAAAGACAGGATACATGAAAGGAAAACAGGGCTTGCAAAAGACAGCGCAGCACTCTGGTAGCTTTCCTAATGCAAGCAGAATGCTGTGTTCATCTCGCATAACTGTACACAAGAATGTCTTAAAGGATGGGTGGGGGTTCACACCATGGTTCGAGTTCTCTTCTTGTATTGGCTATATTTAAGTCACTTAAAGGTAACTAACAAAAAGATGAAGTCTATGGGCAAAAATTTATACAGAGAAAAAACTCAAATATGGAATAAGCTGTATCACAAAGTTGTTACAGTATTATTCATAACAGCAGAAATATAAAAATAATCTAGATATTGATCAACAGGGAAATGGTTAAGTAAGTAATGGACATGCATTCTGACAGCCATTAAAAAATGTTAGTACTTTAGCAACATGTAAAAGTACTCCTAATATAATGTTAAATAGAGAAAAAAAGGAGCACACAAAATTGTATA
This sequence comes from Eidolon dupreanum, assembly GCA_028627145.1. NCBI lineage: Eukaryota > Metazoa > Chordata > Mammalia > Chiroptera > Pteropodidae > Eidolon > Eidolon dupreanum. The sequence goes on along the minus strand of CM053507.1, from coordinate 142,879,657 downwards.
CATAAAACAATATTATTTACAATAATATAAAAATAAAGATTGGAAAAAAAATTAAATGGAAGTGCACTGAACAGTGATGTGCTTTCATTTTCCCTATTTTTTTTTCTTTTCTTTTTTGGTAATATACTGCATTAATAACTAGCCAGCTACACTGACCTCATACCCTGGTTAAACGCACACACGCACACAAACAAAATTGCCAAGACCTAGTGTGAACATTAGTAGTATTGATATTCTGCATTTGTGCTGCACTGAAGAGATAATATTCTAGACAATTAGTGATACTCAGCACCTATAAAATATAGCATTATGCACGTAAACTGAGTCATTAGATTTCTCCAGGTTTAAAACCTGGTTACTTGGAGATAAGACCATCTGTTCTTAAGTAACACCTACTAAGGAATACTATCAACAGTTGTACTAAAATGCTTATAATGAATATATTTATTTTTTTATCCATTAAAATAAATAATTTTAACAAAAACAAGAGTACTATAGTATTATACTTCAAAAAACATGCCTGACAATTCCACTATGGAGTAGAATAAGTACTACAGGTTGATACAGCACCCTAAATAGGCATGCCACCATATTCACATAGTCTCAGTATTTTACGATAAAAAATTTTTTAAAAAAATAATAGACAAATTCCCTTTGTCCTCCAACATATGGGAGGCATCATAGTTCATTTGGGAAAAAAATGAACAGCAGTGCAATAGATGGTTTTCCAAGAAAAGTAGAGGGGAATGTAGTGAGCTGATCTTGACCTCCAGAATAAGCAAGCCAAAGAAATTAGTTATTTGTCTACTAACATCTATATGTCAAGAATTATTAAATATATTGGTTGAATATTTTAGAGGTGAAAATGCATGAGGAAAGTTCATATTCTTTGGTAATTTTATGTAGACACATTTACTTCTAAAAATCTTAACTGCCAGCTTTAATAATGTTAATGTTTACTTCACATGGCCAGCTCTTATATATTTAGTCCTTGAATTTTAACTCTAAGAGAAAGACAAATATTTAACAGAGCAACTAAATTCTCCAAGAACCAGATGATGTTCACAGACTATTTATGAAAATTCTACTCCTTTTACAAAGACCTTTTCTTACTTTTAGTACTAAATTTGAATTTTTCTGTCAATTGGCACATGCATTTTATAAGTGAACTATCTAAGAATCATTTTATATTTGAAAAGTTCAGTTCAGACTCAACTAAGGCCATTAGATGAAATGCAGTTGGTCTGCTAAACTAGTTTTTATTATAGATTTAAAAGGCGATATCTTCAACGTGGAATCTGTCTGTTATAACTTGGTATCATAGCCCTCAATAATTATGATACCTCAATAATTAAATATCTAGAAAAACACTCATCACTGTGTGATCCAAAGACTTTCCAAAGTGAATGTATAGCAAATAACTTTAAATCTTATTTCTCTCTTTAACTTTTAATATTTTGACAGTACTATTAACAGAGAAATTTCTCAATTTATAGGCTATTGATTATTTATAATAGTTTTATCAAAATCACATTTAAAGGTAAAATATATCTGTGTTTTGGAGAAGGGAGGCTATATTATTAAAGAATTGACTAAAACAGTTGCCTGAAGAAATTTTATCCTAATGTGAATTAACTATATTTTGTCTACCTTTACATCATTTAGCTCTTTCAACTTGATATACCTCAAGCTGATAGACTCCTGATAAGATACCCCAATTTTAAAGAAAATTTAATTCCTTAACCAGCATTATATTCTCTTGACTAACTACATTAGTCAACAGAAGAAGTCCTAAAAGTGGAAAGGCTTGATATGGGAAGCTGAGACTATGTACTAGGTTTTCTGTTCACTGAAACGAACCTGTTTAACAGCGTCTCACCACTCTCAAACTGCTTCAGGTAAGTCTTCAGCAATTATAGTCAGAGAGATGTTGTCTATTAACGTTCTCTAAAGAGTAATTTTCTCAGGTTTACTGAAAACAAAATCATCAACTAAATTCCCCTGCCACTTATCAATAAAATGTAAAGAGATGGGGAGATACTTATGTGCACATTTGGTGTCAACCAACTACTTCTGTCATCCAGACCCATTCACTTCCTTAAACCTTCCAATCTACTTTCTACATTTCTAAAACTATATCCTTGGAATTAAACCCTTACCAAATTAAAAATACCTTTAAAGTCTTCATCCTACCTTCTCCACTTCTGAAAACGCCTCTGATATTACCCCCCAAAGTATTAACTATTCACAATTCCTGTGACTTCTTGGGTAACTTTATTTCTCTCTGCCAAACTCAAGATCTCTATGCTTAAGAGCACAGACTCTGGACTCGAAATGCCTGGATTCAAATCCTGAATACACACTTACTCTCTGTGTATGAATATAGGCAAGTTACTTACCTTTTATGTTCTTAGATTTTATTTGTAAAATTAGGATAATAATAGTGCCCACTTCATAAAAGTTGTGATTAAAGTACAAGTACACATACCAGAAATACAAGTGAAGCATTTATAATAGAGCCTTGCATAAAATAACCTAACTATTGGCTATCAGAGGTAGTAGCAACAGCAGCAGCCAAAGTACATACGTGCTAAGTGTTAGCAGTAGCAGAAGCTGCTACCGCTGCCACTGCTATTACTACTACTGTAAAACTTTCAGAGAAATCAGCCTCTCCTACAAATTCACCATCGGCTTCAACCTCATGCCAGTGACTCCTGAAAGATGCTCCACTTTCTTATTTCCAAATTCCTACAGGTCAATTCCATTTGGAAAGCTCACGATTGGCTCAAATTCAAAGTATCTAAGCAAACTCATCATTTCTTTCCATTCCTCAACTTCCCCATTTAGATTTCCTTTATTAGTTCAGTCTCCTGAACTAAAAACCTTGGAGTCATCTTAGGTTCACTCTAAATTGATCAAATATCAAATTCTACAGAATGTACACTTCCTCTCCTTCCCAGATCCACAATCCTAGTTAAGGTGGCCAAAGCTCTCAGTCCCTCACACGTATATTTCCACCTTTGCTTCTAAGTTTGACTTCACACTTCATTTCTTTTCTCCATAAAACGCTAGCTTCCATTACATTATGCTTTCCTAATACTGGTTTCCTTTGCCTTGTATGCCAAAGTCTAAACTCTGCTACTCACCTTTTAAGATTTTAATAGTCAGTTCCCTCACAATCTAACTTTATTCCCACTTCAGCAAGAATGGTTTTCAGTTAATTCACACGCCCAGTATGGTCACTGTGTTTCACTGTGCTTGTTTACGGTCTTGTAGCCTCTGAAATGTGTGCTGCCTCCAGCTCTTGTTTAGGCCCATTCTATTCATTATTTGAGGCCTAACTCAAAACTCACATCTTCACTAACTTGCAGCCACTGGTTTATTCTGTTGTCTCCACTTTCTAATCTCTCTCCTTCCTTTCCTAGCATTACTCAGTATTGCACCTTGTTGAATACTATGCTGGTCTCTACAATTTATAGCTTAGTATTTACTGTATTGAAACATTATACTATTGTAACACTGAATTATTCACTATTCCCTTAAAAAGTAGATTATATCTTATACTTTTTGTTTATCCTACGGCACCTATAATGTAGCAGTTATTTAATATGTACCATACTGTGTCTACTTGGGGAGTTCCAAAATTATTAACCTGAATTTTGATGCTCTAAGGCGGTAAATGTTTTCTATATGTAAGGTCAGCAAATGTTTTCTATAAAGGGCCAGAAAGTAAAATGTTAGGCTTTCCAGGCCACATATGGTCTCTGTCACATACTCTTCTTCTTTCCAATTACTTAAAAATGTAAAAATCATTCCTAGCTTGAGAGCCCTACATAAACAGGCCAAGCATGGACTGGATTTCACCCACAGGCCACAGTTTACCAACCTCTGCCTCCTCTAAGGAACAGTTCAGTGTCTTATAAAGAGTCCCTACAGTTAAATACTTTTATCGACACTTAACTAATTTTTCTAAATGTTGACTGGCCAACCACTTTAATTGACTTTTGAGCTTTAACATAAAACAAATAACCCCTGAGTTCTTACCAGCTCTCTCAGACTTCTCTTTTTGCTCCCGTAATTCCTCTCCCTGAGTTGTCATCTGTTTGATGCGACTACGAAGTTGAGCAATTTCTTCTTCTTTCATTTCCAGGGTTTCATGCATCTGCCGTTTTGTCTCTGCTATTACCATTCCCTAAACAGAAGTGCAGACTCTAAAGTCTTTACATTACAAAACTGCATCATCGATAGGAATATCAAACTTACTTTAAAAGGAAGAAACCATAATATCTCTTACTAAATACAGCCCAAGAATTATTTGATCATTTCACAACCTGAAGTCTGTGTTCCTCATTATATGCTGCACTGTATACTACAATAACCTTCATTACCTGGCATGATATCAGGGTATTTTTGATATAAAAAATTATTTTAATAGTAAATTTAATATTTTAAGTATTAAAAACATAGTTTAAAAACTTATAATCTTTCTACAAATGTTTACTATAATTTTCCCAATCTTAGTGTATAGTTTATAATGAACAAAATACAGCCTTTTGTGCTTGACTCACAGCCATCATGAACTGTTATAATCAATCTGTGCTGTAACATGGAGACAGCCTCAGAGGCTGCTAAGTGTAAGGTTACTGCTGCCACACTGGATGGACTAGACTGTGGTACAGATCTACCCAGTTTTTCTCTTTCCTCTTGTGACAGTCTATTATCCCACCACCATTCCTTAGGTATGTCATTGGGGCACTCCCTTCCTCCAACTTACTGTTACTGACTTTCTACTCGGTCATTTGTAACTAACAAAAATTGGGGTCATTCAACTTGCCCCTGAAGAATAAGACTTTGTGACAGCGATCTTATGGTCTTTGGATGATTATTAACTTACTTCCAGGGATTGTCAACCCCTGTTTTACTGTATGACTCTTCTAGACAGCTAATATTAATGGAGAGATAAAAACCAGGTAAGCAGGGCATTATTATATGAAATTTCAAAACAAAATTGTGGGCTTTCAGTTTCTTCAAAAACCAATCACAAGAGCAAAAATGAGAGAGAGAGAGAAAGAGGGCAGTGAAACTTATAGATAAAAAGCAGTCTTCAGAGTTATATCAATCACTTGCAATGAAAGAATCTTATTTGAATCTGATTCATAAAACTAGAAAAAAAATGAGGCAAAAGGAAAAATCTGAAACTGACCAGATCATCATATTAAGGAATTATTAAATTTTTAGATGTGATCATAATTATATGGTTATATTTTCATGAGTCCTTTAAAGATACATTAAACTACATATGGAAGAAATTATGACATTTCTTGAAATTGTTCTAAAACGATCCTGTGTTGAGGATAATGAGAGTTGATGAAACAAGATTAGCCATGGATGTTAACTAATGAAGCTGGGTGATGGGTTCAGAGGAATTCATATCATTAATCTTTCTATTTTTATAAATGTTTTAAGCTTTTCATAATAAAAGAATTTTTTTTTAAAGTAGATCTTCATGCAGTTTATGGAATAGAATCTAGCAAAATATTATAGAATGAAAAGCTTGCCAATAGATTTCAATAGTAGAACAGCTCTGACATGTTCTTAATAACAAGGTCACTTAAAATACTGTAGCTATAAAGTGTCATATTAAAGAAAATGGTGGATGGTATGTAACTAACTGGAAGCTGCTTTATAAAAAGGACCCAAGAACCTGGGGCTGACAGAGTTAGGTCGAAACTGTCTGCCCATAAACTTTTCAGCTGTTTTTGCTGCCATAGCTACCACTGCTGCTCCAGCTCCAAACTTCTAATCTCACCTAGACATTCTAAAATTCACTTACAGAAAGTTCTGTTTATGCTGATACATTACCACTTCTTTACTTTTTAGGCAATTTATCTGAAAGATTATTCTGTTTCCATTATATTTGAAAGACAATACTTATGTCATTCATACTTAGCAATGATTTAACTATAAATAATTTAAGTTTTCTCCGAAAAGTAATGATGTACTATAAACAGATTTCCTTTGCAAGAATTATTCTAATCTATAAATCAAAATACTAACTGGTACGAAGAAATCACAGAGAATCAGCTTCCCATGATACAAAACTAATGCTAGTAGTTATATAAATCTAGAAATAAAAACAGAAATGATTTTTCATGGAAGCAGCTGCAATAATCTTGGAAAGCATCAGTCTAAATGCTTCCAACTGCTTCCAAAAGTGAATTTTGGGGCCCCCTGACAAATTTTAGTATCATAAGCATTGCTTTACCTTATCTTGTTCAAGCTGTTCAATTAAGTTCTTTGCATCACGTAACTGAGTGATAAGTTTAGTCTTCTCAGCCATATGAAGCTCCTAAAAAAATTTTAAAAATTCATTTCCATCTCCAGTAAAGTTTCTCCTCATATGAGAACTCTAAACAGTTTATCTAATTTGGATACTTCTCATAATCTAGTAGGAGAAAAGTACACAGGACGTCTCAAAAGTATGGTGAATGCTCTGAAGCCTAGGCACCTGGGCGCCCCCTCCATGCTGTCTCTGCAGGAAGGGAGAAGGCTTTCCAGAGATGCTGCAGGCCACGCTGGGGCCGTGGATTTAGCTTTATGGGGCTCCCGTAAACAAAACTCATGTGCTCTTTTACCTTCATCTTTTCTAGTTCTTGAAGTCTTTCATCTAGTTGTTCTTGCAGGGCTTCTTTTTCACTGGTTAAAAGCGTACATTGTTCCTTATGTGACTGAATTGTTTCCTTACAACGCTGCAGTAGATTCTCCTGACGCTTAACTCTTTGCTGAAGTATTTCCTGTGTTTTAGCAGAAGCTCCATCTCCCACTATTAACAATAAAACGGAAGCAAAGACAGTCAGTATGGAACATAAAGTCTCCCTGGGAACACTTAAATCTGCTGGTACACAGGCGTGTATTCTTACCCAGAAACACTGCTATACCCTGGGCCAGATCAACAAGAAAGGGTCCTTTCAGGGTCCCTTGTGTCTTAGCTCCCATCCCAAAAGGATTAATAAAGTACTCCTTCCAATGCATTCTAATCTCGTTCTGAGAGAGTTCTGGTAAATACAGCTTTCTCCATCTCCTTACACTTATGAGTGGCATTCTCATGCTCCAGGGGAATTTCAGGGCCCCTTATTGGTAGGTTGCTCAGATAGATAGATACATGCTCTGGCTTTGGCTGGACCAAAAGTTTATCATAAATCTCTTTGAGAGAAAAAGCTGGTAAATAAAAGGTGGAAATTTCATTGAATATGTATTTCAAAGCCTCAGAGTAGAGGGGGACTATAAATGAATTTTAAAAAAAGATTTAATTATTCTTTCTTTTCCAGCTAGAAAGCTATAAATAGGGCAAATACAGGCATCTTTGAACATAGAAATACGTAAGCAATAGTACTTAAAAACTTATAAACAATTATAAATAGCATATTCATTAATCTTGAATAGAAATAACCTGTTTATATGAAATCTAGCTACTGCTATCAATAAAACAGTATAATAAATTGATTTCAATTACAACAAAAATGCAGTGCTACTACTTGCAGACTTTCAAGTCTTAAAACAATTACTTAGTTACTTTCTCCTGAATAGCAACAACAATAAACAAAGAACCAAAAAAACAATAAAAACTCTCGCTTCTTTCTGGAAATGTTAGGATCAAGGACATTTCTATCTCAGCCCATATCTACTAACTCATGCCCTAGAATCTCTCAACATCCACCTCTAGCTTTTAAATTAACATTTTGACAAGATGAAGCTTACCAACTGGCTCTACAATACTCTCTGTATTCTCTTTAGGGACACCTTCAGCCTGCGCTTCCATCTGAGGGAGTGGTTTTGGTAAACTGACATTCATCGGGCCATTTCGTAACCGTTGTTTCAGCAGAGAAACCTAAAAGAATATGCTTCATTAGAAAAAAATGATTCAAAAGAAACTATGTCAGTAGGACTTTCTTTAAAAAAAAAAAAGATAGAGTAAATGGTATCCTTTTTGCTATATTGAGGGGAAAAAATTAAAACAATAAGTTTCCTTTCAATTCAGTTTTTGTTTATATTTGCTACTTTCAATGACATCATAGTTAGCCAAAAGGCACAATAAATCAACAATTATACTTAAAGTTAATTGAAGAAAAGCAAAGAGTTTTTAAAATAGGCCATTTTTTTAAACATCTGGAAATTATTACACATCCCATTACAACTATTTTATTTTTCTTTATCCAAAAATTCCACACTTTTAATCTTTTACCTGAGTCTGGAGAACACTAATATACTGATCTTTTTCCTCTAAAGAAGCATCAAACTCCTCTTGGAGATGTTTTTTAGCTTGTTGGTCCATTTGGAGCTCCTAAAACATAAAGGATTTTATAGGTAGTTTTCAGCACAAAACAAAAAATACAAACTTGAAGTTTTCAAAGTGTAAAAACATGATCAATCCAGACTTGCATTTCCCTTAAGTATCAGCAACATTAAGAATAATTAGCATTTAAAACATTAGTATTTACACCAGCAAAGAATTTTGTTCCTTAAAGAATATGAAGATCCAAGAAGAGATAGTATGTTTTTGTAGCTATGACTCCTGAATTGATAATGTGGAGAAAATTTAAAAAATTAACTTCTTAAGATAAAAGTAAAACTTCATCCTACTTTAAGACATCTTACCACTGTGCCATCTTACATTCACTTGATCTAAAATTAAATAGCCCATAAAGCCTTCCTCCTCCCAATACACGAAAGTGTTTGATAGCCAAAAATCAGAAGCTTCCTCATCTGTAAAACGCACTAGTTGATTACCAAACAGTAAAATTTCAAGTTTCTGAAATTACTAAAAATGCTGCTTTCTTTCAGTCATTAAAGAGCCTTCCTAACTAAATCCAATGATTGTTACCCGTCTGCTACACCAGTCACCAACAATTACCTCCTCAATGTCCCTGCCTTCCTTGGCTTCGGGGCTCCTCTCTATATTCCTGTGTCTCCTCTCTGTTCTTCATTGATTCTATCAGCATCAACCCCTCTGGGCTCAGCCCTGTGTCCTCAGTTCTTCTCCCTTACCCTACTCCACTGGAATGCTGAAGAGTAACTTGTAGAACATTTTAGATATCACATCAAAACCCCTCTATTTTTCTGGGATTCCTATTTTTCTTACCTCAAGTCTTCCTCTAACTTGATCCATCCCTCACATATTTGCTAGAAAATTTTCCTCAAATAATATTTTCAAAGATTTCTATGCAACACCCTCTTCTTATATTGCTTCAAATTTACTAATTCTCAGAACACTGAGGCATTAACTGTCTGGCACTCACTGTCCTTTTTCTCCACCACACACCCACACTGCCCAAGATCTCCAGCACATTATTTACTGTTTCTTTCACTAAAAACTCCTGTCTTGACTTCCCCCCACAGCAGCAGTCTCCAGATGCTGGTCTTCGGATGAGAACATGTCCAGAATGAAGTTTTCATCCATCCATGGCGGAAGAAACCAAGGAAAATGTAGAGAGTTTTTAGCTTAGATCTAAATCTTTCATTTAAACAACTATACTTTTGTCTGAGTATATGTATTTCCTAATTTTTTGTTATTTAAAAAACTCTCCTTTCATGCAATAATAACAGAAGAATCTGCTTCCTTATTCCTGATGTATATACTTGGGAAAAAAAAAAAAAAAAAAAACAGCCCTATGACAATTCTTTCTCTCATTTCTGAAAGGACCTGGAGTTAATTTTTCAGTCCATGAAATCCAACAGTCTGAAAAGCATTGTCCTCCATGACTTTGCACAGGCCAGATCCTTAGTCTGGAACCTCTCTGCACATCTCCTTAAAGCAATGCAGTCCTTTACTTTCTTTAAAATTCATTTCTTCAATTTTCTACATCCTACATACTAGACTCTGTTACACAGTATCCCTAACAGCCCACAAACATGCCTCAATTTACATTATGGTTCTCAGGTTTTGAATGTTTTTCTTAAACATTCTAACAACTTGACTAAATCCTTTCCAAAAAAACAACAACAACAACAACAACTGATGCCAAGTACTGATTCTAAATCCAATCTTAAAATTCAGAATCTTACTAGGGGAAAAAATCTGCACGTAAGCCACTTCGAGATGAAAAAATATGTTCAATATTTACTATCATCTGATGGTTTATATATTAACCTCCATCACCCAAACTATTTTTGTTAAAATGTAAGCCTATCAGAGAAAAGTAACTCTTTCAGAAATCTAAATAAATATATTTCCAGATTAGATTTAAATCAGTAATTGTTAAAAAAAATATTTTCGACCTAGTTTGTCACTGAATATAGTCAATAATGCTCCCTTCAGTTAACTGATTAAACTAATCCCTGTTCAAGTCATGAGAATGAGACTGAAGTGTAATATAATTGAACTTTTTAGTAGAATAACAAATGGCTCTATAATACTATTAAATATAACAACTAATTCAATAAGTCTGCTATTGTTGACCACTTAGATGGTTTCTAAATTTTGGCAAACCTGGGGTTAACATGTTTATGTATAAATTTTGCAAGGTCTTTCTGATTATTTCCTTACAGAGAAATTCTGATGAGTAGAATGTATCAAATACCTTTAACTGTTGCGCTATTTTTTATCTCAGCCCAATGTTATCCATTATGTTCAGAGCTGATTTCAAGCTGCAAAAATGAATCCTCCCTCCCTAAAAATTAGCTTTGAGAACAGCAACTGCTTATAATGAATTGCATCTGGGTGAGCCTGGAAAAAGAACACACTATACACAGACAGCAGGACGGAGAAAGGAGGAAACATCTAAGACAATGTCTTCATTTATTCCCCATTTAACTGGCCTTAAAAGGGAATAAGAGAGCCCTATCTACTTAGATGAGCTCATAATTTACATAGCATAATTACCACTTTCTCATAGCATGATATTCCTGTTTAATATCTGCTCATGTTATAAGAGTCAAAAACAGGCAAAAAAAAATATTACAGGGTATCTACTGGTAATGCTTTTACCTTACTTTTGCTTATCTGATTCATTAAAAAATAACTAATATGCTAGATATTGACATAAGACATAATAATTGTTGATACAGAACAAATGTTCTGTTTTGTCTGTCCTCCAGAAAATACTAGGAAAGATGTTGGATTCTATTCATGCATATATTCATAACCACATGGGGAAGAAATAAAATACTAAAAAACACTTTCTGAATGTCTTAGTATAGCAAAATAATTATACTCAATTTGGCCTATCTATATCAAGAAAGTACTAATGAAACTTTGCAAAGCTTCTATTCAGACTTTAATCCCAAAGAAACAAAACATTTTATGACTTATATCACTTTAAATATTTAATTAAGTGGTAATCATGACTTTATGGGTTACATTATTTAGTTGAAGGACATTTTTCTCTTTATGAACAATATAAAAAGTACCCAAAATTCTCACTTACCTACTTAGTATTTACATATTAATTACAGGAAAAATTTTTCTTTAAGTAACTGAAACCAGGTTATATAACTGGTTATGGTTGAAAAATATATCTTAGCTAGTACTAAAACTTATCAATCTGTGGCTCTAATATGTATTTCCTAAGAAAAGAAGATAAAGTTACTTAATAAAGTTATGGATTTGTATGATACTATATCCATTAGTTCTGTATTACCTGTCACTTCAACCCCTTCACTAGCTCCCAAAAAGGGGAGGTAGAGTTGCAAATCAGACTGCAGCATACAGATTATTCAAAGAGCCTTCTTTGAAGGGTTAGCACACCTACTTCTTACCACAGATCATGGCAGGGTATGCCTTTTAGCCAATTCTCTCTCATAGTTTTCTAAGTCCCTCAATGCCTGCAACTGAATAGAAAAGCTTGGCTGGGGCCTGCTAGCAAAGCAGGCCTTTTCTCTTTTCTGATATGGAAAGAATGCCTAAGAATGCTGGTTCTGTCATTTAAATTAGAGAAAGGATAGAGAGCCTTAGACTTGCTACTGACTGTTTATGCAGGCAAATCATAGTCTATTGCTAAGTAAGACAATCTTATTTTACAAATTCCACCAATGACATATACCTTAGGAAAACCACAGAAATAAAAACTGTAGGAATTGATCCCTGGTCTTGTAGGTGGGGCTGGTTAGCTATTATTATAACTAATGAAGTACACATGAAACTATCCCAGCAAATACAATAGTTCTGATAAATCCGAGAGACTTAATTACTATTTTCAAAATACTAATCACTACAACTTACCTCTCTTAATTCCGCAACTCTCCGAAGTGCTTTATCCTGACACTGACTTAATATACCCTTTAAATAGAAGGGAAAAAAAAATGCTGATTTAAACAACTGCATGACATAGTAATACAAAGCAAGTAAAAAATAATTATTTCTATAATATTATAACCGTTTATCCAAAAATAACCTGAGGACTGCAAATGTTAAAGATATGACCATGTTGAAAATTTGCTAAAAGTTAAATCGTGACGTTACAGAACTGCTCTGCATCCTGGCTGTGGTAGTAGTTACACAAATCACATGCAAAACAGGCAAAAGTCAATTCTACTGTATGTTAATTTTAAAAATAATTTTTTTAAGTTAAATCTAATTCCAAACGCAATTTATTTCATTGTAGTCTATTATGTGTGGAACCAAGTCAATTACCAGTCTGTTCTAAAGGTTTTTGTGACTAAAAACAAAATAGTCCTTTTCTATGTTTAAAAAAAAACATCCAAGAGAAAACTGCAGAGCTATAGATTGCTAAATTAATAGTCATACATAAAAATCAAGAAGCTAAAAGTAATATTGAAAGATGAAATTATTCATCATTTCCTGATGAAAAGATAAAATAGGGAGGGTGCTTTTCACTAGTGAGGAAATTAAACCTAAAAAGTTACGGTCTATGCAAACAAAGTAACTGTATATTCTTGTACACTATAAATACAGAGAAGTAAAGAAATGGAGTGATCTAAAGCTTCATTGGTCTGTGTGGACTAACAATAAAATCAAGAGATACAGGTAGGCAAAATCTGCTTATGACCCAGGGGAGTGTGACTTAGCTCTATTTGTGGGGCCTTAAAAGTGAATAAAAAAAATATCAAAGGCTTTTTCTTTCCTAAAGCCATGAACACAGATTTTTTTTTTTTGGCATCATATATAAATTTTTAAATGCAGAAAGATGTAACACTGAGAACGATGAAAAACTGCAGTGCATTATTTAGAAGTACATGCTCTGCAATCTAACTTCCAGGAAGTGGATCCTGGTTCTCCTCCCTACCTCTTAGGAGCTGTGCAACAATGAAATGTCACTCTTCCTCTGTTTCCTCACAGGAAAGGTTTAAGGACTAAATATACCAAAATGTCTGGCACACAGTTAGAGCTGAATAAATGTTAGCTAATATGAATAACATTGTTATTAGGGTTAGCAGTACTTACAAATTTAATTTCACTGGATCTATTAAAAGGATGTTTGTCTATTTAATAAAGAGATTTCTAGCCATGCAGATATGGGCATGTACACACATGTAGAAAACCACTGAACTTTATCATTTTCCAACATCCTTTATATTAGGGACTATGCAACCACAATTGTCTAGTGCCACTTAGTGGTAGGAACGCATATACCTAGAAATTAAAATCTGTAGACAATTCATAGAAACACAAGGTACCCACAGAATTTAGGAATAATATGACCTTTTGAGAATGAACTTATAGAATATTAATAATACAATGGATTAAATCAGAACTCATTTGATAGAACTTGTGTTTAAGAAAATACCAAAAAAACCCCTAAAAACTCTATTTGTAATAATCTAACTTTCACATTTGTTATGGACAATTAGAACACTGAATCAGCAATAAATAACTGCTGGTGGCATTCTGAACTGGTTATATTCCATACCAAAGCCAGAAAATGTATGCTGTACTTGACAGATTAATATTTATGGCAAATTAAATATTTTAAAATAATGTACATGGAGAAATTAACTAATTTTACCAAAACTCATTTACAGATAACTTGGTTATGTAACTAACTTTTGGTTAGTGTTTTAAATGGCTCGAAATGCTAAACTATTTTAAATAACTTCTACTGTAAAAAAAAATAATACTATACTTTATAAATAACACAGCAAAATGAGAGCACCATTTGAACTGGACCAGATAATTCCTCTTAGCTCTGATGTGTGATACCTGGTGGAAAATTTCTGACCATGAACAGGATGACACACCAGGGTCAGGAGGAGGTCACCTAGAAGAGCTACAATAGCTTCCTCTCTCCACGCTGGAGAGCCTTCCAAGCAGCAGCCTCAGGAAATAAAAGAGAGGCTGCTTGGGTTTGGACCCTGATATAATAATAAAAAACAGATGTCTGCAGGTACTTTAAAAATAGAAGAAAAAGCTTTGAAAGTTTTGTGTCTCTTTACCACTAAAACAGAGATGCAACTTGCAGACTGAGACACTAGGAAACATGCTCGGAAGAGGCAAATACGCCTTAAATCTAAACCTCTTAAGCGCTGCAGGGATCCAAAATTCAAGGAAGCCCATCCCTACCAGAGGTAAAATCTCTGGGATCTCTCATTTATTCTCTTTATCAAATCCCCAATAATGGTAAAGAAGGTTAAATACTTTGATTAAATGGAGAATTATTATAAGTAAGGATTAGAGCTTTATACTATAAGATCTTAATTTTAAAATTATGTGTGAATCAGTATCACAGCCAACAAGACACTTACTTGGAGCTTTTTCTTCTCTCTCTGAAGCATCTGATAAGCTGTAACAACCTAAAACGAAGAAAAAGTCACCAATAACATTAGTCATTCCTAGATAAATACAATTATTCTAAACTCTGCTAAAATATCTTGTCATAAAAGTCAAAAAATAAAAGAATCCTTTCATAGACAATTCAACCTAATTAGATGCACATACAGTCAAAACAAAATAACATAGGAACTATATTTCTAAAAAATAAAAGGAGAACTTGACTCTATATATTAACTCTCTATTTGACTTTACCTTAGTCACACGCCTATTTAAATTTCAGTACCTAATTCACGGGTGGGGATTAGAGCTAACTTGCCTAAAAACAGGAGATTACTCACAGACCAGTCACAGACCAGTACCATCAGCAACAGCATCACCTAGGGGGGAGCTCACTAGAAACAGAAATCCTTGGGCCCCACCCCAACTGATGGAATGGGAATTGGGGGAGAGAGACTAGAAAAACAGCATGTGTGATTTAACAAACTCTCAAGGTGACTTTTTGCTTGGGGTATACGAGACCATGTAACTGCTCTCTAAAAGTTCCTTCTGGTTATAGGATCTGTGACTGGCTGTGTAAAAATCTGAGGAAAAGAACTCATAACCAACAGATAAAAACTGGTAATTTGGGTCCTAGAGAAATGTTTGATGACTTAACCTAAATAGGATATTTTAACATTCTAACACAACTTGATGAAATTATGAATTAGCAAATCTTTTAAAATCTGTAAATGATACAGCATCACTCATCTGAAGGCTCAGCACATGGCTCCTGTGAATTATTTGGCCCCTAATTTAGAAGTGCTAGTGGTGTCTGAAGAGAAAGGCTGCAGCTTTAGGGGGAAGCACTCCCCTATTCTGAACCTTGCCATCTGCCTTGAAAGGCTGCTGTGTGCCCCGCAAATGCCTCTACTGATATCTTGAGTAAAGAGGCAGGCAGCACTGGAAGGTGAGTTGGCAAAAGAGATCAAAAATATAAAAGACAAAATTCTGCCTAAGACCCATTCTATTACCTTAAGACCAGATAGGTGACAAAAGGTAAAGAAAGACTACGGGCTCTTTTCATCCCTAATTAGCTGCATAACTCTACCTAAGTTAGCACAGAAGAGTAGAAACAACCAAGAAGACCTGGAATCAAATCCAGACTCTGTCAATTGCTACCTATGTGACCTTAGGCAAATTACCTAATCTCTATGATTAAGTCTATGAATCTCTAATCCCTAGTCCACAGAATAGAGCTAATTAAGATCTACTTCACGGAGATGATGCAAAATTAAATGGCACCATAAATACAAAATGCATAGTGTCTTGCACACTTAAATACTAATTATACTGTTGCCCCGGCTTTAAACTTAAAAGCCATGGGTTAGTAAAAATAACAAGTCTTAACAAACAAAAATCAAGACCATTATTTACTTTGATAGAAATAAAAAATTAAAAACTAAATAAATTTTAAAGGAAAAGGCTGCTGGATTCCACAGTGCCTCATGAGATACAGGGCTCTAATGCACTGTTTACATCTCTGGGTTTCAGACAGTCAATAGATTTTAGCCTAATAATACCTTCCTATTTTGTCAGTACTTTATAGTTTTAAAAAGATATTCTATATATTTCATCTAGAGGTTTTTCGTTCTTTTTAGCTGCAGGGTAAACTACCCATATTGTAGCTATAAATGAAAATAGAAGTTTTGGCTAACTTTATAGGCTAACCCTGAATTTATTATTCATTAATTAAAATTTACTACAGTGCTGATTTACAAACTGTTAAGACAATACAACGTTAGCCATTGTTTAAAAAAAAAAAAAGCCATAGGCAACTTGCTCCAGAAAGGTTTTCCTTAGGAAGAATTGTTTTAACTGCACAAGATGGGAGGGAAACCAATACAATTCAGCCCAAAGGGTAGGCGCTATGTTCCTGAAGAACTAAAAAGAGAGAAGGAGCCTACCACACTTCCTTCCTCTCTTGGACCAAACAGAGAGCATCATCCCCTAGGGGGTCAGCATTTAAAAGACTCCTTGAGGTAAAGTTTAAATGTAGGTACAATAATGTGCCAGAAAATCAGACTACTTAAAACATAATTGGAGTCAGCAAATATGGAAATCTGTTTGGCCCAAGAGATCACAATGGAACCACAGCACTTAAAGGATAACAGGGTGGGTATGTGAGAAGGAAAAACGATGAGCTCTGCACTGGACGCCCAAGCAGAGCGGCACAGAATGTGACAACCAGAAGGTTACAAACAACAATCTCCAAAATTTTACTAAGAGTCTCGCCAAAGGGCCTCTGTACTGCTGAAAGTCTTTAATCAGATATTCACAGCTTACCCACCATTAGTTACCAGCATACCTGATTAAGGGAATTGACAGTTTGGTAGTTTCACCCATAGAAGTAAAAGCCATGTAGTAATATGAATTAGAGAACCAGGAAAAGAAATTTTCGTTCAGGCAGAAGTGCCATTACTCCTACCTCAGAATATTTTCCTTTGTAGTTATTCAACCTTCGTTCCATTCTTCGCAGCCACTGAATCAGCTGTTCTTTGTTGAGGCTGTCTAAATTCCCTAGTGAGTCTTCGGCCTCGCTCTCCATATCAGACAGTGGATCAAAGGTGGCAGCAGAAAAGTCCAGGTCAAGTGTAGTCAGGGACTCTCTGGAAGACGTTCGTACCAAAGACTCTTTAGAAGAAGATCGGAATAGAGATTCCTTTATTGGACTTCGAAACAAAGACTCCAAGGAAGGCACCCGGAGCTGGAGCTTCTGTGCAAAAGACTGCGTGTCACCTGACTGTAACCGAAATCCAACAGAACATGTGGGTTAAAATACACGTTTAGACTTCTATCATTCCCTATCACAAGCAATAAACTATTAAAAGCTCTAATAAATTCAACTAATATTCTAGCAAGAGACACCTGGTTATTTCTGAAAAAAAGTGTTGGACCTGGAATCAGAGGACTGGGGTGTGGGTCCCAGGTCTGTCACTGAGCAGTGGAATGACCTCCACTAAGTCACTTACTTTCATGTTTTCTATTAAAAAGAAAGAAGTCATACTTTCCCAGCTGACCTCACAGGTGTGCTGTGAGGATCTGTCCAGTAAACAGTAAGATTTTTGGAGGCGGTGACCATCTGTATCACCGGTACACAGCCAGTGTCTAAAATGGGGTATATACTTGATTTGTGGCTGAAATCAAGCAGACTTTATCTGAAGTCTTTATGGACACATTGACTCTTGATCATTCTTTTCAACAAAAGAGGGGTATGAGGAGGGCAGGGGATGGTAAGGTGTAGCGAATCCATTTTGTTCAATAAGAGAATGGCAGCCATAGTTGGCTTGTGACACCCAACTCTACTCTACTTACCATTCTATCTATTGGGAACAGAAATAAGCATTAAAAACCATGAAGGGCAGTTGGAAAGTCTTAGCTAGAGTTCCTCTGCACAGATCAGTAAGTCTGATGTTAGAAACAGTGATGAGCAAGAACTATTCTCTTAATTTGAATAACAACACATTAATTTGAATAAAAACAATGAAAAGCAATATAACATAATTCAACAAACTTGTGAGTGGCATTATTTTGTTCAGGTGACAGTAGTCAGTATTAACCAGGGGGTGTTTCCTAGAAACTCACTCTCATTAGTGCAGCAAGGTCACTACAAGATCTCAACGATGCCAAGAATGAAATGCTCAGGGGAGACCGAAGTCATATGTAGGCAAAGATTACAGGAAAACATAAAGATTCTCTTTAGTATACAATGTGAAAACTAAACCAGGAATACTTTACTTGTGGATTTTAGAGATTAGTAAGAGTATTTGGCAAGATGGGAGTAAGAAGGGATAATGTGCCCCACCCCTTCATAGGCATAGGGATTTGTGCATGTTGTTTATAACAATAAAAACTGGAAACCCAAATGTTCACCACTAGAGAATACATTATATAAATTACAATATATGGAAGGAGGTTCAAGAGGTACTATTAAATGGAAAAACTTAAGTTATAAAACAGTATGTACATTAACTCATTTTGATTTAAAGTAATTACACATACTTTTTAATTTATATGTATGTTTACACAAACACCCTGAGAATCAGGTCATTAAAAACAAACACAGAAAGTTAGCAATGAGTGGTTCTGAATGGTGAGATTTTAGGTGATTTTTATTTTTATACTTTCTTGTATTTCCTAGTTTTTTTTAATAATGTGCAAGGTTTACCTTTATACTGGTGAGATGGAGAAGGTCTTAAGGGAAAGGAGAGACCCTCACGTTAAAAAACTTTAAGAACTGCTTGAGTGATATTTCATTACCAGCTACTCCTGACCCAAGCAAAAAGCACTTTTCTGTTCATCTAATCTTGTATATCGCCCTAGGTCAAACAAGTGAAGCAAGTTTGAATAACACTAGAAGTAGATGTTATTTAAGGGTCAGTAAGAAGCTAATGAACAATATCAAAGACATGTATTTGCAAAAGCTGACAAACTTAGTATCTGCCATATCTACTATGGTTGGGAGTAACATGTTTGAGTGTAGTAATTCAACCCATGGTCTGTCCAATAAGGCTGCCTAAGTTCAAATCTTATCTTCACCACTATGCTACTTATCCTCACTAGTTTTTGTTTCCCCTTTTGTAAAATGAGAATTAAAAAAAAAAAACTATAATATTGATCATAATACTCATATGGGTATCACAAAGACCAAATAAGCTAATACATGCCAAATGCTTAAAATCTAGCAAATACTCAATAAATGTTAATAATCATCACTGAGAAAGAAGTTAAAACAAAAGACAAACTTACTAATAAGAATGTCATACACAAGCTTATTTGGCAGATTCTTCTAGTTATATGATGCAGTAGCCAAGAACACAAGTTAAAAGCCAGACTTCTTAGGCTTAAGTCTTAGTTCTAATTTTACTGGCAATATGATGTGAGGCAAGTTACTTAACCTCTCTGTGCCTCTGTTTCTTCATTTGTAAAATGGAGAAAACAATAGTACTCAACTCATAGGGTAGCTGTGAGGAGTAATAAAGTAATACATGTGACGTACTTAGAACCACGACTGGCTCAAGGTAAAGAACAAATACTGGCTATTACCTGATAGCCAATCTTCACTTCTGCCTTTCCACCAGACCCGTTTTATTTAAGGTAACAATATACCCAGGTAAAAACACTCACCTTCCCAAATACAAATTAAAGCCATAATGGGATACTACTGTTCATCCACCAGAATGACTAAAATTAAAACTACAGAAAATACCAAGTATCGGTGAAGACTTGAGCAATCCACTTTGGAAAACTATTCTTTAGTATTTACTAAAACTAAACACATGTACACTCTCTCAACCAGCAATTTCACTATTAAGTAAATACGCAATACAAATGTGTAAATGTTCAACAAAGAGACGAACTAGAAAGTTAACTGCAGCATTATTCAAAATAGTCCTGAACTTAAAACTACTGTTGATGCATATCAGTAGTGGATAAACTGGAGTCTATTCACCAGTGGAATACTAGACAGCAATGAAAATGTATGATTTACAACCCTATGCTAGAATACAAGGAATTTCACAACTATTGAGCTAAAGAAGCCAGACACAAAAGAGTACCTACTTTTGATTCCACTTACATAAATTTCAAAAACAGGCAAAATTAACCTGTAGTGTTAGAAGTCAGGATAGTCATTACCCTTGAGGGTGAGAGGAGGGAGCGGAAGGGAGTATAGGGCTTCTGGGGTATTGGTGATTTGTTTCTTGATTTTGGGTGCTGGTTATAAAAATGTATTTGGTTTGTGAAAATTCAGAAATTTTATAATAACTATATCATACTTTTCTCTATATGTGTATTATATTTGGATATACATTACATTTCAATTAAAGGGTTTTTTAATTAGCTTTTCTCAGACTGTTTCAACTAGGGGTAGGCCAGGTGCAGTTCAGCCACTAATGTGCACTATACTATAAGTGGAAATCTACAGGATGGAATCTTCTAGGAGAGATATTATTTTCCTGATAAAAAGGAATATGTCTTTTGTTCTTGTCTTCAGTTTTCCTTCCTGTCTAGAATGGAGATGCAATTCGTGGAAGCCAATTTGTGATTATGAGGATGAAAGGCAATGGTAAGCACGGGAAAAGTAAGGGGAGTCAGGAGACGAGAAGCTAAAGGGAGAAAGGCCCTTCGTGACTGTTTACCTCCAAATCCTCTGGGAATGGAAAACTCAACTCCCACTGGTACCAACTGTTGTCAGGTTTTTAGTATCAAAGATATTTACTGATTTATAATTCACTTTTTAAAAAAACTGATGAAGGTTAAAGAGGAGAAATGTATAAGTAAAAATAAATGAACACATAAGAGTTACTTTTAACTCCTTCCTGTCTCCCCCATTTTACCTTGTTTTCAATCCCTCCTTTTTATTTCCCAAACAGTGTTCTTATTTATTCAGACCTTTATCCTCTATCAGCTGGATATCTGCAGCAGCCTTTTGTTCCCTAGCCTCAAATCTCTTACCTACACATCTGTCCCTATCAGACTGTCATCAGTCTGAAGGGGGGAGAGAGGGGAGGGCATTAAGGAGATAGGTAAAAAAGGTGATGGGAAACATAGTCAATAATATTGTATACAGCTGTTCGACTGAACTGAAGATTGAGTCTGGTTTAATGAACTATAGAACAATCTACCAACATAACTTTTGAAATGTGAAACTTCCAGGGAACTTTCGGAGAAGGGAACTGTGGACGCTCAGAATGAGTCATGCCAAGATGTGCCTCTGTGGTATGTAGGTTGTTTTGAGCTAAAGGCAACTTTTAGCCACAGGCTCAAGATAAATTTCTGCCCCTCCCTGAACTACCTAGAAAAACTTGAATTAGGAGCTTTGCCCATAATAAGCAATTATCATCCCTTTTGACCTATCCAGACAGGACAGGACAAATTTTCATTTACCAAGTAAGCATCAGCTTTTCCTATTATCCTGCAATGACTCCTTGAAGCTCTCAAAGCACCTTACCTCATCCCTAGCTCAGGATGTCTTATATACACCTTTGTTCCCTTTCTATCTCTGAACCTCTCGTGCATGTAGGATCTCTCTCTCTCTCATGTATGTGGGGCTCCCATGCATATGTATGTATTAAATTCGGTTATTTTCTTTTGCTAAAAAAATAATATTATGGTAAATTTTCACAGCAACAGATGATTATTAGACTTAGTGTGGTGATCACATTGTAAGTATATGTTGAACCACTATATTGTATACCTGAAACTAACAAAATATTGTATACCGACTATACTTAAATTTAATTAATAAATTAAAAGAATTCCACCTCTTAAAAAAGTAAGAAGAATTAAGGGACAAATAGAGGAATGTATAGATGGACAGATCTGTGATTAAGCAAATATAATAAAGTATCAATGACAGAATCCAGGCGGTAGGTATACAGCTGTTCACTTTGAAGTTTCAAATTTTCTATATGTTAGGAAATTTTCATAATAAACTGTTGAAAGTAAAAGAAAAAAAGCAGTATTCAAAAAATTCAAAATTCAACTTTAATACAATTCAAATTTAAAAATTCATAAAATGATTTTCAAAACGAGAATTTTCCCCATAATTAAAAAAAAATAGCATAAGAGAACAATCATGTAAATCCCTGTGTTTTGCTCTGTTGAATTTAATAAATTCAGTCCTCATTTTGCTTTAATAGCATATAAATTCAAATGAAGCCACACATGGCAAAAAACTACCAGATAGAGTAACGTTTTATGTCTATGATAATTCACAATACTATCAGTAACTAGCCGCTGGTCTTTGGGCAAATAATTTAAGATTTCACGTCTGATATTCATCTATACAATAAGAGTAATACAGATTCCTCCTAAGTTGCTAAAATACTAATACTATGATTCAATAAAACTATTTTACAGCTTCTCAGATAAAGATAAATGCTCAAATATTATCTACTGCTTTGAAAAACATTTTTCTCTATTACGTGGTGGCATGCATATACTACTTTCAAATATCTGAGTTTTTAAGTCTATTGGAAGTACAAGGTCAACTCTCTAATTCTTTTAGAGATGAAGAATCGCTTTGGTTAGCTGAATATTATGAACTACATTAAGCAACTTAAAAGTAACTGTATTTAATACAAAATTTTCTAAAATAGATATATATTTTTATGCTTTCTTAAATAAGGACAGTAAGTAATCCTTTTTAATGATGTCCCTGCCACAATCATATATTGTGCGCCAAAACTACTGACTTACACAGGATGTTCTACCCGGTAGTAAGGGGGCCACAGGCAACTATGCTTTACGAACTCCCGACCCTGCTTTTTACCATCTCTTCTCCCTTGGTGTCAATTCTGATTTCTGGCTGCTGTCAAGATGCCCAACCATGGTAAACACTCTACTCTCCCCACGGATATATGTGGTCTCTAATTTGCTAACAATCAACAATCAATTTGTCAGAAATCTGTTTAAAAGTAAACAGACTCTGAGTAAAGATATCTTCTTGTCATGAGAATTAAACGAGATCATATATATAAAATGCTTAACAATACCTGATACAGAGTAAACACTCAGTAAATAATATCTTATTTTTTAGAAAAATATCTGTTGCCTTTTTTTAAAAAAAAAAAGAAAGTTCAGAGCCTTTGGTGAGCTGACTTCCTGAATATCACCCATGTTCATTATTCACCTAAATTAAAACTTAAACCTCTCCTGAATTTGTTATAAAGCTGGCTATTGTTCATTTTAGTTTTTGCTTTCATAACTTTATTTAGTCTTTTTGGGTTTTTCTATAAAAGAAGAAAATAAGCATTCTAAATAACATCCTTTAACAATATTCCTTAAAGATCACTGGATCTGTCCAGTACCATTTACACTGGTGCTTCTCAATATTTTACGCTTACCTCATGGCATTTATAGAAAATGATGTATTTGTAGAGGACTTGGAATTAATTGGGGATGCTGCTCAAAGCCAGAGTCAACAGGCCCAGGGACCCAGACTATGACCAGAAACTGATGGGCCTCCCTGAAAGAAATACGGATCTCAGCTCATAGGTCATCTTTGCATGGAGTTTGGGGAGCTGTAATTTATACATCTACTAGACAATACTTTAGAGTGTTCAGTTTACATAATTTAGTTCATAAATTACTTAGCTCATAAACTGTCTACATCCATGCTCCAGGTTCATAGAATTAGAAATGGTACTGCCTCACGTTAGAGACCACTGAGAAAGCCAGGTTAATGAGAGTAATCATTACTAAAGCCAAAGTAAACAAACGTTCATTTCAGTCATTGCTATCATTACAGTATTTTTAATGATTTTTTTCTTTTTTGGAAGGAGTCAAAAGAATGTCACTTAACCCCAATCTCCAAATAATTTTAAAATCAAAGATAACCTAAATTCTCTAGTAGTAAAATACTTTGCTTTAGTGCATCTAAAAGCAAACTTTAAAAGAAATCCCATTTCCTTTATATCCCTCTTGCAGATTATGTAACTCACACTCAATATGTCCTTCTATATTTCTTCTATTTTTTTTACAACTATAAAGTCGGATTCCTCATTTTCCAAAAGTTTTCTCTTTACTGCCAATAATTCTTTAAACGAATAATCATGAAATCTTACATGACTGATATATATATAAAAACCACTTTCATTTAAAGCTTTACTAAGAAACCACCACCAAACTTGGATGTGCCATGCATATTGTACCAAATGTTTGGACATCAGTTTCATTGTAAAGTCAAATGCTAATAATATAGATTGACCAACAATAAAATGACTTGCTCTTTTTAAAATCAAATAACACACCTGAGGAGTCACTGGTTCACTTCCATTAACACTGTCGGGAGATTTCGTGACGTGGATAGATGCATTCTAAGAAAAAGAAAGAAACATTGTGAAGAAAAGGAACAAAAAATTAGTTATACAACTGTTAAGAAAAAAGGTCAAGTACCAAAACCTGAGGTTGATTTATCCATTAAACAAAATTAGTAATTGCTCATTTATTAGAATGTGTTCATGCAAGGCAAAACAAGTCTGGTAAGTATTTTAGAAAACTTATTTTGCTGTAATATACGTAACTAAATAGCAAAGATTAGTATGCAGCAAGGTTTATTTCAGGCTAATCACATACCTCTCCCTATTATAATGTCCTCAGATTTTTCCCATCACAACAAAATTAATATCAGGGATTCAATTACCAAAACTCATTCAGACAGAAAACTATCCAGAAAAATAAGTAATGTCAGCTGTTCCCTACAATAAAAGAATATTCAAATTAAAGTTATTTGGGCTAAACTATAAAAATCTTAGTAATAATAGAAATGCTTTATTCATTTGAAGCCAGCAGTATAAATGACATTATTATGACAACTTTCAGAAGAACTTAGAATTAAAAGTATCTTCTTCCACATGTGAAAGTTTTTTGTTTTGTTCTGTTGGCATGATAAATGCTCCAAGTTAAGCAACATTCTAATGATTACATCAGACTGGCTTAGGTTCTGTGATAATGGATGAGCTTATTTGAGATGTAAAATTCTATAATGCATTCATAATACGCTCAGTGTCTTAACTAAAATTAGAGCTTCAGAAGTAGCTCATGATAAAATAACTTCCATATTTTAAACAAAAGCATTAGACCAAATACTAGCCACTATGTTTCAATAACTTGGTCTTCAATAACTTGTACATTTCCCCTACAACTCTACAGCTGATCAAGAAAAGTCAAATACCTGAGCTTACTTATTCTAAAAAAAAAAAAAAAAGTGGAGAAGGCACTCAGTTTTGCAAAAAAGTGTTCTCAAATTTTTGAACTCTCATTAGGTATATGATACTCAGAAATTATTAATTTTTAGGTGCGGTAAATGTATTGTGGTTCTATATTTATCTTTCAGAAATATATACCAAAATATTTAGATAAAATTTCTGAAATCTTGCTTCCAATAATGCAACAGGGGTTCGGGGTGGAGGTGACTGCATATAAGGGGAGAGTGGTGGTATGGTTAGAGAAATATAAAGGGATGGTGATAAGACAGCCATGAGTTATTCATTGTTGACACTCAGTAACGGATATTGGGAGAGAGGGGAGAATTCTTATACCACTATTATTACTATTTCCACTTTTGTAATGTGTTTGAATTTTTCCCTAATAAAAATTTAAATACATTCTCCCTCTAATATAAAAATTATCAAATTTTATCAGTCCAAGAAATTTCCTTAAACTTACATAGGGGAGAAAGGTTGCGATAACATAGGAAATAAATTTTACCTTCCTGTTCTTTGCCATTTTAAAGAATCAGAAGTTGTATACATGGCATATATTTGTGTAACACCATAATTAATGTTTTCCAACCCTAAAAATATACTACACACTATAAAATAAAAAAAAACATTTTATAGAGTATCTCAACTAGTCAGTATACTGAAAAGTAATCATTAAATTATGGAGAAAAGAAAGGGCTCCATAAAACATTTAGGTTAAGAGGAAGAGTGGAAAGAGTTCATATTTTAATAAATTACTTCACATATAATTGTAGTCTGTACAAAAAGCTATTCCACAATTTGAAATATCATCCAATCAAATACAGCATAACATTTAAAACTTTCTCTCTTTGCATATATATCTCAATTTATATGTTATGACAAATAGATGCAGGACAGCAAGAGAAGTATTGGTCTATGTTACCCTGTAAATTTAAATCAGGAATCTCTAGAAGCAAAATTACAGATTTTGTCATTACTTATAATGACTTCTCCATTTCTGCCCAACAAACTCTTGCTCATCTTTCAACTTTCAAATGCCTCTTCTTTTGTGAAGGTTCTTATGACTTGCCTGAAGGGATAATACATTTCCTATATCTGTATTTTCTTCTATGAAGCCTTAATTCCTTTTACTGTAAGTATATGTTGATACCTTTGTCTCCATATGAACTTATAAACTCTGGGAGGGCCAAAACCTTGCATTTTCATCTTGGTCCCCAGGACCTAACATTTTGATGACTGTAGCAGAGGCTCAGTAAATGCTTGTTTAAATCCATATGCAGTTACTTTGGTCAATGTAAGGAGACTTTCTGAAGACCTTTTCAGACAGAAACCTAAAGAATTAGCTCAAGCTCAATACATGTCAGTACTCAACAGTCACCAATACTTTCTCCTGAAGGCAGTTCTTAGATAACAGGAAAACTCTTTAAAGTGCATTTAATTTAAAAGCACGCACAAGTTCCCTCCCAGATTTATCCTCAATTATGTTTTGTTCAATCTTTTAACAACTATTTATTTTTAGAATTTGGGGTAAAAAGATGCATTTTTCAAAAAAACTTAATTAAGGAGAAGTCAGCAGTTGGTGAACTTGTAATGACTTAGGCCCTCACTACATTTTTATTTTCCTATAGGTTATGCTATGGTTTCTCTTTATCATGTGGGAAAAATAAGTTTTCATCTGAACAAAACTAAATTTAAATAATATAATGAAGATTTTTAGTCTACTTAAATTACTTTAAAATAGTTCCAAAGCCTCCATTTAAAAACTACTAGCATTTTTCACAATAGGACAGGACTCGATACAAATTACTTGTGTGTACTTACAGAAGTGGGCCTAGGAAAAGCTCCTCTTCTTTAAGTCTCTATTACTACTATATGAAGTGTAAAGCAATATCATTTTATGTTTTTAAGTAAATTGGTAAGTTATCTTTAACTAGGACTCCTATCTCCCTCTCAAACCAGTTTTGAAAATAGTGAGGTGTTACTGGGAAGCAGAATCAAGGAACACTTTTCCTGAGAGCCAAGCTAAGGCATCACTAGAACTCTGAGCTGCTTTTTTTTCTAAAATCAACTTTAGAATATAATTTAAGATGGCCATATACAGACCAAGTCTTTACTGGCGGCACAGATTGAATACAGAAATGTTCTAATTTCATCACCAGCTTCTTAGTAAGTTAACCAATTCTCATTGTTTAAAAACACACCTCAATCCCAGTTCAGTGTCCATTCTATCACCAAAAAGCTATCTTGATTGGACAATCAAACATCTCTAAGTTTTAATTTGTTAAATTAAGTACTTAGATACTTTAGGAAAAAAGACCAATTTTCCAAAGTGAAATTATATACAAGATTCAAAATTGTATGAATTCAGTCAGTTGAAAAATAATGTGATGATTATTTCCTTTTGGCTGTTTAATACAGAAAACTGGTACTCCCCTAAATAAGAAGCTATTACTTATTACAGTAGAATCCATCATCTACCTACTTTGAGTTATTTAACTATGGATTTGCATACAATGCATTTTTTCCTAAAAAGGTGAGTCACATCTCAAAAATTTCTTGGCCACCTACCAATAGAACAGATATTTCTAGTAATGCATACTTTTTTTTAGTCAAAAAGCAAACATTCCTCTACGAGAAAACTTAAAAAGTTTAGACCAAGTAAAGGCAGTCTTCACTACATTAATGAAAATGGTGTTATTTTGTTGCTGTTAAAAAGCTACCAGAAAACACACCAGCCATCAGAATTTAGCATTTTACTCTTGATTTTTTAGAGCAGGGTTAGCAAAAGGGCACTGAAGATGCTTTGAGAGATGGTAAGTGACAAGCGACATAAGATCTGCTTCTAGAATTACCAAATTATTTTGCTTCCCCACAAAGGGAATGCAGAAAGCGGTGGAAGGACTCACCACACTGTCAGTCTGTGTTTTAGGCTGTTTGGAGGAATCCAAAGCAAAGATAGTATATTCAGAGAGAAAAGCGGGCTCTGCTATCATCCCGGCTAGTAGCTGTCTCATTCAGTGTAACAAGCAGAGGTATAAAAATAAAACAAATGATGAAAAACAAATCATAAGGGCATGTTGCAACCACATGCATGCACAACACTATAATGGCCTTGTACCACCACCACCACCACCTTCATTCCATCCCCCAAATAATAAGTTGCTAGGAAAGACAAGGAATGATGATATGTTCAGCTGCTTAGGATGTCAAAGCCCAACTTTAAACAACTTGCTCATTGGCGTATAAATGATATATGCAACAGGCACTACAGCACACAGCACGTCTGGCAATTTGGTCTGTCTACATCAATAAGAATAATACAAGCTTTGCGCAGTGGCAGTATCCCAGAGGCAGTATTGTATGTAGTCAATGAGGTTTATCTGAGGCATGATTATTGCTAAGAACAATACATGGTAAAGAACACAAAGCCTTGGTATAGCATAAATATTGAGGCATTCATTTTTATACATTCAAAAAGATAGCATGGAAATTTGAGGGTAAAACACATAAAACTTTAATCACTTATTTGTATTTATATACAAGAATAGTTTTCTCCAATGTATACATAAGCAACTTTTGAAACTGGAATTTTTAAGTTTTAAGGATAAATTCTATTATACTAGTTCTTTTGATTCTCTTCTGTGCCTCAGTTTTCTTTCAGAAACTATATACCGGACACCAAAATATTAACAATCATGAATTAGATGTATAAGAGGTTATAATTAAAATGAACTTTTTTTGATGGTGGAGGTTACACAAATATACACATGATCAAATGCACAGAACCAACCCCTCTTCCACACACACACACACACACGCGTGCGCAATGAGTACATGTAAAACTGGTGAAATCTGAATAAGCTCTGCGGTGCACATAGTTTACCAATGTCAATTTCCTTGTTTTGATAGTGTATTATAGTTTTACAAGATGTTACCTTTGAGAGAAACTAGGTAAGGGTACACAGGACTTCCCTAAAAAAAATTTTTGTAACTTGCTGTGACTCTACGATTATTTCAAAATAAAAACTTTAAAAAACAGATCTTTTGAAACATTAACTTAGCAGTCAATGCATGTTATTATATGACATATAACTAAAAACTTATTATATCAGAAAATAAACATCTGCAAAAGCTTAAGAACTTACATTTTGTCTCAGTACTATAGAGTTATAGATCCTAACTAGAGCCTTCACTAACTCTTCATCTATTCCTACATTACAGATCATCTTACAGATAGGACATTTTTTAAGTCTGCTGTTGTTATGTTAATAACTGGTACTCCATGTGTAGGATTCAAGACTTGACTTTATACTAAGTCTTAAAATTTAGTATTAGTAGTGTACTAAAATATACTAGTTGCCTGTTTGGCTCTAAGGAATCCTCCTATCCAATTTTTCACTCTTGCTGAAAATCTCTCCTGGGAACTAAGACCATGTTTTGAATGAATGTTATTTTAAGTTAAAGGCTATATAAATTCATTCTTCTTAGGCTTCCAAAGTTAATTTTTGAAATGAAGTCAATCTTGCTCACACAAGGAAATAACTTAAACTGCACACTTAATTAAGGGTATGTTTGAAATTTTAAGAGAAATATTGACCAAAGATTTCAAAAGATGCTACCTAACAACAACTTATACTCCAGCCCCTAGCCCACGGAAAAGCAAATGATATCAAAACTAGTTTTCACTGACAGCTACCTCAAAGCCTAAGTTTTTCTCCCCACTTGTCCTTGTCAATTTCTTCTATGTCTGTGAAAGCCTCACCAGCATCAGTTCTCAAACATTCTAAATAACATTTTGTCTCAACTCAATTTCTTTCAAACTGTTCAAATTCTAATCCAAATCTGCTAAGAATTTAATTCACCTCTTCTGTGTGGTCCCTCACTGCAGTCATCAGTTGAACTAACACTGATCAAAGTTTTAAGATTCTAAAACATTCATGAAGCTACCTAAAAACTCCTATCAGATGTGTGCTGAAAGCTTTCAATCTATCCTCCATATTTCTTAATCAAAAAAAAAATTTTTTTTTCTGAATCTCTGTGTTTTGAGTGGGATTACTCAGTCTTCTCTTCAAATTACCTAATTTTCCCTTGAACTGGGACCAGTCTGAATTTCATTTTGATTTATAATTTTGTACAATTCTTTTTTTCATTTCCAGCATTTCCATCTGTTTCTTTTTCATATCTACCTAGTCTAATTTTGTTTTGTTTTGGCCTGTTTCTTCTCCACAATTTTCTGTTCTTAAGAAGATCATTACTTCATTGATCTTACTAAAGATACATATTTTAAAGTTGTTTCTAGATAACTCTATTACTTTAATTTTATTTGAAATAAATTTATATTCCAATACCTGTTTTTTAGCTGCATTCTTAGCATTTGCTTTAGAATTTTTATGTACAGCCTCATTTTGAGACAGTATTATCTTTCTCCTTCCTTCTGTGCTCATCCTTCCTTATCTAGTCCTAGTTTCGGGTTTCCTGCCCTAGGGCAATACAGGGGTTATCTCAGACTCAATCACTAAGCCAATATGAGGTTTGGTTCATTTCTTGATCATGAAACCTCTCTAGGGACAGAAGCTTCTTTAATGGGCCACAGAGAGCTCCAGGCAGCAGTTAGCGAAAGCTTTTTTTCAGCTTCTTTTCACCAGTGCTGGGAGCCCCACTTTAGCCCCTAGCTTGCAGCACTAAATCTATCTCTGGCATCAAAGAACCCACCCAGTCCTTCACAAGAGAGTTCAAAGAGAAAAGAAAGTCCTAAGACCTGCTCTAAGGCATCCACTAGCATCCACTGTATGTAATGAATTAATGTATCTCTTATGAATTAATATATCCCCTGTTAGGGAAAGGACCTTAAAAACTTTTGTACCTTAGGAAGTCTGTAAGTCTCTCTACCTTGAAGAGAGGGTTTCCTGTTTCTATCTTCCCAGACACTGTTATATACAGCTGTTAGTAGTAACACTTACTATTTTGAGTCAATTAAACTCATTCCATTCTTATTTGCAACAGTGTAGACCTTAAGAAGTACTCGTGATAATAAACCCTGCAGAAGATACAAGAATATAATGGTCTTCAGCAGTAGCAGGTAAGGAAATATCCAGTACAGACTGTGGTATACCATTTTGATCAAATTCAATTCAAACCATAACTTAAGGCCTTATTTTGTCTGTATGGATATTTCTACTACACAAAAACTCTTCAAACAAACAAAAGACAGTAAAAAAGGACAAGGTGACTAAATTACTCTGATCCTAACCATCACTGAAAAAGACCAAGGGTATATAAAGATGAACAAAAACATACATCAGGCCAGAACACCAGGAAAGTAATAATACAGACTCAAGGAATTTTTGCTAAGTCCCAGAGCACTTGAGACTTGAGAAAATTAAGTCATCAAAGATCAACTTGCCACTCCAATTCTGAGGATGCTCAACTCAGCACACTCAAAACTTGGTTCCCCAAAATGATCAACAAATCTTTAGCCTGAATGCCAGAGAAAAAAAGTGAGAAGACTCATAATACTAGTATCAGGAATGAAAGAGGGTAAATTGCTACTACATTTACAGAAATAAAAAGGATTATAAGGCAATACTATGAACAAACTGTATACCTTGAATGACACAAAAATTCCTAGAAAGACACAATAACCAAAACTGACTCAAGAAGAATGAGAAAATCTCAATAGAGCTATAACAAGTAAAGAGATTGAATTAGT
Source organism: Eidolon dupreanum (assembly GCA_028627145.1). Classification (NCBI taxonomy): domain Eukaryota; kingdom Metazoa; phylum Chordata; class Mammalia; order Chiroptera; family Pteropodidae; genus Eidolon; species Eidolon dupreanum. The sequence goes on along the minus strand of CM053507.1, from coordinate 142,847,478 downwards.
AATCAAAATGCTTCTCAAGAAAAAGCCCAGAATCAGATGGCTTCCTTGGTAAATTATACCAAACATTTAAAGAATTAATATTAATCTTCACAAACTCTTCTCAAAAAATATGAGGCGAGAATACTTTCCAACTCATTTATGAGGCCAATATTTTCTTAATATCAAAACCAGATACCAAAAAAGGAGAAAACTGAAGAACATCTCTTATGAATATAGACACAAAAATCCTTATAAAATATTATCTAATCAAATCCATAATATAAGATTATATACCATAAACAAGTGGGATTTATCCCAGGAATGAGAGGTTGGTTTAAAATCTAAAAACAAAAAAATAGGTAAATAAATAAATTTTAAAAATGAAATCCAAAAACCAATTAATATACCATATCAACAGAATAAAAGTCAAAGCCACATATGCATCTCAACAGACACAAAGAAAGTATCTGACAAAATTCAATACTGCTTCATAATAAGAATACTCAACAAACTAAGAACAGAAGAGAACTTCCTCAACATGATAATGGACATCTATTAAACTCCCACAGCTATACCACACTTAATGACAAAAAGGCTGAATGTTTTCCACCTAAGATCAGAAACCAGACAATTATATTTGCTCCCACCACTTCTGTTCAACGTTGTACTGGAGGGTCTAACCAGGACAATTATGCAAGAAAAGGCACCTGGATTAAAGGAAGATGTAAAACTACCTCTATCTGCAAATGACATGATCTTGTACATAGAAAATACTAAGTAATCCACTATAAAACCATTAGAATTAATACATGAGTTCAGCAAGGTTGCAGAATACAATATTAATTTACAAAAATCAATTTTATTTCTATAGAGTAGCAATGAGAAAACCGAAAATGAAATTAAAAAAACAGTTCAATTTATGGGGGCCCTTTACATGATCCTATACTCTACATTGCTCCAAAGCACCTAGCTCTAGAGAAGCAAAAAAAGATTTATCAAGCAATAAAAAGGAAAGGAAGCTATATGCTGAGGACATTGAGGCTATGCCCAGCATCACCAGGAAACAGTACTATGTTCAACTGGACAGATCTGTCATTTGTGCAGGAAGAGGTAGTGCCATAGCGCCGGAAATCTGCAGACCTGAGGGTCAGTGCAAATTCAATCTACTCCTTTGCCTTCGATGCCTACAATCACATGGGTGATTTTTTATATCCCTATTAGGAAGCTGGAGGCACTACAACCTTTAGCTTACTTAGCCTATTGTACAGAATGCTCCAACCACCCCTTTCAGAAAAGATTACTTCATAAGATATACTCAATTAAAACATTTTAAAGCATCCTAGATAAATCTTTTCTAAAAAGCAATAGTAATTATTAAGTTATTTTTAGGGTTTTGATTGTATTGTGTGTAAACCAATATATTACCATAATATCAAGAAATATACTGAGTATAGGAATGATGCCATTAACACTGATTGCAAAAATAGTAATACTCAGTATTGCAGCTTTCATTTGAATTGGTTATATGTATAAACTAAGTTTAATAATATTAAACTTGAAATCATAATGGTAAGAAAAGCAATATTGCAAATAATGCATGAAAAAAAGATCTCAAAGAAAGTATGTATATAATTTATACTTTTACACAACTTTGTCAGATCATTTAAATATGTGCACCAAGGACACTAACACGACATTAATTTTGAGTGTAAAAACTATACCGTAAAGTGTTTATTTTGCTATCAACATCTACTAAATAAAGGCTTAAAATCTTTTTGTTTTAAAGTCATCTTCATGACAATTTGGAAGTATCTTTCAAATTTCTAAATTTCCATATACATTATGACCCTGCCACCCCATTGCTAGAAATCCATCCCACAGAACAGCATTATAAATGTTTGTGTACAATGCTCAGTAGTACTGTACTACCTGTAATACTGAAAAGATTATAAGATTGATTTGTAATATTGAGATATTTTCAAAACTAATTTATAGTCAATGTAATCCCAATAAAAATCTCTGTAAGTTTGTTTTATTGTCATTGTTTGTGTTTTGTTTTGAGTTTTTTATTGTGAGACTTAAAAATCTGATTCAAAAATGTATATGGAATTTCTATGGAAAGGAATAAGAATAACCAAGACATCAAAGAAGAAAAAGGTAGACTAAACGTTTCTGTCTCCCAAAATTGATATGTCAAAGCCCTAACCCTTAACGTGATGGTATTTGGAGGTGGAGCTTTTGGGAAGTAGAGTTAGATGGGGTCATAAGGATGGGGCCTTCATAATGGAATTTATGTCACTTATAAAAAAAAGAGATATGAACGCTGTCTCCCACACTCCTTCCACCCTTCCAGCTCTTCCCTAGGTGCATGCACCAAGGAAAGGCTATGCTAGGATATAATGAGAAGACAGCTGTCTGAAGACCAGGAAGAGGACCCTCACCAGGCACCCAATCTGCTTGCACATGGATCTTGGGTTATCCAGCCTCTAGAACTAAATGTCTGTTGTTTAAGCCACTCAATCTATGCAATTTTGTTATAGCAGCACAAGCTAACTAAAACGGGGAAGACTTGCTCACTGACGGCAAGATATAAAACTATAGTTAGTGAGACAGTGCAGCATCTGATCAAAACCAAAGCAAACAGAATAGAATAGAGGGCCCAGAGACAAAACCGCTCAAATACAGACATTTAATTTCTGAAAAATGGTAGCACGGTAGAGCCATGTGGAAAGAATGGGACAACTAGAAAACCACGAGAGGGAGGGGTGAAACTTGATCCCTACATCATGCCATATTGAGAAAAAATCATTTATAAATGGAGTATAGATCCAAATGTGAAGAGTAAAACCAGATAATACAGGAAAATATTCTATGGGTCAGAAAAAATTCTTTAATAAACAAAAAATACTAGCCACAAAATAAAATACTCTGTTCATCAAAGGACACCATTAAGAGAGTAAAAAGCAAGCCAGAGTGGATGAAGATATCTGCACATAGCCAATAAAAAACTATACACACTGTGTAAAAAAAAGGACTCCCACAAATCAATAAAATACAAACCAATAGAAAAAAGAGCAAGAGACTTAAACGAGCACTTCACAACAGAAGATATCAAATGGCCAATACACAGATTAAAAATGTTCACTCTTATCAGTTATCACAGAAATGCAAATTAAAACTACAATAAGAAAATACTATACACCCACCAGAATGGCTGAAATTAAAAAGACTAGCAAGGACATAGAGCAAACAGCAACTCTGATAACTGCTAGGGAGGTAATGTTTTTTCAACTACTCTGAGAAATAATGGGCATTATCTTCTAAAGTGTTAAAATTATGTATACCCTTCGACCCAGTGATTCTACTCTTAAGCACCCAAAGAAATGCAAATACCTCTGTACCAAAAGAAATGTACAATAACGTTCACAGCAGCATAATTTACAATAGCCAAAACTGGAGACAACCAGTTTAACCTCGATGTTTACAACAGAGAGCATATTTAAGTGGTACTATAAACAAAAGGAAGGATGCAAATACCAAAAAGTCAGGAAGATGGTAATCTTTGGGGATGGAGGGTGGGGGTGAAGCAGCACTATAATGCTGATAGTGTTCCTTTTCTAGACCTGGGTGGTGATTACATGGGGATTCACTTTGAAATAATTCACTGATTTGTGCATTTATGTTTTACGTTCTTTTCTGTACCTGTGTCAAACTTTTCATAAAGATTTTTAAAAAGTTGCAAAAAACCTAATCTGAGCTATGGTGCCAGCTGCAAGTCACATAGAATAAGTAAAGTTACTTCAGTTTCCAATTACTAGCTTGAAATTACAGGACTTTTCCCCATATAATGATGTTATGTTGAACAAATTGCTTTCAAATTATTCTGAAAAATTAAAACATTAAAGGCAGAGTATACTGTCTTCTCAAATTAAGATTCTCAAAGAAAACACACTTTATAAAAGTATAACTACCATTTAGGGAAAAAGGACAACTATGTCACTAATAAATACATAAGAATTAAATATCTGACCTGTCGAAATAATTTCCCCTTTTGTTATCAACCACAGCATTCCATTTTAGACTAATAAGCTTCTTGTGAAAGGTTTACTAAAGGAGAAATTCCAAACTTACCTCTCTATTGGGTGTACCTTCATCAAGTTGCTCTGTAAATGAAGATGTCCTACTCCTGGTTCTCGTTGGCATTGAAGAGTTGGAGGAAGCCTAGAGTCAAAAATTATTGAACGACTTAGAAAGACTACATATACTAGTGCACTGTGTGCTGGGTAGTCCTTTTCTCAATGATCAAAGAACCCAGAGAAAGAAAAGAGCAAATATATGAAAAACAGAAAAGGATAACTAAAACATAATCCGGTCCCAGGCTACCTACTGGGTCCTTGGTCTGAATCTACCACCAACTAAAACTATGATCTTAACTAAATGAACTTCTTGAGGGCTATGTGTCTTCATCTATAAAATAAGGTTGTGTTGGGAAATTAAGATCATAGGGAAAACTGAAACCAGGTAAGAAGTATATGAACATTATCTGTACTATATTTGTAACTTTCCTGTATATCAAAATTATTCAAAAATTAAAAGTACATAGTCAATTTAATATTTAAGGTGACCTCTAGCTCTAACATTACTATGAAATGCACATCTCTCTAGTAAATATCGCTCTAGTAAAGGGCCTAATTTGAGCCAACCTTTCACGCCACAACTAGATACTGACATGCCAGTCCATTCAGCCCTATGAAGTAGGGGTCCCCAAACCCTGGAGCTGGAGACTGGTATCTGTGCACGGCCTGTTAGGAACTGGGTCACACAGCAGGAGGTGAGTGGCTGGTGAGAAAGCAAAGCTTCCTCTGTATTTGCAGCTGCTCCCCAGCGTGAGCATCACCGCCTCAGCTCCATCTGAGATCATCAGGCATTAGATTCTTATAGAAGCACCAGTCCCTGGTGCCAAAAAGGTTAAGGACTGTTGCTATAAAGGACATCCTGACTCCTAAAATCCTCAATATAAAAACCCTCTGGAGAAAGGGCTTAAAATTTAAACTAGGAGTTTAAGGTCTACTGGAGGTGAGCTAAAAACAGTCCTAAAAATATAAAACCTGAACTTCAAGAACCTCCCTCACCTATAACAAAATAGGTCTGAACTCGTCCACATATAGAAATAAGTTCTGATGCCTTACCCTTTTGTAGTCTGCACAGCTCTACATAAATAAAAGGCATTTAATAAATATTTGGTAAATAAATGAGTGATTGAACAAATGGAACCCTGATCTGTCAAATAGGCCCATACTGCCATGGTTAGGCTAGAAGAGAGAGGTCATGAGGAATCGTGTACACACATACAAATACTCTATATACACACATATATGTACATACACATATACAGATTTAGTTTACAATAAGCGTAACATTTCTAATCAAGACAGATGCCCAGTAAATACATGGTGTTGGGACAAATGACATGTATATGGATGGAAGGACATCAATCAGATCCTTAGTTCATACTTAAGCTATATTGAAGATTTAAATGATCTTTAAAAAATTGAAATATAAAAGAAAATATGAGGGTCTAGTTCTATAATGTCTGAATAGGAGAGATTTTTATGCCAAAAGCAGAAATCAAAATTAAAAGTTTAATTGAGAGGAGGAGGAAAAAATCAACAAAATACAACAAAAGTTTAATATCCTTTTTTTTATAAACAGCTCTTAAAAGTCCAAAGTTAGAACTCTGAAAACTCACTAATCCAGTTGTCTTTGAATCTAGGGCAGGTGACCTGCGCTCCACCAATGAACACACCCACATGATACTGTGAGTCATAAATGAGTGATGTGAGAAAATAAATATGCAAAATTAAAGTCCATCAGCTGACGATCATGGAGACGCCTTCATGCATTCATGTACCAGTGCTGTGCAGTGGAAGACGCAATGCTGGTACCAAGCTGAGGCAGCTACAATACTGTTATTAGTACACAGTCCCTTCTGCGTGGCTGGGCATGGCAGCCCGCCCAGACTTTCTGGCCCTCCTGGAAATTCTGTAAGCTACCAAATATTCTTTAATAGAGTCCTTTTCTGCTTAACTATCTAGACTGAATTCTGTTGCTTACAACTAAGAATTTCAACTCACACATACCTCCTAAAAGATGAACCAGAAAAATCAACAAGTGATAGATGAAATTACCTATACGCAGAAGTTACCTTAAGGAATAAGATATCCTTTCCTGGGATAAAAACAGAATTGGTAAGGTCTTAAAATTTTAAACAAGAAAATGGTTGAATGTGAAATAAAGCTGAAGCTTTATCAATATTTTAATGTCTAGAAAATGTATGACTAGAAGTTAATATTGTGCTTAGAAAATGGGAAGGGAAAGCACAGTCACTGGACAGTCCCTACTCAACACTTTAGAAATAGTTTTCACTGAAGTTGAGAGAAATTAAATAAACCCTTCCTAAACGCAGAGCCATGAATTTCAAACCATCCCAGCTTCAAGAGCTACAGATGTGTTAAAGCCTGCCACTATGAGAGGGAAGAGCTCCATTTCTATCTGCTTCGAAATGGTTGTTTATTATATCTCCTTTAATAAAAGGGCTACTGAGGAGGTAAAAAGTTAAACTAAGTACTACTAGGCTAGAGGAAATAGCTCTTGACCAACCCTCTCTGCTTTCATTCCATCTTCACCTAGTAATCTTTGGGTTAATAATTCAGCTTTCCAAATGCCAGATGCCGGGAAAGGGCTACTCGAGACAGTGACCTTCCAATCACTTGAAAAGTACACCCCTACTGTGAATTTTAAAAATTGGCACTATGTCTTTTTATCTTGGCCTCATGTGGGCCTAATCAGTAACTGACAGCCCCATCGGCTCTAGATAAACCAGCAAAATCAAATGTTGAGGTTTATAAGTTTGAACAGGTTCTGAAACACACTGTCCTCAGTAAAGCAGTACCACCTGGCAAGGCTTGGCCTGATGACTCGTAGGTCTTCCTCTGCAGTTGCAAGAGTAAGGATCCCATGAGGCAATGGATGTGACTGTGAAGTATAAAACATGCATGAAAAACTAACTGTACTTGAGCATTTATCCCAAGGTCCTGGATCTTTAATGAGCTATCCTAACTTCAAAATATAAAAGGATTTAAGATTCATTCAGACTAAACTTGGTCTAATTAATTTTCATAGCCATGGGAAATCTTAAGACAGATTTCTAAGCTATTTGTCAAGAAACCTGATGGTTATATCCAGGCTCACAATTAACAGTTTTATTGCTGACTGATTATTATCATTATTATGAGACTACAGGCCTCAATTTCAGTATAAGAAAGACCATGTTAGTCAATGCAGCATGCAGAATTCTAAGATGATTCCAAATGACCCTTGCCTTGTGAATATGCTATCACTCCCCTGATTAGCTGACCTTACCTAGCAAAAGGGCTTTTGCAGGCATATTTAAGGTTACTAATCAGTTGGCTCTGAATTAATCAAAAGGAGATTATCTGAATGGGTCTAATCTGATCACACAAGCCCTTGAAATATAAGTCTACAGTGCAGAGGCAGAAAGCAGAGAAATGTATTCCTGCTGTCCTGAAGAAAGCAAAACGTCTACGGGGATCCAGTAGCTAGAAACTGCAGGAAGCTCTAGGTACTAAAAGTGGTTCCCTTCAACAGCTGGATAAGGACCTCAGTTCTACAACTACAAAGAACTAAATTTTACAACCACAAGAATATGGAAGAGGACCCTAAGCTCCAGATAAGAACACAGTCTGAAGAATACCTTGATCTTAGCCTTGTGAGATCCTGAGCAGAGAATCTAGTCACCCCGTCACCCCATATCAGACTTCTGACATATGGACTATGAGATAATAACTGGGTTATTAGGCACTAAGGTTATGGTAATGTTATGCAACATTAGAAAACTAATACAATCACTTTTAGGAATAATAATCCTTGAATGCCTTGTCCTTACATACCATGACTTTTTATTATCCATCAAGACCCTACTCAGATGTCACCCTGACCCTCTCCAGAAATGTCTTCCTATATGCAGCCACAACACCTTGTGCATACTACCACCATACTAGGTGTACTTGTCGCTCAACCCCAGGGTACAGAGACTACATTTACCCTTCAAGGCAAATGCAACACCCAGGTTAACACCTCGGCAGGCTTGTTAAATAAATAAGTGCTCTAATTACAAATGCTTTCAAATACTTTATCTCTGTTGATCCTCAAAACCAATCTGAAAGGTAAGCAGGACAGATAGTATCATCCCCAACTTCTTGATGAGAAAATAAGAAGCTCGGAATACTCATGTGGCTTGCCCAGGTTGCATACAGCAAGATCTGGGTTAACACACAGGTCTGATTCCTTCATCCATTTCCTCAGTATTATTTAGACCATTGTTTCTCAAATTTTTTTCCACTCGAACCTAGAGTTAAATTAATTAATCAATTAACTAATTGAACCATTTCACACAGAGACATCTCTAAAACAAAAGTTTTAAAAAACTTAACCTTTATGACATAAAGATACCACATTTTCTGACCTAATTTATTCTTTCATTTAAAAAAAAAAGCTGATCCCAACTACTTGCACTGCTCAGCATAAAAAAAGTTAAGATACATCTATCCAGAAACAAGATTTTTTTAAAAGGGGAGAGGGGCTTAAAAAAGGAAGGAAAAAAAAGGAAACTGGAAATGTTTTAAAACCAAGGGAAAAAGAGATGATTAAAAGATTGGGTTAACTATCAATGAAGGAAAAACAGGCTTAGAATTAGACTTCTCAGCTGCAACACACATAAGGGAGAAATAATTCAACAATCTGAGGGAAAAATTTAAACCTAGACCAAGAACAAACAAATCCTCCTGAGTGGGTAAAAGGAAACTGCTTTACACACCCCATTAAACTCTAGAGGGCATGGTGCCTTCATCACAAAATAATTTATACTTAAAAATGAAGAAATTATAATATATGGATTCAAAATTCTTTGCTTACGAGAACAATTAGTGCAATCTGTTGCAAAAAGGATTGTAAATCAAAAAAGGCTTTTTGTTTTGTTTTTTAATTCATGCCTGAATGAAATCTTTAACCCTTAACTCTGAAAACAATCCACAACTACTCATCTGCAAGGGTTCTGAATAGCTGAGAACCTGAGACCAGAAGAGAATCAAGTTTCTGTCAGCAGTTGATCACTAACGATTTCCTTTTGCATTCTGGGTAAATAGACATATTATCAAAGAGGATTGCTTTAAATCTTTTGTACACGAAGTAATTTTATTTGATCCAAAGGGAGTCTCACCAGAGGCATCAACCTATCCAAACTGGGAGAGCTCTAATGTGTTAGTTTGTAACTAGCTTTGTTTTACTATTATTCTAAAAACAACCTTTGTTAATGCACAAAAGCAATTAATTTCCATGAAGAAAAACTAAACACAAATAAGAAAAAATATACTCATAATATTTCATCAGCACCTTACAGTATAATCTTCTTAAACTATTTTCACTGTTTATATATATATGTACATATTTTGCTTTTTAATCTGCTTCTTAACACAATTATTTTGCACGTTAATAATACTTTTCTGTAGGCATTAACACTAGCAGTATGATATTAGGCAACTTAACCTCTTTGAGCCTCGCTCCTTCACGTATAAGAGATTATCTACCTCGCAGGTTTAAGTGGCAATTAAATAAAATAATGCATGTAAAATATTAAGCAAAATGCTTGGAACGTAGTAAGAACCCAATAAATGGTGGCATTTTTTAAGGCTGCAGAATAATCAACTTCCTGATACAACTTTCTCTTTCTATAGTTGAACAAATTTTTAGCCAGTTTTTACCTATTAAAACAACACTGGAATGAAAATCCATGTGGCTAAATCTTTTAATACATCCTAAATTTTCTTAGAATAAATTTCTAGAGGTGGAGTCCTGGATCAATGATACTTTATACATTCTCAAATGTTAAGTGCCTTACATTCACTAACATGCCTGTTTCCCCACTTTCTTCATCTCTACCTCACTTTTAAGTTTTTTCTGTTTCTTAATAAACTGTGTTTTGTAAAGTCAGAAAAGCAGTAAATGGTATGAAAAGTAAAATATTTACTATTTAAAGTTTAGTCACTATTTACATTTTACTTCGGAGAATGAAAAAGCCTTCACTGTCATGTTCCAATGTAATTCAAGAACTGTTTTAACTCTACACAAGCTTTAAATTTTAAGAGAACAACTTCAATTTACAGTTTAGAACAAACTCAATGTAATATCTGCTTCATAGTTGTTAATTAGATGTTTAATAGTTGTTTATAAATTATGTAAGATAAATATTATGTTATGAAATGTATTAGAGATGCCTCCAAATTAGTCGAAACTCAGACTTCCTGTAGAAACTAAAATTAAGAGAGCTGTGCTCAATCTGTTGAGATTCAGAAAAGTTGGGAAGAAATTTAGTAGAAATCATTATTTTTCACTGAAGGAACCGCGTGCTGCCAGCACCAAAACATACATATATTCACTGGTGCTTAAGGGCTGTTTCTTTAAATTAACACTAACACGCCCCCTTTTTCCTGGAAACTGTCATTTCCTGAAACAACAGCATCCGTGAAAAAACCACGTTACCAAAACTCCCGAGGAAGCACAAGCCGGGTTTTGGACAGGCACAACCCCAGTCGAGCCTCAGAGTGTCAGCCCCTCTGGCTGTTCGGGATCAACCAAGTTATGCCAAGTGACTAACTCGTGACAGCCTCAGGCGCTGGACGCGGGCCACACACACTACCACCTCTTTCGCGTCCCAACGCTCCCGCAAGCAGCCTGGCCTTGAATAGCTCAACCCCTGGCCCTCACTCCTGGACCAGGGTTTGGAATTAATCAGACTTCTGTCAGGGATCGGGAATCCTGCGGGATCCTGGTCCCTCGGTATTCAATCTTGGGTCGGGGATAGGAGAGGGAACTTCAAACCAAGAGGTCAGATGTTACAAGGGACCCAGGTTTTCCCATCTCGCCCTTATTCCTGAGTTGGGGTCTCGGCTGCGTGGGAGAACCTAGATATGGGTCAAAAATCATGCAGGATTGGAGCCCTTCTCACTTGTTCTCAGGCCGGGGTCGGGAATTAGGGGAAAACTCTTAACAGAGGTCAGATACGGGAAGGATCCAGCCACCCCCAACCACTCTCCTGAGCCGAGCCTGGGGATAGGGACCCGGGTCGAAAGTCACGAAGGACCTGCACCAACCTGAGCTCGTACCCAGTGCAGGGTTTGGGGGGGGGGGGATCCTCAGGTTAGAGGTCAAGGGTCACGGAAGAACCTCCCCTCCTTTTTGCCCTAGAGCGAGGGTCAAGGGGTATCGGAAACTCGGGGAGAGCGGCAGCCATAGTACCTGAGTAGAGGCCAGCGCCTGCTGGAACTGCTGCTGCTCCTCGCTGACCTTTTGCTTCAGTTTCTTGAACATGGCGCAGCGCGGGGTCCTGAGTGTGAGTGAGACCTGAGGGGCGAGCGCCCAGGGAGACCCGGCCGCCGCAGCGTCGGCGGCTTCTCTACAGCAGGGACCGCGGGGGCCGGGCCTCGCTGCCTGCTCCTGGGGCTCGCGGGCGGATCGGGACTCTTATCTTACGGGTGTCGGCGTCGCCGCCGCCGCGTCTCCTTCTTGTGGGTGCCACTGGTTGGCCTCGGCCCCCCATCCAGCCCCGGCGGCGGCGGCGGCGACAACGGCAGCAGGTGAGCGGTGTGCCAAAAGCGCCTGCGCGGCCTACGTGGAGCTGGCCGAGGGGGCCCTACGGAGCGCGGTAGGGAACAAGCGCGGAATCGGGCCGGCACATGCGCGCTCGAGGTGTCGCGCACGAACGCGGGAGCGCGAAGGACGGCGCAGGGCTCTGCGCTGCCCAAACCCGGTATGAGCCAGAACTGCGCTCGGAGCGGGACCGCGGGTGGGGGGCTGGTCTGAGCACCAAGCTGACGCGCTTGGGCACTGCGAAGTCGGGCGGGGAGGGTGCTGCTTCTTGCTGCGGGGCTGGCAGGCCACAGTGAAGACCCGCCTGTATAAGCGTCGTGGGTGGGAGAAGGGACATTCAGGGAACCTGCCATGGGATCTGAAGGATGGTGTACTTTTTTCAGTATTTGTGGTTAGGATTTTGTATCTTGAATGTCTAATAATCCTCCTGCTCCTAACATGAGGAAGCTCCCAGGGTCCGAATATTTCACGCTGATAGTGCAAAGATCTCAATCATTTGGACATCTGCTTTTATTTTTTTAATTTCACCGAAATCGTATATATTATCACATATTCATTCAAAAAATCTTGAGCAGTCTAAGTGTCAGGACCTTGGGGATGTTAGAATTCACACCCTGGTGGAAGACACAGATTCCTAAGGAGTCTGCATTTACCTCTAGCACCTGCAGTTATCCTAATAGTTTAATGTTTATGTGCCTAATTCATTCAACACCCCGCACTTTGGTGGTCTGTGAACCCTCATCTATCTCATCAACCTACTTCCACATGCTATACCACATTGTTTCACATTGCCTCAGGTATCAGAACCTGACAGTATATGCTGATCTTCACATTTTAGCAAATTTTATTTAGCAATTAATTATAGGAGCAAGTTGCTCTCTAAGATTCCGTAGCCTGATCCCTAAGTGTATCAGACCCAGAGCAGGGCCTGGTCTGAATACTAATTGACAACTGAGCTAAGTCCTCTCTTATCTCACGGTGAATACCTATATAATTAACAAGAGCTGCTTTTTTTTTCCCCCAAGAGTCCATTTCTCTTAAGACTGTAAAGTTCAATGGGCCTTCAGCTGCTCCAGATGCCTGATATGCATCTTCAGCTCAACATTCACATATAAATCAAAGGTCACCAGTCATACTTATACATATAGATGTATATATTTGTGCATTATGTATATATCTGGGCCCTATCAAAGCAGGCTATAATAAATAATAAACAAATGAGTAAGAAGAGATTTGATATAGCACTTAGAGAAAGAAAAAGACCAGAAGAGGGCTAATTATGTGAAAAAAAGCTTTGCTAGGACACCAAAAATTGAGGAAGAAGGGACAAGATTTTGTTGGAACATTAAGCCTCCCACAGGCAGCCCCATTTGGCTTCAGGCCTCTGCAAATTAACATTCATTGTCTGTTCTTAAATAAACCTATAAGTTACTCTTAATTCTTCAGCCACTCTTGGATGCAAATCACCACCTTCTGAAAGCTCTTGCCTTGGCCCACTTAGTGTCCTGCACCAACCCAGCCAGAGCACTCTGCCTGCCTCATGTTAGTAATTTGAACTCATCTCCAACAGGCTGCTCAGGGACTAGCACACCTCACTGCAGGATGGAAGGACATTTGAAATGGGCTTGCATTTGACCATAATGACCAGAGGCCTCATGAATTTATTTCCCCAGTGGAATTAGTGTCTATCTTTTTTATGACAAAGAAGCAATCTTCATAATTACAGACCAAACCTAATTATCATTCTTTCACCCTTCCAATGGCAGATACCATCCTCCCTACATATTTCAGGAAAATTTCAGAATAACATAATCACTAGGAACAATGCTTCAGAAAACAGTATTATATATATTATCAAGTTCCTTTCCAAGCCTCAGATAAGAAAATAGTATGTCAGAAAAGACTACTAGCCAAAAGAACCAATTGCAGCTGAGATCTTTAACTGTAATTTCCTACTTTCTGACCACAAACATCTATCAGCCCTTTTGCATCACCACACAACACACTTTCTTCTGCCATCCACAGAAGTACAGCATAACAGTAAAGAGCATAGACTTTGATGCTGCCCAGATTTTGGTTCAAGTAGAACTCAGCCATTTTCTCACCCTGTAACCTTTGGCACTTAGGTAAACCACATAGTACAAAGTCAAATGCCTAAAGGGAGCAAAAATGTTACAAGTGAACACATATGGTATAAGACAGTAGAGGCTGAGGGAAAGTAACAAACTAGATAGCGTGAACTCATCGAGAGGTATTTTTAAATCACTGCAGCAAAATAGCAGATAAAATTCAGTCCAAAGGCCAGATTGTGATCTCTGAGTTCCAGCTCTCTGTGCTTCATTTTCCTCACCTGTAACATTTGAATATTTCATAGAAATGTCATGAAGCTTAGCCGAGATGATATGCATAGGCATAGCTCATAGTAAATAATGCTCATAAATTCTAAGAGTTTCCTTCTCTTCTTTCTCATAACACTCTCCCTCTATATGTTGATAGCTCTAGCCTAGATCTCTCCCCCGAGCTCCAGATTATAGCATCTCCAATAGGCTCTCAGCTTTGGGAGGGTAAGAATCGTGTCTGTCATACATACAATTCAGCCAGTGCCTCGTACAAGGTCTGACACTGAATTTCTACAGAATTACTTAGTCTTAATACATTCAACTATTGAACAACTATTAGACAACTTAATGGCCCATAGGCAACTCAATTTTCCATTGATCCTACTCTGAGTTATTCAGGCTAGAATAACACCACATGGGAAGGGGCCTGAGCTTCCAGCAGTAGATACCATGGTAGACATCAGCGCTCCCTACCTGTTCTCTTCGAAGTCGACTTCCTCTGAGAATTGAAAATATTCATTTTATTCTTCCCAACAGCCAGAAGACCTTCCATAGCAGCCAGAGATGTTATATATAGAACAATAAAAATAATGACTGCATGGAACAACAACAGGGGTGAATCTTCTATAATGCCAAGGAAAGTATCCATCCATAATGAAAGCAAAATAAAGATATTTTCTGAAGAAGAAAAGCTGAGGAAATTTCTTACCAGCGAATGTGTACTACAAGAAGTACTCAAGAAATGCCACTAGATGGTTATACAGGAGAGAAGGATGTGCTCCCAAATGGTAAATATGTAAATAAATATGAAAGACTATTTTTTTCTCTTAATGTCTTTAAAACCAACTTGACTATTTAAAGCAAAAATAATAACCCTATATTGTGGGGGTTTTAACATACAAAGAAGTAAAATCTATGATAACAAAAGCACAAAGGACAAAATGTGAGTAAATGGAAGTATACTGTTGTAAGGTTCTTACATTATATGTGAAGTGATATAATATGAATTCAAGTTAGCCTAAATTAAAAATGCATATCGTAATGCTAAAAACAATCACTAAAAAAAGAAAAGGAACAATAAAACAAAAGATATAACTTAAAGTCCTATAGAAGATGTAAAATACAATCCTAAAAATACTCAATCAGAATGAAGGCAGTAATGGAAAGAAAAAGGAACAAAGAACAGTCTGACAAATAGAAAACACAGAGCAAGACTTAAACCCAATCATATCAAAATCACATTAAATGTAAATCGATTAAATCAATGAAAAGGCAGAGATGGTCATGATGAATACAAAAGCATAATCCAACTATATGTTGTTTATAAGAGATGCAATTTAAGTATAAAGACACAGATAAGTTAACAGCAAAAGCATAGAAAAAGATAGACCATGTATCACGAATCAAGTTTCCCTGGTCACAAACTGAAATT
Source organism: Eidolon dupreanum (assembly GCA_028627145.1). NCBI lineage: Eukaryota > Metazoa > Chordata > Mammalia > Chiroptera > Pteropodidae > Eidolon > Eidolon dupreanum. The sequence continues at coordinate 142,832,004 of CM053507.1, read as the reverse complement.
TGCTTATAGGAGATTTGTTGGAACTGGGGCGGGCGGAGTGGGAGGAGAAGTAGGGGATGTGATAACCTTGTGCAAGGCAGCTACCTTCAGCAGTACAGATAGCTGTGAGTCATCTGCAGCCACACTAACAGCAAGCAGGGGGATGAAGATCTCAGTCCTGGAAGCACACCTGAACGGTGCCCTAGAGAATCCATCACATTGGGCAAGAATGAATCATAGGATAACTAGTATGTCTATATGAATATCAAATAAAATAAACTTCAAGATAAGAGTGTTACACAAATAAAAAAGGACATTTCAAAATAATAATACGGTTAACTCATCAAGGAAACATAACCTTAAATGTGTATCGATATAATAACAGAGCTTCAAAATCATGAAGCAAAAACAATCAGAATTGAAAGCACAGATTTTAAAACCACCAATTATAGTTGGAGATTTTAACATACCTCTTTCCTCAACAGAACAAGTAGACAAGTAGACAAAACGTCAGTAAGAATATAGAGGATTTAGGTCAGCTAAGTTGGCCTAATTGATCTTTTTGAAAAATTGCACTCAACAACTGTAGAATACATATCCGTTTTGAGTAGACATGGAACATTCAGCAAGATAGAATGTTAATTCTATCTTATTATGCTAATTCATAATACAAGTCTCAATAAATTTCAAAGGATTAATATAATGTAGTATGTTCTCTGACCACAATGAAATTAAATTAGAAATCAGTAACAAAGAAGATATCTAGAAAACTCCCCAAATACTTGAAGATTAGGCCTCTCACTTCAAATAACTGGTGCATCAAAGAACAAAACACAAGGAAATTACAAAATGTTTTACATAAATGAAAATAAAAACACATCAAAGTTTAGGAAGTGTGGCTAAAGCAGTGCTTAGAAGGAAATTTATAGTATTACATGTTTATGTCGGGAAAGAAAAAAACATTATAAATCAATTGTCTAAACTTCCATCTTAAAAAATTAGGAAAAAGAAAATTACAACTGAAATAAGTAGAAGGAATGAAATAAAGATAAGAACAAAACAATCACTGAAATAGAAAACAGATGAACCAACAAAGAGAAAACCCAAAAAGCTAAAATGTGGTTCTTAGAAAAGAATAATATTGATCAGTCCCTAGGAAGATTCACTGAAAGATAGAAAAACAGTAATTATCAATATAAGGAATTAAATAGGGGATATCACCACAGATTCTACAGATGTTATAAAAAATGTTATAAATAAGTTTAGGCCAACAAATTCAACAGTGTTAAAAAATGAACAAATTCCTTGAAAGACAAATTATTAAAACCCATATGGTTTTCAGCCAGTGAAGAGATAAACAAATTGCGCATACCATGAAATAGTACACTGAAGTGTAAAGAACAGACTCTTGATATCTACCAGCCTGAATAGATATCAGATTTGGCTAAGTAGAAGAAGCCAGACTCAAAAGAAGCCATACATACATGTGATTCCATTTATATGACATTCTGAAAAGACAAAACCAGGGAAAGAGAATAGATCAGTGTTTGCTAAGAGTTGAGTGGGGCAGAGGCGGGGTGGAATGGGAGAGATATTAATTATAAAGGGACAATATGAGGGAAACTTTGGGGTGATGAAACAGTTCATATCATAACTATGGTGGTACATACACAACTCCATGAATTTGTCAAAACCCAGAAAACTATATATACTACAAACACCGCATTTCACTATATAAAATTTTTAAATAAAAACTAAGGCTCAGAGAGGTTAAGAATCTCACCTGAACTAACACAGCTTGCTTGGACAGAGTAGAGGCAGCATCTGAACCCAGAGCTTTCACGGCTCTAAAGCCCATTGCCACATATACCCCCGACTGCCCGCTGGATCCCTTACTGAAGAGGCATAGACTCCCCTTGACATCAATCTCTCTATGTTCAACTCTCTGTTCCAAAATGGTTTACTGATTGATACTCGAGTATCCTCAGTAGCATATATTCTTTCTTGGTTGCAAAAAATATATGTTTCATTTTGTACATTCAGAGGACTATCCTCAGATATGAGAGTGCTACAGCTGTGTTGTTCTTCAAATGCCAGACTTGCCAACATTCGTATGGGGAGTGGGGAATATAGACATACACACACTCCTTGGCTATAGCAAATAACAGAGATCCAGAGCAAATTGAAATACATGTGTTACTACACTGTTTTAATATGCTTCATTAGAACACTTTGAAACATCTTATGTTTTTATATTTACTTTTGTAAAAGAACACTGCATGACTATATAAATTAAAGTTATAAAAACAGTTGGAAAATCTCCCAAGAAAGAAAGGTCCACATCAGTGTCTAAACTTAGGCTATGATTCTCCCAGGAATGTAGCCAAATTTTCAGCCCAGAGCCTTTTCTTTAAAAAAAACTTTGTTATATCTTTGTTTTTAATTTAATTCTCATTGTAGGCAGAAAGTAAACTAAGAGAAAGTAAGGGGTTACATTATTATTGCTATTGCCCCTATTTGACAAATAGGCACAACTAAGCAAAAAATGACTTTCCCTAGTCATATGATCTCAGTGACAGAACTGGAAACTGACCTCAAGCCTTCTTGCCCTTTATCGTCCTCTCCAACTATACTGTTTACCATTTCCTTCTGTTCCCTGAGACACACCCTGCTCAGTTTTTTTCAAGCAGTTCAATTTCATTTTTAACATTTTTATAATTGTTAACATGACATGTAACAGTCAGCTGTTTACACAGGTGATACACTCAACAGTTTAATAAGAAGAATCATTCGAAGGGAAATCCCCACACTGGGCTTAGAAAACAAAATTTATTCCGAAAAAGTGGCTTCCTGGTAACAAAGAGAAGGGTTGATGAAAAGGAGGTGAGAAGGTGTCAAATTCCTTGCTCCTTACTAAGTAGCTACTTGATAATTAGACTCCTAAGTAAACAAATTCACTATTGCAAACATTTAGATACTGTGTCTGTGTTGTGGTTAAAAAAAAAAAAAAGCACTTAACCTCATATTCAAGATGTGTGGGTGGTAAGGAAAGGCCAGGTTCAAATCCCAGCTTTGTCATTTATTTGTTCCGTGGTGGGGAAGATTACTTCTGTATGTTTCAGTTTCTTCATCTGTAAAATGAAGACATGTAATTATATCAATCATAAATTTCCTACGAGGATTAAATGAGTATATGGATAATAAGTTGGTATCTTGGAAAAAAAAAGTTGGATTCATTCCTCACACCTAAAAACGAAATTATGAAAGCAATAGAAGAAAATATAAGATTTACTTTATAATCTTAAAGTGCTAACAGCATTTCCGAGTATAACACAAGAACTCAGAAACCTTTACAAAAAACATAGTTTATTTATCAATCGATATAAATGTTTTCTTAATTATACAGGTAAAAATGCTATAATAAACTGAGATAATGTGCAATATTTTGCTCTATAGTAATCACACGACAACAGGGGTGAATCTTCTATAATGCCAAGCAAAAGATTGCTAAACAAAAGAATGCTACATGGTTTCATGCAGGCCAAACTAACCTCTGCTGTTAGAAGTCAAGGAAAATATTGTCTTTGGGGTCTAGAAAAGGCATAGCAATGAGGAAGGAGTTCGAGGGGAGACCCTGGGGTGCCTGCAGGTGGTATTCTGTCTTTGTTGTTGGCGGTGATTGCAAAGATATGTTGGAAGTATTTCTGTTTTCTGATCATGGTAATAGGTACACAGATCTACACACGTGTTCAGACTCACAGAACTGTACGTCAGAAGTAAAATTCAGATTTACTGTACATAAATTTTCAAATAATAGTTTGCCATGAAAACAAATAAATAGGCACAAAATTTTAAAAAAGTCAGTTCTACACATACAGATATCTCAAGATTTTTTGTTAAGTGGGAAAAAGTACACTACAGTGCATATAGCATGCTACCATTAGGGTGATTAAATATTATATTCACACATATACGTATATGTTAGGTTAAATCTCATGAAACTGCTGATTTTTTTAACTTCAAAAATGGAAATTTCATATGGTTCAACATATGTATGTATGTAGCTTAGTAGACACACAGATGTTACAGAATATATCTGGAAAGACGCATAAGAAACTAGTGACAGTGGTGGCCACCAGTGAAGGAAACGGGGTGCTGGAAGTATCAATGGTGGGGAGATTTACTTTTATATCCCCTTTTTATCTTCTGAATTTGTAGTGGAGGAGGAAAACTCCCCCCTCTCTACCATGCTTTAGTTCTTATGTCTGGACAAATAATAGAACAATGAAATTGACACAAGACTAGATTAACAGGAGAAAAACCAATTTAATATGTGTGTACAGGAGAATCGCAATATGATACACAGATCATAAAATGAGGCTCAAAGAAATTATCAAACCACACACCTTTTTATACTTTTAAGACAAAATAAATTTGTGAAGAATTGACAAGACAAAGGGGGTGGGGAGTTAGTGCTCATAAAAAAGGACCGTAAGCAAGGTTTTGGTACTCATGAATGAGTTCAAACAAAGCAGTAAATTAGAAAAAAGGCAACGAGTCTTGCTCATACAGACTGTTCGGCTCTAGGCTGTTTAACTCCAGTGATATGGGGTGTCTTCCAGTTTTGAGGACACCTGTCACATGGGAGATTTATTTCCTGCATTCAGGGAGACAAGGAAAGGTCAATGTGCCCTTCTGGCACTGGCTGCTTGTCAAGTAACTTTAAGTCAAAGTAATCAATATGCCATTGGGGGATATTTTGGGGTGGCCTGTCTTGGGCTCCAATCAAGTCATACATGTATTAATGATTCAATTGTTTTTAACATGTTAAAACAGAAGTAGTCAATGGAGCATCACCTTCAAAATTTCCACCTCAAATTCTTTTTGAGCCAAATAATCAATCTTGTATGTGTCTATAAATGCTTAGGAAAATATTTAAGGAGACCCACTAAACTATCGTGGCTTAGCTGACCCTGAACAGTGTATTAATCAAGACAGGGAGAGCACAAATTTCACTTTTCACTTAGTGTGTTTCTGTCTGCTTTGAATATTTAAAATGTGTATGTAACACTTTTACATAACTAAAATGTGCTTGATACTTCTTGCCTCCATCTCAGAACAAATTACTACTTTAACTGACTCTCCAAAGGAAAGCAGACTCCCCTATGCAATAGCTAAACATGTATATTTTACTCAAATCTAGAATTTCTAAAGTCTAGATTTTTTAGAGAGGAAAAAGGGTCATGTTTTACATTGTCCACTACACAGTACTTCACTCCAAATTATCTTATTAAACATATCTTTTCTCCCCAAACCACCTTACTCACTGACCTCTATGTCAGATCATTGTCACAGTCTCCCCATGGGCCTTGGGCATCTCTGTTTCTCCTTTCCTGAAGCACAGCCTCCACTGACCCCATCTCTTCAATCCCGCATGTCCACATCTCTCTCTTAACTCTGTCTTTGTGGGCAGGGCAGGCAATTGTTACAGGGCTGTTGATTTTGCACTTAATAAACCAAAGAATCTCTGGTTATTAGACGCTGCCTCTGTAGAAGGAAGGGAAGAAATCGTAAACACGAAGACATTTTCTGTCGTCAATAATTATTTTAAAGGATCACACTAGTAATTTAAGATAATTCATGCTAAAAAATAAAGCTTTGTACTGATATTTTCCTAACCATGAATATTTGTTTTCAACATATAAGCTAAGGATCTTTATCTGAACCAGGGTTTCCAGGTGCTAGACTCCTATAGGAATAGATGAAGAAAATGAAAGTCAATGAAGCATTAGTAAAAGAATCGGGCTTGACTTTTCAATCCAGGGACCAAAGGACAAGTCTTCCCCATTCGTGATGTTCTGGAAAGCTTGTGGCTATACCTTTGAGACCCTCAGATGAGAATGAGCACGTGTGCCCACCTTCCGCCAGCAGTAATTACTCACCAGCTGCCCTCCACGGTTCCCATGGCAGCTGGGAGAGTGTGGGGTCCCCCCTCCTTGCACGGAGCAGACAGACTGTGCCTCTAGCCTCAGCCAAGAGCTCCACCCACCCCACCTGCAGGCCAGGCTCCTTCTTCAGCTTGTAAAAGGTGGATGCACATTCCTCTCCCAAGAGTGCTCTCACCTCACACCACTCCCTGTAGGAACACTGGTTCAGCAGCTCCCAAGGGGCACGCCCAAGGACTGGCAGTTGCAGATTCAACCTTCAGGGAAATCAGACACGTTGGTTGACAGGCGTCCTTATGTGTGGAAGGACGTGCACATGTGTGCTCTGCACGCTCAGCCTTGGCACTGTTTACACCTCTAGGCACAGTCTGTTTCTCATCTCCTGTCTCGATATTGGACCAGTTAAAGGGGGATGGATTTTAACATAACATATACAAACACTCATGTGATATTCTGAATAAATATATTTCATTTATTTCAGACTTCGAAGCTTACGATTTCATTACAGAATCATCTTGCAAAAATCATACTCGGTAAACTGCCATCTCTGATTGTCCCAGAAGTGTGTAATTCTAGAATTCTGTTCTTTCTCCATTAGAAAGGGCGTTATTCAGAGTGCACTGGCCTGCTACTTGAATGGTCTTTGAGAAAAAAAGACAGTCTCTCTTGTATCTTTTCCCATTATGCATGAAAGAATTGCCTGTCCTCCCAGGGCCCAGGGACAGATGCCAGGGTGAGCTGTAGCTCAGTAGTGTGGGACGATTGAAAAAATATTGACACTTAACAATAGGCCCCAACCACCAACTGTGTCAACTCAGCAGTTGCCCCAACCCGGACAGGTTATGAATGCAGCCAAAAGAAGTTGTCCCCAGCCTGTCCCAGATAAAGAGGCTTCTGTTGTGGGACAACTTCTCTGACCCCTGCCCCAGGCAACCCCACAAGGACACTGACTTATTTGTAACTTACAACAACCAGAGAGAATAGCTCCTGTGCAGGAGCTGGATTGTCCTCTGTAACCTGTCCTCTTTTCTATCCATAAAACTTTCCCATACCCCTTAAGGTGAAGGACAATAGGTTTCAAAGGAAAGTGGCCTGCGGTTAGAGCAACACCACGTGCTGTGGTTGCCTCCTGGTCCTTACTCTTCCTGACGTGTGTGCCTTGACTTCAAGGTAGTCTACCAAGTCAAGCAGAATGGGCTTATTTCTGAGATGTTCTCCCTCCCCACCCCGCATTTTCTGATACCTTCATGTATCAGCCAGGGTCCACTCGGGAAAGCATAACCCATACCAGGCAGGAGGAACTAGTTATGTAAGTACTGGAAAAACCAAAAGGCCCAACAAGGGATGGTGAGGCAACCTAGAGATTAGTAAGAGCAGGAACTTGTGACCGCCCCTAGGGCTGGAAGAACCGGGCAGGAGGCGGTATTAACAGAGGCCTGGAGCAAGACGGAAACCACCAAGACGGAGCCACCTCGGTGGTGGAGACGCTTCCCTCTCCCCACCCTTAATCTTTTCCTGGTGCTTTCTACTGGCGGAATTCAGTTGGCAAGGCAGCCTGGGAAATGTAGTCGTAGGATCAGCCCCTTGCAATGCCCGGAGTGGGGAGTGGAACTAAGAACAGACGACGAAATGACTGGCACTCTCTGAGAATGTCATTGCGGGCTCCAAATCCTCTACAAGTGGACTCTGTGCTCTGGTCAGACTGCCTCAGATAGTGCAAAATTCACAGAGCAAGGGAGTCGGGCGCTGTCACCAAGGTGGGACCAATGACTTTTCCCAAAGAGGGTCCTTGGAAAACTAGTTTGGGGAAATGTTAGCAGCTGTGAAAGGAAGGAAGGGAGAGAAAGAATCTGGGAAAATGAGAGTTTTTAGTGGAGATTAGATAAGATTCGACTTGCATTTTTACAAGAGAAACCCAGCTGTGGTTTAGAGCAAGGCTTCTAAAACTTTAATGCGTATACAGATCACCTGAGGATCTTTTTAAATTGCAGATAATTTAGCAGGCTGGGGTGGAGCCTGAGATTCTGCATTTCTAGCAGGCTCTGGGGGATGTCAATGCTGGTGGTTCATTGACCACATTAAAAGCAAGGATTTAGGGAGACTCTAGAGTTTGTGTGAATGCTGATTGGAAAGATCCAGGAAAGAGAAAGTGTTGATCCAGAAAGCGATAAAGATGGAAGATCCCTGAGGCTGGGGGAGGGGAGAGAATGCTGGGCATAGATAAAGGGACTGGCTTTAGGTGGAAAGAGACAGGTCCTCCATGGAAAACAGGAGGGAAAGAGAGAAGATGTATGCAGAAGCAGGAGGCTTCACAAACAACAATCTTGCAAAATCCTTTTAATCAACATTAAACAGATTTCAGGTCAAATAGGTTTCCTAACTGAGGTTTCTTTCCAATCCTTTAATATACTAAGGTGTACTGTGAATCAATCTGATTTCCTAATCATAAGTGACTACAGAATTCCTTTTCATGGATCACCTAGGGGGCTTGTGTTCTGGAAAGCAACCTTGGAAGACAGTGATCTATCTGATATATGCCTTGACTTTCCTAGCTATTGAATGAAGATGATAAGATCAAGAAGACAATTACTTTACAAAGATATTGTGTAGATAAGTTTGAAAATATACATATTTCAGAGTTAAGGTCTCAGTGTAGAGATTTAAGTAGAGAAAAGCATATTTTGCATCAACAGTATAATCCAGGTGGCCATCTGAGGAAGTAGAGTTGGCTGTCGTCCAGGGCAGTATTTAATTGCCTTGCTGAATATACCAAAGCTCTCAGACTTACAGTCTCAGACTGTTCCTGCAACACACTGACAAGCAGACCGCTCTCAGAAGCCAATGCACATGAACCAGTACCTCAAGATAGAGACATAAACTAAAATTTATTAATTTACAACGGTGAAGGCTCTGTCACATAGGCCATTATAACCTTATTCATTCATTCAAGAGTATTTATTAATTGCCTATTACATGCTGGGCTATGAAATAGGCAAAAGATCTAGGCAGCTCTGATAGGTGTCCTTTCTAGGAAGTCATACACAGATCGCTTTTCTGTTGACACTGTTACACTTAAGAGGATGTGACTCTGCCCCTCTGGGCTGCTGGGGGATTAAAGTGTTGTAAAGATCTTCCCCAAGAGAGAATAAGATGAATATGCAATGAAAAGTGTGGACAAACTATGTTGAGAACTGGATGGAAAGACTCCTATTGACAGTGATCCATAGTTCCAGTCCCTGACATTCTAGGTTCCTCGGCTCTTACTCTCACCTTCTAAATTAGCCTGAGATTCTTCCCAGCTATCTGAACTAATACATTCTCTTTCTGCTTAAGCTGGTTTTAGTCAGGTCCCTTTATAACTGTCAGAGTCCTGACTTATACGCCTGGTATGTGACCTATCAGGATAAAGCTAAATTCGAAATTACTCGGAATAGCTGGTGTTCTGTCATGGTTCATGAACCTTGACAGAAAAGATGAAAGATACAAGCTAGGCAGGAGGGCTTTTAAGGCTAACGTCTGCAAAACCTGAGAAGAGAGACTAAAGAATGGCATTTTCCTCTCTGTGGCTTGACAAAGCACAGTGTTGCCCCTTTACAAACAAGGAGGATAAAACTGAGCAAGTCTTAAATATTTGGTTGTAGAATTGATCAGTAACAACCTGTTTCCTTAGTGGTTTTCCTTCTGTCCACAGCTGCAGCCCAGCCTCCTGCCCCCAGGTCTAATCATAGCCTGATAAAGGAGGCACCTGACTAGCTCCTGCCCCACAAACTGTGCATCTGCACAGATGATGTTACTCCATTCTGGTTGCAGTGACCCAGCTCTGATACCTAAGCTCTGGTCTTATCAACAGAATCACATCCTTGGCATCCCCAAGTGTTCTGATAATTTATTTGGCTTTTGTCTTGTTTCTGTTTCTGAATTCTTGTTCTAGTATCCCGCCTAATACCTCATTCTGCCTCCTCAGTGGACTATAGATTTGCTCTCAGACCAGTAGCCAGCATCTAGCCACCCCTCCCCCATCCCATCTCTTGGGATTTGAGCTCCTATCTTTCTACCATGCTTATTGTAACAGCCTCAGGAGGCTCAATTAATAACCTGCTACTCCCCTTTCAAGTTCTGAGCCAACTGAGAGATAAACACAGGAGCCAGACAGATGGAGAACAAAGTATCAGCTTTATAACTGATAGGAGTGATAGGGAGTAAGTGGCATGTTGTATGCCTCATACATTTAATAATCTTCTCTCTAGAATTTAACTATTCAGCAGAGGTGGAGGCCAGGTGTGCTACTCTAGCCTCTGTGCCCTGATGATGGTGCTGGGACTTGGGCTGGGCAGCAGAATGCAAACACTGTGTCCACATCATCTGGTCTCCAGGGCAACTGCCCTGGTAGACTTCACCTTTAGTCTGGGTTGGGTTCTTCCAGAAGCAGATACTGAGACAATGAACCAAGTACAAGTAGTTCATTTAGGAGCTACAGAAACACCAGTAGGAAGGGAGGTGAGAAAGTATGGGAGAGGCAGACAAAAAAAGGGAGGACTTGGACGTTATCAAGCTGAACACCATGCAGACCACTGAAGCTCAATCATCGTTCTGGAAGCCAACGTAGACACTCTCAGGTATCCTACCCAAGGGATCAGGAGCTTTGGTATTTATACACTAACTTCCATTCATTGCTGGTTGAAGGCTAGTGGAGAGTGGGGGTGGAGCGAGGGGAGAGACAGTAATTCCTGGACACATGCAGCCTGCCACACTGGTAAGCAAAGTGAGCTTCAGTGGCCAGAGAACAGCCTTCAGACTGAGTTGCGGGTGTCAGCAATGGAAAGCTGGGCTGGTGCGCACTGTGGGGTTATGAATAGAATACCACCAGTGTCATTTAGCCTCTGGATTCTATCTTTGACCCCAAGCAGAAGTATCTGACAGAGAATCTCTTCTGCTTCCTGCTTAGGCACCACTATGACGCAGACTCATGCCATTTCCGCCTGCACCACCACCCACCACCCCCCCCAGGGCAGTGAGGACCTGACCTGAGCTGGAACAGCCACTTTGGCAGCAGCTATAGGGAGGCCAAGGAGAGTGAAATCACATGGCTGTTATCTGAGGACTTTCCCTAAATAAGTAATCCATGATCAAAAAATTGAAAAGAAAGGAAAGTGAAAAAAATGGTGTAGATGATAGAGACTCTGTTCATCCCTCTGGCGACCCAATCAAAGTTGTGATGGAAACAAGGAACAGCAAGCAGCAAGGAAAATCGCCTGGGATCTAGATGAACAACTAGGGAGAAATCCAAGAAATCACCCAGCAATGGCAGAAGGTAGGATGGGGCAAAGACACAGGGGGAGCAGATGAGTGAGATGGAGGCTGCAGCAGTGGCAGACACCTCTTAAAGGGCCACGGCCATGAGCGGATTTTCACGATGATGGATCTGCTCACTCTGAGCACCAGTGCCAATTAGGCTGCACGCAGGGGGCATCGGAGACTTACAGGGAGACACTGTTGGAATCAGAAGGGAGAGCGAAGGGAGACTCGCTCTGTACAGAAATGCTGGCGGTATCCACTGTTCCCTGTTGAGCCCTCCCCTATCCCGGTGTGCGGACACAGCACCACCATAGCCTTGACGTCATCAAACTGGATAACAGAGGTCACTCCACCCAGAGGATTCCCTGAAACTCCACCTCCCCCAACTCACAGCCCCACCCAAGCCACATCCAGGTTTATCCTCAGCAAGTCAGGTGCTTCTTGCTAAGCAGCACACAGACTCACACTGGAGGCAGCTGGCCTCAGTTTCTGGTGTGGCCTTTTGAGGCACCTATAAGCACAACATCTGTGGGCTGCTTGTTGAATCTTGACAGGTGGCTCCAGAGGAGAAGAGGCTTGGGCTAAATTTGGCCTGCAGCTGAACCCCTCTCAGGACTGTGCCACTGGACACCTACTTCACAAATCCACACTAATAAGACCAGGAGACTTAAGAGCTTTGCTTAGTACATAGAAACAGACATGGAAAGGCAGCCAAAATGGGAAGACAGAAGCCATATGAGAGAACAGAACAGAGATCCAGATATAATGGAGTCAAGTAATCTAACAGATGCAGAGTTAAAAACACTAGTTATAAAGATACTCAATGAACTTTTGGGAAGTGTAGAGAACTTCAACAAAGAGGTAAAAAACATAAAAATGGAAATGGAAATTATAAAAGGGAACCAACCTGAAATGAAGAACACATTATCTGAGATGTGAAGTATGTTAAATGGCGTAAACAAAGGAATAAACAAAGTGAATAAAGAAAAGGATCAAATACCCTCTCTAGAGGATGGGAAAGCCAAGGACACATAAGCAGAATGGCAAGAGATAAGATATCAAGACTATAAAAATAATTTAAGGAGCATATGGGATACTATTAATGGTCCAAATATCTGTTTGATTGGTGTAACTGAAGAAAATCAAGATATTGAACAGCAGTTTGAAGAAATAATGATGGAAAACTTCCCTCATCTGGTGAAGGAAATGGACATAAAACCCCAGGAAGCTCAGAGAATTCCAAAAACCAGGAATCCAAAGAGGCCCACACAAGACATAGTATAATTAAAATGCCAAATATTAAATACAAAGAAAAATATTAAAAGCAGCAAAAGAAAAGCAGATAGTTACCTATAAAGGAACACCCATAAGACTGGCAGCCAATTTCTCAAAGGAAACTATGCAGGACAGAAAGGCTTGGCAAAAAAATATTCAATAAGATGAAGACCCAGGATCTACAATTAAGGATACTTTATCCAGCAAAGCTATTATTTAGAGTTGAAGGACAGATAAAGAGCTTCCCAGATAAAAATAAGTTAGAGGAATTTATCACCAGCAAGCCAGTATTACAGGAAATGTTGGAGGGATTGCTTTAAGAAGAATAAATACAAAAGACTCACTTCAGATTAAAAGACACACAGAGTCTAAAAGGAAGGTGATGAAAAAAGATATTGCTTTGATGGACCTAGAAGGTATTCATTCGAGTCAGACAGAGAAAGATAAACACTATATGATTTCACTTATATGTGGAATCTAAGAAATAAAAAGAACAAACTAATCAAAAACATATAAACAAATATAGTGGACAATTTGGTGATGGATAGAGGGGAAGGGGATTTTGGGGGCTGAGAGAATGGGGTGAGGGGTTAAAGAAGTACAAATTAGTAACTGGTGGATGGTCACGGGGACGGGGAGCACGGCATAGGGAATGCAGTTAGCATTAATGTATTGGTTAGGTGGAGGGTCAGGGGAGCGAATGAGCAATTGGGGGGATCATTTTGTGAACTATATAGATGTCTAACCAATGTACTGCATACTTGAAACTAATTAAATAAATTAAAAAAAAAAACACTGAAAAGGGAAGTAGAGATGTATTATTTCCCATAATAAACTGTGAAGCAAAGAGAAATGTTTCTAAAGTAGCAAGAATGAAAAAAACAAATTCTGACTAACCATGCAGGAGGAAAGACTGAATTATCTTCTACTCTCTTTACAGAAGATGGCATTGTAAAATTGGTGTCACATGAAGAGGTAACCAAAGAAGAGGCAGATATAAAACATAAGAGAATGTACTACAAAGCATAATGAACACAGTAATAATTTAAATCCTCTTCTCCCTTCTAGTAGGACTCGGAGGCTGGATGAGACAGTCCTAGCAGCAGCTCCACATTCTGTCCAGAGTCACCCCTGCTCCTTCACATTTAGGCACTTCATCTAGGTCTTATTCACTGGGCCACTTCCCTTTCTCCCTTAGAGTTGGCGCTCTGAGCCTCCATCTGAGCATCTCTGGAGTGACGTGTCCATCAGACATGTTTCTACAGTTGGTACGTGTCTGAACCATAGGAATGGATAGGAATAAAAGGCGCTCCCTGGGAGCAGTCTTAGGAGATCCTGAATTTGCAATGTGGATCACTGTGGAAGGGATGTGCCTTATTTACTCTGCCAAAAGCATTGCATGCCAACTCATGCCTGCCTGACACCATGACAGCGGTCACTGCTGGTACTCCACCCAGATCTTTTTACCTGATCGTGAATGTGATGCTGCTGTGGGCGTGCCGTTGTGGGTACTGTGACCTTTTCTTGTGCTCTGCCCTGGGGAATTGCCCTTGGTGAACAGGAGCCACCTCCCAGGAGCCACCTCCCTGGATCATCCTGGGAGTTATACCACCACTCCCTCCACGGGTAGCCAAGGACTAACCATCAATGGAGTGCAAAAGCATCAGGTTAGGGCCCCTCTGCGTTCTGATTTACACTCCACAGTGCTGTCCAGTATAATTTTCTAGGATGACAGAAAAGCTTTTGTCTGCTGTCTTCAATGTGGTAGCCTCTAGCTACATGTGGCTACCAAGCACTTGACAGGAGACTAAAGAACTGAATTTAAATTTTAATTCCTTTTAATTCATTTAAATTTAAGTAACTATATGTGATTAGTGGCTACCATATTAGATAACGGAGATCCAGAACTTCCCATGGATAAGGAGGCCAAGGACAGACTTTGCCTGACATCTTTACTAATCTCTTTCCCTTTTCCTATCCTATTTCACTCCCTCTTTTACTGGCTTCTCCTGAGAGCACAGCCTTAATAAATCGTGTGTATGTGAACCCCTATCTCAGGATCTGCTTCTAGGCAATCTACCTAAGATATTATGTTCCAATTATTTAATAGTAAATTATAAAAAGTTGAAACCTTGAATCAAAAGTGCACATATAAATTCAATACCAGACAGAATGTTTTTAGCAGAAGGGATAAAAGAATCCCAAACTCATCTGGCTAAACAAGAAAATGAATTATCCTGCACCTAGATGTCCAAGGATAGGACAGCTCCAGGGTTGGATAATTCAGTGGCTCAATGACATTGTCAATGATCAAATTCTTCCATCTTGGTACTCTGGCACCCTTTATTTTTGGGCTAGCTTCTCTCTCATTGTCACAATGTGGCTGCCCCCGTGCCTGCCTTCACATCTAGATACAGCCATTTCCAGAGAAAACAACCAACTTTTCCAGTTTTTTTTTTTATTAGAAGCAAGAAAAGTTTTCCCAGAAGCCCCTTGCAGACTTCCCCTCAGTGTCATAGGCCAGAATTGCATCACATAGCCATGTCTAAACCAATTACTGCAAAGGGGAATGGGAAAAACCATGACTGCCATAGAACAATAAGGACCTGCCCCGTGAGTCTGTGGCTAGCCTCTTCTAAAGCACAGGGGTGAGCAGAGAAAGGTGGATCCCTAAAAACAATACAGCATCTGTGGGTATGGGTTGGGAGCTGAATAAAATGGATGTTACAGAGACAACCACGGTATCGGCCCCGGGTTTCTTTAGGCCAGTTTCTCCTATGATGTGTTCTGTGAACCACCTACATGAAAATCATTTAGCGGGCTTGTGAATGTGCAAATTCCTAGGCCTAAAGCATTGTCTGATACATGGCAGGAGCTTAAGAGACATTTGTTGAAAGGAAGAAAGATGGCGGGGAGAGACAGAGACCTACTGAGTTAGATCACCTTCAGATGGTTTTTCTGCTTACTAATGCTGGGTGACCACTAAATTAAGCCGAAATCTAAAGATTGACCTCTAGTCTCTTCATTACCAACCTCCCAGCAGAAGGGGAGGCAGTACGTGACCGTGTTGCCACAGGCATGCCTCTTTGCTCTAACACGCTCAGTGATGTTAAGATGACAAGAGTACCTACCGGTTGTGCTTAACATACATTATTAATATGGCTTTCAGCTTCACTCGCTGAACCCATGATTCTTGTTACAGCACTTCATGAAAAATAAATGAGTGTGATAATGGCTTCCACTTTGTGGACTAAAATATTGAAAAACATCTAAGAAGACATAAGCATGACATTTGTGTAAAGCAGCACCTGGGACCATGTTTAATGCAATAAAAGAGCTCAGGGGTGATTTTGGCATCTGGAAAGCAGCTGCCCCAACAGTAAAGGCTAGCTGTTTATCTTCTAGATAAATGGAGTCTGATATAATGCTCAGTCTCCAGTTAAGTAATGCCCCTTGCCAGGGAAAAGAAAGCCTGGCCATGACAGACATGTCAGAGGGGCAGCTTGCTAGAGAAACTAAACAGTACTCGCCTCCACTTTACCGATTGAGGATGATTTGACTCTTTTTGCCAAGTGCCTGCTCAACGTATTCATTGGTTATCTAAGAATCATTCGATTCTAATATATCCAAAATATAATTCTTGGTTATACCTTTATTGTTGATGTTCCTGTCCTAGTTTTTCTCCCTTCCTTGTCTCACTGTTATCACTCTTCACTTCTAATCCCTGATCGCCTCCCTAAGAAACTGCTTGCACCTAAATCCTTGCTTTAGTCTCTGCTTTTGATGAAACCCTAACTAAGACAGGTGATAAGAAAGAACAAGGATTTCTTAAAATATTACTAGAACACTATTTCAAAGAAATTATGAATATAGTATGCACACAGCACAATTGACATATCCTTGGAAGCATAAGCAAGATGGGAAAGGAACAAGAAACTGGTAACACTCACCTCTGGGGAAAGGAACAGGAATGAAGGAAGGGATGAGAAGGGAACTCACTCTTCATTGTGACCTTTTCTAACTTAAATGACTTTGCCTAGTTAAAAATAATTTGCTATTTTGAATGTAGACGCACACGGTGACCCTGAAATCCAGTACGCAGGTTGAGCTGTCCCAGTATGAAATTTATCTTGTGCCTACATTTGGGGATGTGTATTCTTCATCCCTGGAATCTCTGCTTGATGTCATAACCACAATTTAAGTTACTTCATAAAAAGAGTCCAAATATGTAAAGAGCTATTGAATTTGGTGGACAGAATAACAAATAAGAGAGGATTTATATGTAAAGCTTGATGGCTCTAAGTAGGAAAAAAAAAAAAAAAGGTTATTTAACAGTCCATAGGTTGCTATGCATTAGGTTTCTACTGTGGTGTCCACTGTCCAGTCTTATCACCCTCAAGGTTTGCAGGTCTTTGGTCTGGAAGTGACTGAGGGGGTGGGAATCACCATGGAATAATTAGATGATCCTCCACTTCAGAATACATGCTGCGAGTCAGTGTTTCCCAAAGGGTAGGTGAGACTCATACATCTTTGGGATACAGGAGGTGATTTTAAGTGGTCCCTGGCCTTTGCTATGACCTGCCTTTCACGGTGACCCTTTTCACCTATACCTTTTGAGGGAAAGGGTTTGCCAGTTCTAGACAAGGCTGGCAGAGAGGAATATGGCTGCAGGACTGCTGACGATGGTAGTTCTTTCTGCTGATGGAGAGGTTTGGGGACAAAAGGCTGTGCCTGTCACCTCAGTCAGGGTCAGAAATGAGAGGTGACCTCCCCTATCCCAGCTGACGGATGGAGGCAGGGAGTGAGCATCATGCTGCCTTACCTCCTCTGGGTCTGATACCGAAAGTGATGCTGAAGTTGGACGCATGGAAAACATTATCGTAGAGGATAGATGAAGACAATTATCAAGGATAAATCTCTACAAATTGTAAAGTTCAAGACAGTCATACCCTACTCTGCAAGCATTTAAATAAGTTGGATCTCAGTTAAATACATTCCCTAATTTATTCTCAGACACCTCCCCACCTCCCATCAAGGTACCAAAAGGCCAGGGCTACCGAGGTGGTATCCTCAGGTTTTCAGTATCAGTCACCCAGCATGCCTCCTTAACTACTTGGGTTCCAGGCTGTCTGCTTATCTCAGACTCAGGTTTCTGTTAGACCTTGGCTGACTCTCTTGAGCCCTGGCCTCATGCCCGCTTCTAGCCATTTTTAACCAGAGTTAAAATGGGATGCAGAATGGGTGGCAGCAATAGAAAAACTGTCTGGCAGGGGCAACGAGCCAGACCTCAGAAGAACTAGATATTAAGAGATGACCAGCCATGAGGTATCAAGAACAGACAAGAAAATTAAAAGTCACTGAAGAGCTACACTTACCAAATCTGCAGGTAACAGCGGAGAGTGCTGAGTTAGACAACAAAGTCTAGATTCAAAGAGAGCTCAGCTAGCTGGCTAGAATGTGGGCTCAAACCAGTAATATGACATTAATGTAATAAAAGTACTTTCGCTTTTGCTATCACCATGCTCTAGGCCGTGATGGAAGACACTTGGCTTGAGAACACTTTCATATGAAAAACATTTTGGGGTTTAGCCAAGTGCAGCCCCAATGCGAGCCTAGACTTTGATGCTGGGCTAAGAAGAAGGGGATTTAATTGTCCCCTTGAATTCTACACGTCAGACCACGTCTGGGATACACGGGTCCTGGTCTGGATATAACGATGGAGATGGGCCTTAGCAGAAGGTGTACAGAGCCCCTTTCCTGTGCATAAATTCCCCATGCACTGGGACTATTGGCTGCTAGCAGCCCACAGCTGTACCCTGCTCCTAAGAAGTCCCTCGCCCAAATGGGACTTGACTCAGGAAGATTACTGAGTACCCAGATCCACGGAGCCAACGACTAAGTGACAAAAGGATGAACCGCATGTCTCAAGGTATGATAACTCTGTGGTGCCACTCAGCCTGAGGCTCGTCAATCACTTGCACTAGAATCCTCATTCCAGACACTGCTTCTAGGGAACCTGACTGCAGAGAGAAACACAGCATGATGAGGGCTCTGGAGATCATATCACATAAAGAGAGACTGAAATATTTAGTCTGGGGGAAAAATGTGTGGAAATAAGCAGTTGTCTTCAAATATTTAAAAAGCAGAAAAAAAAAAGGACAGGTTGGCTAGAAATTAGACCAAGGCCGAATTTGGCTCAGTATCAAAAAAAACTTTCTAATAATCAAAGCTTTACGACATAGGTACAGACTGCCTTGCAAACTGGAGACCTGAATGGAAAGTAGTCATCCAGAATCCAGACGACCATTGGATGGGACGTAGGAGAAGGAACTCTGGGCATTGCCTCGTGGGTGATTCACTGGACCAAAGGCAACACTGTAGTTGTTATTACCCTAAGTGGCCACAAGATGGCAGCAGCAGCAGAGAATTCACGGAAAGATGACTATATAGAAAATTCTAATTGTTTACACAGATTTGGTTCACAACTTCAGACATACTAGGGGGTGTTGTGTATACCATTACAAGCCCTTTTTAGGACACACAAGCTTGTAAAATAATAATATTTCTCCCCCATCATATATATTACTGTCGGAAAAAATAGAATCTCAAAGGTAGAAAAAGGTAAAATCTGATCCTTAAGATTACACTGAACCAAGGTAAATACGCTTCTTCTATTCCGATAATGATGCTACTTCTATCTTGTTCCACAGGTTTCGAGGTCAAGCCATTGTGTAACTCCTAAGGGGTCTGTGTTTGAAACAGGCTCAACGGTGGGGCTTCATGACACTCTCCGCATTGCTGGGCCTCTTCCTACCAAAGCCTCACAGTCTACAGGAAGACATACTGGCACTGACAGCTCTCTGGGGAAACCAGATATCCCAGTGATTCTGTGAAGCATGTCAGAGTTTCGTTTGCAACCCTGAGGCCAATTAATCCCACCAGGCCTCACACCCCTGCCTCACCTGGTCCCATCTGTAGTAGCCAGCTTCCAAGATTGCTCCCCAATGAGTCTTTCCTCTTGGTATCATCTTCACATGCCATGCAAAGGTTAGCGTTGCATCAGAGTCTAACCTTTTCCCCTTCTTTTGACCCTGAACCAATTCTGTGGGTCATTTTGCTGCTCCCCTGGCTCCAGTGACCATCACTCTGCAGATGACCACCAAGTCCATCTCTCTGGCCCATACCCCACTGTGAGCCTAATACCCTCAAATCCACCACAGCTACTCGCCAGAGTCAATTGCACATATCTCTTGCTAACTCTGTATTTAGCAGCATCACATTGGTAGCTTAAAGTCAGCCACGGTGGGAGTATTTACACCATGACATTCAACAAATTCTACCAATCAGAGCTTTATCAAGAGCTAGTTGGTAAAACATTTATCAGTACATCATTGTTCAACCAGATGCTTCTGCCTTCTGCGCTTCAGCTGACCTGTCCTTCTTGATTTTTCTGGTTCACATCAGTAGTGTCTCAGGGCTTTGCATGGGCTCCTCTGTCTTCCCGGAGTCCTTTTTGCCCAGATATCCCATGGTTCAGTCTCTGATCTTCTTCTCTTTGTTCAAGTGTCACCTTTTCAATGACACCTTCCCTGACCACTCCATTTAAAATTACAGCATTTCCTCCCATTCTGAAATTTCTGATGTCCACTTCCCACTCTAGTGTAATGAGAATCCCACAGAGATGGGGAACTTTGTGCCTTTTCACAGATATAATCTGAACACCTCTTAGGATTATTCCAGACACATCCTGAGATTCTCCCTAAGGACGTGCCTCTACCTGAAGGGGCCTGATACCAGACTCTGAATGCAGAAGGTCCCTCAGACCCTGGAGATAGCAAGACTGAGTAAATAAGACAATAGGATATAACCGAATATGAAGGAGAGCACCCTGGATTAGAGGCAGACAAAGTGGATGCAGGGCTGACTGACCACTTCCCAGCTCTGTGATCTTGGACAAGTCACTCCACCTCACTAAGATTCAGTTTTTGTGTCTATAAAATGAAGCTGATAATATTTGTCCCTTCTGCCTTGCAGGATGTGGTGGGGAGTGTGGCCTTTTAGCTTAAATTCTTATGCCACATGACCCAGGAAAATGACCCACTTGTTAGCATATTATCATCCAAGGGCTATGTCCATGTTTGCCAGCTGTCCTCTGTGATAATATATCAATTCTGGGGAGGACACATTGTGTTTAACACTCAGACATCCTGAGAGCATCTGGATGAGGTGGAGAAAGAGGGAGATTAGGGTGATCCATACAGAGTGGGCCGTATTCACAAAGGAGGAGGGGGTACGTGCATGCCATGGTCAGGGGCTACGATCATGGGAAAGCCAGGCTTCGGGAGAATGAATCACTTTCTAGAAGTCCTAATAGACCTTCTGTGGACCCCAAGACTCCTAACTTTCAGGCTAGCGCTTTCTCCATTACTCCATTTTCTTAAAGACTGAAAAATAAAATTATTTTAATAATGCAAGTTACATTTTCAGGTCCGATTCCTTCAGCTCACTTGGTACTTCATGGACCATCACACTCCTGTTCAGCAGCATGGGCTATATTTGTAACTAATTTCCAAGAATCCTATCAAAACTGGAAGTATCCCAGGTAATTGTCCCAACTCTGCCCATCACCCGGGTCCCTGTCCATGCTACAGCTCAGTGTCTCAGACTGCCATTTCCCTTTAACATAAATGGTAGAAGTTTATATCTGTCAGATCTTTTCTTTTATGATGTCTTATTGGCTTTGTCTCGGGTGTATTGGTCTATCATTTCAGGCTGGTCCCCAGGGCTATTTCTGAAGTGTAATGGATGGGTGTGTATGCAAGGGAGGTCTGTAGCTCTGAATCTGAAGTTTAACTGGTAAAAATAATAATTGTTAATTAACAATTTAAATTAATATAATAAAATTTTATTGATAAAAATAATAACACTAGCCATCATTTATTGAGTGTTTGTTTTTTATAAGCCACTAAATTAAGCTGAGGTAGGGAGCACTTAAGGGTAAGGAAATCAATCATCTAAAGTCAGTGATGGAGCAACAAGTCAAATCCAGGCCGACTGACGCAAGGGTCATTCGATTCTTTAAAATCACTGCATTCTCACATTCTGCCCCTTCTGTAGCTCTTGTTTCTCTTCAGTAATTGTTCCTAACTCTTTGCTGCCTCAGCTCACCAAGTGGATGACACTTCCTAGCACAACTCACTTCCTTGGCCCATCCTGCCCACGTCTCTTTCAGCTGTTGGCTGGTTTAACTCCATCTGCCCCTCTCACTGTAGCCCAGACGAGTGTCCAACATCACAGAAACCTCTCCTGTAGGAGACAGGCCATGCACCTTCCAGACAAGCAGGAGAGGACTTTCCTACTCTAGCTCTGCCCCACATCTTCCATCTGACTTCTCACACTTCCTTGAAATCTCCTCTTGAGCCAGGCCAAGGAAAGTTCTTGAGAGGCTTTGTGGATAATGTCCTCCTCACCTGGAATAAGCTACTCATCCTTCCCAGCCATTCATGCAAGTCTCGTATCCCACATTTTCCAGGACCTTTTTTTTGTACAGAGTTCTTGGGTTGGCAGCAACAGAAACTGACCTTTAAAAGGCCTCATTGGAATGATATGGGAAAGCTTACGGAATTTACAGAATCTGACCTGGCAGGCCCAGAAGGACGAGGAATAAGGGTACCCAAGGAGTCTGTGTAGGCGGAGTTAATAGGCAGCCCTTTCAAGGAGCCTCTAACGGGATAGAAGGTGCACTCTCCTGTTTCCATACTCAAGATTCAAATTCCTGAGAGAAAAAGCAGGAATGGCCTGGTATGGGTTACTCAGTCACACATACCCCTTGGCCATAGCACTTGAACTGATAATCCCACCAAGACTGTGTAGCAAGTTGGGGCAGTTTCTCAAGGGACAATCAAAGAGCTGCAATCAGAAGAAGGAGGAAGGGATGCTGAGCAGGAGCCTCCCCCCTCCCTTCTGTCAAGCCTCAGACCCACATTACTGTCTTCTCTCATGGTGGCCTCTCACCTACCTGTCTTGCCTAAGGTTGTTATTTAAACTGCATGCAAAGAAATCACTGTCGTAGCCATCACTGTGCTCGTTTCAAAAGCACATATGTTGTCTTCCCCCCCAGTCTGTAAACTCCTTAGAGCCAATTACTGAGGCTCTTAATTCATAGGTTTGCTAAGCACCCCACCATAGGCCAGGTAAGAGCAGAGAGACTGGCTCCATGTTGGGTGGAGGAAGAGGGCATCAAGGGGGTCAGCACTCTAGGTAAGTGGGACACTTTCCCTGGGAAGCCCTTTACCCCTAGAATATGTCTATTCCTAGGTGAGAATGAACTGCACAAAGCTCAAGGCTCTTCTAGACTGCTGCCATGGTCATATGTGCTTTTAAAACCATTCCTGTCATTGAATATCCTGTTATGCTTTTTCCCCCCTCTTAGCTTTTGGTTAAAAGCCCTTGTGAAAAATGCTGACTTTCCCTCTGCTAATCTATAGTTTTGGAAAGAGCCCGGACAGGGATTCAAGACATGTGGCATCTGTGGCCGACTCTGTCCCTAACTACTTGGCTGGTCATTCATTCATTCATTCATTCAACAAGCAGGTATTGAGAATCTATGATGTTCTAAGCACTTCTCAAAGCACTACTTGGGACACAGCAGTGACCAAAGAGATGAAGTCCCTGCCCTACTAGACCTTATATTCTCGTGGGGGATCAGAGAGTCAGCAAATGGTTACAAGGCAGGGGGTAGATTACTCACTCCTCTGTGCCTCCGTTTCCAGCCTCTTTCTTGAAGATATGAGACCTTCATCAGCTCTCATAGCTTTCTCAGAGCTAACATTCTAGAAGTATGAAGAGACAATAAGGAAAAAGTTGTCTCTATCTTGTTCAAGTCAAGGGGTATCAAGGTACCTGAAGGGGTAAAGTGTGGTGGGGTGTTTGGAAACACACCAGAATCTGGATGAGGAGATGGAGAGAGAGACAGGGGGTGGGGAGAGGGAGAGACAGAGGGAGGGAGGGAGGGAGGGAGGGAGGGAGGGCAGGAAGGAGGGAGATTCACTGCACAATATGAGTTCCACAAGTCTGTTCAGTGGTGTATCCCCAGCCCCTAGAACAATGCCTGACATATAATGGACACTTAATATCTGTTCAGTGGATGAATCAGGTGGGAAAGGGGAAGGACAGTTAAAGGGTGGCTGGGAGGGAGCATTTCCTCACTGTGACTTTAGGCTCTCGCATATACCCCTCTTTCTCTCGCCTATCTTGGGAATACTGCTCCTTCAACACAGCCCCTTCTGTAACTCCCCCACCTCCTCAGGCATTTGGACCCAAGTGGGATCCAGCCTCCAGAGTCCAGAACTAAACTGTGGAATCTACTGCTTCCTATTCTCCACGATGCTAAGAACAGACGCTGGCTTGTTATCGACTGTAACCCCAGGCTCTCCCTCCTCCGAAGGAAACCTTCCCCTCTGAGTCTTCCTGCTTCTTCCTCAGAGAGGAGAACGTTTGCTTCCTGGGGAACCTAACACCATCTTCCATGATGGGTTTCGGCCTGGTGCACAGAGGTGCACATAGAAGGTAATGTCAACTATGATAGACGATAGGTAGTGTTGGGAACTGTGGTAAACTGGAAAGCTGAGCCCTATGTGGCCAACATCGCACTTTTAAAAAGTAATGTGTGGGCCAAACTTCATCTGTGGGTACCCTAAGATCAGTGGACCATCAGTTTATGGTACCTACCCGTCATTGGGAAGAAGCCGGAAAGACTTGTCGACATTCAGTCTTCGCTCAGTAGAACGTCTCCCCTGTCGCACGTCTGCCTGGATGGAGGAAGGAGAGAGGAGGCCACGTCTGCTGGAAAACAGAATGCAGGTTACTGCCCTAAAATATTATCCTGCCATCTTCACATTGGGCTTGGGATGAAACTTGTCTTGGGCTAAACTACATAAAATTGCTATAGAGGAACAAGTGCGGGCTTCAATAAAAGCTGAGAGAGAAAAGTCTGGGTCGGAAGGATCAATTTTCTGACAAATCAGTGAATAATTCTGAGTGGAACTAATCAGGCTTGTGCTGTGTCACTCTTTCGTTATAACCCATAGTTGAGTGAGTTGAAATCTGACTACCCTCTTGTGACTTCCCCATCCCCTCATTCCTGCTTTTCCAACACGTGTGCAAACACACTGCACATGTGTGCACACACACAGAGAGAATAGGAGGATGGAGAAAAGTACATTTTAGGAATAAGAAGCCTCAGAGAGATTCTACAGCCTTCCTGAACAGACCCGGAAACAAAGAGATTTGAGAGGATGATTATCAGTGGAAGGAATTTAGCTCTCTTTGCCTCAAGGGAATGGAGAAGGTCTCAGGGAAAGAGCCCGGGTAACAAATTAGCTCCTCAGTAAGGCGAATTCCTGAAGGATTCTAGTCACTGATGCCAAAGGAATAGGAGAGTAATCAATTAACTTTTCCCCTCAGGATTCCAGCTGATGTTATTCCACCAAGCATTGAGTCATATCTCCAGAGCTATGTCGGATCAGGCCTGGATCGCCTATCATAATAGTTAAGGTTATATTGGTTTCAGGGATAAGAAATGGACTTGGGCTGACTTAAACAAAAGGGAAATTACTGGAAAGCTCCTGGGGGCTTTTACAAAATCAAAGGAAAGCCAATAAGCACAACTCGGCGAGGGAAGAAATGGAGTTCCGCAAGTCCATGGTTGTGTTGCCATTGATATGATGGTTTCAGTGCTTAGGCTCGCTGACTCTTTGGGGAAAGATCTTATGGTCTCTTTGATTTTTCTTGGGTTCCCTAGAAGCAGAAGGATCTGGTGCAAGTGATTTATAGGGGAGTGCTTGTGGGAGAAATCTGTAAGGCAGTGAGGGAAGCAGGATGCAGAGGAAGATAGAACTAAGCAAGTCTAGCCTCAGCCTGGCCCCACAGTGGAGTCTGGAGAGCAAATGGTATTGCAGCTATCCCATCTTGCAGCAATGGAGCCTGGCTTTTGAACTCCTATTTCCATCAGTTATTGGGGAGGGCAGTTTTTCAAGCATTTTCGGCCAAGGTGATTCAGAAAAAGAGGGCAGTTGTGAGCTGCTTGCAGGCAACATTCACAGCAGCTGAGGGATGGTGCAGTGCCATGCAAGGGGATCTGGGCAGGTCACCAACTCCATCCATGGCACCTGGCATGGGTAAGGTGTCTAACCAGAGCAAGCAACCACTGAGAAAGAAACGCAGAAACTTGAGGTCTAGATATGGCAGCAGGGGCTGTTTCCAGAGGACAGTAAATGAAATTGAAGGGCACCGATGCCAAAGTGTCCAGCATATATGCTTAAATCACTTCCACTGAAAGTGCCCTTCTGGTCAGCAATTGGTATGACTTGCCTGACCTCTCTCGGTATGCGTTTGAATTTGTGACCTTAACTCTAAACCCATTAAGGAAAATGTGTGTTAGATACCTAGAAGTGGATACTACAGGTCTTGGAGTATGAAAGTGTTCATCTTTAGTAGACATTCCCAGAACAGCTGTACCATTTGACACTGTTTTAACAATGTGTAGAAGTGCTAGTTGCCCCATATCCTTACCAGCACTTGGTATTGTCTGTCTTTTTCACTTTAGCTATTGTATTGGATATGGACTATTATCTCATAGTGGTTTTAACTTAAATCTCTCTGATGACTAATGAAGTCAAGCACCATTTCATAGGTCTTTTTCTTATTGATTTATGGGAATTGTTTTTATATTCTACATGAGTTCTTTGTCAGATATTTATCTAACAAATGATATATATAGGTTCAGATGTAGATATTGATCTAGATACACACATATAGAGTAAAAGATATATGTAATTTATAGATAAGATATATTTATTATATATTTTATATTTTAATACAAATATATTTATATAACATAAACATATATTTGCATTTGTACATATAATTTTATGTATTATATTTAATATATATAATTATATATAACATATAATATATAAACATGTTATCACATATATCTTTACTCTGTGGCTTTTTATTTTCTTAAAGATATTTTTTAATGAATACAAGCATTTAAATTTAATTTAGTCCGATTATCAATTTTTTTCTTTTATTTTAGCATATTCTGTGTCCTACTTAGGAAATCTCTTTCCATAACACAGTCATATAGATATTCTATTTTCTTCCTAAAAGCTTTATTATTTTGCCTTTCATACTTAGACATACAATTCACCAGGGAGTTTATTTTTTGTGTTATGAGTTAGGACTTAAGTTTGTTTTTAATATGGATAGCCTATTATCCAGCATCATTTATGGAAATGACCATCCTTTCCCAAATGGACTACTGCTGTGCCATTTTTAGCATTGTCAAATGACAAAACGTGAATGGGTCTAATTCTGGTCTCTCTGTTCTCTTTTATTGGTTTAGTTGTTCATAGTTGTGCCAATATCACACTGCCTTACTAACTATAGCTCTATACTAAGTCTTAGGTTGACTGACTTGTTCTGTTTTCCCCAGTACATTTTGATTCCTCCCCACCCCAGTTTCAATGAGATATAACTGACACATGACATTGTATTGGTCAAAGGTGTACAACATAATGATTTGATATATGTAACTTTCTGGGGTTTAAAGCAGAACTATTATAACCCAGGAAACTGTCTAATCCCTGTCAAATGAGGACAATTAGTCACCCTACTAGTTTTGATATCTGGTCACATAAATCCTTCAGCTTCATTTTTCTTCTGCAAAATTACCTCAGCTATTCTTTCCCTTTTGCATTTCTTTATAAATGTTAGAATCAGTTTGTCAATTTCCACTAAAAAAGTCTCCTGGGACTTTCATTGGGATTGCATTAACCTATAGATAATTTGATAAATTTGGCTATACATCTTTCATTTCATTTACTCCTACATATTTAATGTTTTTTGATGTTGTAAATAGTGCCATTTAAATTTTTTCATTTATTTTTGTTATTGTATTGCTGGTATAGAAATGAAATTTTGTATACTGATCCTTATCCAATGACATAACTCAATTCACTCACTAATTGTAATAGTTTATAGATTCTTTTGAATATCATATGTATATGATCACACTGTAAAAAATGATAACTTTTTTCTTCCTTTACATTCCTTATGGCTTTTTTCTTTTTTGTCTTATTGTACTGGCTGAAAACTCTAGTGCAATGTTGATTGAAGGGATAGCAGACAATTATCTTTTAATTTGATTCTTGGAAAGATATTGTTATTCAACTTAAAAATATTATTCTGAGGATGAGTTTTATGTACTGTGGCCAATAAGTAGCTTTATGGCAAATGGGTCTAATTGCATCCCTGCTTTTACAATAACATGTACTGGGAGTACCCCTAACTGGAGCCGAAGGAGATGACTTATTACATTCACCTACTTGGTGCTAAAGTTAGAATTAAAGTCCATGTTTCCTGACAAACTCCCTGTGAGCACATCTATTGGTACTTGTCTGCCTGGCATCCTTTTCCCCTCCTTACTTCCCCTTTGTTCTTTCTCCATTGTCCATGGGACTCTAGTGAGGCTCCCAATCATATTACTCCATCTCTTTGGGTACTGGGTCATAAACTGGGCCCATCAGTTTATTTCTCCCCAAAATTCAAGTGGAAGGCTCCAGAAGCCTTGTGAAAGTGCCCTGGGAGAAGGCCTAGGAGTTTTCCAATTTCCTGTCCTTCCAAAAGTCATGATCTCCAGTTTTTCCCTCAATTCTGGAACTGCTCAAGAATCTTTTTTCCAATAAATATCCTTTCTTCCTTACCCAGAGTCAGATTCTATTGTGTTAATCAGAGAATTATACTCCCTATTGTCTTTACCACCAACATTGAGCAAAATGGAAATGTAGTTTTAAAAATTTATTGTATTCTATTTATGTTTATTATATTTTCTAAATATAAATTTTTAAATTGGGTCAAAACTAGTCATTGTATGTTAAAATCATAACTAAATTTCTCTTATTGCATATGCATAATTTGAGTTCATACATTCCAGGTTTATTTATCCTAAGAGATAGCTAGTAACCTAGAAAAAAGTTTTTATCTGTCCCCTTGAATCCTCTATTTTAGAGATAGGCAAACTTTCTGAAAGGGACAGAGAATAAATATTTCAGGCCTTATGGACCATACAGTTTTTCTCATAACCACTCAACTGCCATAACAGCCATAGATAGTACATATACAAATGCATGTGGCTGTGTTCCAATAAATAGACGTTGAAATTTTAATTTCATATAATTTTCATGTCATAAAATATTGTTCTTTCAATTAAAAAAACTATTTCAAAATGTCAAAATTCTTAGTTTGCAGGCCATACAAAAGTAGGTGGTGGCCAGATTCGTTCCATGAGACATAGTTTGCCAACTCCTGCTCTAGTTCTCCAACATTCTCTATACATTGCTAAACAGAAGAAATATGGACTTATAAAATTGAGATAATAAAATAATAATAGGCATTTTTATGGAACATATAGTAACTTATTTGTCTCCTAAATTGATGAGCATGTATTCAAGGATATAACTATAAGACATTAACTGGATAAGATTTTCTTATTCCTTGGAATTCCTATGTAACATAGGAGAATGCAGGAAGATCATGCTATCTGCTAAACTTCTCTGTAGTTGCTTTTTATTATCTAATCTTATAACGTACTAATTAGGTAGTTATTATTAACAAAGAATCAAAAGAAAATAAGGGGCTTTCAGATTCAAATCACCTAGTCACTTACAGTAATAACGATGCCTAACATTTGTATGGCATGTGATAGTTCACAAAAATTACAGTTCCATATCTCATAAGATTTTCACAACAACCCTGGAGATAGAAAGGCAAGGTATTTATTATCCTAATTTAAAGAAGAACCACCTGCCCGAGATTACACAAGGGACAAGGGAGTGAGAGAAATACTCCGGCCATACCTCTGAATCATAGTCAGAGTTATTTCCATAAACTATAATGATATAGTTGTGCAATACAAAAACTGGGTAATGAGGAAACCCTGTTTCACCAGCTCAAGAATGCACGTCTCACCATAGGGATGTCTCTGGTTTGTCAACACATGCTCCACATGCCTGGATTAGTGGGAATTCTAGAACTCCTCTTCTGGTTCCACCTCCTTCCCCCATGTGTCTAGGAAGCCCAGCGATCACAATGACAGCTGGCTGCTCTGGAAGGTGGTACCCTAGCTGCTGTGGAAGCTGGGAGCCTGGTGTCATCGCTGACTCTGAAACATTCCTAAGCTGTGCCCTTGGAAAGCAAGGCCCTTGTCAACTCCCGCTGCTGATCCACAGGATTTGAGCACAGTGTCCTTATACCTAATGAAGCCCTAGTTGAGATAATTACATCCCAACTTAGATCTAAGCTCCAGGTGTCAGTGAAAGCTTCAGCTACCTCTACTTTGGTCACCTGTGGACATACAGGCCATCTGAAAGAAGTGACTTGAATTGAGCTTCCTTTCCTCATGATGTCTGTTACTGGCACAGTGGCACTTGCCCTTAGTGGTTTCACAACAAAGAAAAGGAGATGCTCCTTTCCTCAGGATTTTATATTTAGACAAGTGTGCCCACACCACCTGGCTCAGGGATCCCAATGTTACAGTTCTTTGTATTCATTCACTCAGTCTATTCTCCAGGGCACAAGTCAGGTATAGAAATAAGATGCCTGAAAGCTTTTATGTATATATGTATATATGTAAGTATGTATGTGTTCCCATTATGGAAAATTTAAAACACACACAAAATAGAGAATATGGTATTACATCCCATCCTCCCATATGCCTTTCACTCGGCTTTAACACTTATCAATTTATCAATCCTCACCTAATCTTGTTCCATCTGTCCTGCCACTTCCACTCTTCCCTTTGAAGTATTTTAAAGGAAATCCTGGAGGTCATAAAATTTCATCCCTAAATTATACACTATATGTCTGTAATAGGCAAAAGACTGTCTTCAAAAACTCAACCATAATGTCATTATGACACTGACAAGATCATTAACCCTTAATAATAATCCCTTAATATCATTTAACATCCAGTTTGTGGTCAAATTTTCCTATTGTTTAAAAAATGTTTCTTTATAATTAGTTTGTCAAATCAGGATCCACATACTATGTTTGGTTGTTAGGTCTCTTAAATCTCTTTTAATTTATTAAGGTAATTTATTTGTTGAAGAAATCTTATCATTTGTCCTATAGAACTTTACATATTCTTGGTGTTGACAATTTCCTCTATTGTTCATTCTCCCTTCTCCTTAAAAACTCCTTTCTCCTCCCTTCTCCCTATATTTAGGGGCTTAATTGGATTCAAATTCAAAATATTTTGGAGAGTAGAAAAATATTTGCCACGGGTGATCATTACCATAAAATTTAGCAACTTACCATAGCAACTTCTGTAGGAGACTTGTAAATTCTTTCTTTTCTCAGTATCATTATAAACTTATTAAACAGCATTGATGTGATAAGTAGGCAATGGTGAGCCACCACAGGCAGTTCCCAACTTTCAGACCTAAGGCATATCTAAAAATCTACCTAAAAATCAAATGACAAACTTACCTGCTTTAGGAGGAATCTTTTCTTGGAGAACTATAAAAATCAAAATCTCTAAATATATCTAAATTTTTAGGTGCCACCTTTAACAATAAATGTTTCTAGGATTCTGTTTTGTTAATCTGATTTTCTTCTTTTCCTTCACTCAGTTTACTGGCCTTTGTTTCATAACTGTCTGGTTGTCTAATTGAGGCTAACCATATATTGCTTCCGGCATGCCTAATGATTTCAATCTTTATAGCATTCAAATTATATTTATGAGACCTACATTCCTATAACTAGTATTTGCACTTTCATTTTTTATAAAATGAGTAAATATATACTCAAATAGTTGAACACTATTCTAATAACTGAACTGAATGCTACTATGTGGACAAAGATGGGGATGTGGCTCAAACTGAAGCACTAACAGTGAGTGTCACTGTGTGAGTGCAACGTGCTTGTCAGCTAATGTACCGCAGCCAGATTTAGTGTGGAAAAGGAGGGTTAGGTGTTCTGACAGAGACTGCACTGAACTGTTATTAACCATGACATGCTGGATTGTTTCTGCCAGCTTACTTGCTGTATCTCCACAAGACAGTTTTACAAGAGCAGAAGCCACACCTGTATTGTTCCTTTACTCCCAGCATCCAATAAGTTTCTTTCAAAATGCAATTTAATAACTGATGTATGTAAGAGAAAAACTACAATGGTTTTGAGCATTGATAATCTTAATTAGATCTATTTTTTGGTTATATATATTATATATTTTGACTGGGGTATTGGTATTATAAAGCTATTTTTCTTTAAAAATTGATTTATCTGGAGACAGATGTAATTCCATCCAGAAATGTTTTGAAAAGCAAACAATAAAATCAAAGCAAATCACTCATAATTCCATTTCTTAAGGTTAACATTTGGGTGTCTTTTCCAGTATTTCTCTATGTCTGTATAATATTGAACAGTATTGGAATCACCCAGAACATATTGTTCGGTAACCTACGTTTTACATTCATATACATGGTTAACACTATCCTATGTCACCTTATTCTACAATAGAGAATTTTAACAGCTATATTCCATTATCACATTTATTTTTCAAGTAACCAGGCCCAAATCCAATTTTCACACATAAAATTCTGATGAAGAGGACCACAGGGCAGTGATTTTGATGAGAATCGTGCTTAATAAAAGCGGGCTATTCCATGGCATGCACGGCCCCAGGATGTGAGATTAACTTCAACAACTATTCATTTAGTTTGGTTTGATTTTCTGCCAGTCTTATGACCAACTTGAAGCAGGTCCTAGAACAGAGAATGTTATGTTTGGTGTTCAGGGAAGCAGTTAACTAGAGGAGCCATCCCAAATTCCAGAATAACAGAGCCAACATTCTCGTTACACCAAAGTTATCCGTTTCCTGCAGCGAAATGAACTAAAATGTTAAAAATGCATACGTTAGGTCAAACATCTTGTGGTGAAAGTGATCTGTTGGTGTAGAAATGGAAATGGTGATGCTGAAAAAAAGCTGAAAACAGACATATCTGCAGACACATTTTGCTTTCAAGATTCTGCACTGTGTCAATGTCCTTCTGGAAGATGAACTTAAGCTGATTCACTGTCACTTGCTTCTAGAATGGTTTCCCAGGCATTTTAGCTAGCAGCCACCCTGCCCCCAGGGTACTGAGGGCAAATAAAAATTGGGCAGACAATAGGAAAGAATTGTAGGACAAGAAACTACCTGCAATACATAGGTGGGAGTAACCTGGAAAGAGATGTGCTGAAATACTGACCCTTCCAGCTGGTTAAGTTCTATATTCACACACTTTTTATGATGTTCACTCATCAATGACAAGTGAACACCTGACAGCCTAATGAATCAGGGGAAAACGCACTATTGTGTATGGAATTGGAAGAGATTCAAAGTGAGTGCCATGGCATTACTAACTTCTTTTATAAGATTAAGGAAGGAACAACACTTAGGCCTTTGAGTTACCTGGTGTAGTTATGTGTTGCTTTTTGACCATCAATATCCATTTCCTTATTTCGGTGACAATACTCCATTTTTAATTCTGGCCAGCCACTCCTCTCCTATAGCTTGTGTTCTTTGGGTGAATCAGAGCTGAAGCATATGACTCATATTTGGCCAATCACAGCACAGAATTTTCCCAGCTACAGTTAATTTAAGGGATGGACAGGACACCCATGTAGGTTCAATTAGTGAATCTAGGGACTACTTTCTTGCTGGACATGAAGTTTGAGTATAAAGACAATATGGAAGAGGAAAGCTGAGCCTTTTCTTCTTTTTTTTCTTAAGGTCTCTTTTGTCTGATGATATAAGCATGAGTGGCAAAAGATCAAAAATTCGAACTCTACTTTTCTTTTCATAGGACAGCTAGGAGTACCTAAAGACCTATAGAAAAATTGATGCTTTATGACAAAAAATAAAAAACTCTATATTAGAATGGTTTATTATATGAACATTGTAAAATGTCTTCTAAGAATATGGCATTATATAGATCTTTTCTTAGGAAATGTATAATCTGCTTTGGAAGACAAGACCAATAATATAAATCTAAAGTCTGCAGAACACAAGTGGACTGCAGACAGTAAAGCATATAAATATTCTGAAAGGCAATATAAAGTAACTGATAGCTCTCCACAAAGTCAGCCTAGAATAAAAGTATGAGTGACAGTCTTCTGGTTAAACTGTTTCATTCTCAAGGCACTGGTACTTGTATTCCCAATCTTTAGGTGAATTCATACATTTGTATTTCCTACCTGGATATTTCCTCTGAATTACTGACTTGTACATTCAATTGGCTCTTTGATATCTCCACTTAGATGTCCAACATGCACCTTAAACTTACCTTGTCCAAAAAGTCTTTTCCTCCAAACCTGTTTGACTTAGACTCCCTTCCAAATTTGAGTAGATGGCAACCCCACTTTTCAGCTGCTCAGGTCTAAAACCTTATATGTAATCTTTTTTTTTTTTTCTCAAGTCTCAAATTCATTCCATAAGCAAACTTATTGTCTCTATCTTTAAAATTTATTCAGAATCTAATCATTTATTATTACCTCCATTGCTACTTGAATTATTGCAATAGCCTAACTGGTCTTCCTGACCTTACCCTTGCCTCCTCTAAAGTCTATTCACAATACAGCAGCCAAAACAATCTTCTCATTTTATTAGGAAGTATTTCGAATATACAGCAAAGTTGAAAGAATTTTAGGTGATCCATCTGTATACTCATCATCTAGATTCTACCATGAACAGTCCTTTTAAAAAAAATGACAGATTATATAGCTCCTCTGCTGAAAGTTCTTCAATAGCTTACTTAAAAGAGGAAAAGTCAATTTCTTACCATGGTCTACCGGATCCAGCATGATCTGGTCCCTACTACTATTCTTCCATCTTGTCCATTACTCTTCAGCCACACTGGCCTCCCTGTTGCTCAAATATGGCAGAGTGCTTTCTTATTTTAGGGCTTTTGCACTTGCTGTCCCTTTGCTTGGGATGCTCTTCCTCCAGGTATTTGTATGACTTACCTTTCTTTGGATCACCTCATTAGAGGTCTTCTTTGACTCTTCTAAGTATTAGGTTGAATAATAAAACTCTAATGTCATCAAACCAGGTTGACCCATTATTCTAATGTCGTTCTGAGTTTTTTTAAAAAAATGATATAAAATATCAGTAATTTTAAATGGTTCAAACTAATAAAAAATCAAGACCACCCTACTCTTTTATTCATACCCAGGTTCTTTGTAGCACTTCTCATCATCTTGTGTACTATTGGTGTATTTTCTGTAAGATCATCAAAAATAGGGGCTCTTTCCATTTTTTTCCACTGCTGTGTACTCAGTGCACAGACTAGTACTTGGCCCATTGTGGGCACTCAGTACATATTTATTTGAAAAATGAATTCTCATTGAAGCCAGAATGATCTTTTGAAAA
The DNA here is from genome assembly GCA_028627145.1 of Eidolon dupreanum. Lineage (NCBI taxonomy): Eukaryota > Metazoa > Chordata > Mammalia > Chiroptera > Pteropodidae > Eidolon > Eidolon dupreanum. The sequence continues at coordinate 142,797,036 of CM053507.1, read as the reverse complement.
CACAAATCATGTTAACCCAATAAAAACTCAATTGGTTTGCACTGTTTCCAAACAAAGGATCTTTACCAAGTGTATAAAGACCCTGCATGGTGGGCCATTACTTAATTCTCTAGACTTATCTTACATTATCCCCTCATTTCTTTTTAGACTCTGGAACCCTACGGGTTCCATCATGAAAGTTTTACATTCTTTCTTGCTCTTCCTCTACTTCTACATCAAATTCACTCCGAGGCAGTTTTAAATATTGGCTCAAAGCACCTCTTACTGGGAGAAGCCATTTATGACACTCCAAATTAGGCTGAATTCCACTTTAATGCCCTCATGTACCACATACTCTTAGGATTACAAAGTTACTTTTGTGTGATCATTTGTCTCCCTTACCAGACACTTAAATTTCATAAGAGAAGGAAACAGTTTTATTTTTACTTCCCATTAGATCTTTAGCATCTAGGAAGTACCTGGCACATAGTAAGAGCTTAATACTCATTTCAAAATAGATTGTGTGTCCCTGTGTTCCTAGTGCCTAACTGGGTGTCTGGTACACAGTAGATGAATAAGTTTGCTAAATGAGCCATAATAAAAAATAAATAAATAAAATAAATGAGTCATAATATGAAGGGTGTTTGATTACTCATTTATAATAAGTATATAATGCAGAAGAGCCATCACTTGATTATCTGTGATTAGGCATTCACACATAACTAATACCTACACAAAATCTCAAATTCTCCCCTCTCATCAACCTTTCCTCATCACTAAGACAGAAGAAAGTAAGTTCCACATCTTTCCTTTCCTTTCCTTTGTTTACTCTTTGGTGGAGTAAAGCATGAGCTGCTCTGGCTAGAAGTCATGCAGAACCAGAACTAGCCATAAACGAGATCTGACTTCTGAACCAACAGACCATGGCACTCTCATTTGGATGTTTAGAAACTTTTTTTTTCCAGTCAAATGAGGAGTTTTACATTCTTCTTTCTTTTTACTTTAATAGCAATCTCTTTGAAAACACTTCAGTGGTCAGAGGATGAATCAAAACACACATACACAGGTTGTATAAATTTACAGGTTTATTAGGGCAGGATGATATGGAACAGTATAAGAAGAAAAAAAGCAAAAAGCAAAAATCTTACAAATGAATAATTTTTAAGTGTGTTGACCCACAGAATTTTTTAGTAAACTTGTAACTCCAGATGAGCACTATGGAAAGCTTGTTGACTTTGTCATCTGCTAAATCAGGAAAAGAGCCAAATCAAACATAATAGAAACGAATTGTTGCAAAATGGTAAATTTTTTTTTGGATGTAATGAAACACAAAGAAACTAAAAACCTGAAGAAGATAGTCAGATATCATTTCCTAGTTTTAATAATATATTATAGGTACGTAAGATACTACCAATGGGGGAAACTAGGTGAATTGTACACAGGACTTACTACTCTTTTTGCAATTGCTTGTGAGTCTACAATTAATTCCAAACAAAAAGTAAAAGAATAAAGAAGACACTAAGAAAAAATAGTAAATCTAGATAAGAAATTTTTAGTAAGAGAATATTTGTTATGTTTAAAACAAATATACACAGTTGAAGACTTGTTTTCAGGTTTCCATAGGCTTGTAAGGAGTTAGACAAAATTTTAAAAATGCTTCCAAAACACACACGCACACATTTACCAATAAAAATATTAAGCTCTGAAAAGTGGCATCTTATTTTTAATGTTTGAACTAATGATGTTTTCCAGAGGTGTGTATAGAGTAAAAAACATAGTATTGTATTTGAAAAAGACAACTTAATTTTGTGAAAACCACAAAAATGAATGTTTGCTCTTGGGAAAGGAAAATTTTTGTTTCCTGACATCATCAAAGAAAAATGTGAAGGGTCTGATATGAAAGGAAGAAAAATGTACAAATCCTACCATCTCATTCCTCAAAACTGTATAAATACTTGCAAAATTTTCCTTCAACTATTAAATTGTCCCTAGAGCAGCCAGCCCACACAGACCTGGGGGCATTTACATGTCAAAATATTCCATAAAGATCTGGGAACACATATTTTTGGCAGAAAGATCACTTAGTGGGCAGGGAAAGACTGCTTGTGAATAATCCAAGTGATGCATTCGGTCGGGACCCTTTGCAATGTAAAATGTTAGCATCATACTTTATAACACTCTTGAAATTGTTCAAAGGACACGTGACAGACGGTATGAACTCTTAGAACAAGTGAAGTAGGTTTTTGGGTGCTAAATAGATGGCAAATATTCCACAGAGACGTAAAAATACAGAGAAGTTCCAAAATTGCCTCGTTTACATTCTACCTTAAAGTATATTTTCATAATAAAACTCTAAAATCAAAATAGAAGTCTGCTTGGCCACTTAGCTTTTATTTCTCTCTTAAATATTAAAGTACAGCAACATGGCCTAAAGGGAATTAGGGTCAGAAAGATCTGAATTCAAATTTTGGCTCTTCCAGATACTAGTTTTGTTACCTTAAGCAAGTCACAATCTCTCTGAATCTCAATGTCTTTGTTACCAAAATGGGTATAATAATTCCCATATTTCAAGGTGGGTCCTAGTATTGAAAGGGGTAATATACTTAAGTGCAAGCACAATGCTCTAATAGTAGGCACTCACTCAGTCAGTGTGAGCTCCCTCCTAGTTTTCCAAGAAGATACAACAAAATATTTGTTAGTTTGGTATGAGCCAAAACAAGTGGTTAAAGAGTAAAATAAAAAGGACAGGAGAATATCATCCAAACAATATTATCCAAGCAATCTTTCCATAATTATGCAATTATATAACCTAATATTTAATAAACATCACTGAGTTTATTGGCATTGCTCAGGTAGTGCATCATTACCCGAACAGGTCCTCTCTCTCGCAAGTTGGCTTTTTATTTTGTCTTTAACTGATTTAGCAAAACACGTCATTAATCCTTTGTTCAGATTATATAATATGATATTCTAGGAAGATTAAGCTCCTTTTGATCCCCGTATAAGTCCTTTTATTCACGGGTCTGAGAAAAATAGTGACATGGAAAGAGAAACAGTGAAAGGTTGAAGAAACTATCTTTCAAGATAATGATATATAATTCTCCCTGCGATCAAGCATTTGTTATGTCTCACACTCTAGAAACCAAAGTTCCTTAATTTATGCCTTGAACCTCTTCTATCAGTGCCATAGTCCCAGCTATGAACTCTAAAAGACGAGCAAGACTCCTGAAACTGCAGAAGTACAGAAACGGCCCTTAGAGGGCTTTAGGGACAGGTTCTTAACGTGGAATCCGTGGGTTTATTCAGGGGGTTCTGGAACCTACAGTCCCTGTATGTAGAGTTGTGTCTAAGTGTATACTGTGCCTTTTTCTCAGGAGGCTGTCACTTCCTTCTCGTGGCCTTCTCTAGCCATCCTATTCTACCAAAGAGCACGTATTTCTTATCATTCTTGCGCATTTCCTGCAGAGCCTTACACAACTTGTCATTACCTTGTTTGTTTGCTAAATCCGTCTACCACAACAGTAGAAGGTAAGCTTCCCCAAAAGCAGGATCCTGGTCTTTCTCCAGGCCTTGCACCTGGTGAGTCTCGCCAGATACTTCCGGAACGAATGACAGGTCCCTGTGTATCAGTTATCTAATGGACTTTATATCCACCCCTCCCCCCACCACCACTTCACCCCGGATCCAAGCATTCTTCTCCGGAAATAATTTAAAAAATCACGCGTTTTCATTTCGAAAATAAGGCTTTTAGCATTTCAACCACACCCACTCACCGTCGCACACTCGTTTCCTACAGTCGGCACTGCCACCCCAGGCCACTTACCCAAAACCACTAGGCTGGACAGTTTAGAGGTCACCAGGAAAGGTGTGGCCTTGAACCTGCACACGCATCAATTCACATCTCCGGCCCTGCTCCCGGGGGCGGAGGGGCTGGGCAGGAACCGCAGGCCCGGAGGAGCCACCTCTAGGCCGCCCCGGGCCTCCGCCCCAGCTGCGGTTGCGCCCCGCCGTGCTCCGTCCGGTGCGGCCCCAGTCGCTCGCAGTGGCGGGACAGAGTGGCAGGAGAACCGTCCCCCGGGCGGCGCACAGCTCGCCGCGGGAAAGCCGGGTGCACTTCGCCTGACCGGGATTACACCCACACCGCAGCGCGCGCCGCCGCGGCCACAACTGCTTCCGGGTGAGCGGGTCGCCGACCCTGTGGCCCCGCCCCTCCCGTCTCCGTCTGCCGCTCGGGCTGCGGCTCCTCCCGGGGGCCGGTTCCCGCTGTCTCAGCCGCGGCGCCGACGGGACACCGGTGTGACTGGCTGACCGGTCGTCGGCGCCTGGTGCCGCCGAGTCCAGCCCGGCCCTCCTGGCCGGGCCCTGGGACCGAGTTCGTCCTCTGCGCCCCGCGCCCTTTGCTCCTCGCTCTTCGCCCCGGCGGGCTCCCGGCGGGTGAGACGCGCTCCGACCCTTCCCGGGCGGCGCCGCAGCCACAGCCCGCGCCTAGAGACAGGTAAGGACCGCTCCTCCCGCGAGCCCGGGGGAGAGCAGGGACGCGGGGCCCCCTTCCCAGCCTCTGCCGCCCCAGGAGGTCCGCGCCGCAGCTGACCCCTTCTGGGGGCCGGGCTTCCCTGGAGCTGGCCGAGTGCCCCGGCGGGCCCCGGGGTCGGGGTCGCCCCCTGCCTGCCGCGGTCCCGGGCATCACGCCTGATTTCAAACTCTCTGTACGCGCAAAGGGAAGGTGTTACTCCCATTGTAGCAGAAATTAAATTGGGCTGCTGTCCCTCTGCTTCGGGTGCTCGGGGTGCCTTCTCCTCCTTCCCAGATGCTGCACAGCCTCGTTTCTGTCCTCAGGCAGTCACCCCAGGGAACAGTGTCAGTCCGGTGGAGGGCGTAGCATTTTTATGGCATTTTTTTTTTTTTTTCCTCTTCCTCCTTGACCCGAACTGAAGCGCGGGTATAACAGGCACTTGCTAGGAGTGTCAGGGTAAATGCTTGACTAATAAGGGGTGTTATTCACACCCAGATTGTTAAGTTATATAGTCCAGTCAGGCCTGCTTCTCTTGCCTGTAGATATACAGCAGGAAGCAAGAGGACCTAAGGAAGCCCACCTCATATTTACGGGAGAAAAAGTTCAAGTGTGCTCTACTTTTTAAATCAAATTAATTTTATTTTACCACGAGAGATACAAATATCAAGCTACTGAGATACGGCTAAGGAAATATTGTATCCTAAACTAACTAGTTTGTAGCTCATTTTCTTTTGAGTTTTCATTTAATGACTCAGCATTTCTGCCGTAAACAGAAAAACTGTAGAGTAAGTTAATCGACTAAAAGATATATGGAAGGATAACAAAATGCCTCTTAATTTTTTATGTTATCACAATGGGAAGAGAATGTGGATGCAGTACTGGCATTAGAGAGATGGAGAGCAGGGTATGGATGGATGAGTTCTTAATGTTTAAAATAACATTTTTTTTCAAGATAACATTTTATTTGGGGAATAAATCTGTTTTTGTAGAATGCAAAGTCTTGCAGATAAGAGTTGGCAGGGACTTGAAGTTTGCTGTGGTTTGAAAGTCTGCAGAATTAACCCTGTTTTACCAACATCCTGTTCTGTTTAACAAATATAGAGGTGATGACATAATATTATACTTATGTAGAATAAGAATTTGGAAAGTGTGATTCATTTAGGAAGTTAGGTCATGACTTTGTGAATCATTGATATGGAGCTTAAGATTGAAGTAGAGGAAAGCTAAAAGTTTGTTACAGCCTGTTTAATTGGATGCCTTCACTCATTTTATAGGAGTGTTGTATTGTACTTGGTTAGGTTTGTTGCTGGATATTTAGTGTCATGAAGTATAGTAAGGAAATCAAAACTGAACTTCTGTAGAATGTTTGGATTTAGAATTGTTTGTTGGTTCCTAGGTGGATCATTGTGATTTTTTATGCATATTTTGCCCAACGATGGAAGATAAATGAAGGGGTCTGGAAATAAACGTCCTTGAAAAGGAGATCTGTCATCTTTAAGGGAAAAGCTCACTGAAAGAATCTGCAGTCTTCAAAATAGTCTTTTGAGTGAAAGGTCTCACCTATTTTGCTGAATCTATCCTTTAAAATGTGGAATGAGATTATGTATACTGAGTTCTATTTAAGTTCTAAAATAGAAGAACGTGTGTATCAAAGTTATTTATTATTGGAATGAATTCATTTCAAACTAGAAATAACTTCTTATTGATGAAATGTAACTTGATCATTTTGGCCTTTAAAATGTCCTTAAGCAAAATGACTTTGAATCATAAGAGTTCTTGATACTCTTAGTCTTGTTTTCTTTTTCTTTCTGGAATTCAGCATATTTACCTTCATTTCATTTACAAAGAACTTTAATTAGTTATCAGTTATAATGTAATGGTAAGTTTACCCTGTTGGTCTTGCTTACCAAATTTCTTGAATTCTTTGACTAAATTTTGGCATTTTGTTTCCTTGGATATCCATTTATGTCCAGAGTGTTCCCTAATGCTGCTTTTGATTTTTGTCCAGCTAATAGTGACATGAGAGTTTTAGTTCCCCATGAATAGAGATTCCCTTTTGGAAAATCCCTTGTGGAAACTACCATCACTGACAGTCTTGATAGGTAGATATGCTAAAGAAGCCTTCCTAGGTCGTGATTTAAGCATCTCCACAATGAAAGAAAAAAGTGATAGGGAGAATATATTTAGCAAAGTAGATTTTTTTTTCTCTCTCAAAAACAAAAACAGATCTTTACTAGAAATAAGAGGGAACAGTTTCTTGCAAAGCTCTTTGTGAATTGTTTACCCTGCTCCTAGTGTGAAAAGGGACAGAATTGATGAAAGAAGAAAAAAAAAATTCTCACTGCAGTGTGCTGGAAATGTTGATGACGATCACTTAAGAGGAAATAAAAATCTTCTGTCCTTACCATAAGATCATTGTATCTACAAAATAGAGGCCCTTTCATAGCCTTTTCCTCTTTGGAAGTTGCTTTCTCTCCGGTGAATCTGAGTGTCCTTTAACCAGGAAAATGTACTACCTTGTCCAGTTTGTAAATAAAGAATAGACTTTATGATCATCATTCAAAACTCAGCTTTTAAACTTCAGAAGGAAGGAATTGAACAAAATCAGTCATTTTCCCCTTTAAGAAAATTGATGAGACATCTTTTTTTGTTGTTGCACATTATACTTCCACTTCTAAAGCTTTTTGGCCTACAGCAAGTTGGGCCAGACTTAAAGGAATCAAACAGTGAGCTAAAAACAGAGTTTATCATATGTTATTCTTTTTCATTTGGCCTATTATTTCTTTATTTTGGTGGGGAGATAGAATTCTTGGAGAAACTCAGGTTTGCTGTGTATATATGCTTTTGTTTTGGTCCAGTGTAGGAACAGCAATAGATAAAGGTGGAAATGGTTAAAAAGAGGGAAGAAATGGCGTATATGAAAGGAGAGTGCTCACTTTATGGGTTCAGTAAATGTTTACAGGACTTTTTAAAATTGATAAAACATTTTAAAATAAATTTTAAATGGTGAAAAAGGAGTCTCCTTTCCACAATAAACTTACATCCTTTCCTCACTCCCCCACCCCTAATCCAAGCAACCACTATCAACGATTTCTGGTGTATCCCTCTCCACATGTTTAGGAGTACCTTTCATTCTTACCCTTGATCTGTCTTAGAGATCTTCCTGTATTAGCACATATGTTCATCTGCCTAGTGTAGATGAACCATAATTTATCCATTTTCCATAATTTACTTTACCATTCCCTTTTAATAGACGTTTAGGTTGTTTTTAGTTTTCTACAAGCTCTCCTACATTGAACAACTCATGTATAAGCCTTTGCCCTAGTCCATAAGTATATATATATATATAGAATGTATTTCTGAAAGTGTGATTGTAAGGTTGGGATTTAAGTTGTGAAAATCTAAAACTTTGTTTCAATCCTATATTGGGCTTTATTTTATAACAAGTTAACTTTTTTCTTAATGTGGTATAAGGAGAAAGGAGCTCTTAATTACTTTGTATTCTTTATCTTCCTCTTCATTAAAAAAAATACTGCAACTGTATTTTATAAGGCAATTTAAAATATTTTAGAGGGACACAAAATTTTATTTGTAGTGGTAAGGGTTAAAATACTGTAGCCTAAAGACTGGTGCTGTAGACAAACCACTTCATTTATATTTTGGTAGTTAAATGACTACCTTTTGTAGTAGGTTGATTGTTTTAGGATTTTATAACCAATTTCAATGAAAAACATTATATATAGTTTAACTTTTTGTCTTGCTGAAATCTGCGACTATATTATTAGTCATGAGGGAAATAAATAACCCACCTCTTTTTCCTTTATCTTTCACATCCTAGTCTATTTATAATAAAATAAACCTCTGTGGAGTTTGAAATACAAAAATCCTTTTGCAAGCCAAGAGTGCTACTGATGGATTAATTTCCCAAGGCAGGAAGGAGGTAGGTACAGATCGAGTCTTTAGTCTGCAGAGTGTTTGTGAGCAGAATAAGGGAGGTTTAAATTTTAAATTTTTGTGTTATACAGCTCACTCTTGACCAGGAGGAGGTTCAAGAATCATTGCCCTTTTAAAATGAGAGAGACTAGAGCAAAAAAAAAAGCGCTAAGGGACTAACGTGTTATGAAATTGGAACTTGTGAGTGGCAGTTTCCCTGGCTGGTGCCCAGGGTCTATTTTGAGGCCTTGTCAAAGCTTGCCTGACAGAACCTACCACATAACTAATCTGTCCTAGTCCCACTGCGAGTCAGGAAGGTCTGCGGTTTGGGAAAAGTGGCAACTACAGGAGAGGGAGCTTATAAAGGACATTTGCCTTCAGAAGATTAAGGCTCAGTTTTGGGGTGAAAATCAGCTTAGCATGTATATCCTAGGATCCAGTGTTTTGTCTTCCTTTTTTTAAAGGGAAGACTATGAACAAGGAAAACTAATGAGGAAAGTATTTTATAAAAATGTGCACAACGAGGAGCACAGAATTGTACCAATATTGATGTTATGTTCTGGTTCTTCGAGTGTTGGCCAAGAATCAGCCGCATGTTTTACAACAGGAGAAAAACATTACGTTCACTGGCATAGGGAGGCCATGCCCTAGTTAAAATACTCTAATTCAATTAGAGACCTTCACACTTATCATTGGGACCAAAAGGACACTGGGAATGATGGGCCGTTTTACAGAATTATTTTGAGTTCATACAGAGAAATTAGCTTCTTTCCAAGTTCTCATTTTCTTCTTCCCATAGAACTGTTACAGTATTGTATATAATTACATGAAGTTATCTCTTTATACTCTTGGTTATTACCAGATGCTGTCTGTCTCCCTGCTTTCCTATACCATGTGCTTTCTTGTGAAAACCATGGTGTTTTCTATGCTTAGTGAATGAAGCATTTGAGTTTAAAGTTCTTTAACTCATCTCACTTCTTAGGAGAGCTGTTTAAGAGGAGAGCTCCACCCTTTGGACCAAGGTTCATGTCACCATAATTAACTACAGGCTATATTACAGTCAAGGTTGTTTGAAGAATTCAGTGTGTAGATTTAATTTACAGATACAAAGCTAAATTTCCTGTGACTCCTGGAAATTTAGCTTTTCCCCTGCCCTGAGAAATTTGGATTGTTAGCATTTGATGATAATGATGTATTTAGTAGTCAGTGTGAGGAGAAAAAAATAAACCAGAGAATTTTTCTTTCTTCTCTATTCCTATTATCTGGTTTATTCCTGTTATCTCCCTTCCCTATCTCAGCCTTCCACTCCTTCTCCTCCTCCTCCTTCTCAAAAAAAAAAAAAAAAAAAGAGAGAGAGAGAGAGAGAGAAAGTGAGGTTAGAACAAAGCAGGTGAGAGTGGAAAAGAGGTAGAGAAAGCCTTGGCGTGCAAATGTATAAGAGGGTGTTTTATTTTCTCAGAAGTGGTATATTAAAACCCTTCTTAAACAATCATACTTAATCTTTGTCTATTTTCACTTTGAGCCTGTATGTCTTAGTTTTCCTTTATTATGAACAGCAAAATTTTAACTAGTTTTGATATGACATGTCTTTAATGCTTTAGGAAGCAGTTTTTCAGTACTTGTTCTGATCGTTTTGTTATTCTTTCAACATCCCTCACTTTCCTAAGTAGAAACATTTTAACGGCTGTGAGCAAACTTTTGGCTGTTTTCTAAGTATAGTATACTATATGCAGAGCATTAGGATGTTAAAATATTTATTTCCCTGTTAAATAACTTAAATCATAATGACAAAAAGTACAATTAGTAAGTATTTCAGTTATGTGACCCAAGAATTATGACTAAAGATAGAAAGAAAAAATTCAATTTTAGATTAGCTGTTTCTTCCCCTGTCATGGATATTGGTATATTGGAAATGAGAGGGTCACTGTCTTCCTGTTTTATCAAACTCATCCTTTGCTGTCCATCCAGAGTTTTTAAAAATTGTGGTAAAATACACATAACATAAAATGTGCTACTTTAACCATTTGTAATGTATAATTTAGTGGCATTAGGTACATTCACTGTTGTGCTGTTGTGCAACCGTCACCACCATCCATCTCCAGAACTTTTTCATCATCCCAAACTGAAACTCTGTGCCCATGACAATAACTCCCCATTCCCCACTATTCTACTTTTTGTCTCTATGAATTTGACCAATCTAGGTACCTCATATCAGTGGGATCATATAATATTTTGTTCCATGTCTGGCTTATTTCATTTAGCACAGTGTCCTCAAGGTTCATCCACGTTGTAGCATATTTGAGAATTTCATTCCTTTTAAGGCTAAATAATGTTCCACTATATGTATATACCATGTTTTGTTTAGCCATATATGTTGATGGACACTTGATTTGCTTTCACCTTTTAGCTATTGTGAATAATGCTGTTATGAACACAAGTGTGTAAACTATTCAAGTTTCTGCTTTCATTTCTTTTGGGTATATGCCCGTAAGTGGAGATCATAGAGCAATTCTGTTTAATTTTTTGAGGAAGTTGTCACACCTTTTTCTACAACAGCTGCACCATTTTACAGCCCTACTAGCAGTGTACAAGGGTTCCAATTTCTCTACATGTTTTTTTTATGCCTACAGCACCTGGTCTTCCTAGGTGGTCTCCCATCCAAGTACTAACCAAACCCAACCCTGCTTAGCTTCCGAGATCAGACGGGATTGGGCGTGTTCAGGGTCTCTACATCTTTGACACACTTATTTTCTTTCTTGCTTTTTTTAGTTAATAGCCAATCTAATGAGCATGAGGTGGTATCTCATTGTGGCTTTGATCCTTGTTTCCTTAATAATTAGTGATTTGATCATCTTTTCGTGTGCTTAGTGGCCATTTGTATATCTTCTTTGGAGAAATATCTATTCAACTCCTTTGCCCATTTTTGAATTGGATTGTTTGTTTTATTGTTCAGCTTTAGGGGTTCTCTATATATTCTAGATATTAATCTCTTATCAGATACATGATTTGCAAATATTTTCTCCTGTGGGTTGCTTTTTTATTGCTGATAGTGTCCTGGGATGCACAAAATTTTAATTTTTTTTAAAGTTTTTTTTTTATTGTTTATTGAGGTAACATTGATTAATCCAATTATATAATTTTCAGGTGTACATTGTAATTTTACATCTGTGTATTCTATTGTGTGTTTACCACCCAACGTCCAGTTTCCTTCAGCTACCATATATTTGATCCCCTTTACCCACTTCACCCTCCCTCTACCCTCTTATATTTGACCCCCTTTACCCCATCTACCTCCCCACTCCTCTCTCACCCCTTGCCCTCTGGTAACCACTAATCTATTGTCTGTGTCCATGAGTGTCTGTCTGTCCTCTTCATTTGTTCCTTTTAGGTTTATATAGCACATATAGGTGATAGGTGATTTTCAACTTTTTCTGTCTGGCTTATTTCACTCAGCATGATTATCTTGAAGTCCATCTATGTTATCGCAAATGGTAATATTTCATCTCTTCTTATGGAATACAGTATTCCATTGTATATATGTACCAGAGCTTCTTTATCCAATCATCTATCGTAGGATACTTTGGTTGTCCTGGCCACCGTGAATAATGCTGCTATAAACATCAGTGTGCAAATATCTTTTCGGATAAGGATTTTCAAGTCTTTGGAGTAAATACCCAGTAGAGGGATTGCTGGATCATATGGTAGATCAATTCTTATTTTTTTGAGGAACCTCTATACTGTTTTCCATAGTGGCTGTACCAATTTGCAGTCCCACCAGCAGTGTATGAGAGTACAAAACTGTAATTTTGATGAAGTTTATCTTTTTTCTTTTGTTGCCTGGGCTTTTGGTGTCATATCCAAGAAATCATCACCAAATCCAATGAAGCTTTTTGCATAAGTTTTTTTTTTCTAAGAGTTTTATAGTTTTAGCACTTACATTTATTTCTTTGATTCGCTGTGAATTAGTTTTTGTATATGATGTAAGATAAGGTCCAACTTATTCTGCATGTGGATATCTTTTTTTCACAGCACTATTTGTTGAGAAGATTGTCTATTCCCCCATTGGATCTTGGCAATCTTGTTGAAAACCACTTGACTATATATGCTAGGGTTTATTTTTGTACTCTCTATTATATTCTTTATATCTTTATGCCAGTAACACACTGTTTTGTTTACTGTACCTTTTTGGTAAGTTTTGAAATCAGGAAGTGTGATACCTCCAACTTCATACTTTTTCAAGATTGTTTTGTTTATGTTAAGTCCCTTGAGATTCCATATGAACTTTAATTTTAGGTTGAGTTTTTCTACATAAAATGTCATTGGGATTTGATAGAGATTGCATTGACTGTAATATCTTTGGGCGATATTGACATTTTAACAATATTAAGTCTTCTAATCCATGAACATGGGCTGGCTTTTCATTTAATTTCTTTCAGCACTGTTTTATAGTTTTTAGTATACAGATCTTTTGCCTCTTTGGCTGAATTTATTCCTTAGTCTTTTATTCCTTTTGATGCTATTGTAAATGGAATTGCTTTCTTAATTTCCTTTTTGGATTGTTTATTGTTAGTGTATAGAAATGCAATTGAGTTTTTTTTTTGAATTGATTCTGCATCCTACAACTTTGCTAAATTTATCCAAAATTTTAAAAAGCTATTGTATTCATTTTTTTAATGTGTAACAAATTACACAAATTTAGCAGCTTAACACATATTTATTATCCCTGAGTTTCTGTGAGGTGAGAGTCTGAGTATGACTTAGCTAGGTCTGTTGCTCAGGGTCTCATGAGGATGCAATCAAGTTGTTGGCTGGGCTGAATTCTCATCTGGAGACACAACTGATAAAAATCTGCTTCCAAGCTCATTTAGGTTTTTGGCAGAATTAATTTCTTTGTGGTTTTAGGACTGAGGCTTCTTGCTCACTAGAGATTCCTTGGTCAAGCTCTTGAACACTGCTTTCAGCTCTTACAGGCAACCTGAAGTTTCTGGCCCCATGGTGTTTCTCCGATATGACCACTTCATCAAACCATCAAGGAAAGTCTGGAAGACGTGTGCTAGCTAGACAGTATTGTATAATGTAACATAAACATGGAATGACATCTCATAACTTCTGTCATATTCTTTTGGTTAGAAGCAAGTCACAAGTCCTGCCCACATTCTTGGGGAGGTGTTCACACAAAGGTGTGCACAGAAGGAGGGAGGATACTGAAGCCCTGCAACATTCCAGTTTTATAATTTTAAATTACTAAGTTGGTATTTTTATTGTAACTAAATAAATATTGTTTACTGCTTAGCCAAGTATTGTTATCATGATTGCTTCCTTTGTTTTTTAAGTTTCAGTTTTTCCAATGGGTAAAGAGTTACTTTATTTGTTTTTTTTAATTTGGTTTTTGGCTTAGTTTTTATTCACCCTATTTTCCCCAAATGCTCCAACAGATTTTTCAAGTGTCTGTTTTATCTATCTAATATATTTTAGGCAAATATGAAATAATATAGTTTCAGAAAGAATAATAAAATGAACATTTGTGGTCTTACTACTTGGGTCAAGAAATTGATCATTACAATTATCCTAGAAGTTCCCTGTATATATCCTTTAGTGGCACCCCTTCCTCTCCAGGTGATCACAATCCCATTTTACATATTAATCATTCACTCGGGACCACTCCCCCCAACCCTGCAATCCATCCTACCTTCCATATGCGTGTTTCTAATCCATATGCTGTTTAATTTTGAAAAACTGAATAGCTCTACCACCTTTTTGTGTCTGTCATTCAGACTGGCTATACTACTTTAACAAACAACCCCCAACTTTCAATGGTTTAACACAAAATTTATTTCTCATTCATATCTCTGTCTGCTATTAGAAATAGTGGCAAAGGACTAGTTTGTTGCACACAGTCATCCAGGGACTTAGGCCCCTTCCATTTAGTGACTCTGCCATCCCCTGCCTCAGAGACATTCACTGAGTTCTCTGCATCTGGCTGGCAGATTTGAGGGCAAAGACCCCAGTGACAGATTATGTGGAAAATTTGATGGGCCAGGCTCGGACATGGCATACATCACTTTTGCCCGCATTCCGTTGGCCAGAACTCAGTCAAATGGCTGCATGTAATGGCAAGGAAGTCCGTAAAATGTAGCAAAGCTGTGGGCAGAAAAGGGAAATGGCTTGGTGAACAATAAGCCAGTCTCTGCCATAGTATGTCTTCCTAAGCCCTATATTGTTTGGTTTTGAAAAAGTGAATAGCAAGCATAAACCTAACTGTGAAAGGATATGTCCATGTTGCCACTATTACATTCAGACTCCCAGGAGAAGATAAGCTGAACAGAATCTTCCTTGAGCCCTTACTGGTAAGTCACTGGGAAAGTTTGTAAGTCCTGGGAAACCTTAAGACTAAAATCAGGGCATCAGGCAGAGCTGAAGTCTTTACAAGGTACTAATCTAGAAGAAGTGTGGTTGAGGGAGTATGCTTCTCTATATATTTTTACTTCTATGCTCATCATGTTCTAGCTCTCAAGAATAGGTAAAAGCAAAACACTTTTGTGGTGTGAATTAAGTCCCCAGCCAGTCTAGGCACCAGGGGAAGGGACAGCAGGAACTTCATCAACATTAGGTTAGGACAAACTAAATTCAGACAAAAACCTGGACAAGGCTCACCTCATATTAAAAAAATCGCAAAGGCTGTGAAGATTTTGGTGATGACAGTCTTCCAGTATGTTTCTCGAATTACATTGCTTCAATCTGTAGCTTTCTTCCTGGAATATCTATCTTGCTGGGGACCAATCCCCTCTTCCCCTCTTCTCTGTTGGATTTATTTTCTAAGCTTCCTTTCTTGATTTTCTCATTAATTGGATGAAATATGTCTTCTAGTAGCTGATTGACAAAGGGGTTAAAAGGAGTAAATTTTTAAGACCATATCTGAAAATGTCTTTAGTTATCAATTATTATGAGAACAGAGTGGTTTGGGCATAGGCTGCTTAAAGATTGTCTATAATTTTCCTTTAGAAGTTTGAAGGAATTGCTCTGTGATCTTGTTTCCAGAATTACTTTTGGAAATCTGAAGCCATTCTAGTTGTTAATTCTTTATAAATGACCTGATTTTCCCACCCATGGAAGCTTTAAAATCATCTTTGTCCCCACTGTTTGAAGTTCATTATGATAATTCACTATAAATACCTTGGTGTAAACTCAAGACTTATATTGAGGATTCTGTAGTTTGACTCTGGCAGCTTAGTCTTTAACTTCTGGAAAGTTATTTTATTAATGATATCTTCTCTCTGTTTTTCTGTGTATGTGTGTATGTGGGGGGTGGGGGTGGGGTTGGGGGTGGAGGATGAGCAGGCATGGGAATGGAGAAGGTCAGTTTCTCTTTAATTTTTTAAAAAGGAGCCACTAGTGTTAGTATTAGGTATTTTATGAGCAGAAGTGCATGTACCTAAAGGGGGAACTCATGCATGTGTCTTTAGATTGTATTGGCACTTGGATTAGCTACTCTGACAGCAGTGTTTTCAGCTGTGCTCTTTTCTCTAATCATTCCCTCATCAACATTGTATTTATATTGCATTTTATCTTGTTGACTTACCTTTTATGGGCCTGACTGGTATCTTGCCTACCATTTCAGGGCATTACTTTGCCTTTCTATTTAAGATAGGTTTAGGCTACCTGAACCTGACCAATAAACATGTCTCAAGAAAGGGAAAATGTTGGCTTCTTCCTTTCTGCTACAGAAGTATCTCATGTCACTACTATTTTTTTTTCTAATGGGTGGAAGGAATGATAGAAGTCTTCAAGGAAACCTGAAAATTTCAAAGGATTTTGCTCTAATGATAAAAACTTGTGGAACTGAAAATTGGTGTTTTTCCCCCAGGACTTAGGGGGCATTAGTGTTTGCTTCTTTGTTCTAATTGAACCTGTTGGTTCGAGTCAGATTTCTAATTTTAAAGGTTAATCCAGTGGTGTTTATTTATTTAAAATTAGCAATGTGTTTTTCATTTACTTAGAATTTTATTTTGTTTCTAAGAGTGATGGTTAATGTTAAATCTGGTAGAAAATTATGATTTTACCAGAGATGACTAACATACATTTTTATAATCCTACTTTGTTTATTGAAAACCCCAAAACACTGTGGAACAAAATTGAGAAAATAATATTTTTCTATTGCAATTTTCAGTTTCTGTGCCTTTTATTCACTTAGTCATGTTACCTTCTCAACCATTTTTTTCCCAACACTTTTTTATAAAAATTTTCAAACATACGGAAAAGTTGAAAGAGTTCTACTGTGAACATTCATGTATCTACTACCTGGATTCTACTGTTAATGTTTTATTATACTTTATCACCTATCTATCCTTTTTATCTATTCCTCTATCCATTATTTCACATTTTGGGGGATGCATTTCAAAATAAGCAGCAGATATCAGTACACTTCAATCCAGTTCAATATTAGTTTAGAGGTCTTTTTTTTTTGAGGTAAAAATTATATAGAGTGGTATGCATAGATCTTAAGTGTACCATTTAATGACATCTATCTTTTTCCTTCTAAGTCAAGTGTTCTAATAAGTGGACTAATACCCATTTTAAGTCCATACTCCCAAACGTGTGTATTCATTTAGATTTTCAAAAATAGACTTTGAATACCACAAAGTACCTTAAAAATTTCTTTATTTTTATTTTTATTGTGTGAATGTGCTGTATAGTATAATGATTATAGTTAAAGGCATTTTTATTTTTCCCAGATTGTTCTATGCTTCAGCAAAAATTCTCAGTGTGGCTAATGATATCACATAATGCATGCTGGAGGAAATAACTTGAAGATATTTTTGTTAGGTAGAAGTATGAAACTGTAAAGAAAAACAAGGATTGCCTTTTTGTCAACTTTATTAGCTAAATATGTAAAAGTAGTTAATTCAAGATACTTTAAACATTTATGAAGTGTTGTATAAATCTATTAAGTGGCTGCATTTGTCTTAACTCCTTTGAGCTTCACATTAACCATGTTAAATAGTCGGGACAGTTGTTTCTGCCCTATAGATGAAGAAACCAAGGCTTAGGCAGTAGGAAGGGCAATTGGTTGTGCAGTCAGTTGAACTCAGATTCTCTCACTTGAAATTTCATCCCATGGCAACCACTGCAGTCACACTAAGTCTTTAGTTCAGGTGCCATTTCAGATACTGCGGTTTGCTTATGAATAACTACCAAGCATTTTACTGTGCGGGCCAGTGTTAATGGTAATTACAACTCCTATGGAAAGACTTACCATGCCAATGTTTTGAGTTTTCCATGATGAAATACTTAGATATAAAGAGATATAAAGGAACTGTAACTATCAGTGTCCAGACAGAATTAAATGTGCTGTATTTAGAATGTGACATACTGGCATTACATACACATTCTGTTCTCACAAAATGGAACAATATCATGATTGAAGTGCCACTTAAGGTGGCAAAATGCCTGTTTTTTTTTCAGAAATGTGTTATATAAGAAGCTCCTTGGGGAAGAGAAAGCCTTGTTGATAAATCTGTGTATTTTGGAAGGTTTATATTCCACAACATTCTGAAGGTACTTCCCTTCTTTCCCTTAGGTAGACAAATACTTAATGGCGAAACTGGAGAAAAATCAGTGTGACATTGCCTAGGTAAAGGACTTGACAAAAAAGCAGGCAGTTTTGTTCTCTTCAGTGAATGTAAAGGTTAGGCTCTTGGTTTAGTCAGTACCACTAAGGAAAAGCTGAAAGAGGGGAACGTGGCTCCAGAAGAAAAGGGTTCTTGAGGAAACCCTTTGGGATAGAACCTGACTGAAAGCCCTTTCAGGATCAGAAACTAGAAATAATCTATTTGAGTCTACGTCCTTATTTTTGTCATCTTGTTGAAAAGCACTTTTCCATTGGATATGCCAGGAATCTTATTTCTTTTAAGGATTCTCCCTATCAGTGATACAGAATGTTCTGGAATTATTGGAAGAAAGTTTGCATAGGAGCTGAAAACCTTTAAGGATACCTGCCTACAGAATACAAATTATTTAATTCTTTCGAAAGCACTAGATTGTTTTTTTGAAGTAAGTAATAGTTAATCTGCCTCTTGTACAGTTGAAAAAGGTGACAGGACTTGGCCTGTCAGACAAGTAAACACGTAGGAACCTATAGATAGGATAAAGAAAAGGAAGACAGGACGTTGTTCCCATTTCCTACTTGTCCTCTGCCTGTGTTCCTTTTCTTGTCATCTTTCAGGGCTGGTTAGCCTGAAGCTTGTTCAAATAGTTTTATTTTGAAGCATTTTTAAGAAAAGATAATTCTTTATGTAAATCTGTGTGCTTGGAATATCTTGGCAGGTCTAAGGTCTAAGGCAGTGTTAATTGAGAAAGAAGCAAAATAGATTCTAGGAAAGAGGAGAAAGAAATATATTCAAAAGAGTGACACCAGCAGTGGCTTCAGATAGTGTGTCTCAGCTGTACCGCATATTGTACCTAATTTGTACCTAATTTCAGTCCACTTGGGGGCTAGTTTATTCTTTGAGCCTTGGATCTGAATGTTTTTATTTTTGTTTTAAATTGCATCTCTCTCCAATGCTATCGAAATTTTAGAGAATCAAGAAGGGGAAAAAAAATGTAACCATGTTCCTATCCTTCTTATGAAGCCACTGATACAGCCAAATCTTTTTTTTTTTAATTTATTTATCTTAATTAATTTCAAGTATACAGTACATTGGTTAAACATCTATATAGTTCATAAAACGATATACCGAATTGCTCCCTTCCTAGCTAATATATTAATGCCAACCCTCCACCTAGCTAATATATTAATGCTAACTGCATTCCCCATTCCCGTGACCATCCATCAGCTACTAATTTGCACTTCTTTAACCCTTAACCCCATTCTCCCTGCCCCCCAAATCCCCTTCCCCTCTACCCATCACCAAATTGTCCACTATATTTGTGAGTCTGTTTTTGATTAGTTTGTTCTTTTTATTCCTTAGATTCTGCATATAAGTGAAATCATATAGTGTT
Organism: Eidolon dupreanum; assembly: GCA_028627145.1. Classification (NCBI taxonomy): domain Eukaryota; kingdom Metazoa; phylum Chordata; class Mammalia; order Chiroptera; family Pteropodidae; genus Eidolon; species Eidolon dupreanum. The sequence goes on along the minus strand of CM053507.1, from coordinate 142,777,613 downwards.
TATCTTTCTCTGTCTGACTTAAATACCTTCTAGGTCCATCAAAGCAATATCTTTTCCATCCCTTTCCTTTTAGTTTCTGTGTGTCTTTTAATCTGAAGTGAGTCTTTTGTATTTTTTCTTCTTAAAGAAATCCCTCCAACATTTCCTGTAATACTGGCTTGGTGGTGATAAATTCCTTTAACTTATTTTTGTCTGGGAAGCTCTTTATCTGTCCTTCAACTCTAAGTGATAGTTTTGCTGGATAAAGTATTCTTGGTTGTAGATCCTGGGTCTTCAACCTATCGAATATGTTTTTGCCAAACCCTTCTGTTCTTCATAGTTTCTTTTGAGAAATCAGCTGCCAGTCTTATGGATGTTCCTTTATAGGTAACTATCTGCTTTTCTTTTGTTGCTTTTAGTATTCTTTCTTTGTGTTTAATCTTTGGCATTTTAATTATAATATGTCTTGTGTGGGCCTCTTTGGATCCCTGGTTTTTGGGATTCTCTGAGCTTCCTGGGGTTTTATGTCCATTTCCTTCATCAGGTGAGGGAAGTTTTCCATTTTTATTTCTTCAAACAGCTGTTCAACATCTTGATTTTCTTCAAGTACGCCGATCAGATGGATATTTGGACCCTTAATAGTGTCCCATATGCTCCTTAAATTATTTTTATAGTCTTGGCATCTTTTTTCTTGCCATTCTGATTGAGTGTCCTTGGTTTTCTCATCCTCTAGATAGGGCATTTGATCCTTTTCTTTATTCACCTTGTTTATTCCTTTGTTTATGCCATTTAACATACTTCTCATCTCAGATAATGTGTTCTTCATTTCAGGTTGGTTCCCTTTTATAATTTCCATTTCCATTTTTATGTTTTTTATCTCTTTGTTGAAGTTCTCACTGAATTTATCTACCCTTACCAAAAGTTTATTGAACATCTTTATAACCAGTGTTTTTAACTCTGCATCTGTTAGATTACTTGACTCCATTATATCTGGATCTCTGTTCTGTTCTCTCATATGGCTTCTGCTTCTTTGTCTTCCCGTTTTAGCTGCCTTTCCATGTCTGTTTCTATGTACTAAGCAAAGCTCTTAAGTCTCCTGGTCTTATTAGTGTGGATTTGTGAAGTAGGTGTCCAGTGGCACAGTCCTGAGAGGGGTTCAGCCGCAGGCCAAATTTAGCCCAAGCCTCTTCTCCTCTGGAGCCACCTGTCAAGATTCAACAAGTAGCCCACAGATGCTGTGCTTATAGGTGCCTCAAAAGGCCACACCAGAAACTGAGGCCAGCTGCCTCCAGTGTGAGTCTGTGCGCTGCTCAGCAAGGAGCACCTGATTCGCTGAGGATATACCTGGATGTGGCTTGGGTGGGGCTGTGATTTGGGGGAGGTGAGGTTTCAGGGAATCCTCTGGGCGAAGTGACCTCTGTTATCCAGTTTGATGACGTCAAGGCTATGGTGGTGCTGTGTCCGCACACTGGGACAGGGGAGGGCTCAACAGGGAACAGTGGATACCGCCAGCACTTCTGTAAAGGGCGAATCTTGCTTAGGCCCTCACTCTGGCAATGTCTCTCTATAAGTCCCTGGTGCCTTTTGCGTGCAGCCAAATCAGCACTGGTGCTCAGAGTGAGCAGGTTCGTTACCAGGAAAATCCGCTCGGGGCTGTGGCCCCTTTAAGAGGCATCTGCCACTGCCACAGCCTCCATCTCACACACCTCTGAAGACCGGGCGGCCCTGCGTCCTCGCCCCGTCCTACCTTCTGCCTTTGCAAGGTGATTTCTTGAGCTTCTCTCTAGTTGTAAGGCTTGTTTATCTAGATCCTAGGCGATTTTTTCTTGCTTGCTGCTCCTTGTTTCCATCACAACTTTGATTTGGTTGCCAGAGGTGTGAACAGAGCCTCTATCATCTATGCCATTTTTTCCCTCCCCTGAATCTCTTTTTTTTTTTCTTCTATGATTATTTTTATGTGTCTAGAATTAGAAAATGTGTACGTTTTTGTATTCTATTTCTGTGAACTGTTTTTCAGTGTGTCCTTGGAAAACTGGCTGAAGGATAAGTGCATTTGCTAAATTGTCACTAGTCTGAAAGGGAACTTTGAGCATGCTGCTTTTTTCTCAATAGGTGATTAATATTTATATACTATTACTATTAAGTGATTAATGATCTTTAAAATTATGCTGACAGTGGAGATGATGGGAGACTTCTGAGAAAACTCCTCTGTGCTTTTCATAAATTGTCCTTATTCATGGTTTGGATTTATCAGCTGCTGCTTTCAGACATCAGTTTGTTTCCATTTATGAGTTTTTTTTCATACTTATATCCAGATATATTTTCTATGGCAGAGTCAGTCTTCATTCTGATTGACAAACGTGACAAGCTAGCTCTGTGAGAATAAGAAATGGTGTCAGGTGAGAGGAGAATGGCTTGAATTTTATTGGAGAAAACCTTTTTGGAAGAATAGAATGACGGAGTGGTTCTGTTTTATTTTGCCTAAATCAAGTACATTTTAGCACATTAAATTCACTTATAGTTTTAATATAGTTTAATATATTAGGACAAACTTAAGAATCTCTTCATGACTCATAGTATAATGAAATTTTGCCAATTTATTTTTGTTAAAGCTAGGAAAAAAATTTAAGGTAATGGATATTTAACCAAATGAGCTAGCTGTACTTCTGAGACTATAGGAGAGAGGGAGTCATACAAATTAGGATACATTCTCTCATGAGACTCTTTAATTTCAAATATGTACCACGTGTTTGAAAGTTTAGATGGTCTCCGTGATCTTTGTTATTTAATCCTAGAGGATTAATTTTTTTTCTCTATTGTAAAAATAAACTTCACAATTATAACAACAACAATAGATCCATAGATATGTTCTTAATCATTAACCTATGTCATTTTTGTTCATTCCTGTATATTCACCTCCCATAGTCCTATCAATTAGCAGGTGCTCAGATATTTGTTGCATGTACAGTGTTGGTTACTGTTAATTGCAGTATGGTAAACCTTCATTTAGCCTTTTATATGGTAATAGTTTAATTGAAATTGTTTCTTAAATTACACTAAAAAGCCAAGTTACCTTTGTAACTAAGGTACTACATTAAAAATTTTTGAGTAAGTTCTCAACAGGTTTTAGGTTAAATGTCTTTTCTCAAATATTTTTTGCTCTGGAGTGGAAGTAGATTTTAGAAATAGCTGTAGTAATATTAAACAAATAGAATCACTGTTGGCTGCAGTTTTCTGAGGGTAATATAACATATTCTCATAAGTTCCCATGGGCATTATGGTAAAAGAGTTGGGAGGTTCAGTAATTAGTATTAGTATAAATTTAAACATTCTAAAATCTATTGGAATAATTTGATAATGAGAACAAGTATTGGTGATTAATTTTAATTTATATGTAAATACATAAATATAGTTTCTCTTTGTTAAAAGTCGATCTATAAAGGAGCATTAACACTGCACAAAGAGAAACATCTTAAATTATTCTGTTTCTGTTTATTTCAGGGCTGACAAGAGTGAAATCACTTTTCAGAGTTAAAAGAAGATCAAGAAGACAAGATGGGGACTCCTGGTTCAGGAAGGAAAAGAACACCTGTGAAAGACCGATTTTCTGCAGAAGATGAAGCTTTGAGTAACATTGCCAGAGAGGTGTGTGGAAAACTCCCTCTCAACACTGACATGCACAGATGAGAATGTTTTCTGTGAGAGCGATACAGACATTCATTGAGCTAGTTTCAGAATGCTTACTGTGAATAAAATGTTGTATCTGGCTTCTAAAATACTGTATTAAAATAAAATATAGTTATTATCTTTTTACTTGGATATCTATCTCATCTAAAATTAATTTTTCATTTTACTTTTGTGGATTCTTTTAATTCCAGGTACTTGTCCTAATGGGACAAGTATTGAAATTTATAAGTAATCTTTAGAACTGAAGCTTAAAGTAATGAGAGTCTTAAAGATATGATAAATATTTTATAGAAATGCTTTTTGGGCTATATATAGTTAATTTATTCCACAGGGCACTGTAAAAAGGTGGACAGAAACAATCCTATTTGGTGTCTGCTCAATGTCTTTCTGTTTTCTTTTTAAATATTGCAGTCGAATTTTTGTGTTTAACTTTTGGCTAGTAACAGGGCTTCTGGAGCATTTTTGTTTCAGTTTGTTGACAACTCAGCAAAAAGAAAGGGAAAGAAAGGGTTGTCACCTATTGAATCACTGGCAACCTTTCTTGTTGCGTATTGGAAATTTAAGGTAACTGCCAGCTGTGATTTCTTAGTGGGGTGCCAACTTTGTTTCAGACTCTAATTCTATCTGCAGTTCCAGACCTGACCATAAACTAATCTAGTATACAAATTGCTTAGAGTACTGTATTAAATTATATTCTTTTGGTGAGAATTATTCCCTTGTCACTTCCTCTTTGTTATTCTTAGTAACTAACTCATTTAGGGCTAGTGCTGTTTCCTTTTGACATATTACACAGTCTTTTTTGACCCAGCTCATTGTTATATTTTTCCTCTGGTAAGTTCCTTAGCTTTTGAATTAGAAGTCACATTCTTTAGAAAAGTTATACAAACTAATGACCAAATTTATATTACTTTAACAAAATTACTTTAAAAAATCAGGGAGATATTTTTAGATAAAAAGGTAAAAGATATTTAAAAATGAAATAATAGATAGTACAGTATAACAAGCTAAAGTATTTGCATGAATGAAGTATTTTGGAAGCCACATAGTTTTAGTTGAAAATTGGAACTACTCAAAATGTTTACTTCCAAATTTGGAGGGATGTAACCAGATGAATAAGGGGAGAAAATACCAGCACCTTCTAGGCTCATTTTATACTGTCATTAAGTATTTGAACTTTTTTGGATAGTATCCTAATATCCAGTATTTACTTAACATCCAGTGCTTACTATGTGACAAACACTATTCTAAGTATTTAAAATGCATTAATCAATTTAATTCTCACAAAATTCTGAGATTGGTTTTATTATTATCTTCATTTTATTGGTGAAGAAACCATTGCTATATGACCATTCCCTAAGGTCATATAGATAGGAAATAGCAGAGCTTTGATTCAAACACATGAATTCTGGCTCCAAAGTCTGAGCATTTAACCACTCACTCCGCTATATTGTTTTTGAATCTTCACCTCCTTCATTAATAGCTTGTTTTTCTGTAACTTTTCATGATTTTGAAAGCATGTTCACATCTTAGTTCTTACAAAAACATGAGTTAGACATGATAGGTATTATTAGCCTCATTTATAGATGAAGAACTAGATGAAGCTGAGAGATAACTGTCAAAAAGGTTTCAGAACTGGAACTCAAATTCAGCTATTTAAAGCCATTGTTTATTTTACTGTACCATACTTCCAGAAGAGGAGGGCTTTGGAGACTGTGGCTTTAATTCTAACCTTTTTGGTTGCGGGTTGAGTAATTTTGTTAAGAAATTACTCTAGACTTTGGTGCCTTCTTCTATTAAATGTGAATCATATTGTCTTTCTATCTTACAGGGCTGTTGTGATGACTAAGGAATAATGCATGTGAACCTTTAGTGCAGTGTTAGGCTTGCAGTAGGCTATTTTGTTGCTTATTAAGTAGAAATAGAAAGTGAGAATAGAGGTAAAATAGTCTCCTTTTGTAAAAAGAAACTTATTAAGATAGGCGTTCTAAAACATGGTTGATCATCTATAATCTCCCAGGGAGCATTTTCAGATTTTATAGATTCCCAATCCATACCTCATACTTAGCTAAATCTGAATCTATAGGGTTCAGCTCAGAAATCTATTTAAACACACGCACACACGCACACACACGCACCCCACACATCCCATACTCCTTCCTAGAGGATTTTAATAGCCAGTCAGGTTTGGTAACCATGAACCAAAAATATACAGAAGAACCTATCCTTAATTTTTAATATTTTAAAAATTAAGATATAATTGATCTATAATGTTATTAGTTTCAGGTGTACAACATAATGGTTTGATATTTATGTATATTGCAAAATGGTCACCACAATAAATCTAGTTAACATCCAACATTGCACATAATAACAAATTTTTTTTGTGATGAGAACTTTTAAGATCTACTCTCTTAGCAACTTTCAAATATGCAATACGATATTATTAACTATAGCTACCATGCTGTACATTACATACTTATGCCTTATTTATTTCATAACTGGAAGTATATACCTTTTGATCCCTTCACCCATTTCACTCACCCACCTCCCCTGCCTCTGGCAATCACCAATCTCTTCTTTTTATCTATGAGCTTGGAGTTTTTTTTGTGTTTTATTTTTTCAGGTTCCACATATTAATGAGATCATATGCTATTAAGGTCTATCCATGTTGTCACAAGTGGCAAGATTTCATTATCTTTTTATCAGTAAATAATATTCTATTGTGTGTACACACATACACATACCACTTTTTTTTAACCATTCGTTGATTGACATATCTTGGCTATTGTAAATAATGCTGCAGTGAACATGGGGGTGCATATATCTTTTTGAGTTAGTGTTTTCATTTTCTTCAGATAAATACCTAGAAATGGAATTGCTGGATCGTATGGTAGTTCTATTTTTACTTTTTTGAGGAACCTCTGTACCGTGATCTCCAGAATTCTTTTCATTTTGTATAACCTGAGTGCATTTTAAAAAGATGTTGAAAAGTTCAAAGACTGCTCTGCAAAGGCAGGGATGTGGATGTATTTAGAAGTCACGTTTTGTCAGTAATAGGCATGTTGCTGCTTTGCTGGGGAAGCATGCACTGTCACAGGTCTCAGAAGACCTCAGAAGAGCAGGTGTCGGAAGGGGTCACCAGCAAGTCCTCTAGAGTATCAGAAGACCAATCTGGATGCTTGTCTTTTTTGTTTGCTTGGCTTTGATTGTTCCACATGTTTGGAGAAAATGCAATTGGAGGGTTGGCTTTCAGTGAAAATTACCTGAAAGCACAAAATTTCAAATTGGGGAGCCTTAGGCAGCTAGCTTAAAAGTTGGACAGTGAAAAAGGCCAAAAGGAAAAATATTGACTCATTTGAAATTTGGTGTTGGAGGAGAGCTTTACGGATACCCTGGACCGCCAGAAAGACAAGTGGGTTTAGAGCAAAGTAAGCCTGAAACGTCATTGGAGGCAAAAGGAACAAAACTGAAGCTGTTTTACTTCAAGCATATCATGAGAAGGCAGGGTTCTTTGGAAAAGACAGTAATGCTAGGAAAAAGAGAAGGCAGCAGGAAAAGAGGAAGGCCAAATATGAGATGAACTGAATCCATAAAAGAAACCATAGGCATGAGTCTTATAGGAGGACCTGAGCAGGGCTATTGAAAACAGGACATTGTGGACAACACTCATTCATAGGGTCGCCAGTAGTCGGAGCTGACTCAACAACAGGTAACACACACAGAGGAAGCTAGCTTCTCAAAAGGAGAAAGATGAGGGTAGGATGAAAGCCAGTTATGCTGCCTTACCATAGTTTGGTGAATGTTAAGGTGACTATCCTATGAGAAAAAATTGAAGCCTCTTGAGTGTTTTGCAAGTACTTTTTAAAAAGACACACTGAAACCTGGAATAGTACTGCTTTCTTTGTTTTATAGTGGAAATTATGCAGAAAACGTGTTTTACGCACATCTTTTTAAATGGAAGTCATCAGAATGTTGCTTATTTTTTGACCTGATGATTTGAGAGTCCTTCTTACTCTAAAATTCTGTGATTTCTTTAAAAGTCTAGGACCCAAAGAAAATTCTGGCTCATAATGCACAATTCTGTTCAGTTTAAAGAATCAGTGACAGGCATAGAAACTGATCATCTTTTGTAGAAGTTAGACTCTAGCGAACAGAGCATTCTGAGACTTCTATGTTGAGCAGAATTTACGTGTATACATATTCAGTGCTCAAACCTACTTGTAATAAGGAAGAAAGGAAACTCTATGGCTGTTTAATATTTGTGGCTGCTAGAACTTTTGTTTTTTTTAAAATAGCTTTTTTGAGATTTTGATTTACATAACATGATTGACCCATTTTGAAGCATACAAGTCAATAGTTTTTGGTATATTATGTTATTATTAATTTTTTAAGTTGTCAAAATATATGTAATAAAATTTGCCATTCTAACCATTTTTAAGTCTACAATTTAGTGGCATTAATTATATTCACTATGTTGTGTAACCATCACCACTATCTATATCTAAAATCTTTTCATCACCCCACATAGAAATTCTCTAACCATTAAGCAATAACTTCTAACTTCCTCTTCTCCCAGGCCCTGGTAACCTCTAATCTGCTTTATGTCTCTTGAATTTGCCTATTCTAGACATTTCATATAAGTGGAATTATACAATGTTTGTCCTTTTGTGTATGGCTTATTTCACTTAGCATACTGTCTACAAGATTCATCCTTCATCCATATTATAGCATGTATCAGAACTTCATTTCTTTTTCTCCTCTTCTAAATAACTTCATTCCTTTATATGGCTGAATAATATTTCATTGCATGTATATAGTACTTCTTGTTTATCCATTTATTTGTTAATGGATACTTGGTTGTGTTTCATTTTGCTGTCTAAGCATCTAGTAGTGAGAACCAATTTGATTATGGATTAGCAGAATACAAAAGTAAGAATTATGCTTATGCTTAGTTTAAAAGAAACTGTCCAGAAAATAAATAAATAAAAGATACTGTCCAGTGTTATTGTTTTATACAATATGGAATGATCACCATAATTGCTCAATAGAGCTAGTGATCTCATAGTTATTTTGCTATTTTATTTAATTCACTTTTAGGCCATGGCAAATTAAGGCTAAAAAACTTTTGGCATGGATAGCAGCTTTTAAAAATGCAAAGAATTACCATAATCAGTGATAATTATAAACATTAATTCCATCTTTCATTTAAGAATAGTTTTTTTAAATAAACAATGTTATTTATTCAGTAAATGTTTATTGAGCATCTGCTCTTGTCGGTGTGTGTTAGGTATGGAGGACATGGAATGGACATAGTGACATGATCATTTCCCTTATGGAGCCTAGATTCTGGAGAAGAAAAGAGACACCAAATAATTTACATGATGGACTACCTCAATTTTCAACTCCTTTTTTTTTTCTTCAAATTTAATATCTACATTTAGTATGGTGATTTTTTTTCCCCTGAAATCGAAAGCTGTAATTGTCAGGGTATGTCATAATCATTGGGATTGTTAGAATTGAGGAAACATAGTAATAAATTTATTTACAACTGTGTTAAGTGCTTCGAGTGAATAGTAAATGGTTATATTACAGAGTGCATGAAAGGGGTACTTGACAGGCTTTGGGAAGTCTTCTCTAAGGAAGCATCCTTTCAACTCAGTTTTGAAGAATGAGTGGAATTATTTAGGGGAAAGGAAGTTGTTAGATTTTGGGAAGAGATTTCCAATCAGAGGAAAGAATGTGTGATAAGCTTTTGAAGCTGAAAGAGTATTGAAAATTCAAGGATTAAGAACAACAGCTAACATTACTGAGCTTTTGTTATATACCAGCACTGCCTAAGTACTTTTAATGAATTTAATCCTCATGAAACTCTGTGAGGTGACCTTCTATTTAAATTTTATCTACGATGAATCCACGGAATGGAGACTTGAGATAACTTGCCCAATAGTTACTAGAAGGGTAGAGATGAAATTTGCATTTAGGCTTCTACACTCTTAATCATTGTGCCTCCTCCCGTAAGAACACTGTTAACAGTAACCTGGACAGCAGGGAGGAGAGTAGCCAGAGAGTTAAGCAGGCGCAGGATAATGTAGGCAAGTCAATGCTTCTCAACCAAGGGTGATTTTTATCCCCCAGGGGATAACATTTGGCAGTGTGTAGAGATGTTTTTGCTTGTTACAACTGGGAGAGGAGTGCACTACTGGCATTTTTGAGTAGAGGCCAGGGATACTGCTAAAATGTCCTAGAGTGCATAGGACAGCCCCCATAACAAATACTTATCTATAGAATGTATTTAGAATTTTGATTTGCATCCTAAGAGCAATGGAAAATTGAGGAGTTTCGTGTAGGGGTATGTCATGATCAGATTTGTGCCTTAAAAGGATGACTTTACTGCAGGTTGGATATAAGAAAGAGTCATCAGTGGATGCAGAGAGACGAGTCATAAGACTTGCAGAGGCAGTGGTAGCCTGGCCTACAGTGATGACAGTGGGGATGGTGAGAGGTGGTTGGAATGGAGAGGTAAGTAGTAGATGCTCAGTGCATGGCTATGGTTGGTAGCAGGGAAGGGAAGTTTTGGCTTGTGCATTTGGGTGAATAGTAGGGAACATTAGAATGGGAAGCAGGTTTGGGGAAGGAAGACTATGGATTTATGTTGCCATCTGCTGAGTTAAGATGCCTGTGAGGCATCTAAGTGGAGATTTTGAAGAGGCAGTTTTGGGAATATAGATCAAGAGCTCAAAGGAGTGGTCTGGGCTATAGAAAAACATTTGAGGCTTGTGAGCACATAGAGCGTATAGAAGGTAATTGAAATTACGAGTGTGGGTGAGATTGTCTAGGGAGAAAGTATAGAGTTGAAGATAACCAATCCTCAGGCAGGAACCTAAAGAGCTTCAAAATTTCAAAATCAAGTCTTGAGTCTTTCTTAATTCATTACCTTTAAGTGTTCTCAGTGGTGGTACATAAAACTTTATAAAAGATTATGGAATAGGAGTTATTTTTTTAGTTATAAAAAATGAATATTTTTCTTTTCTACCCAGTTAAAACCCTCTCCCTTTGTACTTACTGGTTTTATTACACAAATCCTTCGAAAGAGTAAATCTATTGTTTTTAGTCATTTAGAGGATCTTTTCTATTGGCATTAGTGCATAAATTAAGCCAATTCTGTCCAGTGCCAACCTTTCTTCATTTTTTCCCCATTTACTCACTGGAACTAAAGCAAAGGCGAGTGGGAGATGTGGTTGAGGCATCAGTCTCTTGGTACTGAGTGCTGACCCCCACCCCCGCCCCTTGCCCTGGCTCCGTGATGGCTGGTATTACTCTCGGTATCACCTTGTTCCTTGATTTACCCCTCTAACCAGAATTAAGGGAGGATTATTGAACCCTAAGACTTAGTTTGGTGTCAGTGTAACTGAAAAATATTTAGAATAACATTCACTGTCATAATCTTCACTATTTCTGTCACAGGAATATGGAGGAAAAAAAGTCCAAATAGACAACATCATTAACCAAATGTGAAGATGATACTGACAATACCTCCCCCTTCCCCACCCGCCACATATTTCTACTAGAACTGTGATTCACATTTTCTCTTTTGATTAGATATATCATTGCAGATCTAAAGTTTCTAGTACTGCTGTGCTGTTTATTAGGTTGTATTCAGACCTCAGTTATAAAGTCTGTAATCTTAAATTTCCTCTCTCATACCAAAAGAATATTTTGCTTTTACAAGATCTCTGAATAAAAGGAAGATATAGTTGTTTGATGTCAGAAGAAAATGCTTTAAAATTCCTAGATTTTGTCTAATATACATTTATGCCCAGAAAAATTTAAATATTTGGATCTTCAACTACCAAAAACTTTTAAAAAGATGCTTAAACATAATTATACTGTAAGATCGAAGAAAAATGGTACCTAAAATTTTTCTACTAAAGGGAAGTTGCTAGGAAATCAAGTAATAATTTTTATTTGTTAATTTGGAAACCATAGCAACACAATAAATATTATGTCTCTTAATTTGTTTTTCAGGGTTCTTCTAGCATGAGTGTCATGGAAGAATAAACAAAATTAAACGCAATAAACTCTGAGTCTTAGCTGCATGATTTAGTCATTTTCCTTGAATGTTTCACTTTCTAGAATTATGTATATGAAATTTATTGAAATTAAAGAATAGTCTGTAAAGTTCAGATTATACTTTATCTCTCTTAACTCATGCCAGTTGCATAGATTTTATATTATGGATATACACGCAAGCTGCAATTCAGTCTTGGCTCAGTTCAGTGCATTTCTGTCAAATCATGAAAATTTAATATATAAGTATTCATGAGTCCACCACCCAACATTAACTGACATCAATGCTTTGTGACAGTTGTTTCAGATATTTTATTTTAAAAGATAGGAGGGAGAAAAAAGACATTATAAACCAAGCTTAAGGCTCTAAACTTTCCCCCGCTAACAGAGCTACTGTAATAAAATAATAAGATAGGCTTCCTGTTCATGTTCTAAAAGTTCCAATACATATCTCCATTCTTTTATGAATTTTTGTGTATTGCTTCTTAAGCGTTCTACAGGCACAAGGGTGTGAAACAAGTGGAACTGTGTGGGAACTGCCAGAATAATAGCTCATTATGACTGGAGAGAGGTTGGGAAAAGGGAGGAGATGATGCTGGAGAGAAAGTATGGGGCATTCATGAAGGGATTTGTATGCTGAGCAGTTCAGATTTGATTTTGAAAGCGGTGGTGAGCCATTGAAAGGTAAAACTTGTTCAGATTTGAGGTACAGTATAATTGCTTTAGCTACCGTGTAACTGGTAGAAGGGAGAAAACTAGTTAAGAAGCTGCTCTAGTCATCTTTGTACAAGATGATGAGAGCATGAATTAAGGCAGTAAAGTGGGAACAGAGAGAAAAGTTTGGATAGAAGAAATAGTAAAGTGAATCTTGATGGGAGCTAGGTATTTGAGATTTAGTGACTGAATGTGGAAGGAGGGTAAAAATAAGGAAGGAGCCTTATAATTCTTCATTTCAGTTTTTGGGTGATAAGACAGCAAATGGGAAATATAAAGAGGGAGGAAGTTTAAGGGAAAGATTATAAATTCAATTTGTGATATATTGAACCTGAGGTTCCAGTGGGATGGCCCAGTGTTTAATAGCTAATGGGATTAGGACTGTGGGAGAAAAGTCTGAATTGGACACAGGAATTTGTGGACTACCAGTATCACCCAGGAAGGGAACATAGAGTGAAAAGAGTGAGATCGAACCTGGAAGCTTTGATTATTTTAAAATTTAAAGAGCCAGCAGAGAAAATGAGCCCATGAATGATTCTAAGAGAGGTCGGAGAGTTAAGAGGAAAACCAGGAAGGAATTGAGTGGTCAATGATGTTGGAAGTCCAGAAAGGACAAGTGAAATAAGAACAGAAACAGTTATTGGGTTTGGTAGTTAGAGGTCATTAGTGACTTTTGTACGAGCAGTTTCAATCAAGTGATTTGGGCAGAAGCTGGAATGTAGTCATTTGAAGAGAGAACCGAGGAGGGACGTGCGAGAAAAGATAAGGCCAAATTGAACCAGGAAGGATTTTTTGCCTGTTCGTTTTTTAGAGATGAGAGAGACTTTGAACCTACTTGCAATGAGAAGAACAAACCAATGGAAGGACAGAGTCAAGGCAGAGAAGGAAGATCAGATAGATAGGGCAGAGTCCATGGGGAGAATGGAATTTACAGGATAGCATGGCAGATGTGTATATGTGTCAGGAGGGTGTGTGTGTGTGTGTGTGTATAGTTTATATTGTTATAGAGTATAATTCTTTTGCCTTTGAATTAGGAGAATAGGTTCAAACTTAGACATAACCTGTTTCTTTTTCAACTAAGTCCCAAATGAAATTTGACTTGTGGATTATATTCCAAGGAAACAGCACTGTCCAGTGCATTGGATAGATCCTGCCTTACTTGTAGACCCCCTGGACAGATGGAAGATTTATAATAGAATTGGCCTCAGTTGAGTTTCTGACCACTGAGAGCTGCAGCAAGTCTATTTTAGTCTGTTCTCCTGTGTTTATTTAACTAAAGCAGTAACAGAATCCAAATTTAAAATTCAGAAGGTGTAAGGAAGCTTTTGTGTATTGAGCATTGTAAAATACATCATGGTTAGTCATATTTTACTTTAGAGCGTTATATCTCTCTTGTTCCTTGTTGTTTCAGGCAGATTAATATCAACAATATGGAATAGAGAGGATGAGAGAGAAGTTGAAATGGAGAAAGTGGAGTTAGAATTAGACAAGGAAGTATTCTAGGTGAAAGTGGTAAGAGCCTACTTGAAAGATGGGGAGTCTGTAGAAATGGAAATTATAGATTGGATTCAGGGGATATTGTAAAGGAAGATTTAGTAGGAAGTTGGAGGCCCTGAGACCTTGGGTTTTGAACAAGTGTAACGGGTTTCATTTCTGGAAATTGGAAAATAAGGAAGCAAAGCCTATTTACTGAGGGAAGATGAGGTTGCTTTTATTCACTCTTAAATTTATAAGAAGAGATCCACCAGACAGAAATGTAGGCTTTGATTTTGGTCAAAGCTTGAGGTGATAGATTTGAGTCATTTTCATTGGCTGATAGTTAAAAATGTGGAGTAAAAAGATGTAAGGAAAGGGTGTGTACAGCAAGGGAGAAGATCATCTACATTTGTGGTAAAGTCATGGTCAAAGAAATAAGAACCAGAATGATACTGTTTCACAGAAAAGAGAGAATCTATGCTAAGTTGAAAATCCTAGAATAATTCCAGAGTAAACTTTTATAATTTGTCTAAGGATCTGCTCTTGTACTTGGGGGTGGGAGAAGTTTAAAGATACAGGTTGTGGCAACATAGTTAAGAGCATTAAATGGAGTCATTCTTAGGATGTGGATCTCAGCTGCCACACTTGTTGGCCATGGGATATTGGGCAATTTACTAAACATTTCTGTACCTCAAGGGGTTACTTTGTGGATTAGAGGAAAATAAGCACCTAGCTTTGCTAAGTAAATGCTCAAATGATGATAGTTATTGTGAGGTCTTGTCTTCCCATTATTTTGAAAGTTTGAGTTTTGATTGTGAAGAGATTATTCTGATGACATGATTTAATTTTATAAATATTAAGATCAGAGGTAAGGTTCCCCTTGAACAAAATTAATACAGTTTGAATTGGACCCTGATATACTGCTGTGAATTTAATTACTATTTCCCAAATGTGTTCCTTGGAGCATGATCCTTGAAGAATTACATAGGGTTTATTTGGTAGTGTGGGCAAGTAAGTCTGAGAAATGTTTTTTTATCCTTTTTTTTAGAGAGTCATAATGTATATTATTAAAGACTCTGATTTTTTAAAAAAGTTTAACCTGGCATTTTCCAAACTTACTAGATTATAAGATTTCTTTTCTCTTATTTTATATATTGAATTTTATATATTGGAATTTTACATATTTTACTGTTAGTTTATCTTAGGCATTATATTTTTTATGTTCCCAATATCTATTAAAAATTTTTAAATTGAGATATAATTCACATTACCATAAAGTTTATTATTTTAAAGTATACAATTTTAGTGGTGTTTAGTATTTTACAAAGATGTCCAACCAACGCCACCTTCTAATTGCAGAACATTTTGTCAGCACAAAAAGAAACTTCATAACAATTAGCTGCCACTCTCCGAGACTCCCCCTTGCCCCAGTCTCTGGATTTGCCTATTCTCCACATTTCATATAAATAGAATTTTGCAATTTATGTCCTTTTGTGTCTGGCTTCTTTAATTTAGCATAGTTTTTAAGGTTGATCCATGTGGTAGCCTATATCAGTATTTCTTTTATGGCTGAATAATATTCCATTGTATGGATAATACCACATTTTGTTTATCCATTCATCAGTTGTTGAAAATTTGGGGTTGTTTTCCATTTTTTAGGCTATTATGAATAATGCTGCCAAAGAACATTCATGTATAAGATTCTGTGTAGATATATCTTCACATTTCTCTTAGGTACATATCTGGAGGCACATACTAGGTATTGTGGTCTATGTTTAATGTTTCAAGGAACTGCTAAACTGCTTAAATAGTGGTGGCATCATTTTAAATTTCTATCAACAGTGAATTTTTCTCTGTCCCTGCCTACAATAGTTATTTTTGGTTAAAAAATTTTTTTTTTAAATTTTTTATTATAGTCATCCTAGGAGGCCTGAGTGGTATCTCAATTTGCTTTTTTTTCCTCAGTGTGGTTTTTGATGTGTATTTCCTGATGACTAATGATATTGAAGATCCTTTTATGTGGTGATTAGCTATTTGTATATTTTCTTTAGAGAAATGTCTATTTAAAATCCTTTGCTCATTTTAAAATGGAGTTATCTTTTACTGCATCTCATCTGCTTTTTTTTTTTTAAATTTCAAAAGAGCATAAATACAAAATTCTAATGATGAAGGAAAAGATCCTAATGTAGTCATGCTCAAATTATACTACATATTTAGTTTTATTCTTTTTCTAGAAGTTGTTTCTTACTGACCATTATATAATTCCTAATTATTTGTTTAGTGATAAAATGAACATTCTACAAATTTAGAAGGTTTATGAGTTAATATAACCTAAAGCATTTTATTTAAGGGATGATCAAAGCCCATGATTTTTGCTGTTTTTTTTTTCAATTTGCCCCAAATTTAGTAAGAAATGGATTTAATTCTATCCAAATATAGCTTTGCTTTTTGTGAAATCATTTTCACTGCTCTAGGAAGAATAAAATTTTATACCTATCCAATCAGATTTTATTTTTTAATCTAATGTGCTTAATATTTGAAAGTTTATCTGTCAGTATCATTTTTAGAAACATGGCCTTATCACCTACTTGACTTCACAGGCAACTTTTGAACCTGAATTTACAGTTCCTGAACTCTCATATTAACTTTAAGAGTTTGGGTCATATCGGCCCCAAAATTCTACAACTAATTGAATGATTTAGACTCCTGAATACTTCTGATTTCATATCTAATACTAACTTTAAATAAACCTTTTTTTGCGGTAAAATGTACATAACAAAATTTACCATTTTAATCATCATTAAGTGTACAGTTCAATGGCATTAAGTACATTCACACCGTTGCGCAACCACCACCATCATCTCCAGAACTCTTCCGTCATCCTATACTGAAACTCTATACTGTTTAGTAATAACTCTCCCTTTCCTCTTTCCCCCAACCCCTGGCAACTATTGTTCTACTGCCCCCATGGTATTTGACTATTCTTAGGTACTTCATATAAGCAGAGTCATACAATATTTGTCCTTTTGTGACTGGTTTATTTCACTTAACATAATGTCTTTTATGTTCTTACATGTTGTAGCATGTGTCAAATTCTCCCTTTTTTGTAAGGCTGAATAGTATTCCATAATATGTGTATGTTGACTTAAAATGTCCACCTATAGAGAATTTTTATAAGAGTTTATTTGATACAAAATTGATGACAGATGCTTCAGAGAATAAGTTTTGTAGTTTCTTTTTATGCATTTGAAATTAAGGAGGGAATGTAAGGAAGAGTACATGAAGGTAAGAAAAAGCAAGGCGGACATTGGATTATAGGATAAGTAACAAGATTTTGTGCTCTCTTGCGGGTGGTCACATCTGTGTGGGTATTTCTTTTGGCATTTCAAAGACACGTTCGCCTATTTGCTTAAAAACCTTTCACTAAAGAAGTTATATCCCTGGGCGTGACTACCCACCATGACGTGCCCAGTTAGGAATTTACGATTTATTATAGCACCGCTTTTTCGTCCACATATATAACACATTTTGTTTATCCATCATCCACTGATGGACATTTAGGTTGTTTCCACCTTGCTACAGTTATAAATAATGCTGCTCATGAACATTGGCGCACACATATCTGTTGATCTCTGCTTTCAGTTCTTTTGTGTATGTTCCCAGAAGTTGAATTATTGAATCAAATGGTAATTCTGCGTTTTTTAACTAACTTTGTTTTGAACTTAGGTAAATCTTCGTGGTCCTTTTTTGTTAGGCCCCATTTATTGTATATATGTGTGAGGTGGGTGTTGAATCTGTAGCAGCTATTTCATGCGTTGGTATTCTGCGGGGAAAATGCTAGCATTACTGCCTAAAAGTATGCTTCGTGTAGCTGTAATTTGCCTGTTTAAAAATATGTCAGTGTAAGTATATAGCACATGTTTTGTCTACTAGATTGGATCCCATTTGCTCCTTGCTACTTCTACTATCATTGTTGCCTCAGGCATCTGGAGCAATGTATCCAAAGAACCAGATAAAGCAGTTTTAAATTCTGTTTATCTCTTTGAAGCTTGTTTAGTGGCCTTCAGGACCATCTCTAAGAGAAGTAGCATCTGAATTTGGATAAAGTTGGCTAAGTAACAAAGGAAAGGGTGTTTTTGTGGCTCCGAAGTCCATGTTCTTTCTGTTATACAGCAGTCAGGTTCCCTTCCCTTTTGTTGTGAAAGAAATTTTATCTGTAATTCAGGTTTAGTGAGAGAAGTCCTATTTTAGTATTGATTGTGCAAAATTGGCCACAGATATTAGAAGGATGAAATTGGTATTCTTTTTTTTTTAAGTACTGTATATTTTATTATTTATAAATTGTGTCATATCTTTTATATCAGTAAAATTTATAATAATCTTCGTGCAATGTTTTTTTAAAATATTTTTTATTTTTCAATTACAGTTGACATACAATCAATATTATATTAGTTTCAGATGTTGAACTTGGCATTCTTGATAAATTTCTAAGGAAAGCTACAAGTACAAAGTTAATATACATGGAAATGAAAATGTCTACACATCACTTTGGCTTTCTTAAAATAAGAGGTTTGAAAATTTTTCCCAGAAAAATCGTACGTTGTAATTTAAAAGTGTACTTGCTGTCTGCTAAAGCATAACAGCCTTCTAGTCTTTGTCTGTAAAATACAAACCCTGGTAAGAAAGTGGTGCCCGGTAAGAAAGTGGATAAAGAAGGTAGAGCACAGGTTTTTTTTTTTTTTTTTTTAAGATGGGGTATAGGTTTTTTAAAGATAGAGGCCAATGTAAAATTCATGTGAGAAGACTAATTGCTCTGGTCATGTCAGTGTTTAGAACTTGACATTGATAGATTCCAATTACTTTGTTGGGTTTTTGATACTAAAAGCCCAGTTAAGCAGACTGGGAAATTGCCAAAATTGGGCTAGTTGAATAAGTGTTTACTATTAAACTGTCTCCTCTTCTTAAAAGCCTGCTCTGACTTTGCCAAGCAAAATTAATTGCTCCCTCCTGCATGCTTGCTTCCTTATAACCATTGTGTTTCTGTCTTCCTCAGGTAGATGGTGAACTTTTTAGGGCAGAGATATCGTATCTTATTCTGTATTTTCAGCATCTAGCATAATTGCTTACACACAGTAGACCATTTTAAACATTGGCCAAGTCACTTCTTAGTATGGACTTGGGCACAAATATAACAACATGAGAAGAAGCAACTACTGCAGTTATCAAAGGGGGAGATTGAAATCAGAGTTAGGATGTGGCCAAGAACAGAGGAAACCACTATGAGATCGAAACCAGAGAAAAGATTTTTGCTTCATGTGGTATATCAAGCTATTTCCTTGTCTCATTTTCTTGGTAGTTTGGCCCATGGCCTGAAATTCTTTTGTTTATTTAGTAGACATTGAGGCATGAAAGTTGCAGGGTGACAGAAGCATGTAATTTTAATATAACTTAATACAATGATAGTAGAGGCATGTGCATAGAGCATTACTCTGTGAAAGAGGGAATGGGAGAAATCTTCATAGAAGGTCATGTTTTAGCTGAGTAAGAGAGAAGTGAGAATACCTCCTGCCAAGTAAACAGTCTGGAAGAGAGGCTTAATAGATGACAGTAGAGCCCAAGAATGGTGGCAGATGGGAGCAGCTGGTACATGTGGGCAAACTACTGGAAAATTAGGCGGAGATCTGACTGGGAGCAACCTTGTTTCTGTTTTTGCTTTGCTTCTCTTCTCTATTCTTTTTGTGCTAGTCCATGGAATTTTTGCTTTAACCACAAGTAATGGGGAGCCAATGGGGAATTTTATAGAGCAGAATGACATTATCAGAAATGTGTTTTGAAAGGCAGATTGGCAGTCTTGTAACCATGTAGAAGATGAATTAATTATAGGGCAGATTCTGGAGGCAAGTAGATGGATTTGGAGACAATTGCAGTATTCAAACAAGAGAGGACGAGTTCTTATTGTGTTCAGAATAGGCAAATTCATAGAGACAGAAGTAGATTGGTGGTAGCCAGGAGCTGGGAGGAGCGATTGCTAACAGATGTGGGGTTTCTTTTTGAGGTGATGTAAATATCTGGAATTAGATAGTGATAGTTGTGTAATCTTGTGAATATACTAAAACTCACTGAATTGTATATTTTTAAGTGGTGAATTTGATAGTGTGAATTATATTTCAATTTAGAGAGAGAGAGAGAGTGAGAGAGAGAGAGAGAGAGAGAGAGAGAGAGATGAAGAGTTCTTGAAACACGTAGAAACAATTAAAAAAAAGGCCAAGGTGAATTGGAGAAAACTCAGTGGTAGAGAATTGGAGACCGAATATTGGCAATGTCCAAAATGAAATAGAGGCTGGTTCTGAAGTTTCTAATTTCCATGATTGAATTGATAGGGAAAGAAATTCTGGAAAAAGCAAGTTTGAATTGTGTGAAATGTTTTGAATGTGTAATCAAGACAAGCAGTTAAAGGTAAAGGCCCAGATTTCAGGAGACTCTAGGACTAGAGAAAGAAATGAGTGTGTAGTTGACTGAGGAAGCCAGTCAAACTGTTGATAGATTAATATCTTGTGGCCAGTGGAAGGTAATGTCCCATTTGCCCTTTATCCTCAAAGCTGGCACAGAGGTAATGGTGTTTGTTATTTTTAAATCAAGCTGAATCTTTATGTTACTTTTCAGGCAGAAGCAAGGCTGGCAGCAAAACGGGCTGCTCGGGCAGAAGCAAGAGATATACGCATGAGAGAACTGGAACGACAGCAAAAAGAGGTAATTTGGCGGAATAACCCTAATGTCATGCTAGTGTCAAAGAAAATCAATACTTAGCTAGTTTACTTCTGAAGTAAAACTGATGCCCTAAGCTAAAGTAGGCTTAGAGATGACAGTTATTTATTATAGACCTAAAGGTCCTAGAATTTCAGTTAATCGTATTACTATATCTACATAGTAAAACACCGTGAAGTCATTCAACCTCACTGTTGGAAGAAAATACTCATGTAAGAAATAAAAAACAAAGACTGGTAGGACTCTAATTTTGTGACACAAAACCTATATTTGCCCATATATAGTGTCAAAAATTATTACAAAGAAGTGGTTACTATCAATACTTTGGTTTGTGTATAGTGGAATTATGATTGATTTTTATTTCCTTAAGTTTTTCTGTATTTTATAAATTTCAATATGTTTTTATCATAAAGGAGAGCAAAATCAAAAAAATTTTAAATAGGCAAGTAGAAATTAGGCTGCTTGAAAACGAAACAACTCTTTTTTTTTTTTTTTTTTTTTTACCGTTCTGACATTGACCTGGCTTTGAAAATTCCCATAAAAACTATTTCTGATGCTGTATTATTAGTACAAAGGGGGAAAAAAACAGGATAGTATTAAACACTTTATTTTGATGTTGGTGGTAGACCTTCTGCTAATCAATTAAAAATGTGTATAGATTCCATATTGTCACAGCTTAAAACCAAAACAGTTGATAGATATGATGCTAATATTTTTTAAACTCATAGATAGATTCAAATATTGAATACAGTTCTTGGCTTGAAATGAAAATGTTGTAATGCATTGTCTTTTATACTCCTAAAATTTTAGGAAATTACAAGGAGATAATTGTTAAATATAAGTTCTATTTATGGTTCGCTAAACTACAGAGACCCATATATCTCTTACTGAACGTATTTTGCTAATTTTCTGTATTTTGAATGTGTAAATTATTTTGAGTCAACAATCATTGTTCTTCAGGGCAAGTATATATGATTAACTTAAGGCTTTTCGGAGAATGTGGTATTTTAGAAACTGTTCAGTTTATGAAACCTTTGCATTTGTAGCACCCTCATCATTCCTTTGATCGGAAATGGGGACAGATTCAAAAGTGGCTGGTAGGCCAGGATTGCCTGTCCTGCATGTTGTGATCAGTTGCTGAAATAATGCAATCTTTAAGTAAAACATTGACTAATAGTTTGCAAAGTAGGAGTGTTTGGCATGTTTGAATCTAAAGGTCACAGGGTGTCTCTTCTGTCTGTAGTGGACTAAATGTGTACTTGGAGTCTAACCATTTCTGCTGTAGTCTTCAGCTTCACACTCATTTCAGAATGCTCCTGACCAAAAAAGATTGAGTCGATGAAGGTGTTTTCTTTCTAAGGGTTTGACCTTCTCTCCTTTACATTTGTCTCTCTCGCATCCTCCTCTTCCCCTTTCCCTCTCTCCCTCCTTCACTCTCTCCCTCCTTCCCTCTTTCCCTTCTCTCTCTCTCTCTCTCTCTCTCTCTCTCTCTTTAATTCAGCAGGGTTTTAGATGACCCAAATTGTTCTTTCATCTCCTCTGAAAATTACTATTGTTTTTTTACCTCTCTTAGTTCCTTTTCAAGTCTTCTACCATCACTCCCAGATTTGTAAGTTACAAGAGCAAACTGCAGTAGAATATTAATGTGAATCATTCCTAAATTTGAACTTTTTCAACTTATGTTCCCCAACTGTCTCCTATTGCAGGGGTTTTTAACTTGATATGTGAGTAGTCTTGGGGGATGGAGCATGAAGCCTTAAACGCTCACACAAAGTTTTGTATATATGTGTATTTTATATGAAATGCCCACAGGTATTTTTATTATCAGATACTCAAAGAAGTCTGTTATCTCTAAAGGGTTAAGAACCACTGTGTAACTGCTGCTAAACAAGCAACTTTCATAAACAAATCCGTTTTATAGCAGTATTTTAAGGAATACCGGAATTAAAATATTTATGACTATATTGACTTACAAATTTTAAATTTGTCGTTTTAATACTTGTCATTGTGATCTTTTAAAAGAGAAGGGGAAAGATATGTTTAGTTACTTAAAACTGAGGAACTCTGTATGGATGTGTTTGTTACTTTGGAATAGAACTTGTTCTTTCTTATTACTGAAGCTAATTAGTTTTACTTAAAGTGTCTTCTGCATATAACTGGATTAACATTATTAATGATATAGTAAGAATGTTTTGGGCAGTGTCCTCGGTGGTCCCCGGATCTATCTCTTGCTTCAACAGTGTTTGGACGGAACAGACTCAGGGGCGCCCCTTCTTCCAGCCTCTGACCACCCTCCAACCTCTTTTCCAGTCATAAACTTTAGAACCTTCTCAGCCATCCTTGGCCTCCGAGATCAGCCAACACCATGTTTTGAGCTTAATTCCTTATTGCCCAACAACCATGAGCTCTCAGATCCTTCAGAATTATTCCACCGAGGTGGAGGCTGCTGTCAACTGCCTTGTCAACCTGCATCTGCGGGCCTCTTATATCTGCCTCTCTCTGGCTTCTATTTCAACCGCAACTATGTGGCTCTGGAGGGTGTGGGCTACTTCTCCCATGAGTTGGCCAAGGAGAAACACAACGGTGCCCAGAATCTTTTGAAGATGCAAAACCAGCATGGCGGCTGTGCCGCCTTTCCAGGACCTGCAGAAACTTTCTCAAAATGAATGGGGTAAAACTCAAGATACTCAAAATGAATGGGGTAAAACTCAAGATACAGTGGAAGCCTCCATGGTCATGGAGAAGAACCTGAACCAGGCCCTTTTGGATCTGCATGCCCTGGGTTCTGCCTGCGCATACCCCCATCTCTGTGACTTTGTGAAGAGCTACTTCCTAGATGAAGAAGTGAAAATCATCAAGAAGATGGGCGACCACCTGACTAACCTTCACAGGCTGGCTAGCCCCCAGGCTTGGCTGGGCGAGTATCTCTTTGAAAGGCTCACCTTCAAGTATGACTAAGAGCCTTTGGAGCCCAGAAGCTTTTGAGGGGCCCCTCTGCATCCCCATGGTGTTGGCCTTGTGCCTGAGCCTCTCCCTGCAACCAATAGACAGCCTTCTAACCATCTTGGAGCCCTCTCCCATGCCTTGGACCAAACTGAAACAATAAACCTTTTGCAGCAATTAAAAAAAAACAACAAAAAACTATTGTGTGAATAAAAGAAGTCACTTTTGCTTGTAAATTTTCCATAGAAATATTAAATTCCTTTTAATTATGTATTATAGTTTAAAAATTAAATTCCCTAAGATTTTAATATCTTAAGAGAGACCAAAACATTAAATAAGAAGAAAAGCCTATATTAAAAGTCTAATATTTGATTCCTATGTTCAAAGGCCATGAAGATAAACATACTTTTATCTCTGACATGTGTGCAGTTCAGGCAGTGAGTGTGCTAGATTTTTATGGGCAAAGGGGAGCAATTTGGAGTAGAGGCTTAAAATGCAGATGATGGCTAACCCAAGTCTCGACTAATGGCTAGAACTTGGACATGCAGAGAAGGTAGGGTTTAGTTTCAGGTGGGAATAATTATCACTTCTAAACCCTTGACACTCGCTTTTTACTCCTTTCAAACTGATTATTTCATCTCACTTTTATCTTATTCTTGTCTGTCTGGCTGCTTTCTATGAGCCTGTAGTAGAAGTTGGCATGTGATAGTCACAATATAAAATATAAATTACTAATAAATTTATAATAAAATAAATAATGCATATACAAACAATAGTATTATCCATTGTTAGAAGGAATAATCTTCCCATATTAAAATTTTCTCCTAATTTTAATACTTTTTTTGTGTGGGGTGAGATTTTGGGATTGAATAGGGAAAACGGGCATGAGGCTCAGGAATGAAGATAACTTTGAATGTGTTCTGTATGACAGCTGTGCTAGTGCTTTTTACTTATGTTTTCATTTCACATTGTAAGATACCACTATTTCCATTTTATAGATAAGGTGTTAAAGGGTTGGTGAAGTAAACAACTTGCTTAGCCTTTGGCAGAACCAGAATTTGAAGTTATGAGAGAGTACCACGTCTGCTAATGGATTGGAAGGCAAAAGGACCAGCAAGAAAAGGGCCTAATTCTTTCTGGGCCTTCAAATAAAGTCTTGCTGGTGATTCTGTTTTTAAAGTGGATATCTTAATCAGTAGCTATTGGTGACCTGAAAGAGTATGTGCAGTTTCTGAAGTTTCCTAGTTTGAAACTGGGGAAATGGTTCCAGATTTGACTTAAATATTCTTTGTTAACAGAGAAGATGGCCAGATTTATTCATAGGGCTGTGGGTTTTTAAAAAATAAAATCACTTCTTTCTCATTTCAAGTGAACTTTTAAAAACAGTAGGTTTCATTTCCATTAATTTAACTGTATCAAAACATAATTTTCCAGAAAGCTGTAAACAAATATACATCCATCTTTTAAGGCATTGTCCTGCTTGTTCAGCCTTGGATCTTTTATACTAATATAAGGATTCCTAGGACAACAAATAGGTTATGTTTTCCTGACTGTAGAAGAGAGGGATGCTCTGCCTTGTGATTGGCACCTAAAAACACAGTTTGCTGAATTTTTTCCTATGTGCCCCTGGTGTTATTAATTTAAGGAAAGCCAGTTGGCAATTTAAATACTATTCTAGTAATACTTGAAAAATGAAGCTCTTTATTCTTCCAGATAAAGAGAAATCTCTGTAAAAACCAGAATACCTTGCTGTTTTCGTTATGTTCTTTCAATGTAATCAGTATAGATTTAGCTGCTATAGGATGATATCTTTATGGTTCAGTTGACTAGTGAGTCAAAAGATATGTATGCTGGTCTCAGCTTTATGACTTTGTAGATTCTTAATCTTTTTGTGCTGCAATTTTTTTTTTTACTGTACGATGAAGGGATCACTAGAGGATATCTGAGGACCCTTCTAGCTCTAAAAATAATTCTGTGATTGATGCTAGGGTCTTTTCTTCCATTCAAGGTTTCCTTCTATTTCCTTCATATGTACCACTATGTAAAAGTATTCAAGGTAGGAGGAGTAATTAAAAACTACCTAAATGCCTGCCTTTTTATACAAGTGGTGGTGCTGTGTGGCAGACTCTTAGTTAAAACATGTGTTTTGAGTCTTTTTGGTATAATAAGAATTTGCTTTGAGCTTGGTTTGCTGTTTGTACCATAGCCCACTAACCATATGTGGATAATTAGATTTAGAGTGAAATTGATTAAAATTAAAAATTTAGTTCCTCAGTTGTACTTCTAGCATTTCAGGTGCTCAATAGCCACATGTGGTTAGTGCCTATGCTCTTAGACAGTGCTGACATAGAACATTCCCATTGTTACAGAAAGTTCTGTTGGACAGTGCTGGTTTAAGGTATAGTTTATGACTGTGAAATAAACTGTATCTTCTCATTTCAAATTAACTGATCTGTATGGGGTTTACATTCTATTCAGTAGTCTTCTGAAGCCTTTTTAGCCCTATTTTTTCAAATGGGGCTTAAAAGAGCTGTTTAAACATAGAGGTCTATTAACACATAAGGTATTTTATTTATAATTTTTGCAATAGGCATAATTAAAAATAAATATGAATTAATTTGTCTTTGCCGTATCTATAATGGGATGTGTGTTTTAGAGGTAGGTTTTTAAAAAGTGCCTCTGTGTGGTTGATGGAGTAAAAAGAAAGGACAGAATAAAAGGAAGATTTAACATTAAATCATGTATATCACTCTAATACTCCAAATAATACTACCTGGGAGAGGGCATGTAGAATTAACCTGCCTTTGTAGCACAAGACTCTTTAATCAAGCTAACTAGCCTAGAAGCAGTTACCCCTTAATTAACTGTACCTACCCTTCTGGGCTAATGCATATGTCCCCAGAACTTTTGTGGTATCACCTGATAGTCAAAGGAAAAGAAATTTGCTTGGCTTCTTGCATATTACATATGTCTATTATATAACAAAAATATAAATGAATTCCTAATGATCAGAACACCCTATTGGACATTGACTCATTGAATCATAGTAGTGCTTATAAGTAGACTTCTGAAGAGATTTAATCAAATGTATTGATGTACACAGCAGATGACAAATGAATTTTTTGGAATTATGTTTAAAGATCATGACGAAATAAGACATTAAATGTGGTGTTTCAGTGTTTCTGTATTTGCAGTGAATCAACAGGTACAGTCACATCTATTCCACCTGTGTAAAGCTGATGCTCTAGGTATTGATTCATCAACTGTCATCAGTCATGACCCCAGTTGGACCAATTGTGTTAGAGTCTTAGTGCAGTTTACTTTAACACTTTGGACCTTGAATTCTGTTTCAGTCGATCAGGTTCTACGGACTAGGCGTTTGGTTTCACATGACCTGGGACTTAATGCTCCATAGCAAATAGATAAATGTGGAAAAATTTAGAATTGCATTTAATTTGTCAACTTTATGTTGTAGTCTCTTTTCTTTGCTCTCTTCATAAGGCATAACTTTTGAAATAACTTTACTAGCTCTAAAATATTTATCCAATTTCTTCTGATTTTTAGTAGTTTTTCATATTAACAGTACTCAGGGTCATTTATTTAGTTGTTCTTTTCCAGTTAAAATGGTGAAGGAAGTTTTTTTCAGTGAGCAGAAAATTATAACTCAAATCTTTCTAAAGCTATAAACTATCTCCTCAATACATCTCTAATAAAATAAGCATTTCTTCTTTCCTTGCATAAACTTAACATTCATATTGAAAAATATAGATAAAAGTCTACTTTGAATGCTGAACTCAATTTCTCTTGGTTAAGTATGCTTGCTTATTTTTATCTTGGTATGTTGAACTCTCTTTGTCATGTGTAGATTACATTCTACAAGTGGTCAGACATACATAAACTTGTTGAAATAAAAAAAAAACGTTACCAAGATTATTTCCACTTTCTTTCCAACTGAAGCATGTGGCCGCCCCAAACTTAGCTTTTGAAACTGAGCAGTCCACACCTGCTTGCTATAAGGAAGACACAGCTGTGCTCTTAACTGACTTTGCTTTGCACAGTTGTTCTGGTAGATAACCCTTTGTTCAGTGATTAACTCTCCATGTACTTTCTCCTTTCCCAGGAAGATTCGGAAAGGGCCAGGTATTCCCACCGGTCCAGTCATCATCGTCCTTATCTGGTTTGTAATATCTTGTAAACTTGCCTCTAGTACTTTTCCTCATTGACTTAACATAGTCACTCACAAACTTTTGTTTTTATTTTTATCAGGGAGTTGAGGAGGCATTGCCCATTCGAAGTCTTGGCAGTCACAGGGTTGGTACTTCAAGTTGTTTACGCCACAGTAGCAAAGCTACTACACCATTTCCTAAGCCATCTGAGAATGTTCATATATTCCTTTGCCTTTTTTTAAAGTAGAAAATGTTGGCAAAGTCCTTCCATTGGAAAGTGATGCTCTCTCTCAAATTACTGCTATAAGTAAATCAATTTTAAAATCATGAATATTTTCATCTATTATCACATGTACTCTTTTTCTATAAAATGACCTTTTAATTTTAGAAAATAGTCACAAAATAATAAGATTGATTTTATAGAATAACATCTGCATGGTTCTAACTTTCAGATTTTTCCTATTTTCATATTTTTAAAAATAATGATTACGTGGGAAAGTTTTTGAGGCTTGAATGATTAATTATAGTTTTATTGCATGGAAAATTGAGCTACTGATTTGAAAAATTCCCTTGTCTTACTTATAGAAATTAGCATGCTTCAACATTTTGATTGACATTTTGCAGTGTGCCTCAGGTTTTTAGCATACATTGTTGTAAATCAAGATAAATGAGAAGTCACTCATTAAAGGCTTGCATATTGTGCCAAGACACTGATCTCTCTCTTCTTAAAGAATTGCGTTTTAAACTTCAAAGCAATGCTTTTAATTTGCACATTGATAATATTATATATATACTTATATCCAGCTTTTTTCATCGGTTAAGTAATCTTTTATGTTAAGTTCTATATTTGTTAATTTTCCCCCAACTCTAGTTTTCTTCCCATCTTGTATAATGTATAAAAATATACTGTAATGAAACTAAATATGTTCTGATATGTTAGTTATTGATGTGTTTGTATTCTTAGTTATTTACTGTGGTTATACTTCTTATTGAAAATAAAACTGAAAGTTCACTAATGACATTATTTAAAAGAAATACAATTACTGTCTTTTTAGAGTAAGTTAGTAAACTAGTGTTTGAATCATAAGTATTTTGGTTAATTTCAAAAGTTTGACTTATAAGAATACTAAGAATCCTTTGCAGAAATCTAATCAGCAGCTTCAGAATTTTACTGGAGAAAAACTTTAGGACAATAAATTTGTCATGCTTCTCCCTAGATATATATGTATGTGTATGTATATATATTTTTTTTCTTAAATACTTTGAAAAGAATCATAAAGGGGATTAGTCAATAAAAGCTTAGAAGGTGAGTGTCTTGAGGGTTTTGAAAATAATCCCCTCTCCACACCTTTTAAAAATGTATGTCTTCCCCCCACCCCCCCCCACCCCCGCTTTCTATGATAATGTTCACAGTATGAAGTTTCACACAGTTATTATTAAGCTGGTTATTTGTAAATTTGTTTGTGGCCTCAGGTAAACTTGGTTATTGCATATTAGTTTAACCTAATGGTAAAACCATGGAAGGTCAGCCTAATTCAAGAGTCTTCAAAACAAATCTGCAGACAAACAAAAAAGAAATTTTTAAGTAAGCTAATTAGGAATCGCTACACATAGAATGATATAATTTTCATAAAAAGAAAATCAACTTATATAATATAGAATAATGAGTTGATTTTCTTTTTATGGAAATTATATCATTAAATACATTTAAGGTATAACCAGAACTCTCACAGTATTTTATTTCATTATGGTAATTATGAAAATTTTTTGCTATTGGAAAAAGAGTAAAGCTCCCAATATTTAAAAAAATCAGTGTGTGAATTAAAGTATTAATAAAAATTTTATACACTAGAGAAGACTCTAGTACTTTATTGTGTGTAAGTTTACATCCAGCACATTTTAAATATTTAGACTTTCCTGGAAATAACATTGTTTAAAAGAAATATAACTGAGATTAGTTCTTTTCTTTTAACTAGATAATATTGGGAGTTCTAAGTTTTCATCAGATTATTTGCCTTTTAAAATTCCTTTACCATTTACATTAAGCTGAGTATGTAGACATTTGTCCTCTGTAAAAATAAATGTGGTGGCCTAAAACACTGACCTAGATTTTATTGGGGTTTGCTGTATAATTTTTGGGCTTTGGTATTTCTCTGCCAGTTATCTTTTAAAGTATTATTTTTACTTATAAGCCATGTATTTAAAAGTCTACCACTTTTGGACCTTGTATTTGATGTATGAACATTAGAAGTACCTGGAAGTGAAGCATATGTATTTATAGTTTATACCGCATTCTTAGGACTTTGATCTTTCCTTTTGTGCAGTTAACTTTCAGATACTACCTTCTTGAAAGGTGGCCTGCCAGAGCTGTTTGGGCTGGAAATGGTGTCAGTGCTATAGACATTCTGTATTAAAATAAAAAGAACAAAGATGGTTTAAGACTGTGATCGATAAGTTTTGGGGAGGGAGGATTAAATCAAAACCCCGAGTTTAGAATTGAAACATTCTGTTGCTTTAAAAAAACAGTATGTCTTAAAAAAAAACCCACACACACTCATCTTACAAATACTTGGTCACTGCTCTATATACTGAAATACAAGAAGACTATAAGATAGCCATCCAAAATTAGAAAATGAGACGATCTTGAATGAGAACAGTAGGGATACAGTGCTATTTCTCACTGGTGGAGATTTTTTGTTGTATTTATTAATTCCTGTTTGTATGTCAATGGCCTTTGTATAATTTTAATGAATTCAATTTTAATATGCTTTGAATTTATTTTTTGTCATTTACTGCTACACTGTTTAATTCTGTTGAAGAGCCCATCGAAGGATATAACTGGGACACATTGGAGCAGAGCCAGTACACTCAAAAGGAAAGACATCATGGTGTGTAGTCCAGAAAAATGTGCAGTGTTAGTATTATGCATTCATTGTTGACTCTCAGAATTCTGGGGGCTTGAGTAATTGGTACATTCTAATAGAAATTGATACCTCCTGAACTTTGTTTTACAACTTGTTTGCTATACTTTTGATTTTATTTCCAAACGAAAACCTTTGGGCAAGTTTTTCTGGGAATTAAAAATTTTTCATTTTGATAGATTATAATAGCAAATTTGGAAATGTTTTAGCTAGAGCCCTCATATTTTCAATTCTCCCTCCTTTGATGAATTATTTTGTTTTTAAACAACATAAATACAACTGTCACTTGGTGGGGGGTATTAGTTCTTTTTGTTTACCCAATGATTCTCGTAACCTTTGGGGTGTCCAAGTTATGGCTTTTCCTACTAGGTAGATTCAGCAATCTTTTAAAACCAGCTTGACTCTATATTATATTTTGGAAAGGGAAAATTGACATAGGTTAGTTTCAGTTCAGTTTCTTAAATCCTGTGCCTTTGTAAAATGCTGCTGGTGCTACAGAGAGGATGAAAAGTAATAAAACATGACTGTTCTTTTCAATGAACTTATCTGGTTCAGAGGATGGAGTAGTTTATATGCTAGAAGGTTTGCCTTGAGTGATAATGTGTTTTGGCTGTGGTGTTTTTAAAATAAAAAAGATAATTTTTTAACTGATAAAAGAAGTAAATGAAATTTCTTTAGAGAAAGGAAATGTCACTCACTATACAGTGACATTTACCATTGCATATCATTTACCAAATGCACACCTTTAGGCACTTTAGAAAATTTTGTATAAACAAGATTTATCTTTTTACACACATAGTAACACGTTTTTGCTTGTCTTTTCTGTTAATTTCAGAATAATATAAGAAAAACATGCAAATGCAGATATTTTGCTCTAATATTTTTTGGATTTATTACAATGTTGTTTTCACTGAATTTATATCAATGGTGTAATTGTATTACTTAGCCTTATACTATTGAAATATATTTCTGGGGGTTTCTGCAGTATCTTTTACAAATGACCATCTCATTGGGCACAAAGGGAGGGCCTTTGTTCTATTTGAACTCTTATTTTAATGTTTTATTAGAAATAGATTGTATAATTTGGTCTTCTAGTGTATTTCAAACTTTTTAAAATTGTAGCCTCTACAACAAGAAATGCATTTTATACTGTGATCCAGTATACACCTGCAGATATGTGTCTTTGTTTCAATAAATACAATATGAAACAAAGTTTCATGAAATAATATTTACTCTTACTGTGTATGATATACTCTGATATTTTTCTTCTATTTTTTTTTTTAAATTCTGGTTGAACGCAAACCAATTTCATAAACTACTCATGAGTTACAACCTGCATTTAGTAAAACATTACTCTAGATCAGGTTTTGATTAGTGTTTCCTAATATTCTAACTGGGTATAAGAGTTGCAAAAGAAAGATATGTATACCAAACTACCTGAGGAACTTATTCATTGTTTTTATTTTTTATTTTTGTATACATTGCTTCTCTGGGTAAGATTGCTTAAAAAAATATAAGCTAGAATGCTTTAAAAATAATTAGGAAACCACCAATCTAATTCAGTTTTTGGGTTTGAAATGTGGTGGTCCATGTATTATCTTATTTTCTTAAAGACCCTACCTATAATGTGGCTTTCTGGTTTTATCATAAATTTTATATATTTTTCTTTGATTTATATTCAGTGCCACATTTACATATACTGTGCATTCCACACTATGCTTGGAGCAGCTTTCTGATTTTGTTCAGCATTTTTAATAGGGAATGTTCTTGGGGAGGGCATGTTTTCAGGTGTGTGTCTATAAGCAGATCCAAGGGAATTCCCCCCATTTTGATACTGTAGTTGTTTATTGTAAGTTTGATTAGTTATGTGCTTTCTCCTTATTGCCTGTCTGTGCCTTGATTTTACCTTGTTCAAATGATGGGAAATGATGGTAACAGTCACAGCACTAAAAAGTAAAACATCTTTTGACTTCAGAATGCTTATTTCCTTTATTGTAAGCCATCTTTTAGGATGTTTTTTGCTAGTGCACTGAGACTGAATCATCTCACCATTACCAATTATGAATTCTGTATTTGAAAGAGAACATGCAGTTTTACATTATAGTTTAGCAATAACTTATACTAGGAAAGAATGCGGTGGTGGTGGTGGGGAGAATATTCTTTAATTTGCTGTAATAGCCTTTGTGTTGAATAATTTTGGGCTTTTTAAGTAGTACTGGATTTTTAATAACTTTGCAAATGTTACCTTTTTCCCTCTTTATATTTCTGATTTTGGAAATAAAACCAACTTTCATCTTTTTCTGAAATCCAGTATGATCCTCTCAAGGATAGATCGTCGAGACTTTCATCATTAGTATGTAGTGCATGACTTTGTGTTAAATGTAGTTTTAGTTTGTAAACACCCGATGATGCTAATCATAGAGTGTGACTAACTTTCACAGGTTGGTTATGATGTTTGGGGAAAACATGACTAACAAAGCAAAAACTATTGTTTTGCAGTTGTGGCATGATTAACATTTGAATACATTCCTTCAGAATTTTAGGATCAGATAAAAATGATTTGCCTTCCTATTCAGGACTAAGATTGGTAGCAATATCATTTCTTAGAATGGTGAACCACCCATCTGACACCTACTCGTCACCCCGCAAGCCATGTGTCTAGCAGGGTTTTGGTGCACACTGAACTATAGCAGCACAGGCCCACTGTATTTCATGTTAGGTGTCACAAGCTAGTAGGTACGACTTTGCTACACAGAAAACTTCCAGCAGTGACAGTTGATACTGGAAACATCAGTTATGTCCACTCGTTTTTGCTTGGTTTGATTTGTTTTTTTATGGTATGTCATTTTAGCCAAGGAAATTAAACTATAGCATGCTTTAATATTATGTCAATAGATTGCCTGAGTTTCTAGGCTGTATAGACATTTCTTAAAATGCTCAGGCAATGTACAAAAGGAAAGATATGGATATCCCATGAAAGAAAAATGAGTCTGTAGTCATTGATTTGGGTTTCAGCTGTGCATGTGTCACAGACTGCCTAGAGCAGACTGTTCATGCGTAGAATGCTTCTAGCTGCATGTCTTTATTTCAGGCAAGCAGAGCCTACCTAGATTGGATTTCTTGTCTACCAGCTGACCTGTTTAGTAGTAGTGCTGTTCTTTATCCTGGCATACGCACTTGGCTCTGTACTCCTAGAAGAAGTTATGTATCAAGACAGTGCTATCTTCAAAGGGCTCATGTGTAAGGTTGTTGTCTAATAATGCTGCTGCTGTGCAGGACAGCCATACCATCTTTGCTTTTTTCCTCCTGAGCAGCACATACCATGGGACCACTAACTTGGGTTAGGAGTACTGTCTGGGGCAGTGCAATATCATGTTCTTTGTTATCTCAACCTTGTTTTTATTGATCCAAAGGATTGTTTTATGGCCTTTAGGTAAGGAAGACTATAGAAGGAGGTGGACTTCTTTGTCACCATACCTTTATAAAAAAGATTGACTTAAATGAGGTGTCGAGTGAAGGTCCCTACAAATATCCTGCCTGGCTGTGTCCTAATTAATTGTTTTTTAGCTGGCTAGACACTGAGCTGGATGGCCCAGGGGTAGGTAAGAGGAAGTGCAGATGTGTAAAGAGGTGTTATATCTTAGCCAGTCAAGTACAGTGAATCATTTACTAACAGCTGGAAATTAGATTGCATGTAGACTACTCTGTAACTCACATGGACTTTTCTGTGTGTAATTTTGTTAAATTAGTTTTAAAACTTCACTATATAATTATTATTCTTCATATATTTAACTTCAAATATTTACTTCCAGAATCATTCTTATGGAATGAAGAAGAGATCTGGTTCTCATAAAGACCTGCTGGTTAGTTCTGTTGTGTCTCGTATCACACTATCTTGTACTGCTGTAAAATTCACTGATTACTTTTAGAGAACTTAAGAATTATGACTGCTTTGATGTGCACCCAAGGCATTATTGAAATTTGACAATATACTGGAACATGATTTGCCAGAACCTTATTTAAAAATAATTTTGTTTTCATTTATAAAATTTAATATTAAGTTAATATACACTAATCCGGAGGGCTAGAGGTTGGACGGTGTCACAAGAAGTTCATTAACAATGTCTATTCATATATGAACTGTCCTTTAGAATATACTTCAAGAATAGGTTAAGTGAGACATTCTTATCCTTTAGAAATTAAAATAGATTAAATTGTGGTATTATAGGTAGTATCAAACTCACAAATAGGTTTCATCCTAAAATTTTGTTAGTAGGTAAGGTTTTGAGAACTTGGAATAAATTATCTGGTAGATACATTAAGGTATTCAGTGACAGAGTTCCCATGCTGTCTTGCAGAAGACTCTTTAACTTATAATGGGATTAAACTGCAGCACTAATAGTGCTCTCTGTTCCAGCCACCTTGCTGAACAACATTTCTGTGGGGAAAACAAATGTGCCCAGAATGCCTGTTTGTGATGCTGGGAACACCTCTTCCCTGTTAGGCTGCCACCATACTGGCAAAGGACGTGCAGTCCCAAACTCCTTGCTAATTCAGGATTCCCATGCTAGGGGCTCTGACCATTGCTGGGGTGGAGAGAGGGCAGGAGACTTCGGCTTGTAGAAAGGAGGAGGGAGGAGAGAATATAATGGAGAGGACTTCAGTAAGAAGGCTTGGAGGGTCGAGTATTGGGGACTCTGGGGAGAGATGACTCATGGTGCCTCATGGAGGGTGTGGTGTATGAAGGAAGGCAGGGCCAGGAGAGGCAGGGGTCGGGTAGGAGTAAGGATGTCCCTGATTACAGTGTCAGCAGTGGAGGAGGCTTTCAGTCAGGAATTGCCTGAATCTCCTTAACCTTGAGTTAAAAACAATGGCTGTAGAAGTTAGGAAGGGAATTCCACCCACCCCCCAAATAAACCCCCACAATATATAGAATTACTATTTTGTACAGTGTATTGAACATAAACCACCATAGATGTTTTAAACCAGACCATATTTGGTGTGTTCTCTCTTTTCTCTCTCTTTGGTAACTTAATTTGATCAGTTTATTTTGACAAATAGAACTAGGAGAAGTTTGGAAAAAATGACTGTTTAATAATATCTGTGACATTGCCAAATGGATTAAAAAGTGGCAATTATTCAGTTGTCTCATGTATAACATGAGAATAAATCACTTATTTTCATTCCATTTTATCCAAGGTTTATATTCTTGTTTTTAAAGTAAAAAAAAAAAAGTAATTTGTTTGAAAACAGTTAACCTTAAATATTAATCTTTTTTTGAGAGATTGAAATTATTATTTTGACTTTTATTCAATACTACTTAATGCTCTAAAGTCATTGTTTATGGGGACAAGGGGTTTGGCAATCTCAGATCTTGTTTTTGTATGTTCAGATTTTGCCTTCATGTGTTGTTAGGTTAACCACTTTTTACCTAAGAAAAATGTGTTTGATTTTGCTTCTTGCAGAGTGGCCTCTACTTTGACCAGAGAAGCTATAGCAGTCTTAGACATAGCAAACCCACCTCTGCCTACTACACTCGGGTTTGTCTAGAATTTTTTGGCTTCCTGTTTTATCCAACTTTAACACATTTCTAATCTCCTATTTTGCATTTTGAATAGTTAGAATTAATCTGTGAATGACTGGTTAGACTATACTAGTTTGTGGTAACTGAATTCAGATACTCTGTGTGAGTAAATTTAAACAGCGGGAACTATTGAATTACCATATTTGTGAGTACCATTAAAAATTTTTTTTCCGACAAAAATTTTTAACACACAAAAAAATACAAAGAATTGCATAGTAACCACCCAGTCAGTACCTATCACTTAGATTCTACAATTAACATTTTACTGTGTTTCATTTATTACATAATTATCTGTCTGTCCCTCTGTGCATCCATCAATCCATCTTTTTTGGGGGGTGCATTTCAGAATAATTGTTGGCATCAGTACACATTATGTGGATGCCCTTTTAATAAAAGCTTTCGTGTGAAAATTTAAATGATAAGTGGAATGAGAAGAATGTAATCATTTGCCCAATGTTAAAACCTTTCTTTTTTTCAAGGCATCTGGCACATCATACATTTAAAATGCATTAAATATAGCACACAGTACACTTAAAATAATTCGGTTGTCAAAACCTACACATACAATTAGATACTCTTATTATTTTCTGTGTCTGATTAAGCCTGGTAAAAAGGAATTGAAAAGTGTGTCTTCAAATGACGACATGAAAAAAAGATTTAATTCCTTTTTTAAAAATGGTGTGCCTCGGTAGTGCATGGATTCATTGTGACCAGTATGTTTTATCTGATTAAACAAGGCACTTTGTCCATACTTGTTTGGAAATACAGGTTTTTCTAATCTTTTCCAGACACATGGAAAAGAGTGTTTACAGCGGTAACTTAGCGCTTACTTACTTGGTTCCCTAATAATCAGGCTAAGGCCATTTGGAGTTTGACGTGAGATCACTGAAAATATCGCAAGAGCTGCTGGTGACTGGGATGAGGCCGCAGTTGGCCACACACACTCCCTGTGCCATGGCCCTCTTTTCCTGAGTGTTTTCTTAGGTTGCCGTCCCATCTCCTAACATTAATGTTCAAAGACCAATAGAACGTAAATACATGTATAGAAAACTATTCCAAGTGTTTTTCTTTCTTATCCCTTAAAATTGGTATTTAAAAAGATTTCTAATGATTAAGTTTTTCTTACTTTATGTGTTACTTAAGTAACTTAAGCACTCAGGAATTGCTAATGAATTTTGGAGTATAAAATAAACATAAGTCTTCTGACCTCATGATGGTGAGACCAATTCATATTTATTCTTATTCTCATATTCTCTCTCTGTGTGTGTCTTTCTCTCTCTCTCTCTCTCTCTCTCTCTCTCTCTCTCTCTCTCTCTCGTTTCATTGTTTTGTTTTTCTTTCTTAGCAGTCTTCTTCCCTCTACAGTGACCCTCTGGCAACATCTAAGAGCAACAGGGTTAGTACTTTCTGAGAAATATGTTGCCTTCAAAGCTACCGATTGCCTTCCTTTGGGTTAAATCATGTGCTTTTCTCATAGGCCTTACCTACTGCAAATTCTGGTCTGCTGAGAAGCACCAGTCTGGTTTGTATTTTCCTCTTCCAGTGCGTGTACTCCTGGTGGGGCCACTGACATGGTGCTGACTCTGGCTTGACAACTTTCCTCCAAAATCGTCATGAACACATGGCTTTAATACTATGTGTACTGCAGAGTGTGTGGCTTTTGCTTAAAATACAAAACTTTAGGGGAGTAAAAATGAGCATATTCTCTTCACGGTGGTAGATACTGCTGGTTGTTGGTAGGCCCTTGCTTAGAATTGGTTTCCTATAGAGAAGACAGATTTGCATGGTCCCACTACTTTTGCATACTTTTGTGAGATGGCTTGTCTGTGGTTGGGATGCCATATTTTTCTTTGGGACAGCTGTGGCCTTGGCCACATTAATACCAAGCTGTAGTAAAGCAAGCTGACTAGAAAGCAGAACAATAGCTCTTTGTAATGTGCAAGTTATAAGTTGGTTGCTTTAAGCTGTCATTTGTTGTGTTGTGGTCTGTTCAAGTAGACTAGGAACCTGAGGCTTTGTAACTTAATTCTGTTGTGACAGTGAGCAAAATGCTTTCTATTTCACTTATCTTTCCTGCTCTATTTCCTCTTTTGAAATAATAAATTCATAAATGTTAGTTCTCCTACTTTGATAACATAATTAAAGGAACTACTGTAACTAACATGCTTTTTAAATGAAGTGTGAGTTTGAAGTTTTAAGGAGACTGATGTATGAACTTATTTATATAAATGAGTGTTATCACCTTTAGAGTCTTTACCTTGGGAGGCTGTTCACTTATACCACTCATCAAAACTTTTTTGGAACTGAATACTGCAAAGAAGTTATGACATTCTCAAAATAACTTTCATGCTGACTAGATAAATGCTATTTCCTTTGTTCTTTAGGTATCATTGTATGATGGTGGATTATATAACCCTTATGGTTCTCGAACTGTAAGTCTACCCAGGGGGAGATGGTGAGGAGGGTCTTGTGTAGGTGGGCACAGTTTACTAAGAAATTTGAAAAAGTCATTTCATCTGACCTGTAATACTCTACAAGTTGTGATCCATCAGCTAGCCAATAGTGACTCTCACCCAAACTGTGAGAAAATGCATGCTGGGATTCATAGTTTAAAGTATGAAGGAGTATAAATAGAGAAACCTCTTTTTTTGTTCAGGAAGAGAGTAGTCCTTCTCAGGGCATCTGCTTCCTCTCCTCTTCCTCCTGCCATGGGCTTGAGGGTGGGAATGAGGGAGAATTCTAGGCTAGGGAATCACAGTTACCTTCACCCTGGGAGCCAGGGGCATGTTAGATCCAAGGTCACTAATATATTCCCAGCAGGACAAAAAGCTGATCATTATTGTAAAACCTTTTTTCTTGGAAACTTTATAGCCATCTGAATATAGTTATTACTCATCAAGGACAAGTTCAGCCCGAAGCAGTCCTGTGGTGAGCAGTCTAGTCTCTTTGCATGCTTTATGGAAACTTTTAGTCGTTTCATTAATCTGTACTCACAGTTTAGAATATTGAGAATATGGTGTGTTTCACTCTCTTGTGCATGGATTATCATTTTCTTAAGTACACAAACTCAAGAGTACTAATTTGTCCTAATTAGTGGTTTCTGTGTTAATATGAATTAGCATGTAATTTCTTAAATGAGTCTGGAACCGATATCATTAGAATGTTTTAAAAGTTTATATTTAATTGTCATTTGTGTGGAACTTCTTGTCTCTTCAGTGGTTACGATTCAGTGTATGAGTTGGCCACCTTGCGTTTCTCTGTGCCATCTCTGTTTCCTGCAGTGAGCCATTTCACTTGCTTGCCAGCTCTTCCAAGTGGAGGGGAAGAAGAATAAAACCAGTCGACTTTTAAAAATTGTTACATAAAAGACAAAACGGGGACAATTCTAATCACCTAATTTTTCTGGAGTATTAAATTATGTTTAATTTGTAAAAGTAATATTAGCTTAAGGAAAGTCTAAAGTAAAAGTCTCCTGACCGTTTCCTCCATTTCCATTTTTTGAGTGAAGCCTCTATACTTGAACATTTTTTTCATAGGTATTTTATGCATATATGAATGTCCTTTATTTGAACAGTATGTATATGGATTCATACATACTGTTCCTCACTTGTTTTCTTAAAGTATATTTTTGTATTAATACATAAGGATTTATTTCATTCTTTGACATTTAAAAGATTTTTGAAAAGTAAACCATGCCCCTTACTTTTTCCACTGAATGCCTCTTGGAGATAGTTTATGTCTGCACTTTCTTTTTAATGGCTATAAGTTATTCCATTAGTGCATGTGCTGTACATGTCAAAGATCACTTCCCTAATGATGAACATTTAGATGATCAGATTTTTGCTACTACAGACACACTCATACAATGAACATTCTTATACAAGTATATTTTTATGTAATTATATGAGTAGATCTTCAAGGTGAATTGCTAATCATGAAATGAGGGGGGTCAAAGAGTACATACATTTAAATTATGATGTATATTGCCACATTGCCCACCAAAAAGACTGCTAATTTATAATTCCAATAAGAAATTATGACTTTAGGAGCTACTTTGGTATTCTTGATGAAGTCAAAATTAGAGAAGTTATTAAAACAGTTTCTTAATAAATATTCAACACGTGTTACTTTGTGGCGTGGAATAGGTATATGTTTGGCTCAGTCCTCCTGCCATTTCCAGGTGGCACTTCTCAAAGATGCCACTCTTATAGTTAACAAATAATTACTCAGGGATGTTTAAGGAGGTAACAGCTTTTTCACCTTAGGAGGATGTTTACTTTTAATCCACTCAGTAATAAAATTCCACTTGGCAGGTCTTGAGCCTGGTAGCATTTTGAATGTCCCAAGTATAATGGCCTTTGCAAACAAAATTATTGCAATATATTTTCAGTCAAGTGTAGAATCTTGGCCTTGTTTCCTGGCTAGATGCTATTTCTTTCATTTGCAAGTGGGATTCAGAGTTATTATCTTAGTGATGCCAGAATGGTTTCTTAGTGATGTCAGAATGGAGGTCACCTACACTACTGAAGATGAGTCTTTTACTGCTGGTGAAACAGGAAGAAAACTGTAGGGTGATGTTAGAAATATCTCCACTAGTTGCATAGGAATGAATAAAGGAAAATAAGAATCATCATTTCAGTGTCCTTGCTGGTAGGAAATTCTGTCTTTGACTTACATTAGTTCTCTATAAAATATCCTTTTATTTTCTCTCCCTAATGGAAACATTAAATATATTTATTAACCCCTAAGGGGATCCCAGAGAGCCTAGAGGTTTTTAAACATGGAATCCCTAGCTGGTTTTGGCTGGTTTACTCACGCTCCTGCCCCATTTTCTTTCATTTAACTTAAAAGATAAAGTACTATTTTATTCTTTGTGCTTTTTGGAAGTATCTTTTGATTTTTCATGATAGTTCATCGTATCTTGAAACACCTTTTGTATTTAATGATGTGCAACAGACAGTGCCAACCATAATACTTCTGTAGTATATTTGCACGTTTCCCAAATCTTACCTAATATGCTTACAGTCATGTAAGACCTGTAGTGAAATTGCATTTTTTTTCATTATCTGCTTTTAATATCTATAGTTTATCGATGATGACACTGCAAGCATTGCGTCTTCTGGTCGTTCCAGTCATGGGCGAAGGGAGAGTGTGGTGAGCGTGGTTTGCATGCAAACACATGAAATGCATTTTAAACTGGCCGCACTTTGTGATCATTTGAAATCTACAGGAAAGTGAAATTTGCATTTGGCAAAATGAGTATTTTTCTCACATTTAACTTATAGGAATAATTAGCCTTCAAAATGTGTTCTCAAGAAAATATATTCTCAGTGGTCTGTGTAAGCTTTCATTAACAACTTTCATCTTCACACTCCTCATGTGCTAGTCATTGTGTATTGGAAAGATTTTCACTTTTGATTTTTTGTTGCTGTTTTACCCACATATGTTTATGTGCACAATTCACCAAAAACAAAAAATTTTAAGCAAAATTAAGGCTCCCACATTGTGTAAAACTTATAACTATGGGTTACAAGTCATGTTATTGGTTACTTTCTTTGTTGTGTATTTAAGTTTAAACATTGTTTATACATCTTTTAAGACATTAATATTTTCAGAGTTTCTGATGGTAAAATGTAAAAATTCTGGTCTTAGAATTCAACTGGAGTAATAATTGTAGAGGCAACATATAGCTATATTAGAATACAAATTATATAATTTCAAGTTATTCTTTTGATGAAGCTGGAAACGTTACAGAGAGCCAATGACATTTTTGCTGTATTTAAGAACTGATTTGAAAATTACATTGGTTAGGATAGTGTGTCAGCTCAGACCCAAAACAAAGAGCCCGATAACTTGGAGGCTACAGTTCCTTTAAGAAGGATAGAAGGCTTTTTATTTTTAATACAAGTCATGTTTTGTGAAAGATTATAAACCCGACGTTTCATAGAGAAGAGGAGCACCAAGTGTTTGTGAGAGTTGTTGCCCCAAAAGCCAGTGATCTAAGTAAGGCAGTTGTGGCCTATTGGCAAGCCAACGAATGCTCATACCAACAGCTGAAAGAGAAAGAACAAGCCATTATCATGGAAACATCTTGGAAAGGCGGGGACTTTAAAGTCATGGTGCCTGAGCTTGAATCACTCCTACAACCTGTTAGTGTGTTAATGGCAGTTTTTTATTTTTACAATGGGAGTGTTACTGTCTTTGTAGGTAGACTTAATATATGGTTTAAATGAATTACTATGTAGAAAATAACTATCAAAATTCTGAAACAGTAGGTACCAGTAAAATATGTGTAAATATAAGTTGTATTACTGTCACTGTCAATAAAAATACTATTGCTTAATCGTATTAGCCCTTAACAAAACTTTATAGTTTTAAGTGTTCTTTGTGTCTGTGGCTGGGCTTTCAGATATCCTTCCTGGAAGGTAAGAGTTTTTAAGCAAGGTAATGAGACAGAGCTGGAGTAAAGAATAGCTAAAGTAAAGAATAGCAGATGAGTGAGGTAAAAAATGTCCATTATTTATTAATTCAACAAATGTTTATGGAGTACCTATTGTATGCAAGACACTTTGTTAAGTGCTGGAAGTAATGTGGTAAACCAGACAGACCAGATTTCTGACTTCATGGAGCTCATATCCAAGTGAAAGAAGTGGAAAATAAACTAGTAAGGAAAGGAACAAAAAGAAAGTAACCCTGGGACTGTGAAGAGAAAGAGCAGGTGATAAGCTAGGCAACATTGAGGGTGGTGTGTGTGTCCATTTGGATGAGGTGGTCAGGGAAGGTTTCTCAAGGGACATGACCTTTGAGCTGACACTTGAAATGTGAGGAGCCAGGTACTTGAGGAGCTGGGAGCAGAGCTTTTAGGCCACTGCCAAAGTCTTAAGGTGGGAAGACTGGGTATGTTTGGGGAACCAGGAAGAGTCCAACGTAGTTCTTTAATTTTTCTGTTCCTCAGTTCTTGATATTGAGGAATGTAAAAAAGAGAGAACTGTGGAAATTGGGTAATAGGTCCATTAAATACTCTGCAAATAATTCTGCATTCAGCATGTATATGCTTAACAGAATTGGTAGCTAAAATGAATGATAAACTTTGTGAAAAGTAGTAGGGGCTTTAGGTATATATTATCTTAGAAACCCTCCTGGCAGGGACAATGCATGTATTAAACATGGGAGACTTTGCTGGCTCTCAGGCAGTAAATGATCTCTACGGAACTCTAGGATGAATGACAGCTTATCTGAAAGAGCTGTGACTTCATTTCTGAATCTCTTCACATTTTTTAAAACTTTTTTGAGTAGCTTAATTGCTACTCAATTATTTCATTTCATGATGCTTTATCACACACCAAAAAAAATTTCCTCCTATATGCCAATGTTCTTATCTTTTTCTGCTCTCTTTTCTTAATGTAAATCATCTCATTTTTTTTTCTGACAAAGGTTTCTGCTGCTGATTATTTTAGCCGCTCCAATCGTAGGG
Source organism: Eidolon dupreanum (assembly GCA_028627145.1). Lineage (NCBI taxonomy): Eukaryota > Metazoa > Chordata > Mammalia > Chiroptera > Pteropodidae > Eidolon > Eidolon dupreanum. The sequence continues at coordinate 142,733,837 of CM053507.1, read as the reverse complement.
GCAGCGTTGTCTCTGAGGTGGATGATGTCAGTATCCCAGATTTGACCAGCGTGAGTGTATTGCATGGGGTGGTTATGTTGTCTCAGGCTTGTGACTAACAGCTAATATATTAGCTATTTTAAAATCAGAAACTCAATTTACTGCCTAGGAAATATTTATTTAAACATAGGAGCATAAAATAGTTATTTTGTTTTAGAATATATATATTGATATATTCTGATTTTTAAATAAACTTTTTTCCCTGTGGAAATTTCCCCCATAGAACTCATCAGCATCTGCAACAATTATAATATTTTGCAAATTTCATTTATTTCTTCCCCTTGCCCTCAATTTTTTCCTCTGAATTATTTTAAAGCAAATCCCATACATCATGTTATTTCCCAATAAATAGTTCAGTATGGATCTATGAGAATTTTTTCATGCTCACTATACCATTATCTTACCTAATGAAATTAAAAATAATTTCTTAAAACCATCTAAGACCTAGACCATATTTAGATATTCTTGATCAGTCTTAAAAATTTTGTTCTCTTTTTGTTTTGGCAGATCTATAAAGTTCTAGTTAGACTTTGAAGGTTGAACAACAAAATATACTCCTTAGTAAAGTGTCACTAATTGATAGTGCCTGGGAAGAATCTGAATAGATCTTGAATTACGGCTTTGCTTTGACGAAATGCCTCCCATTGCTTTCAAGTTCATCAGGGATTGAAGTGAGGAAAGAAATTCCAGTAAGATGCTTAGAGGCATTTGTCTTAATGAAGGACCTCCACCAGTCTGGTTTTTCTACCAGCCTGATTTCCTCTCTGTGATACCTTCTCTTTGTGGCTGGAATTAATGTTGTTTTTTGGCCATGGATGTCCTGATTATCAAGCACTTTGAAGCCGATGAGAGGCAGTGTTTCTTAACAGGAAAGTTAGAAAGTTTTTTAATGGAGAGAAATTTATATTTAGCACATTACTGGTTATATTTAAATAGCTATTTTCTGAATGATTTTAATCCTAGAAAGCAATTTTAAGTATGATCCGTAAGAATTCAGATTGTTGGTTCTTAAACCTGGCCATGCAACAGTCCCATCTTGTCCTGGGTCCAATCAAAGAGTCTCTCTGCATGCAGTTAGAAGATGAGCTCCACAGTCTTTCCCCTGAAATAGTGCTTCTTGTGTAATTTGCTTAGTACCTTGTTTTTTCATAGATATACACAATTAATTATAATTTATTGTGTATACTTTTCTCTCTTAAAAACCTTTAATTCTGTTAGCCTCTAATATGTGATGTCTGAATTAGTAATTATGTCCTTCTTGCACTGTATTTCTTGGCAATTTATTTTAGTAACTACACAGAAGTGAAAAGATTGACAATTATAAAAATAATCTTCCTCAGCCTCTCAAAAACAACTTTTCTTTTCCCAGGTAGTTATTTGGGTTTATTGACATGTTTTAAAGAAAATTATACGTTTTTAAGGTATATAACATGATGATTTGATATACATACAAACAATATACATAGCCTATATGTATATCATCGGCTGTATACCTTAGTACATAAACAAAAGATTCTCTAGAGCAGGTTGACAAATCTGGAAAGCTCCCTGTTATTTTACGGTTTGTGAACTAATTGTGTGTGTGTGTATTTATTTTTTCATTGCCATACTTAAAATACTGTTTCTATTCAAAAAGTTTCAATATATTTTGCCTTTTATGTTTAAAAATGGTTATCTAAGATTCTATATAATAGTCTTAATTTTGCCTCTTGGCGAAGCATAAAATATTTGCTGGTCCCCTCTCTAGATCAAATTTTTCTCTAATGGTATTTCTTTTAAAGGTTATACTGTAATTCAGCTCATTACAGACAAATAAAAAATGGACTTGACATTGGTAAGATTTCCCCTCACATACACACTTTTTTAAAAAGATAAGCTGGAAATCTGCATTTTTATATGCAATATCCTGATTTTAAAATCTCAAGTTCAAAAATTAAAAGATACTTTCTGTCTTCCCCATTGTGGATCAAATATATGTGTACAGTTAGCTAGTTTATAACTTCTGAGCTAGGAGGTGCTGACAAAGGGTGCCAGGCCTGATTTGGGAAGACTCACTATACAGTATTTATAGTTGCTCTAGCCTCGTGTCTTCTGCATTGTTTTCCTTTCTGTCATATAGGTCAGGCTAGAGTAAAGGAAAAGAATGTAAGTGTGCTAACTTTAGTTTTACTGATTGTTAATAATTTGACCATTTCTGAATGGAATCCTCAGCCAGTTTTGCTATAGGAGATTATTAAAATTAATTGTTCCCTTCCCTTTGTGGTTAGAGAATCAGATCTTCTGTTTTCTGTCCCCCCCCCCTAGAATTTTTGAATAGCATTATCCAGTCAGTATATGTAAATTAGAGGTTGACAAAGAATAGAACTTAATGACTACATTAAACAAACTATACTACAAATACTTAAAATTATCTGTCAAACTAAGTAGCTATTTGCTGAAACAAAGTTTAAAGGGCCCCTTAATCAGAGACTAATAAATATCTTTCTTTTAAGAAGAAACAAAAGTTTCAAAGATTTGACAAGGTATATATATTCTAAGGAAAACATGTGCTAAGTGAACAAATGATCAAGGAGTTTTGATTTCGAGAGAAACAATCTGCAGTTTATAATGGCAAGAGCAAAGCATTTCAAGATGTCCCAGACATAAATAAGGCAAAGACATTTATCACTGAAATATGGGAAAGATTATATTTAAGACTTTGTTTACTAATTTATAATTTGAAATTCTTTAAGAAAATGTTACTTTTGAACTTTAAGCATTAAAATTGGAGTAAAGTTTTCCATTATGCTCTTGTATGCACATTAATATTAATATGAAATATTACAAGCTTGTTAGCTAACTTTCTACAGCTATCAAGGAAAAATACCCTTTCTTGATTAGGAAATTACCTATTTATTTAAGAGTACAGGGGCATAATATTTACTTTATTTATTATTTAAAAAAAATTTTTTTTTTGAGACTAGTAGGCCCTGTCAACATTAATGAGCAAGTCCTGAGGGCCTTACTAGGGGAAAATAAAAGTTTTGTTTATGTTTTTTTCTTTTAATTTTAATCTACCTTTTTATTAGCCACTTTTTTTGTTAGCAATCTGATGGCTTATTTTCATTATTTTTCTCTTGCAGTTTGTTTTATTGAATTATAACCATATAGTATATGCAGATTTGTTTTCTGATTTTTCACTTACTAATCTTATAATCATTTTTCATATTAGTACATATTCATTTTTTCCATGTTATTTATATATGATTTAAAAAATCAGCTATAATCACTATTAGATCTTCAGACCTTATTCATCTGGCAGACTCTTTGAGTCGTCATTCTGAACATTAGCTTGTCCTGGCATTAGAGCACTGCGGCTTTTAGAATACCATGTTTCTACTAGCTTTTTGTTTAAATGGAATACAGCATATCATATAGCACAAAGGCTGACACGTGAGAACTGAAGAGTCTCTGGCCAAGTCACTGCAGCCAAAATAATTGGACTGCGGCATGGCCATTCTGGGCATTTTTTGCTGGCTTGACAATCCCTGAGGTTTGGCACATCATCATTTTGGGTTGCGACAGTTGGGATCTGTCAGAGGAGAGTGAAAGCAATAGAGTCAACATTGCGACGGACTAGTGATGCAGCCTCTGAAATGTAAGATTATTTCAAGTTGACTGTCTATTAAAAAATGGGTGGGTTTGGGGATTATTGTTTGAGAAGGGGATGAGACAAAATTTCAGATAGACCTAGAGGAATGCTTTCAAATGCTGTTTGTTTTTCTCTTTAACTCATTAGTAGAAGAGAGTTGGAAGATACTCAGGAAAAGAAGGCATTTATTCAGATGTAGTATTTCTTTCACTCTGAAGAATAACACATTAAATATTAGGTAATATATTTTACTAGTATAGATGCAATGAAAGATTATTCCTTTTTATGGCAGAGATGCCAATATAAAAACTATTTACATTCCCTGATTGTTATAAAACATTTCACATATGGTTTAAAAAAATCAAAGTGAACTGAAATCAATTCTTTTTTAGAATACTATAGCAATAAGTAGCGAAAAGAGTTTAAAGTCTAAGATAATTTATATTACTGATGTAATGCTCATAATGACGGGTATTTACTGAGAAAATGAATGTAATAAATATGGGTAATGAAAAAGAACAGAAAAACTTTCAAATATAAGGAAATTAAAGTGAAGTGAACTGAATAGAGCCAGAAATAATGACATTTTATGTTTTAATAATGAACTGAGGAAGCTTTTCAAATCTCTTTTAGATTGGGCTAGGGAGATTGATCTAGCAGTTGGAATCTGGGTATATTTTCATTTAGTTAAATCTCTGTGTGACTCCTCCCCACCCAGTGATAATTGTGACAGTATATACAGGTAAATAATATGACTACTGGGGCCAGAATTCACAAAACTGAGATCTGATCTAGCTCTGACATTTAGTAATTCAGCCTTCGGCAAAGTCTTTCACCTCCGAATTTATCTTTCCTTAGCTATAAAGTCAGGGTTTTGGACTAGACCTTTAATATACTTCCCTTCTTGAGACACGGTCTCACTAAAACAACCTTAAAGCCTATCAGCAGAAGATAGGATAACTCAGTCATGGTATGTCCGAATAATCGTATATATTCAGCTGTTAAAATAGAGGTCAGTCTATAGTACAGATGGAATATGATTCATTTATGCATTCATCCAGCTATATTTGGTGTTAGGAATACAGAAAAGAACACCAACATAGAGCTTACATTAAAGTTAGAGAGAGGAGACAGTAAATAAATTAATATCATGGGGTCAGGGAGCGATAAATGCTATGAAGAAAAGTGAAGCACTTTTTCTAATCTCTGAAACTTGACAAGGAGAAAAAGAAAATATAGAATGTATTTGGGACACTATTGTTAGAATTTTTAAAGACTTGAGAGTTGGTTGCTCTTGGAGTAAGAGTTGGAGGTCAGGATATGATGTGGAAGGGAGAGGGGCTTATTTCTCATACTCTTTTGTGCTGTTTAATTTTTTTCTTTCTTTTTTTTGACACTTGTTCATATATTACTTAAAAACAAAAAACAAAATGTGCCAAACAACTAAATCCTTAATGCTGTGAGGGAAAATTTTTTTGATGATATATATAAAATGCTTCAGTCTAATCTGAACTTTTTTGGCCAAGTATGCTTAGTCTTATCTTTGTGTCCTAATAATGTTTAGATAATAAATTTTTTTGGCTTTGGATTGTATCAGATTTTTCCTGTTGATGTGTACAAGTTTTTTTTAAATTTTGTATTAACATTTGCAGTGCTAAAACAAGTTTTATGTATGGTTTTCCTTAATGTATTCAAATACCACGAAAAGAAAATCTCTCAAAGTTATAAACTTTTGCCAAAGAACAGCTTGCTTACTTCATGTCTTCTTTGGGGTAAGAATTAAAGTTTTTGACACTTTATCTTATGTATTTCAACTTTTCGTTCAGTTTTAGTATGTTTACTTTTAGGTTCCAAACATCAGTTGAACTTAGAGAAATCAATTGAATCACTTCTTTTTACTCCTAAAAAAAATCAACAGTCTAAGCATACTTTCTGATTTTTATCTCTGTTCTTTTCTAGTTGGACGAAAAATCTGACAAACAGTATGCTGAAAATTACACAAGAGTGAGTATATAAAGTCCTAAGGGAATTAGATTCTCAAGGTCAATTAAACTTACTTTCTACAACTATTTCATTATTTTACTACAGTTGAACTGATGGAACTACTCTTCCTCTCTTCATCTATTTTCTGTCCTTGACCTCCAAAATTCCTCTGAGGTTGAATCATGTGAAACACTGGGAAGAGAAAAGACACTGCATGTTATTTCCCTGAGTTGGGTTGGTTACCTCTTAAGTTTTTGGCTGCTGTTTTGCTTTTCATTCCTCTAGAATTTGATCCTGAGAAGAAGCCACTTAACACTGCAAATGAAGTGTCTTTAGGAATGGTGGCGACAAACAGATTTTTTTTTTTAATATAAGATAAATTATTTTTTGAAGTAAAATAACTCCTTGCTGGGAGTTGCTTTCTGTCAAAGTCTCTAACTTTTTTCTAGAAGTATTTTTTAAGTCCTCTTAGGGAAATTATCAGGATTAATTTTATGCTGTACCCAAAAAGATATACCAGTTCTGTCCAATAGTAACAGTGCAGTCCGCTAATGTAAGCTACGTATGTTAAGTATAAATTTTCTAGTAGCCACATTAAAACAATAAAAATAAATAAATAAATAAATAAATAAATAAATAAATAAATAAATAAATAAAACGGGTAAAATTAATTAATTTACATAATGTTTTATTTAACCCAAATATTCAAAATATTTCAACATAATATGAAAAGTTATTGAAGTATTTTACGTTCTTTTTTTCCTGCATTAAATCTTTGAAATCTGGCATGTATTTTACACTTGAAAAAAAAAAAAGAATCTCAGTTTGGACTGACCACATTTCAAGTGCTTAGCGCTAGAGGCTACGATATTGGACAGCACAGATCTATACCATTTATTAATCCAATAGCATAATCTCTCGTTTAAACTAATTGTGGGAAGAGCAGTCTAAATCCATAGTGATACCCGGTGTTGTTGCTCTCAGCTGCAAAGAGTATCTCTAACTTTATTAACAAAGGATTAGAAAAAGAAAAGATCCTGAGGGAAACAGCTTCAGGAGCTAATAGGACTGCTAATTAGCATAGCAATTACAAAGTTCTAAAACTGCTTTTAAATTAATCTGACATATTCACCCCAGTGTTTACAGTATGGCAAAGATAAACTTAGAAAATAAACAACTCTTACACGTAACTATTTCCTTCTTAGTTATTATGAATTCAGGATTCCAATGAAGTGTTTGAGTGAATGGCGTTATGCCTGTAGGGCCTGGGCCCTTCTCTGGATCCCCGCCCCCCACCCTCAACGCCCCCGCCTCCTCCCCAAAAAAGCCAATCCTAACTGTCCATAAATTGTACTTGGTAGCTGCTGGTCCACACTGTATCAGATCTCCTTCGCCATTCTGCCTCATTTTTAGTTTTCACAGCAAACATTTTTAAAGAAACAAGACTTTGAAGTGTCATATTTCTTTTCTCTAGCCTTCATCTCGAAATTCTGCCTCGGCAACAACCCCTTTAAGTGGAAACTCTTCCAGACGAGGAAGCGGGGACACCAGCAGCTTAATAGACCCAGACACCTCATTAAGTGAATTGCGGGTAAACCGAAATTTTTGGTTTGATTTTTTAAAAACAGTTTTTTTGGCTTCTTTGTGGTATATGAGTATATGGGAACTATTTAACATTTATTGTGATATAGTAGAGAGAAGAGGAATATGAGTTCTTTAAAAAAATTATTACATTTCAAGAATGTGACTTCAGTCTGAAAAGAGATTAGTTAATTCTTTTTTTCTGTTCTCTTTCCTGAACTTTTGATGATATTGGAATGAGTTCTGCTAATTTAAAAATGCCAAAAAAGCTTTTTAATGTATGTAAAAGTAATTTTCTCAGAAATTATGGGCCATATTTTAAATGGAAAATATGCGGATGTACAAAGGAACCAGACTAATTAGTCTTTTGAGCCACTATAGTATTATTTAGCTGCTTGAGTACAACTATCTCTCGGCTTTTCGTGATAAGACAAGTATAATAATATTTGCAGTAACAGAAATAACTGAGTAATGACAAGTTTATTTAACACATTAGTTGAGTCTTCATTCTTATCAACCCTTTTATTTGAAAGATGGGGGCTTTCAAAATGTATTTATTTGAATTGCTATTCTTGAGCAATGGGGGAAGGGTAGCAATAAAAATTTCACATTCATTCATTCGTTCAACATTTATTGAACCATTGGCCTCAGAGATTTAAGAAGTAAAACACACTTTAGACTTCAGGAGTTTACTGTTTTGTAGGGAAGATCAACTGAAACAAACCTGTTAAACCAAGTGGTGTGATATGATTGCAGTAGCAAGAATCGGGCTGCTAGGGGAATTCAGAGAAGCATCATCTAAATTGGACTAGGATAAGAGGTAACAAAAGGCTTTTCAGAGGAGAAAAACTCTGAGCTAAGGTTTACAGGAAGAATAAAAATTAACCAGGCAAAGAAGTTGAAGGGGGAAGGCTTTCTCAGAGAAAGAAATTCAGAGAACCAAAAAGTTGTCTATATAGTAAAGCTATCAGAGTTTAGGATGAGAAGTGAGTAGTGGTGGGTGACAGAGAAGGCTGGAGACAGTGTTGGGCCAAATCACAAAGCATCTTGTATGGCAGCCTAAAAGGAATTCAGTTTCACCCTGACAACCATGGGATATTAAATAGGAGAGTGATACTTTCTGATTTGCTTTCTTAAAGAATGGCCACAGTTTCGAGAAGCACTGGAGGTGAGAACAGTAACACTGTGGTTGACCAATGAGGATGAGATGAACAAGTTAAAACTGTGAGAGAAAATGTAAGAAGCTTGCTCTGAAGAGAATAGTAGAGGATAGGAAGTTGGTTGGTCAGCAGTAGACACAGAAGGTTAAGAGAAGGATTTTTTTTTTAAAGATGGAGTTGATTATTTTTTCATCGGTTGGATTGAGCCAGTAGAGAGAGATCGTGAAGGTTGGGGAAGGAGAGGGGTGACAGAGCAAAGTGCCTGAGTGGGTGAGGGGAATGTCCAGGGCGAAGTTGCAGGGGGCGACCTAATTTGGAGGACCCCTCTCACTGATACAGTAGAGGAGGCAGCAGGGACCTGTGGTGACTGAGTAAGAGTGAAGTGAGGGTAGGAGCAGGAGTCTGGTTGTCAAATGGGCAGCTTGTAAAAGCGAGATGGGGTTTAGGCAAGGGTGGAGAGGTTTGGAACAGTGGCAGTCAGAGTGGAGAAGAGCTGGCCCAGGTCAGCATGGCTGACACTTTGAAGGTGTCAGTATTTATCGAGCTCTTGCTAAGGACCAGGCATTAGTGCTAGGAATACAAAGTTGAATAAGATAAACTGTTGCCTTTAGGTGCTATTTTCTGGTGTGACAAAAGGCAGGAGGACAAGGCCTTCCACCCTCAGACTTAGCTTGTGTTTGCCATTTACTCATATTTCTTCTTTGAGAGTTTGACTGCCTTCAACAAAATGAGATTTTTATATTCTGGCACCTCGATAAATGTCTGTTGAATGAATCAATGAATAAAAGAGACAAACCTACCAAAAAGGAATGAAGGGGACAGGGGAGTTATAATACAGAAACTGTATAACGGCCTTGCATAATTGATTCTGCCTATAATTGTGGAATTATATTTAGGGCCCTAGTGGCAATTAATTCCCACATAAATCAAGCGCCCAGAATAGACCTCATTTAGCAGGGTCAGGTACAAGGGAAATAATATTTTCCATTTAAGATATGACCTTTATTTTTTTATAAGGATTATGGTAATATTTGGAGCAAATGCTTTTCTCATTTAAATGGTGTTCTCAGGACAGACTGTCTCATTTGACGTTGTATTTAAAGTGTTTGTGTTTAACTTCCCTCCCTTTACATTCTTTTCCTCAAATTAATTTTGGTCAATGACTAAGTTATTGAAAGACAACTTTGTTCATATCCTTTTATTATATTTTTAAAAACTTCTGCATGAGCCAGTAAAATTTGCTGCTTATCATTATTTTACTACATATTTTACTAGTTCTAGGTGAAGCGTTATGCTAAGAAGTAGTTAAATGATTTATAAAATTTAAAAAATTATGCATTAAAGATGTTATAATTTATATAGCTTTTTTCCATATACAGCCCCATCCCCTTTTGCTAATGATGTTTCAACAGGCGTTAATGCCAAGAAAATATTTAAGACTTTTAGCTTGATTACTGCTAATCTCTTCCCTAGCCCCACTGTCACCTATTTGCCCCTTTTAGTGGTTGGGAGTGGCAGTTATGTTTGTGTACTTTGATTTTTCTACCTTTAGTCTGGAATATATCAAAGCAATTCACATTTGCATCTGACTCCTTTGAGATTTAAGATATGTTTGTGTATGGTTTTATGCAATGGTTCATTCCTATGTCCTACAGGATATCTATGACCTTAAGGACCAGATACAGGATGTAGAAGGGAGATACATGCAAGGGCTTAAAGAACTAAAGGTATCAGGGCCCATTTTGCAGTCCAAGCATGCTCTCTGTACGCAGAAGTGTTGGTACCGGTGGCTTCACGAGTTCTATTAACACCACTGCACATAGCTTTACTAACAGTGTTCGTCTTTCAGGCATGTGCTTAACCTGCAATGCATAGGAAAGGTGAATTCTTTATCTCTGCTTATGTTTAAATGTTTAGTATATAGTTTTTGGAATATTCAGTATAATATACACCTTATGGTTTTTAAACCTTGTAAAATAACTTGAATGTTCCTTGTGTCTTAGTGATTCAAAATTGAATTGGGCGTACATCTAAAAAGTATTCTAAGAACACTTTTTTTACTGTAAATTAGACCTCAAAATTCTTCCAAGCTAAATAAGAGAGTATTGCCTATTTCTGTCACCAAATTCAGTCAATATTAAAGGCAGGAGGAAAAAGCATCCAAGAGATCATTATTATAAACATTTCCTCTGGAGGAAGGACACTGAAGCATGAAGCTTTTGTTTTTTTTTCTTCTACTTATTTTTTAACCTAGGTCAAAAAAGATTACACAAATTCAGTGCCTTAAAGGTTTTGGAGGTAAATTTAAATGGGTCTTATCTTTACTGAGCAAGAATGACTACCAGTTTTCAATACAGGTATCCATGTGAGGCAGACATTTTGATTATAAATAGCACTTGGTTATCATGCTCTTCCCCATGATTTTTTTTATGAAGTTCAAGCCTAATGTGAGCAAACTAAAAGTCTCTCTGAACACATTGCATGTCCCTGTTTGAGGTAGAAATATATGTATCAGGGCTCTGAAAAAAGCATAAACAAGGCATTCAGAAAGGTGACTCCGGGTACGCCCAGAGCACAAAGTATAGAGCAAATGGACAAGGCTTTCATCAGCCTCTGTGGTATCATTTGAAGTGGCCCAGGTGATTGTTGTCTATAAGAAACTTACAAGTAAGACTCAGGACCAAAAAGGGTGGGAAGTCCTGTGGAGGGTACCCATGAGGGAGGCCTGGAAGCTGCTGATGTGGCATTATGAGGTTGTCAGTAAACATCAGGAGAATTACAGAGTACACTGATATGCTCATTTAGTCTTATTGTTCTCATCTTCAGAATTTAATCCCTCTTTTAAGGTTTTAGAGTTACGACTTTTGGAAATATCTTGGATCAAGGGAACAAATCCAGTACATTAAATAATTGCGCTCATATTAAAAGTCTCATATATAACATATGTATCAGGAAAGCAAGCAAGTGATTCAGGGACATTCTTACTTGCTTTTTATTTTATTTAAAACATTTTTTCTTACCTTTTAGATCTACCATTTATTACATTTTCTGAAAGATACAAAAGAACAGATTAAATTTATTGAGGCTTTGAACAGATAAGATTCTTTTTCTTAATTCATGATCAGCGTAAAATTGAATTTGACTTCAGTTTATATTTATCCTTGAAATGACTTTTGAGTGGAAGAAAAATCATCGAAAAAAAGACTTGCTGATGAAACACAGCGATGTGATGTTTCCATAGTCTATTAAAAAAGGATGCTGGGTCATTGTTTATGACATTATTTTTGATTAAGTATGTCTGCCTTTGGATGCTTTTCCCTACTCTGCCCTCTACCCGGAATCACCTGGATCTTGTTCAGACAGATTGCTGGACCCACTGAATGTGGGTCTGGGATGTAGTTGAAAATTTGCATTTTTACCCAGTTCTGAGGTAATTCTCAGGTCAGAACCCATACTTTGAAAATCACTGCTTTAGATGTATTAAAGTAAAACTGATTCTTCATGTTATCACTATATAAGCTAGATTAAACTCACTAAAACTACCTTGATACTTAAATTTAAAACAGTTTTCTGTAGTCTGTTGTTTAAAGGAAGAAAATATTATATAAAGTTTATGTCATATTCATTGTGGTACATATTGTGTCCTTGCATCTACTGCTTGAACTATCTTAGATTCTGGTGTTCATGCAGTTATGCCCCATTTTATATGGAACTGAGGTGTGAAGAAGACTTTTTTAATGCTATTAGCTCTAAGAAGGAATCATTCTAAATTCTGCATTATATTAAGATGCTACTATATTTAAATCATTGTACAATTGACTGCTGATATTCTTTATTTGGGTTGTATTTGTTCTCAATTCTAGTATAAATGTTGCCCATTAATACAGTCCTAGTTTGTGAAGCATTGTTAAATGTGTATATGTATGTGTGTATATCTTTATTGAGATATAATTTACATACCATAAAATTTACCCATTTAAAGTGTACATAGTTCAATGTTTTTAGCATAGCCACGGAATGAGTCGTACAACTATCACCACAACCCAATTTGAGAACATTTTCATCACCCCCAAAAGAAACCCCATGCTAATTTCTAGTCATTCCCTACTCCTCCTTTCCAGCTTCCACACTCGACAGAAACTAATCTATTTTCTGTCTCTGTGGATTTACCTATTCTGGACATTTGATATAATTGAAATTATACAATATGTTGTCTTATGTTATTGACTTTTCATTTGGCATAATGTTTTCAAAATTCATTGATGTTGTAATGTCTGTGTGTGTGTGTGTGTGTGTGTGTGTGTGTGTGTGTGTGTGTGTATTTTATGTCTGGCTAATATTCCATTGTATGGATTTACCACATTTTGTTGATCTGTTTGGGAGTTGATGAACATTTGGGTTGTTTCCAATTTTTGACTATTATGAATGATGTTGCTGTGAACATTTGTGTACAGTTTGTATAGACATATATCTTTTCATTTCTCTTGGGTAGATACCTAGCAACAGAATTGCTGGGTCATATGGTAATTCTGCGTTTCACATTTTGAAGCATTACCAAACTGTTTTCCAAAGCAGCTGCATTATTTTATATTATCACCAGCAATGTATGTTCTAGTTTTTCCACATCCTCACCAACACTTGTTTCTTTCTTTTTTTTTCATTATGAATTATAGCCATCCTAGTAGGTCCAAAGTGGTATTCATTGTGTTTTAGATGTGCATTTCCCTAATTACTAATGATGTCGAGAATGTGCTTATTGGCCATTCGTGTATTCTCTTTGGAGAAATATCTATTCAAATCCTTTCCCATTTTTAAATTTAATTATATCTTTTTATTATTGAGTTGTAAAAGTTCTTTATACATTCTGGATATAAGCCCTTAATCAGATATAAGATTTACAAATATATTTTCCCATTCCATGTGTTGTCTTTTCAATTTCTTAATCATATTGTTTGGAGCACAGAATATTTTGATGAAGTCTGTTTTTTTTGTTGTCGATAATGCTTTTGGTTTTGTATCTAAGAAACCATTGCCTAGTCCAAGTTCATAAAGATTTACTGCTATGTTTTCTTTGAAGAGTTTTATAGTTTTAGCTCTTAATTCGGGTCTCTGATCTGTTTTGAGTTAATTTTTATGTACGATGTGAGATAGGAGTCCAAATTCATTCTTTTGCATGTGGATATCTAATTGTCCGAGCATCATTTATTTAAAAAACAAACAAAAAAACAACTGTTCTGTTCCTAAAGAATTATCTGGGGCAGGCTTGTCAAAAATCAATTGATCATGAATGTAAGTGTCATTTACTCTCATTTCTGTATCATTGATCTTGGTTTGATAAACATTTGTATTAGTATTTTTTGAATTTATTTCCAGCAGTGATGACTTTTTCTATGTGAAATGTCTTTTCTTTTTAACTTTCAAAAAGGTTAGCTAGTAGTTAGCTACCAAAGTATAGTTACTAAAAAACAGACTTGTAAGCTATATTAGGCAGAAAACATAGAAGTAGATAAAATTTCAGACATTTTATGATAGCTCTTCTTTAAATAATTTTTGTATTGCTTACATATTTAACAATGACTAAAATTTGAATAATTGCTAGAAAAACATGTTTATACATTTACATTAGCATTATGCACAACAAGAAAGTACTGAAAACAAACATCCAGGAAGTAGCAAAATTCAAATGAGTAGGAAGTTTACTTGTGTAAAGTGAGGCTGTGTTCTGTTGTCTCTTTGCATTCGGAATACCAAATTGTTGTTGAAAACTACAGGAGTAATGTTTCTGAAAACCGATGACTGTTCATTTTGTGGCTCTTACAAATATATGCTGTCTGCATACCTTTTCATCTTTCAGAGGCTACACCGCTGCTTGATTTTTTTTTGGATAGCAGAGAGCTCGTAAAGTTCTTATAATGGCATTACTGGCTTATTATCGTCCTCCTGTCTTATGTGCATGTTACTAAACAAGGAGTTTCCTAAACTGCTTGTATCCTGCAAAAATGCATCTCTATGTGTCTGTCCCAGGCTATAGCTTCCTGTTGTATATCGTATATATGCAGGGAACATATTTTAGATATCAGGCTGATGACTTTGACTTTCATTTAGGAGTCTTTGTCTGAGGTGGAAGAAAAATACAAGAAAGCCATGGTTTCCAATGCACAGTTAGACAATGAGAAGAACAATTTGATCTACCAGGTAGACACCCTGAAGGATGTTATTGAAGAACAGGAGGAACAGATGGCAGAATTTTACAGAGAAAATGAAGAAAAATCAAAGGTAATTGTTCATCTTGTATCATGTCTTTCTCTTGGGTCAGAGAATTTAAATGTGCCATTTAAAAAGTGCTGGGCTTAATGGAGGAAATGCTTAATGGAAGAAGTGCTGGGAATGATGTTTCAGTCAAAACCCATTGGTATGAAATTGACAAAACATACGATAATAGGTCCTAAAATATTTTCTTTTTAACTTTTTATAAGATTTATTTTATTAAGGAAAAGCTTATGACCTCTTTTAGTTTCTGTAAGTAGAATACAATTCAAGTTTTATCTTTATTTTCTATCTCTTAATTGGGACACTTACAGTCAATTACTTATTTGTTCCTGTTTTAACTGCTGAATCTCCACAAAGTTCTAAAGACTTTCAATGTAATTGTCCACTTTTTTCTTTTTCTTTCTTTTTTCTACCCCCCTTTTTTCAAGAGAAACTTTTTTCTAAATTATTGGAGAGAAGTTTTAACAGTAATTTAGAAATAGCAGTGTGGAGATGTGGGTCAGAAATCGACTGATGTTTTCTTTAGAGGTTTGTAAAACTATATTGTTAAAATGTGCAGATGGAAAGTTAAAGCCACTGCCCAAGGTCCAGATGTGCCCTTTGACAACTGCAGAAAACAAATTGGGTTCTTTAAAGAGCTTACTGGATTTGGACTTTTTAAAAGGTTGATGTCAGCCCAAGCAGAAGGCAGATGGATATTACTACTGAAAAACGAGTTGCCACTACATTGCAAAAATAAAAAAACCCGGAAAATAATTTAGGAACTGTGCATTGGCGCATTATTAGAAATAACAATCTGAATTTGTACATATTAATGGGAGAGGAGCTATTAATATAACCTCTAAGGGACCAGCATTAATACTATAGACTCTATAGGGATTTCTTTTATCAAGGACTGAAAATGCTCATTCCAGTCTGTTTCGGTAATGTTTAAAAAATGTTAGAAGTGTTTGCCAAGGCTTTGGGAGAAGGAGGGATGAGTAGGTAGTGTGCAGAGGATTTTGGGGGCAGTATTACTATTCTGTATGATACTGTAATGGTGGATACATAATACATTTGTTGAAAGCCATAGAACGTACACCACCAAGAGTGACCCCCGATGTAATCTGTGGACTTCGGGTGATAATGATGTGTCAGTGTAGGTTCATCAGTTGTAACAAATGTACCGCTCTGGGCGGGATGTTGAGTGAGAAGGCTGTTCATGTTGTGAACTCTATTTTCCACTCAACTTTTCTGTGAACCTAAAACCACTCTGAAAATAAACTCTATTAAAAATTTTTAGGAAAAGAATACTTGTGTCTAGATAGGTGAAAAAGAAGCTTCTGGGTATTTTCATATTGGACAGCAGTGGCCAATTAAAGATTATGATTTGGTGGCAATAGGTGGTTTCCTCTTTGATTTTTCCTGTATCTCATGGGCCAATTTCGGATATTCTGAGCCATTATACATTACCTTGGACTCCTTTTTTGTCTTCCTATGCATTTTTCATATCTGTCTCTGGCCCTTTACTTCTAGCAGATTGGAAGAAAATCTCATGCTAAGTAATTAATTGTCAGTAGCGAAATGAGTTCTTATCTTTCCATCTTCTCAAATGTCTTTGAGCATTTTTAAAATTAAAAAAGAAATCCTATGAATAACTTTTTACCAACTTTATTTTTTCTATCATTTTCTAATATATGGAGATGTCTTAGTATGCATAGTTGTGTTTTTTCCAAGTTTTATTTTTTTAAAAATCTGTGCCTTTGAAATTTGAAATATCCGTAAGCTTTTTTAATGTCCTGTCAATGTTTAAGGTACTATGAGGCAGAAAACATTGCAATAGTGTCTCTCTATAATATATCTTCACCCTGAACTTTCTTCTTCTAAGTATATACTGCCACATGTGGTAGAACGTCCATGTTCAGAAACATACAGAGAGGTCAAGCACTCTGTGTGTTGCATTATAGCAGCATATGATCAAGGTAGAGAAGAACCACTCAGTTAAAACAATAATGATAGTAATACAATATTTCAAAATGTCTTTAGTGCTTCCTGATGGATTATAACTGTATCTTAATTGTTGTTTCTATACCTACTTTAAGGACAGAATCCCTAATTAAGAATGTCTCAAGTATATTATTCTTTTCTTAGTAACTATTCATTTTAGTAGCAAATACTTTTTTTTAAAATTATCTGAGATTTTGAAAAAGTTTTATTATAGATTGTAAACATATAAAAATAGAGGAGTATAATACACCCCCGGAAAGCCATCACCTACCCCCACCAACCATCAACCCACGGCCAATTTTGCCCTGTCTACTTCCTCCACTCATTATTGGAAGCAAATCCTCAGTATCTCATATTTTAATGTGAATTTAGGTATGGCTCAAAAACAGCATAGACCCTCTCTTTTTAAAACATAACTGTTAACGAGACTATTTTACACCTGAAAAATTAAGACTAATTCCTTCGTACTACATCTCCAATCATTGTTAAAATTTTAATTGTCTCAAATATCATGTCATTTTTCTTTTATATACTTAAGAAAATTAGGATCCAGATAAGTTCCACACACTGGAATTAGTTGTCATGTCTTTTAAGTCTCTTTTTATTTATAGGGTTTCTTTCATTTCTTTTTTTTCTTCCTTGCAATTTCTGTGTTGAAAGAACTAGATTTCCTCTCTTACC
The DNA here is from genome assembly GCA_028627145.1 of Eidolon dupreanum. Classification (NCBI taxonomy): domain Eukaryota; kingdom Metazoa; phylum Chordata; class Mammalia; order Chiroptera; family Pteropodidae; genus Eidolon; species Eidolon dupreanum. Next base: position 142,716,506 of record CM053507.1, on the reverse strand, counting down.
AGTTTCTGACAGTCTTATACATTTTGCTGTTTCATCCCTGTGGAGTCTTTAATATGTTCCTTTTTCCTCTAAATATTTAACTCCTTTAAATAGGTAGTTAGGTTTAGAGGCCTAATCAAACATAGGTTTAATATTTTCGGCAAATCTACATCATAGGTTATTTTTCTTCAGGATACCCAGATGTATGGATGTCTCTCTCTGTGACGCTGTAGCTAGGTGCTTAGATCTGTTAGTTGATTAGGGGTTGTAGAATGTGATAGTCTAATTTTGTCTTTACTACCTTATTTTCTTTTATTTATTTTAAACAGTTTTATTGAGATATAATTTACATACCATATGACCCAGCAATTCAGTGAGTGTATAATTCAGTGAGTTTTTTTTTTAAAGTGTATAATTCAGTGAGTTTTTTTGTATCTTCACAAATATTTGTAACTATCACCACAGTCAATTTTAGAATATTTTCATCATGTCAAAAGGAAACCCTATACCTTTTAGCTATCATTTCCCTATCTCCTGCCCTCCTCAGCCCGAAGTAACCACTAGTCTACTTTCCATCTCTATAAATTTTCCTAATTTAGACTTTCATTTCAATGGAATCATATAACATGTGGGCTTTTGTTACTGACTTCTTTCACTTAGTATTTTCAAGGTTCATCTGTTTTGTAGCATGCATCAGTAGTACTTCATTTTTATGACAGTAATATTCCATTTATTGCATATACTACATTTTGTTTATTTGTGCATTAATGGACATTTGGGTTTTTCTTTTTTTCCTATGAAAAATAATGCTGTGACAAACATTTGTGTATAAGTTTTTGTTGTCCTTTCTTTTAAGTATACACATAGGAGTGGAATTGCTGGGTCATATGGCAACTCTAAGCTTAACCATTTGGGGAATGCCAGATAGTTTTCCAAAGTGACTACACTGTTTTACATTCCCACCAGCAGAGTATGCGAGTTCTGATTTCTCCACAGCTTCACTAACACTTGTTATTATCTTTTTCTCTAGCTATCCTAGCAGTGCTTTTGATTTGTATTTCCTTGATGACTAAATGATTTTGAGTGCATATTTTCATATGCTTATTGACTATTTGAAAATCTTTCTTGAAGAAATATCTATTCAGATCCTTTGCCCATTTTAAAATTGGATTGTCTTTTTATTATTGAGTCGTAAGAGTTTATATGTTTTAGATATAAGTCCCTTATCAGATGATAATTTGCAAATGTCTTCTCCCATTCCATGGGTTATCTTTTCACTTTCCTGTGCTTTATTAGTGTAAGTCCATCTTTAAAGAGAAATGTCCCCTCATCTCTTATTACTCAGATGAGACAGTGTTTGTAGGAAAGGGAAGATAAGGCTTGATTTTTTTCCCTTTACTTACGATTTTTTCAAAATTAAGAATTGGTTGTTTAACATCCTAGCATAGTCATTCATTATTTGTTTTTTTTTTTTTAATTCATTAATGAAGTCAAGAGTTTAAGCATTTGATAATCTCAATCCATCATAGCTTTTTATTCTTACTGATCTTACAGTTGTCCAATGTTTAACTAATGTGAACCTCTTCAGGCTGATTCCCAAGTAATTTTGACATGAGTGCAGTTGTTTTTAATAGTTTCTTTGCTGTCTGGCACAAGAAGGTATTCCAGGCTCATCTGGTGCATTTCCTGCCCCGGACCCGGAATCAGCTATCTGTCCAAGGAACACTGGTTCTCTTTTAGTGGAGCAGTGTGGGTACCAGAGATGTCCTTGTCACCAAGTTGGTCACCGTTTATGGACCTTTTTAGTGGATATATCAGGGAAACATTCATGTGAGATATTTTATTTATTTTTATTTGTTTGTTTATGTTTTACTTTTTTTTTTTAATAGGCAGAGCAACCCTTGGTTGACCTCACAGATTGCAAGGACCTTGTCATCTTACAATCCCTTATTTTTTAATTCTTACGCCTACAGCACTTGGTCTTCCTAGGTGGTCTCCCATCCAAGTACTAACCAGGCCCAACCCTGCTTAGCTTTCAAGATCAGATGGGATCGGGCTTGTTTGGGGTGGCATGGACGTAGACTTTGTGGGCTATTTAAAAAAAATAATTTAAAAACAAAAGTTTTTAAGTCAGAGTACATTATGAATTTATGCTGATAGTTCTCGTTCATGTTTAGAATGCAAAGATTTTTACTTAACCTCTTCGGTCTTATGTATGTATATCTCCTTTTTCCCACACTACTATTCCTAGTTCTCAAATTTACTGGGGATGATAGTAATTATGCTATATTCTATTCTCATTCTTTTGTCCCACAGTACCCAGAATAGCAGTACCAATGTTACTACCAACGATATAATTACTGAAAATAGTTAAATGTTGTTTTGTTCTGTTTGGTTGTTACTTTGCTGCTAGGCTATGTATAGTACAACCATTGTTTTTAAAAGTTACTTGAAATAGTTTCTCTGTGCTTATGCTACTAACTGGATATGTGTTTAGGTTCACTGAATGTTATTTCAATATTTAGGAATTGCTTTTTTTACTTTTTATCTGTAAATTATTTTTACTTTTAATTGTGGTAAAAACTTAACAAAATTTACCATTTTAACCATTTTAGATTGTGAGTTCTGTAACGTGAAGTGTATTCACATTGTTATGCAACAGACCTCCAGAATTTTTTCATTTGCAAAACTGAACTCTGTACTTTTTAAACAATTCCTCATTTTCTCTTCCCCCAGTTCCTGGCAACCACCATTCTACCTGGTCTATATGAGTTTGACTACGTTAGCTAGATACCTCACAAAAGTGGTCTAATATCGTATTGGTCTTTTTGCGATTAACTTATTTCACCAGCATAATGCTCTCAATGTTCATCCATGTTGTAGCATGTGACAGGATTTCCTTCCTGGATGATATTCGACTATATACATGTACCACATTTTGTTTATCCATTCATTTATCAGTGGACACTTGGGTTGCTCCCACCAGGAATTGCTTTTTAAATTTATTTTTGTTTTACAATTACATAAAATATTTATATATCTGAAGTCAAATCAACAACAAAAAAATTCTCAAAGAAGTCAATCTTGTGTCTCTGTATTTTTATTCCTATTTCCTCTTTAAGAGAATTTTTAAATTAACTGGTTTATTCTTCTGTTTTTTTAATCTGAGATTATATATGTAATATACATACATAAACATATATCTTGCCACTCAAAAATATATGCAAATGCATATATTTGTATTCTTCCTTTCTTATAAAATAGTAGCATACTATAAGTACTGTTTGGCACCTTGGTTTAATCACCATATGATAGTAGTATGTAGAGATCGGCCTCATTCTTTTTTTTCCCTGTATAGTTATTCTGTTGTGTGGATATACTACAGAGTACTTCACCAGTTTCCTATTAATGGACACTCAAGTTGTTTGCAGCCTTTTGCTATTAAAAGTAGTCCTGCAAAAATGATGTACTGAATAGATCTTTTTGTATTTTTCCCAATGTATCTATGGGAGTCATTAAAATGGGTTTGCTGGGTCAAAAGGTGCAGTAATTCTGCTAGATACTGCTGAATTCTCTTTGTAGGGATTCTGTCATTTTGTATTCCTAGCAAAATGTTTGAGAGGGCCTGTTTCCTTCCCTATACTACTTTCCTGAATATGTTGTCAAGTTTTTGGACTTTTACTAGTGTTACTGAGAAATATAGTTTTAATTATATTTCTCTTAGTGTGATCTTCTTTTCACATTGAGAACAGTTTCTCTTTTTCTGTGAACTGTTCATTTCTTTAAGAAAATTTTCTATAGAGTAGCGGTTTTTTTTTTTCTAATTTTAGAGGCTTTGTAAAGGAGAGAGAGTAACTTTTTGTCTCTGATATAAATTGTAAAAATTTTTTTGTATTTTGTCATTTTTCATTTTACTTTTGTTTATATGTATCTTTTGCCATTCAAAAGTTTTTATTTTTATTTAGTCTAATTTATTACCCGTTCCTTTTCTTGCTTATAGATTTTCTAGTCACTTTTAGTAATATTTTCCCCGTTCCTTGGGTATTAGAATTCACTCATCTTTTTTCTATTACTATAACAGTTTCTTTTTTCCCCTTCCTCTCTCCCTCCTTCTCTCTCTCTCTCATTCTTTCCCTCTTTTTCCTGAATACTTCTGATCATCTGGAATTTGTCATGGTGTATGGTGTGAGGTTTGGTTCCTATTTTTCTTTTCTGTATGGATATTCAGTTACCCCAACATCACTAATTTAAAAGGGTTTTTTCATGTTGATTTGAGATGCTCTTTTTGTTTTGTTGTTTAGTATATTTGTAAATGAAATTATGTCTGTTTTTGGATATTCTGTTCTGCTCCATTGATCTGTATTCATGAGCCATTACCATATTGTTTTTATAATTTGGCCTTATAATATGTTTTAATATTTAGTAAGGCTAGCTTTCTTCTTTTTCATTATGTTTTCTATCTATTTTTTCTTCTTGTCCCCCCCCATAAAGTTTATAATAAAAAAACATGATGGTGTTTTTATTTGCACTGAATTAAATGTATGGATAAATTTGGGGGAGAACTGACAAATTTTTTGGTATTGAGTCTTTTTATCCAAGAAAATGGTATGCTGTTCCATTGTTCTATCCTACTTCTCTGTCTTCCAGGAATATTTTATATAATTTTCCTTATATAGATTTTGGCTGTATCTTATAAGTTTACATGTACATATTTTTAAATTTTTATTTTTTGATATTGTGTTTGTTATATCTTCTCTCTTGATTTTGTTTATATCTATGAAGATTATTGAATTTTGCATGTTAATTTTGTAAGCCCTAACTTTACTAAGCCCTAGTAAAAGTTACATTACATGGTTCCTAGTAATTTTGATAAGTTTGGATGTATAATCCTATGAGATGAAAAATTTTAATTTTCTGAACCTTTCCCATAAACTACAGAATTTTTCTAAGTTACTATGCGTTAGCAGTTCAGGTTTATTTCTGGAGGTCATACTCAGCCTTTGTATTATTATACTGTAGATGTTCCAGTTCGTTGTGTGCCATTATCTATATAAATTGTATCATTTGTTTAATAACAGGAGTTAGCAAGGCAGAAACATATGTGTAGTGTGCTGCAGCATAAAATGGATGAACTTAAAGAATGCCTTCGACAAAGAGATGAGCTTATTGAGGTATGTATGTGAACTGTGGGAATACTTTATTTTGAAAAAAATACATTAAATGGGATGAAAGGGTACATGTTGGGAGGGAAGGGAGTTAAAATGCCATGAAGAGTTTACTTGTCTCTTCGTATTTGACTGTACCTTGAAATTTTACAAACGTGAAACATAAAGGCAGGCTTAAACAATTAATATTGTTTACCCTAAAATTATCCTCCCTTTTAATAATAGCTTTTGTTATTATCTTTTATTCCTAATCACATTCTTTTTTAAAGATATCTTAAGAAATAGGCAAAAGGAAAAATTAGAGTACCATTATTCTTTGGAATGTAATGATTGCTGTCTTTTGGAACACGATTTTTGGGGAAGAAGAAACTTGGTCTTCACTCAAGTAGATACATTTCTGAGGTGGCTAAATGACAATGAGAAATTGTCAAGATGCCTTATATACCAAAAGGCGAAGGTTGGCCAAGTGCTGAGGTTCAGATTTCTTCTGGCAGAGGGACGCTGAGTGCCACAGTGCTGGCAGCATTTTAGGAATAGAAATCGGTGTGGTCCACCAAGAAATGATTGACAGCATTTATCATTCTTTTATGCCTATCACCTTGCATACCATTCATTTTCTTAAAATGTGTTTTTTTCCTCTTGAAGTTGTCATTTTTTATGCATATAGAGTTTGTTGGGAAGGGATCCTGCCCACTATCTTGGTGTGTTTATCAAAAAGCATCTTATGTTAACTTAGTGATGTTGACATGTGAGTGGCATCAGGAAGGCCATCTCTTAATTATCCCTAGGACACTTGCTCATCCATGTCACTCAGGACCCCCAGCTCCACCCACCCCACCCTCATCCCCACCTCCCTTTTCCTTCCCCCATGGACCTGCCTTAGGTAATCTCCCTAAATGACTTAAAAACCATTTAATAGAGGAAAAGAAATGACTTTTTCTATTTGTGGATTTGTGTTACGTTTTTTCATTCTTGAGATTAATTGAATTGAAACTAGCCTGGTGAAAGCAGGTAGAATTTGTGAATTCTAAATGCAGATACATAACCTTTTGAAAATATCAAATTACATGTGAAGTTAGTTGTCTTAGTTTTTCCATATATGGCAAGAAGCATATTATCCAAATTCTGTTTACTGCTGGTATTTTAAAATAATGTGAATTCCTCTCCCTTTCTGTCCTTTTTTTGTTTTTGTGCGTCAATGTGCCAGCCACTTTTCATTTCTTTTTCTAATTAAGAGATATACTTTTCCCTTTTTATGATTTCATAGAAATAATAAAACTGCTTTGAGAGCTGTTTCTCAAATTCAATAGCTTCAGTTAGAATTGGTTAAATGTTCTGGTTTTTAATTTGATGATTGCATTTAAGAGGAATTGTAATGCATGATTTCTATAATTCGTCATCGTGGTTTTTTTAAAAGTGCAGGGGGCTGGGTATAAAAACTTTAAAAACGTTAAATTAGTTTTAAGTATTTCTTATGTTTACAATTAACATCTCTTAGATGTTAATATTCATGTTTATGTGTAACTGAAAAACTTTGACTATGACAAAATAATGCTTTTTGATCTTTATAATTGCATGGTAGAGCAGATAAGAAATGTTTGAGTAGGGAAAGTCAGAGATGATAATTTACCAGCAATGCATAAAATAGAACACGGTAAACGATAGAGGGTATAAATTGAGCATCATTGCCTAATCAGAAGAGTTGTTTAAGAATTGCTAACTACTAAATTCTCATTTTTCTAGACACTGAGGTGAGTATTCATTTATAACTCATGATGTTCTTGCGAGCATAGATTCTGCTAACAAATTCAAAATGACGAAGCTGAGATATGTTCCTCTTATATTTTTTCAGTTCTGCTTAAAAAAATAAAGTTCAAAACTACTGCTTGTTCCCTGTGATAAGGATCATTTTGTTCATAAGCAAATCTGAATTTCCCTCCCCAGAAATGTAAGTTTTTCCATGTTTGGAAAACAGGCAGTTACCACAGGAAGAGTACCCATGTGGAGCCGTATATACACAGAAGCCCTAGCTGGCTTGCTGCCACATAGCTGTGGTTGGAACAGTTATTCCCGGTCCCCTGGCTTAACTTTCATAGTGGCAAGCCAATGAGAGTCATGTCGCCAAGACACCGGATGTCATCTTTCCTTTTAGCAAGCAACTTTTGCTTTTCCTGTTCATCACAGACTTTCCTCTTTTGTTAAATTTCTTTATCAGCTTCATGTTTATTCTGTTTTTCTCCTTTTAACTCTTCCTCCTTTTTTTCTTTCTGCTCTTTTATTACTTCTCCTCCCTTCTTCCTCTGCAGGAGAATCAACGTATGCAGGAGAAAATAGACACCATAACAAAAGAGGTGTTTGACCTCCAGGAGACACTTCTTTGGAAAGATAAAAACATTAGGGTATGCAGTGTAATCGGGCTTTGGTCTGAAGCTCATTGATGAAGAATAGACCAATATAATTTAACTTCGAGATTCCTAAAAAACCTGTACTTTGGATTATTTTTAAGCATTTACACAGTGAAATATGAATGAGCAGAAGACAGAAAGAAACTTCTATAGGAAAACCTGATATTATGCATGAAAAGAACTCTTCTTTTCAGCCAGCTTTGGCTTGTGAAACCTACAAGTAGGAACTTTCTAAGGAAGTTGTTCTTTATTTCCCCAGGATTCTTATCCAGAAGCAGCCACAGGCATTTAATTCAAACTCTGTGGGTAACTTGATATCCTTACATTGCAAGAATTTGGATAAGAAGCAAGAGGATGGGGAGTGGGACTGGTGGAAAGGTTATTAGCATTCCATAAATCCTTGGTGAGTAAAATAGGAAGAGATTAAAATCAGTTTAATTACGGAAGTGGATAGGAATGTAAGATTGGCCAGAGCTTCCAAACTGTGACATCATCTCTAATTATAACTCCACAACTCCCCAGAGCAGGGGCCCAGATAAAGAAAAAGTCTTCAGTGCTTTTTTGCTAAGCCTTACTTCAGGTAGGCTCCAAGTGCATAGGAGGCTGAAAAAATTCCCGCCAGTTCATCCCATGTGGCCTTTGACTGGCAGCCCCATCCCATGGCATGAGCTCTCCATTCTGCAGTAGGGGGTACCACACAGCCCAAGCTGCCTGAGGCTTACCTTGTCAGGGAAGGGCTATGGCAGACAGAAGGAAACCCTCGGCCTAAGGACACAGTGAGAAAGTTTTGTTCTTCTTGAGGCTCCATGGGGTCAAGAAAAGTTGGCAAAGATGCCCAAGAGCACCTGTGATAGGTAGACATGCCTGTGTGTGAAAGGCATGGGTCATCCTCTCCATTGTTAGGGACGTCCTGGTGTCCAGTTCTTTTCACACCTCCAATGACCTTATCCTCATAAATAAACACATGAAACATAATTACTTCTTAAGAGTTTGGCAGTCCAAAAGTTTTAAAGAAATAAAGCTACCTTTTAAAGTTTCTAACACTCAAATACCAAGTTTCTAAAATTCTACCCAAAGCTAGAAGAGCCTTCTAGAATATAAATTAACCAACCACTCTGTTAAGAGTTTTAAAATTATAATTATGAACTGATTTTTAAATTTTTTCACTTGGGGAATTTAAAATGGAATGCGAAAAAATATTTGGCACGAAATAGGTAATTTGAAAGTTTAGTTAAAATCTGGTTATTATCTAGAATGTGTTTCCTTTAGGACCTTATATCATTTTTTTTAGCATGTATCTGCAGGTCCATGATTTATGTTTTGTATGATTATCTTAGTATTTTTAACTGATTATTTTGGACCAGCCATAGAAAAACCCTAATCCTCTCAGTTCAATAAAATAGCTATTCAAATAAAACAAAAATATTTTTCTTACCTAAAAGCTGTGCTGATAGTTAAGATATAAATTGACTTTTTAATTTTCTTGGAATTGTTGAGTGAATAAGTAGATATCTTTTTTCTATGCAGTATATAATGATGTGTTCCTTTGGCTTTTCAAAAAAAATTAAAGTTAAAATTTTTGAGGTAATTTTAGATTCATATGCAATTTTAAGAAATAGTACAAAGAGATCCTTTATCTAGTTTTCCCCAGATGTAACATCTTGCAAAACTGTAGTGCAATATCACAACCAGGATATTGACCTTAATATAGTCAGAATACAGAGCATATTCATCACCATAAGAGACCTGTCATGTTGCCCTTTTATAGTCATATCTATGACCTTCCCTACCTTGTCCCAAGATCTGGTAATCAGTGATCCATTCTCCATTCTATAATTTTGCCATTCTAAGAACGTTATATAAATGGAATTGTATAGTATGAATCAAACCTTTCGGAATTATGCTTTTTCACTCAGCATAACTTCTTTGAGATTCATCCAAGTGGTTGCATGTGCCAGTAGTTTGTTCCTCCTTTACCTTTCTTAAATTAAAAATTGTGGTAAAATACATAACATAAAATTTAACTTTTTTAAGTAGAGAGTTTGATGGTATTAAGTACATTCAGATTATTTTGCTACTGTCACCACCATGTATCCACCGAACTCTTTTCATCTTGTAGAACTGAAACTCTAGACTCATTAAACTCCCCAATTCACCCACCCCACTCCCAGCCCCTGGTAACCACCCTTCTGCTTTCTGTCTCTATGAATTTGACTACTCTAGGTACCTCATATAAGTAGAATCATACAGTATTTGTCTTTTTGTGACTGGCTTATTTCACTTAGCATATAGCCTCAAGGTTCATACATGTTGTAGCATGTATGAATGACCGTCCTTTTTAAGCCTGAATAGTATTCCGTTGTATGAATGTACCACCACATTTTGTTTCTCAGTCATCTGTTGATAGATGCTTGGTTTGCTTCCACTTTTGGCTATTGTTAATAATGTTACTACGAACATAAGTTTGCAAATATCTCTTCGTGACCCTTCTTTCATTTCCTTTGGGTGTATACCCATGAGTGGAATTGCTGCATAATGTGGTAATTTCATGTTTAATTTTTTGAGGAACTGCCATATTGTGTTGCACAGCAGCTGCACCATTTTACATTGCCATACAGACTACAGAAGTGTTCCAATTTTTCTACATCTTTACCAACATTTGTTTTCTGTTGTTTTGACATTAGCCATCTGAACATGTGTGAACTAGTCCTCCCCTGACTTGTAAAAAGACAGTTTAAAAATGGTCCATGACTACTTAATGCATCACTTGTCTCTAGTTTCATTTTCAAGGTTTAAATTTAGTAACTTCGTGAAGGAACATAGCCATTATTCTTATGTTAAAGTTCAGTTTTCTTTAGTTCTTTCTTCACTGATTCTAGTGGTCATGCCTCTAGCCCTGAGGCTGTTTCAGACACCTGGTGGCCATGTGTAGAACAGATACATACAAGGATGTCCCTGTAGCCCACCATAAGACTCATACCCATTCCGACTAAAGATATTTGTGCCCCATGCAGTTAGACGAACAATAAACCTGTTGCCCAAAAGTTCAGCCTATTATTCCTATCTTTCAGGCTTCTTAACACTAGAATTTAGGGATAGGTCAGGGCTAAAGGATTATTTAGATCTCCACAAGCATATACTTTTTAACCTTAAAAAAAACTACTGTAGGAGCTTTAATTGAATGTGACCTCAAGGGTAGTGATTATATGGTCAGGTAATACAGAGGATTTCAGATCCAGCGTGAATACATTTGGTCCAATTATAAGGTATTTTAGTAGTCTTCAAACTTTGTGGTGAAATGAGAGAACTTACAGGATGTATTTTATTTTCCCATCCATAATTATGGGAGGTAAAATTAAAAGGTCCAAAAGTAAAGATAAAATCTACTGTTCTAAGATGTGGTAGAGGAGCAAATGGCATGTATGAGCATTTGCTAAAATTCCTAGTTTCAAATTGGTCTGTTCCTAAGAGACCTTTTATATTCAGTGGTGTTGCTTACATAGTGCACGTTGTGACAGTTCCACGTGGTGATGCATGGCTAACTATGCACGCAGATACCAGTAACTAAAAGCATCTAACCCAGCAGACATTAAAGTGACTGTCAACAGATGGGAAAGTGTTGTGCTTTGTTGTCTTAATGTTATGTTTGTTATTAATGTGTTAATATTAGCTTGAAGTATTAGGGTAAAGCCTTGTGATATTAGAAACTCAAATGATTAATTCACAGGCAGACTTGAGACATGTCGTATGGTGTGAATTGTTGAAAAGAAGTTAGGTATTGATGTTGCAGTTTGGTCATGCAAGAAGTAGGACTTCCCTATGGACTACTTTTCAGCAGCATCTGGGATGGCAGTGAACGTAATTGTGACCTTCACTGGGCTGTGATATAGAAAAAGTATACAAGGCCTTTGGAACCAAAAAGAATTGGATTCATTTTCTAGCTTTGCCACTTACTGTGACTCTGGACCAAAAGAAAAAAAAATGTAGGTTTTCAGAGCCTCAATTTTCTGATCCATGAAATGAGGATAAGACAACTACAGGGTAGATAAGGAAGAAATTATATATACAAGTATAATATAGAAGGACTTAATTTATGTGTATATAACAGTTCCTGCCATATAGCTGAAGCTACACAGATGGTAGTTCTATACTTTCTTATTTCCTTACTCCTAGTTGCATTGCAGAATAGAATTAGAATGATTTAAAAATTTGTCCAACTACTCAGCAATCAGTAACTAAGCAGTTGGCCCACTTCTAAACCCAGCAAACTGAAAGCAAAGTTACCTGTTTTAGTTTAACTTTTTGAATTAATGGGATTGCTGGCAGAAAACATTAAATGTATGAACAGATATGTAGAGAAAGACTTTTTCAAATAGCCCAGCTGTCGGGTCCCTGCATAGACTGCTCGGGTACGTTTTGAAGTCTGGGTTATTTTATTACACGGAGTAGATCTGATTTGCCACCGATGACCAGAGTGTGTTCCCGCTTCTGTAAGGTCACAACAGCTCTGACAGTTGTGAGATTCAGGCAACGGCAAGGCAAATACAAACGGCAACACAAGCTGGCTTCTCCTGCGCCTTCCCTGTTGCCTTACGCACTGCAGACAGTGTGCCTCACACCGAGGACTCCCGTGAGCCGGTGCCCAGGGGTGAGCGCTGCTGTTACCCCTTCTATTTTTCAGATGAGGAAACTGAGGCATAGATAAGTTAATATGTGCCAGGACTCAAAAGCCAGATTCCAAACACATAGAGTGCTAGCTACCCTCTTTAGGTGGGCCGTATTATTTTTGTCAGTGTGTTCTTTTTTTTTTTCACATTCTGAAGATAGATTAGAAAACCAAATTACTCTTAATTGTATTTAATTAACTTAATAAAAGAAGTCCTTGAGAATCCCTTTAGAAATCAGCTTTTTTAAATTAGATGGTGTTTGAGGAATGTTTTGACATACTACTTGGAGAAAAATCACAGCCTATATTAAAATAACACGTATAAGTGATGAGTTTTCTTCTAAAACGTACCCTCCCCTCCGCAAAAAAAATCAAGTATATTCTTGAATAAGCCAGTTAAATGTGAAATGGGTTTTGTTCGCTTGGTTGGTACTAAGGAGGTCAGTACGGTGCACTTTGTTTTAATAATACTGCTGTCTTCATCTCCCCTTTCCTGTTTTCTTCCTTGACTGGAAAAGAAAGATTTGTTTTCCTGCCTGATGTGATAAGCATGTTTTGCCGAATTTATGCACGATTAACCAGTTTCTATTAAAATTCTCTTCTGGAGACGTATATCCATGTAACTTTGTATTTCCTCCCTTATCTAACTGCTTGTTTCCAAGCTTTTAATGCTGCCTTGTCTTCTGTGCCTTATCTTTGTTTATTTGAATTAGGTTTGTCTCTGCTCCCTTTCACTTGCTCTTATTTCTGTGCCATTCTTTCCCTTGCTACCCTGTCTAATACCAGGCCTTAGAGAAACAGAAAGAATACATGGCCTGCCTTAGGAATGAGCGAGATACGCTCAGAGAGGAGCTGGCTGACCTGAAGGAGACGGTGAAGACAGGAGAGGTACGTTAGCATTAGCCTGGAGCCCATGTCCCTCACTGCCTTTTTCTTCCTTCCTTTTGTCCTGTCATCTTTCCTGGCCTGAATACAAACCACAGTGGTTATTCTTCAATCCAGATTTGGTAGGGTTAAGTCATTTCTTCTGTAGAGCTATATTCCATATAACTAGTTCTAACCAGGTTTTACTTGTGCCAAACATGTGTTGTCACAGAGTCATCTCAGAAAGCATATGGCTTAGGACCATCTTTTGTGATGGTGGTTTTTTTCCTTCCCCACAGAAACATGGCTTAGTTATAATCCCTGATGGCACTCCCAATGGCGATGTCAGTCACGAACCAGCGGTCGGAGCCATCGCTGTGGTGTCTCAGGAAGCCGCTCAGGTCTTGGAATCAGCAGGAGAAGGTCCACTCGGTAAGATACTGGTTGCTGTGTCGGCTTGGATCAGTGCTACCCTGTTAGACTTCCAGCTTGTTCATGTCCCATCTTGGAAAACAAAAACAGCATAGGGCTGTCTGAGCCTTACCTAGAGCCTTAACAGAAGAAACCTGGGCACGTCGTCTTCAGACATCCCTGACCTTGGGAGGCCAGCCTTTGGGCCATTCTAAGGCCTGTGGGTGGAAGCACTGCGGGTGCACACAGTGGCCTTTGCACTTAAATACAAACCTCCTGTGAAGAGATAATCCAGCACACCCGTCCCAGGGAGCCTGTGGGCTGCTAGGTGACTTTCCAAGTATGTTTTCTTCCTGGAACATCTGGTTTTATGTTCTGCTGTTTATCCCAGGGTTCTGTAGCTTTTTGCCACCCCATTTCTTAAGGCAAGAAACAGATGACCAAGAAGACAGCTATCAGAGGAGTGTTATTTCTAGAGCAAGGCTTCTGAGCCTCTTAAAGACTAAGCCTCTTAAATGTAACCCTTTGAGAATCTAATGACACGTCTCAGGAAACCACACAGATGGCCATCCCCGGCCTCCAGTAAGAATCCTGCTCTAGAAGAAGCAGATGGCACAGATAGATAATGCATCACCAGCATACTTTAATTTACTAAAAAGTTATCGTTTTTCTCTTTCTCATCTTGTTTTCATATATTTGTAGGTTTCCTAATGAGCAGGGTATAGTGTAAGAGTAGGGGAAGCCGAAAAACTTTTAAAAAGTTAGTAAGCACATTCTCTAATGTACAGAATTCCAGAAATGTAATTGTAGAGCACTTCGGTAAAGCAGAAGTAGCTAGGCGGGTGAGGGCTGCTCTAGAGAATGGACTGACTGCACAGCTGTGGGCAGCTCAGAGCGTTTCCTCTGCTTGTTGGGAAGGTACTGAAGAACCCAGAACTTATACTTAGCTGTGCCCCTAGTTGGTTGTGAGGGGCGCTGGCTAGGTGTCAGCTGCTGCTTTTACTCATCTGTGGGTTTCCCCTCAGCCCAAGGGGCCTGTTAATGGGTGCTTGAGAAGCAGCAGCCCTAGTGATCCTGCTACCAAGCCTCAGATCAGCCCTTGACGGCCCCCCATCCTAGAGCTGCTCTCCTCCCTCCCCCATTAGACTTTGGGGGCCTTCGCTTCTTCCAGCATTGTGTTCCTCTTGTTTCCTTGGTTCCAGCTTCCCCTCTCAGGCCCACTCTTAACCCCTGTCTTCTGTTTCCTATTTTGTTTTCTCCTGCTACGGGCTTAATTAAGCCTGTGGGAGTATCCTTGGCATTTGAGTTGTCTGTCTACTAGTGAAAGCTTGCAGTTTTGAAACAAGGAAATGATCTTTGTACTTCAGTTTGTCTTTAAATGGAAAATCACTGCTCTTGGAAGCAAACGTTGTATTTAGTGCCCTGATAAATATCAGTTGTGTGGAAATATGTGTTGAATAGTTAAGTAGTTTTCCTTAATACCTTTAAAGCCTTTGTGTCTTTTGATATTAAGAGTTTTAAGTTTATCAGATAATGTTTACTGTTTTTGAATTTGAATAATTATTTTTTATTGCTTGTTTAATACATCATTACAAATTGAGTGTACAACTTTTTTTTTTGTCTGTTTTAGATGTAAGGCTACGAAAACTGGCTGGAGAAAAGGAAGAGCTACTTTCACAGGTAAAGGCTTTCTTCTCAGTGGAGGTGTTGTTAACTGTAACTGACTGAGTCATGTGGTAAAATGGTAGTGAACTAATGTACACCAGGAAAACATGTGCTATTTCAAATATCAGTACTCAAGTTAGATTTGAAGGATGCAAAGATAATTCCTATTTTACCTCTTTGTTTCCTAGTCTTTAAGAAAAACTTACAGGACACATAGTTTGAGGATGAAATAGTTCTGCCCTGCTCTGCCTCTTCCATTCTTACCCCTGACCATTCCTATTTTTTTTTTAAAGCTAATTCTTTTGGTGTATATTGTCCTTGTATATTTGTATATAAAATGCATATGCTGCTTCTTGATTGTTCTGTTTTGGGCATTCTCCATTGCCATCCCTCTGTGGAAGATGAGCATTTAGCTTTCTTTCATCCGGTGTCCCTACCACAGACGTACACTTCCCTTCCCCACATCCTTCTAATAAAAGAACTGTGTCATTCCAGTCTGTTTACGTTATTAGGGTTCTGTAAACACCACTCACAGTGGAGCCATGTAGCATCCTAGGATTGCCTTTCATCTCTTTCACAACTTTTTAGTTCCTCTAAAGTTAATATTGTGGTTTTTCTTTTCATTCGCTTGCTTTTCTATGTGTTTATTACTAGTTTAGCTGCAGACTTTCTAACATTAGTTTAAATCTAAGCTTAGTGTTTTCACATGCAGCAGATCCTCCCTCAGTTCCATCCTTTTGATTCTGAGAGCCTCTGACTCATCCCGTTCTGAGCTCCCTCGGTACAGAGGCATGTCTGCCCTTCATCGTCTGCTGGGATGTCCCCTACCTGTGGTTTAGGTTGGCTTCCCTTTTTGCAGTCTTTAATGCTTTCCTCTTTTTTCATTCATTCTCTTAATTTTGGTACATCCCCCAGTAACTTCCTGAGAAATGGGTATGTGGCTGTAAATTTTTCTTAACTTTGGAGGCCTGAAAATGTCTTCATACTGCCCTCTTACTTGATCTAACAGTTTGGGTACAGAATTCTGTGTTACAGTTGTTTCCTCTCCCTCTCCCTCTCCCTCTCCCTCGGTCTCTCCCTCTGTCTCTCCCTCTGTCTCTCCCTCCATCTCTCTTTCTCTCCCTACTTCTCCCTCTCTTTCCAAGAAATTGCTTCATTGTCTTCTGGCTTCCAATATGGCTGTTTAGAATTTCAAGGACATTTTGATTTTTGATCTTTTGTATGTGACCCCTATTCCCCCTCTCTGGAAGTTGTATCATACTCTTTGTCCCTAGTGTTCTGAAATTTCACAGTGATGTGGTTTGGAGTTTTCATGCATGGCATGGGCCCCTGTTGGTTCTAGGAATCCCTGTCCTTCAGTTATGGGAAAATTTCTTGAAGATTTCTCCCCATATTCTATGTTATATCTCTTTTGGAAACTCCTATTCAGTCATTCAGATGTTGAATGAGATTCCACTATTTAATGGACACAGGCATTTGGGATATTTCAAGGAATAAATTAGTTAAAAAAAAAAATAGTCCCTGCTCTAGTGGACCCTATATTATAGTGGAGACCAGGACAATAAACAACAAACATAATAAGTAAATTATATGCTATGTTGGAGGTTTGTGTGAATGCATTATTGTTTCTCCAGCCACATTTAGCTGCATTGGTGCAGGCTTTTACTAGGCAAGTATAAGACAGAGGAAGTGAGGGTGTGTGCAAGAGAGTGATGATGGACCTAGAGTTTAAACCAGGTAAGGATGTTTGAGGGGACATCCAGAAAGACATGATGGCACAGTGGAAAGAAGATGAGAGCAATGGGTTACAGGTGCCAGTGGGATTGAAGGATTTTTGGAGTCGGGGTCCAGAGAGAATGAGCTGGAAAGACCTGGAATCGTGGTTAGAAGAGAACATAGAGTCTACGGCCATGCCACCCTGAACACGCCCGATCCCGTCTGATCTCGGAAGCTAAGCAGGGTCAGGCCTGGTTAATACTTGGATGAGAGACCACCTAGGAAGACCAGGTGCTATAGGTGTAAAAAAAGAAGAGAACATGCATCAGAATTATGTGGGGATTGTAGGTATCTAATGATGACATATAGTACATGACTGTGGGAGTAAGTGGTTTAGGGCAAGAAGGGATAGATGGCAAGATCCTTGGGGAGGAGGTATTTTGGGAACTGAGACATCAGTTGTAGGAGAAATCCTCTACTTAGACATATTTTGAAATTGCCAAGAATTAAGATAGAAATAGCCTCAAGGGAGTGCGAGTCAGGAGCTAAAATGACGGAGAACGAATGGGATGATGGCAGTGAGGAAGGTCAGTTTACATAATTCGAAGAGATGAGATTAGGAAGTGGGAATTTTAGGGCGGATAGAGGGAGGACAGTTTGGCAGCAGCGGGGAAAGCGAGAGGACAGCTGCTGCGTTTTCAGGCCTGGTGGTAGGTGGGCCGTGGGAGGAAAACAGCCAGTGGTTTGGAGAACTGCAGAGGAAGGAAGCAGGGTTCGACGGGAGCACTAAGGTGAGGAGTGTCCAGAGAAGGGGTTGAGGGTGAGGGGCCTTTGCTGATGACAGAATGGCCGTCCAGAGGGCACGGCGAGGAGTTTCAGGCTTTGGGAAAGGTAAGAGGCGAAGACAGGGTAGGGGTTGTACGGAGCCTTTTGGGGAAGACTGCAGGAGAAGGAGGAGGACCCTTTTTGAGATGGACAATAAACAGGAATGATGCGGATAATGACATTAGTCCTGGTTTATGCAAGGCAGATGGTCACAATTCCCCATGTGTGTTAAAGGGCAGAGGTGTCCAGAAAACATGGATTTAGTTTTCACGCTGAGGCCTTCTCTGGACTCCTCTTGATGGAGTTAAGGACACAGTTGGGGAAGCCACCTGGAAGTCTCAGCATGCAGACTCACCCTTGAACCTTGATGAAGGATGAAGGACTTTTGGGAAGGCTTGGTCTCGGCGCCAGAGGTGCTCTGCTAGTGTGGAGGTGGGTGGGGTGGGTAGACATGCTCTGAATTGTGCTTGCTCTGATGATGAATTGTTTGTAGGCATCTGGGGAAACACGGCTGGTTCTGAAGGAGGGGACATGAAACCGCTTACGCCCTAACTTATTTCTTATTTCTTTCTTTATTATTTATTATTTCTCTCCTGTTTTTCCATCTCTTTTGCTCTACTTTTGGAAGGTTTTCTCAACTTTATCTTTTTAATACTTTGAGTCTCTATTCCTGCAGCCATTTCAAGGATGCAGATATTTTCACTTATCTTGGAGAATTTGATGTTGGTTGGTTTGTTTTCTGATGTTTTCTTCTGTCTGCAGTTTATTTCCTTCCTTCCAGATGCTCTTTTATGTATGTTTATTTGGTCTTCAGTTTAAGAGTGGAGAACTAAAAAGCTGATGAGCAGCTCTGAGCATACGGATGGGGCTCGTCCAAGTTTTTGTGAAGATTGATGTGGCTGGGTGTTTTGTTGGGAACCCTCAATATGGGAATGTTGGTCTTTTATTTTAGGCTAGTTGGAGAGTTCTAAAGATATCCTCCAGTCTCCCACCTGAGGGTCCAGGCCCAGCTGCCTGCATTCAGGAGTGGCTGCATTCAGCCTTCAGTACATATCTATTCACCTAATCTCCTTATTTTCCTTGTGTGGGACTCCTCTCTCCACTGAGCCTTATTGTTTTCCCAACCTAGAGTCTCTTTTAATTTTATTTTTTAGTTTCTTTATTTTGCAAATTAAAAAAAAAACAGCTTTATTAGAGTCTAACTGGTGTCAAATAAGCTGTACATACTAAAGTGTACAAATGTTAGTTTCTATTAATTTCCTAGGGCTGCCATGACAAAGTACCACAAACGGATTGACTTTTATCAACAGAAATGTATTGTCTCACAGTTCTGGAGAGTAGAGGTGCAAGGTCAAGGTATCAGCAGTGTTGGTTTCTTCTGAGGCTCGTGAAGAGAAATCTCTTTCATGCTTCTTTTCTAGCTTCTGGTGGTTTACTGGCCATCTTTCTCATCCCTTGGCTCATAGGTACCATTCTCTGCGTCTTCACATTGTCTTCCCTCTGTATGTGTCTGTCTCTTTACCTGGCATTCTTTTTATAAGGACACGAGCCATACTAGATTAGGGATCCTCCCTATTCCACTGTGACCTCATCTCAGCCTAACGAATTGCATCTGTAATGACTCTGTTTCTAGAGTCCTGGAGGTTGGGACTTCAGCATAATGAATTTGGGGGAGACACAATTCAGATCATAACATTACCTATGAAATGATCACCACAGTCAAGATGGTGAAAATATTCGTAACTCCCCCAGAGTGTCTGTGTCCTTTTGTAAACCTTCTTTCCTGCACCTCCCACTCTCCTTCTCCAGGCACCACTGATCTGCTTCTGTCACTATAGATTAGTTTATATTTTCTGGAATTTTAGATAATTGGAACACATATTTCACACAGCATACCTCTTTTCAGATTTAGCCATGTTGTTACATGTATCAGTAATACTTTCCCTTTCTATGCCTGGTAGTAATTCCATTTTATAGATGTACCACAGTTTGTTTGTCCTCCTGTTGATGGATATTTGGGTTATTTTTAGTTTTGATTATTATGAATGAGCTACTATGAACATCTTTTATTTTGGGTAAAATAAGGTAGACTTTGTAGCTAAACTCAAAAATGTATTTCCAATTATTTCTGTATACAGAAAAATTTCCAAATAAGAATATTTAACCTAACTCTAAAACAAAACAAAAATATCTAACTGCTCATAGAATTTCCATTTTTAATAAAAGGAACAAAAAATACTGAGAAGTGATGTTCAAAAACCTACAGAAATAATAAAACAGAGCTATTTTTAATAGGACACTGGGCCTAGTGCCCACTCCTTTGGGTATTTGTTCATAACAGTGCGTCCCCCATAATGGGCACGCAAGAACATCGTTCCGAGCGAGCGTTTTGGCTCACGAGGATCAGCCATGCCCTATGATGTGGCCGTTGGGCCAAGCTTCTGCTTCCTTTGGGGTCCTGGATCTTCCTGACGAGCCGTGTTCCTACTTCAGATTAGAAAACTGAAGCTGCAGCTGGAGGAAGAGCGGCAGAAGTGCTCCAGGAGTGACGGCACGGCAGGCGACCTGGCGGCACTGCAGAATGGCTCCGACTTGCAGTTCATCGAAATGCAGAGTATGTCCTGGGGGACAGGCCAGTCCCAGTCCGTGCGTAGGCCGTGTCCCAGGAGCGGACTGTAAGCCGGCTGCTAGCGTCTTGTAATTCATAGTAGTCAAGGAAAGCTGCGTCGCAGAGATTGGCTGGTCCTCCGTTAGTCCAGAAGAGCAGTCCTGGTCAGTGATGGGGCCAGCAGAAGCTCCTCCTCGCCTGTGTGCTTCAGGGGATAATGAGAGGACTTTCCCCCTGCTAGGTGAAGTGATTTCTAGAAACATTTTGCAAGTAGTGACATCCTGACAGTCCTCTTCTATACCTGTGTCAACATGAAGCTCAATGTAGCACCCCTTCTAGTTATATTTTTTCATGGAATTTGTTTTAGAATAATTGGAGGGATATATTTGGTACTAACTCACACTAATGTTGAGGAGTTTCTCAGAAGTTTTTTTGTTAATTCAATTAATTTTTATTAGATGGAATTTAAAACAAGGCCACAAAGTAAGCCTATTCGGTGTACCTGAATGATCCCAGTTTTTCTCCCTTTCTAATTTTGACCCCATGTTATTTTAAAATGCCTAATGTAGTCACAGTAATACCTACGGTAGGGAGAGTTCAGAAGCAATTCGTATATAGTTAGATACTGTATAACAGGGGTCCCCAAACCCTGTTACGGACCAGTACCAGTTTGTGGCCTGTTAGGAACCGGGCCTCACAGCAGGAGGTGAGGTGCGAGGGAGCAAGCGAAGCTTCGTCTTATCTGCAGCCGCTCCCCAGTGCTAGCATCACCGCCTCAGATCATCAGGTGTTAGATTTTCACAGGAACACTGGTTCCTGGTGCCAAAAAGGTTGGGGGCCGCAGCTATATAATTCACAGTTGGGAAGACTTTTATTTTTCCAATTCGAATACTGGTTTTTCTGATAACTTATTTTAAAATGTTGGTTATTCCATGCACATTTTCTCTAAATATTCTGAATTAGGCTAAATAGAAAAGACTTTTGGGATTAACGCTTATTATTAATGCCAACTCTTGAGGTTAATGTCATTTCCTTTATCGGATATCAGTAAAGACCCTTGTGATACCTCCTGGTGAATATTTTGTTGTAGAAATATCACTTTGACATAGAGGGTAGATGAAGACGGGGGCATGAAAAGGGGCAGGTTGACTAGTTAGGAGGCTGTGATGGCGAGCTGAATCAGCACAATGGCTATCAACAGTCTTAGAGAGGGAGCAGGGGATAGATTTGAAATAGATTGGCCTAAAGCAGCAAAATCAAAAGGAATCATATTAAGGGAGAATGTGTATGCACTTATGTGTGAACTAAAGAAAAGTACTAGCCAGAGCCCGTACATGAAGGTGAGCTGAGCAGGAGCAGGCTGGGCCTAGCTGGTAAAGACAAAAGTGGGCAGCTTCCCTGCACCGGAAGGGCTGGAAGGAACACTGCCTGGCTGTTGAGTAGGGTGTTTTGGAATGGAATATCAAAACATGTTAAATGGCTGACATGAAGGACTTACACTTTTGAAAACAGGAAGGCAAGGGTGGTTTGGAGAGCGAGAGAGCAGCAGCACATTTTGATAATAAATTGCTGGGATGAAGAATTAAAAACATCCTAAAGCTTCTGTTTTGGAGGCCAGGAATGGGGATTGCTCTCTGACTCCCAGAGGTGGCTTTTGAGGAGCGGGTTTTATAATTCCATTACTTTTAGGGTGACCGTAACTATCCAATTAGAATAGCCTTTTGCACTGAGATTTTAAAGGTAGTCATAACCTTAGTTATGTGGAACAACAGAAAAGTTCTCGGGTTATAATTGGTTTCTCTCTTATAAGCCTTATAATTCCTACCCTATAATCATTTCAGAGAGTGATTTTTGTTAAAATCGGCTTGCTGGAGGGATTTTTTGTTCTCCCTGTCATTTCTAAACATCTTTTTAAATGATTTAATTCTCAGGTCAAATATATATTTATTGATTTATAGCTCTACCCATATCACATTATCATGCTTTTAAAAAGCAAATATTTATTAAGCATATGCTATGTGCAAAGTACTTGGCTAGACACAGAGTAGATTCCAGAATGCTAAGACAGAGCCCCTCTCCTTACGTACATATGTGTTAAGAAAGTATGATAAATGTTAAAAAAGAGAGTACAAATAAAATGCAACAAGGGAAGACGTTACAGTTAACTAAGGAGAGTCATGAAGGAGGTGAAAATTTAGTGTAACCTTAAAGTCTACTTAAATCAGAGGGGAGAAGGGGACACTTGAGGCATAGAGAGCAAGAGGACTGGGAGGTGGGGGAGGCCAGGGCTGTGGCCAGGGAAACCGGAGGGCCCAGTGCTGTGGTCACAGAGGCTCCCTGGGCCACAGGGCTGCAGATAAGACTCGGCAACTGCTCAGTGTTCTACCTATACACACCATGGGGCGAATAGTGAATGTACTTCTAACTCCTCATCCAGGGGATGCTGTTGCAACACAAGTGCTAGAGCTTCTCATAGTATCCACAGTTCCAGAGCCTCTGCTGCCGGAGATGCTGTGCTTGCCCTGTGTGCATGTTTTGTCTTCTTAAACTGCATGGTCCTCTCCGGTGTTGCAGGGGGCGTCACTGCCTGAGATGATTCAGATGACTTTACCTGAGAGGTGATTCATTCATTCATTATTCTCTTCTGTTCTAGGAGATGCCAATAGACAAATTAGTGAATACAAGTTTAAGCTTTCAAAAGCAGAACAGGATATAACCACCTTAGAACAAAGTGTAAGTACTTCTATATGGTACCGAGTGATTTAAATTCCTTGAAAACACATCTGCTTCCTGCATCTTAGTGGCTAACCCCATGAGTGCCTGGGTTTCTTTGGGCTGCCTTTATAGTCGGATCTCTAGAAAAGCTCTATATTAAAAGCGGGAAAGTCAGCAGAGAACACCTGGCAGGGCACTTCAGCCTTCTGTTTTCTGTAGAAATGTAGAAAACTGTAGCTATAATTCTTATTGTAGATATTTCACGAGAATTCAAGATGATTGTAGTTTACAACAAAATGCCTTATGGTACATTTCAAAATGTCTAAAAACTTTTCCATTCAGTGAGTCTCCTCCTCCTGCGATGCTACTTTGGCGCGTAACAATATAGGCATCATAAAACTTAACATGGGAAATCTGGCTTATAATAACTATACAGCTGTAATCCGTTGGGGACATTCCTTGATTTATAAATAGCAGTTGGGCTCTGAGAGGACCTATGACTCACCCTAAGGGGACTTGTGTTAGATTACTTGGAATTTTAATGACATTGCATTTCCACCTTGGCTGCAAAAAAGTAGTGGTTCCCAGTGCCCATTACCAGAGACCCCTGTTCTCATATTTACAGATTAGTCGGCTCGAGGGACAGGTGCTCAGATACAAAACCGCTGCCGAGAATGCTGAGAAAGTGGAGGACGAACTGAAGGCGGAAAAGAGAAAGCTACAACGAGAGGTATTTGTTTTTATATGCTTCCTGGAATATAATCCTAAAAAGAAAAACTCCTCTGAAAATAATTCTTTGCTGTATAAGGAAGTTGGTCCTGGGTCCAATGTTAAGGAAACAGCAGTGGAGTCACTTGTTCTCCTGTTGGTTTTTGACCTGCACAGTGATTGCCATTTACTTTTGTGTTTTGGTCAGTTTGATAATAAGAAAAAGGATAGTTTTTATTTTCCTTTTAGATCAGGTCTGTTTCTCCAACTTCTTATGTCCTGTCCATGATTAATGCTCAGCGTCATTATTTAACCTCTAGCTGACAACACAATTTCAGCTGTGGGATGCTGTGCAAGGCCGTCAGTTAGCAGTGCTTCTGTTTCCCAAAAAGTTGAAAATCAAGTTCCTGGGTTTTCTTTCTGACCCTGTGAAGTGACTTGAGTTCTTCCTGTCTCCAGTTACGAACAGCATTGGACAAGATTGAGGAGATGGAGATGACCAACAGCCACCTGGCCAAGCGGCTGGAGAAGATGAAGGCCAACAGGACAGCACTTCTGGCCCAGCAATAGAGAAGCCACCCTACTGCCTGGGGGCTGCTTCTGGGTCCCCACCCAGAGGGACTGACTTTTTGTCCAATGACACAAAGCCTTTTCAGTACTGTTTGAGTTTTGTCATTAACATAGCCACCTTTGTATTTTATAATTTATGAGAGAATGAAACAGTTTTGAATCTTCATGGATGAACACTTTGGATTTTGTTTGTAGTTTGATTCTAGACTAAGAACTGGTCCATGATGTTTTTATTTTTTATTTCTATAATTTTAAAACCAAGTTTACTCACCATTTCCCCCCGGCTGCCTCAATGACTGGGCACTCGGAGGCCTTGGCCCGGGTTCTAGAGGACAGCGATTCTGTGAGTGCTGAGATACTTGCTGGAGACCTCAGAAAACACAAGTGCCTTCCCCACAGTGCAATTCAGACTTCAGCTCTCTCCAGTAGTCAAAAGACATTTACCCTTAATATCGGATCGCATTTATATTTTAGTGAAGAAGAGTTCACAGGTGGGGAATATATGTTTCATTCAAATTTATATGTTTGGAGGAAAAGCCTTTTTTGTAAAATATTTATATAAGAAAATGTTAGAAAAAGATATGGGGAGTGTATATAAAACTTGCTTTATTGCATGGGGCAGGGGAAGTCCGAGGCCTAACACTCTTAGAGTAAGAGCAGGGTCCTTAGTCTTCAACATCAGCTGTGCTGTATCTAGTAAAGTATTTCATCTGCTGCTGCTTTGTGGAATGAAACCTCAGACAAGCCCAGTGGGGAGGAGGGCAGGGCAGGCAGGTGGGAAATCTGCCTGAAGATTCTATTAAATACACCCTTTTGCTGACCACAGTTGGCTACTGGCACATTCATTTTGTTAGCGGAGCCTTTAAAGCAAATCATGGCAACCATGCCCTCTTACCTTGCTTCTCTTCTCTCCTAAGGAAAAATAATCGAATATAGAACTTTTCAAGAACTTTCATTTCATCTCTAAAAGTACCCAGTTCAAGAGGTTTTTATCATCGAGTGTAGCCACTTTGCAGCATTTGTGATTCTCTTTTGCTCTCAGAATCAAGGTGATTTTGTAGAAAATGATTATTGTATCTTCAGTGTGTTTACACAGAAAAAATATTGAGGAAAGTCTCATGAAACAAAGTCACATAAGAATAAATTAGACCAGAAACTAGATAAAATGAACTCAAATGTGAATAAAACCTCTAATAATTATTCCCTTCTATAGATGATTTCCTACAGATTTTCTTTCTAGTAGTAATAAACACAGTTATTTGTGTAGGAGTAGGGTGGGAGGAGCGGCATGTCTGAAATAGATTGATCCTAGAATCCTGCAGCTGGAACCAATACACTGTGTGATCCAGCCCTAGAGGCCTTGGAACCCCTCTTCCTCTTCGCCCGTGGTCACTCAGCCTGCGTCCCTCCCGGGCTCCTGGACTCTCACTTCTGAGATGCCCTGGTCTACCTTTTGGAAGTTCTAAGTGTTAGAACCTGATCTTGCCTCTTTTGTGGCACAAAAAATATGTCTCTGTCTGTTGTCTCAGTCTTTTCCACATGGAATGGCTCCACTTCTTCATAAGATAGTTTTCTGTTCTTTTCAACAGAACTTTCTTCATTTGAGTCTTGAAATCTGGACTTTACCTCTAAACTATATGCATTCTTCCTCCCTGTGCACACTGCACATTTGTTTCTATTAATGCAGGTTAGTATTAAAGTAGCTTATTTTAATGGCACTTTAAGTTTGTATTTTTACATCATTCTTCAAATAAGAATACCTAGAGCTTTCTTTATCTTGAGCTGGTAGTAGTCATAATGCATTAACAAAGTGGGCTACCTTAAAAAAACTCATATTGGACAAGGACTACTTTCTCCTCCCAAGTCGTTTTTTTAATAAAGAATAAATTCATTACTCTTCGGTTACTGAAGGTATTAAGATTATAAATTTAGCTTTCTCCATAGGCAGTGTCATCAGAGCCTCTAATATGTTCAGGACCTCTTTTAAAAGGCACCTGAACTAACATATCTATCACATGATCTATGAAATTTTTAAGCACTTTTTGGAATTCTTATCAGATGCTCAGGGGGCTTTCAAATTGCTTTTGGGATTCTTCAACACAATCAGATATATACTAAGTAAAAATCAATCTAGAAAAACTTTCAAGTTTAATGAAGTTAAAATAAGAAATCAAGTTTGACACATTGGACAATTTATTTAGTCAACTCACCATGCATATGGAGTGCTACTAGTTAGTGTGAGACTTCAACCTTAAGACCTACCAGCATCAGGATACAAAGGAAGAAGAACACACGCAGAGTCCACAAATGACCATATTTAACACCTCTCAAAGACTTTGTATAGGTCGGGCAGGTTGGCAAGCTGCAGGATATTTCCATCTTCCGTGAAATGTTTAGGAGGCAGAAGATGTGAGCGGAAGGCTTTATAGACAATGTGCTCCACAGTCCACTTCCAGGGGTTTGCAGTTGAGCCAGACATTTCACTCTGGAAGACATGTTTGATGTCATAAACTTCCCCGTGTGCATCCCAACGTACACTGGCTGACATGCACTGGGCTGGGAAAGTCTCGGTAGCTTGTAATGGCCTGCACTCCCTCATGCTTGTGAAGCAACCTCTCTGGGCCGGCCTCCCAGGGAGCCTATCGGCCTGAACATGAGAGACGAGATGGGGGAAAAGAAGGAAGCCACAGCTCTCATGAGACCTTCTCCCCTGGAACCAAGTTCCCATGCAGGGAGAAGGAGTTTGTTTTGGCAGGATCTAATATAACGTCTGATCCTGACTGTGATGTTCAGATAGCACCACTAAATTTGGGGGTCTTCACGTAGCCCTGTTTTCAAAAAGCTCCACAGGTAAGAAATGAAAACAATGAGGACTATTGTGCTCCGCCCTTCCTCTCCTACATCTGAGCCTTAGCTGTCTCATGGACGAGAAAATGTTCTCATCCATCCTTTTCTTGAAGTAGATTTTCCCAGTGAAATGCCATACTCTCAGCACAGTTTGGTAAATGTGCTGCCTTACCTCCTCCACTGGCCTGATATAGTCCCCAGGGGCTCTGGCCAACAGGACCTAGGACTGAATCTCTGCTCCAACACCTACAGGCTCTGGGAATCCTTGTGCATGCCACCTGTCCTTTCGTTTCCTCACTTGTGAAATGAGTGAATCACTTGACCTCAGAGGATGACTGTAAGTAATCACCAAGTGTGGTTTTGGATGTAAGGTTGCTACCTTTAATTCTTAAGACTATTTCAATCCCCACAGCCCCCACCCAACCAAACCCTCTGAAATAGTTGTTGATTGAAAAGCACTGTCATCTGACTGGAAAGTGACGAGGGAGCATAAGGACCCCAGGCCCTTTTTGCATCAAGCTGACCCTCCATAAGAAAAGCTGGCGTCTGACATCACTCAGTCCAGTTCCGTTTTCTTAGGAAAGCAGTGGTCGGGTGTAAAATAAGGCAAAAGCTAAAAGACACTGGGGAGACTGGCCCATAACCTGAGGACTGTGGCTACACTTAAGGACTAACACTGGGAGATAGCACCCACTGGCTCTGGACAATCTAACTCAACCTCCCATCTCTTAACTGTGATGGCTTGTGTTTTTATAGTTGACAGTTAGTGGGATTACTCTAACTGATCTCCAGCAGAAGAAAAAACTCACGAATAAAAGCTGACCATTGTGTTTAAACCTTATGTGCAATGAAATCCTGGGAACTTAGAGATGGGCATGTTTCATCTAAAGGTGGTATGAGGGCCACCTGGGTGCCAACATGCACCTGCACAGTACCTGCTGGCCTGAAAGCGTCGACTCCTCAGATATGTACTGCTTCCGGATGGAGTAAAACATAGCACATTCTTTACTGAGGCTTTCAAAACATTCCTTTTCTTCGTCCCAGTTCACCTGATCCAAAGAGAATTCAAAACCTCAACATATGTATGTGCTTTAAACACACTTCATTCTAAATGGAGATCACATGACTTTAAAACTATATGTGACATTTTATGCATTAAAGCTGTAAATTGGAACTGCTGAATATTGTTTACGGGTAGATGGGGATGGGAGGGAGCCTTTAGGTATTTTACCCTTTCCACCTTTATCATTCCAAGTAAAGGTGGGGCCCTGTGCCTCCCACCCCCAGCACCCACGTACTTGTTAATGGCTCGATCACTTGCCTCAGTGGCTAGTCGAAGAATGAAGATAGGCAGACCCTCTAATGGGGGCACATAGTTGTCGATCAGAAGGGGTAATCCAATCAGGTTCCCTTCCTGCTTGCAGAAAAAAAGGTCAAGACGAGGGGACAAGAAATAATGCTGTTACAGTTTAAATAAATTCCATTTCCACAGACTCTCCTCAAGGTCTTGACTATCCTCATACCTGTCATTCTGGTGACCAGGTGCATGACTGGGCTACACACTGGGGACAGGAGAGCTAAGCACTTAAAAGAGCTTTTTTGTCCTGACATGTAGCAGAACAACCTTTCCTTCAGATGTGCTCACCAACCAAAGAACATATCAAGAATGAAAACCCCAAAGATCAAGGGGTAAGAGGAGAGTGCGTGGCTCAGCAGCGTTGCATTCACTGTGGCCCACAGGGGCTGTGGGATTCAGCCCTCCCTCCTGCCTGCGTCCTTCACCCGTGGAACAGGAATAGGCACGAATGGGTGATAAAACTGTTGTGTAACTAGAAATGCAAAAGTCAAGTCTCCTCCTGATCTTGGACCAACTACAGAACTCAATTCTTATCTGAAGAATACAAGAGACATAAAAATGGCTGTCACACACCTCATCAATTTCCAAAGAGAAGTAGTCTGCGAGCATCTCAGTCTTCTTTTTCAGAAACTCAACTATGTATTCGGCAAGTCCTTCCTTGGGGCCATCTTCCTCTGTCCAGCCACTCTCGGGACTGTCTAGAGCGAGCATGGCGAGGTCAAAGAGTGGTGCCGGCTCCTGGGGAGCAGCAAGAACATTAGGCAGCAAGCGTTAACAGGGCACCCAAATGAAGCCTGAGCTCCCACGAGACTAGTGTCAGGAAAGCCACAAAACCATGACCACAGCAGGAGGTGGAAACCACCAATCTAACACTTCGCACAGAAACAACAAAACACACCACAAAACCTCTTTCTCCTCACCCATGGCCCTTACAGCAGAGAAGATGTGACAGACAGACAACCCACTGAAGAGGTGCGATGGGTGAGGCTGTGAGGAGGCACTTTCTTTCTGTGTAGCTTTAAGGACTCCACTTTCTTTCACATTTATAGAAAATCACCAAGCAGATCATTCATTTCTTTCTATTGCCTTATCCATAACTAAAGCAAGGGGAGGGTGAATAAGTTAAACAGAATGACATTTCAAGTAAATTATCTGATTAGGAAAAAGACTGAAATCTATTGTTAAAAATAAGATACCTAAATTTTCTTCCATTTCTCTCTTTCTGACATGGTTACTACTGTGGTCACACATTTTCCCTTTACATGTTACAAACCCATAGTACACTATTCTTATTTTTTCATAATATTTTTCAATTATTCAAAAGGACCTAATAATCCTAAATGTTTATACACTCAATAACAGAGTTTTAAAATATGAAGGATAAAACTAACAGAACTGCAAAGAGAAACAGACAAGTTCACAATTATAGCTGGAGGTTTTCATACCCCTTTCTCAATAACTGACAGAACAAGTAGACAAAAAACCAGGACAAAGATTTGAGCGTCACTATCAACTGATATATTTGCCATTTATAGAACATTCTACTCAACAAGACCAGAAGACAAATTCTTTCCAAGTGCACATGAGACATTTATCAACATAGACCGTACTCTGGGCCATAAGACATCTCGACAAGTGTAAAAGGATTCAAATATGTTCTCTGACCAAATGGTAGAAATCAATAACAAAATCTCTAGAAAATCCTCAGTAATCAGAAACTAAATAACATATTTCTAAATAACCTGAGGGTCAAAAAAACAAAAACAAAAACAAGAAAACAAAAACAAAAAAAAGGAAAATTATAGAGTATTTTGAACTGAATGGAAATAAAAACAACTTATCAGAATTTGTGGGAAGCTGCTAAAGCAGGACTTAGAGGAAATTTATAGCACTTAACACCTATCTTAGAAAAGAAAGTTGCAAACCAGGGACCTCATCAGCTTCTACCATGAGGAATGTGAAACAGAAGAACAAATTAAACCTAAAATAAGTAGAAGAAAGGAAAGTTGAAGAGCAGATATCAATGAAATAATCAAAAAAAGAAAAATCAATTAACTAAAAGTCAGTTCTTTGGGATTAAGAAAACTGACAAACCTCTAGCCAACTGATGAAGTAAAAAGAGAATATGAATGATCAAGAATAGGAATGAGAGAGGTTATTTCACTACAGATCTACAGAAATTCAAAGAATAATAAATATTATAAACAACTTCAAGCCAACGAATTCGAAAACCTAAACAAACAAATTCTTTGAAAGAAAAAAGTACCAAAGCTGATTTGAGAAGAAAAAGTTAACCTGAATAGATCTCTATCTACGAAAGAAATTGAATTTTTAGTTAAAAACCTCCCTCCTCAAAAAGCTCCAGACTCAAATGGCTTCACTGGTGAATTCTACCAAATATTTAAGGAATAAACACCAATTCTACACAATCTATCGGAAGACAGAAAAGGAGGGACTACTGACCATCTCATTCTGTGAGACCAGATTACCCTGATACCAAAACCTGACAAAGATAGTACAAGAAAACTACAAACCAATACTGTAATTCATGACCACAGATGTAAGAATCATAAACAAAATTTTAGCAAATCAATTCCAATAATATAAAAAGGATAATACATTAGATCAGGTACAAGCAAGGTTCATCCCAGGAATGCAAGACTGGTTTAATATATGAAAACCAATAATAACTCACTACGTTAACAAACTAAAAAAGACATACCATATATTTTAACAGATACAGAAAAAGCAGGTGAAAAAAATTCAACATCCATTCTTGAATAAAAATTCTAAGCAAATACAACTTCATACGGGGCAGCTACAGAAAAACCTCTACCTACAGCAGAAAGCATAGTTAACGGTGAAAGACTAAATGCTTGCTCTCTAAGACCAGGAACAAGAGAAGGATTTTCATTCTCGCCACTTTATTCCACATTCTACTAAGGTTCTAGCCAGTGCAATCAAGTGAGAGAAAGAAAAAAAAGGCATCCAGATTAGACTGGACAGAAGAAATAAAACTTTCTTTATTCACAGATGCTATGATCATCTATGTAGAAAATCTGATGAAATCTATAAAAAAGTTACTAGAATAAGTGAGTTTAATGAGGTGCAAGATACACGATCAATGTACTAAAACACCTGTATTTCTATATACTAGCAACTAACAATTGGAAATTTTTTAAAAATGCCATTTACAATAGCATCGAAAATGTGAAATACTAAGGGATAAATCTAACAAAAGATTTTCTGGGCGGGGGGGATGAGGGGGAAAAAAAAGATTTTTCTCTCCAAACTGATCTATAGATTCAAAGCAATCCCAATAAAAATTCCAGAAGGCATTTTTGTAGAGTATGGCACACATAAAAAAGAAAATATGAAATTACATAAATATGTAGTATGATATTAATTCTAAAATTAGGCAATTAAAAAGTCTTTGAAGAAATGGACTAAAGATGTTGGTTGGGATTGTGTTTAGGTCATGGACTTTAGAGAACATTTATTTCTATTTTTATCTCTAAGTTTTCTTAAGTAGATATACTAATTTCTATAATAATTAATAAACATTTGTTTAAGCTGGCTACCAAATGACTGTTCTGCTTTATATAAAACTATTATCATTAAAGATACCTCTGTATGTAAATCATAATAAAGAAACTATCCTAAGCATACTTAGAAAAATTTAATATATTACAACTAAGGTAAAACTATTCTATTCAGAAATAACCAGTTGTTGAAATTTCTGAAATGAGAAGCAGGAAATAAACTTACCGATAACCTCAGAACACCAAAATTGGCAAAATCATAAATGAGTATCTGGTAGAACAGCTCTTCACTGAAAATAAAAATGAAGTGACTTGAAGGAAAAGCTGAATCCACACAATAGAGCCCAGCAGCAGGGGCAAAGGGAGAATTAAGCCCCGGAACACGGGCGGGACGCAGAGATGGTCCTGCCCTGCTGCGGGGCTGTTTTACAGTCTACCCACATGGCCTTTCCCCCAAAGAGCTGGGTTCCGGCCTGAGGTGAAGCCAGGGCTCGGGATGGCTGCTCCCCCGCACCAAATTCAAGTGCAAAGACTAGGTCTGCCTCATTACCCCCGCTCTGTCCTCACTCTTCTGGTGCTATGAAAGGCTTCTGACACTCTGTAATGAAATTTAAGTTTTTATTTGCTTGCTTTTTTCCCACTTAGAATCCTACAAATCCCATTTTTTATGACTCACCATTAAAAGTGATATGGAATGTGGAGGAGGGCAGGGAGACCCCCTAAAGAGTCAGGAGTGGACACATGGCAGAATGAGACTGTGCTGCCTACATGCTTTAGGATGCAGCACTGGCTGGCAACATTCCAAAAGCAGCCGGTATGTATAGAATATACTGAACTACTCACAAAAATACAGAATTAAAATAAATGCTACTTTATAGTTTTTAATGCAATTTGAATGATACAGATCTTGTTTAAAGGCGTTTTTTTTCATTTTGTCAAAGTAGACAAAGCATCTGCCTGCATTACAGTGGGGGAAACTGAGGCACCCAGAGAGTAACTGACTTGTCTCAGGTCAGAGTAAGTAAAGTGGGATATGAAGGAGTTGAATCTAGATACTGCACTCCGAACTTGGTCTCTCTCTGCGTTTCTTTACCTTCTCACTGGGAAACCATTCACATCAATGGCTGAAATTCTGGATTCTTAACTGTGAAATGAAAGAACCTGAACAAAACTGTGATTTGGAGGCTTGGAAATCTTGTACTTAGATGTGATGGGGAAAAAAACAGAGAGCGTAGAATTCCTAACAAGTTAAAACGAGTCAGCTCACTGTACAAGCCCGAGGACCCTCAAGGACAATGGGCCCTGAACAGGGCTGCGCCAAAAGGTTTCCAAGCCCAGGAGGCATGAGTGCCGAACGTCAGAGGAGGTACGTGCGCCAAGGGCGAGCTGCCGGGCTGGGGCTGTTGCTAGGTTAGGGAGCTTGACCAGGTTTGTATCTCGTGGGCCAACTCCAAGCAACACATAGTGGCTGCCCCACTCACGGGGCCAAGCAGCGCTATGAGGCCACAGCAGCACTTAGTGGAAAAGAGTCCCACGATGGACAAGTGATGTCTCATAGATGGAAAGGGGCAGCTCCCTCCCAACTGTACTACCAATCTGAGAACATATTTGATACAGGTTCTTGACTTAGCAGGAGTCATCCACCAAGGTCCCTGGAAACAATCAATAGAAATGTTACTGGCTATGCACCGGGCAGATGGCACTACTGGGATCACCCTTCCCTTGCTCATCAATCCCACTGGGTTATTTGGTGGCTAGAGTAAGCTTGTGCCATATTCCTGAGGCTAGGAGGA
Organism: Eidolon dupreanum; assembly: GCA_028627145.1. Taxonomy (NCBI): domain Eukaryota; kingdom Metazoa; phylum Chordata; class Mammalia; order Chiroptera; family Pteropodidae; genus Eidolon; species Eidolon dupreanum. The sequence goes on along the minus strand of CM053507.1, from coordinate 142,682,670 downwards.
AGGAGGCATCAGGTCTTCTTTCTCTTGCATCCCTGACAGTACCCTGTTGCATGCAACAAATGCTAGAATCCTCTACCAGCATTAAGCTCTTGACACCTGGTTCACAGCAACCAACATTAACTGAGCACTGAGCACCGACCAAACACTAAGCTTCTCCTGTCATATCTCATCCTCACAAAACTCTGCAAGTTTATCCCAATTTACAGATGAGAAAACGGAGACACAGTTTTGGAAAGAAACTTGTCCATGGTCACGTCAACTGTAAATAGTTGAGCCTGGATCTGAAACCACATCTGTCTGACTACAAAGCCCGGGCCCTTTCCGACTCCAGCAAGCCGCTCTGCTTTTTGTGCCTGTGCCTCCTGGACCATTCTACTAGTAGGTCTGCTCTTTTCATGTGCTCACTGATTTACCTAAGTTTGGTGGTATTGAGAAGGTACAACTTGGTCTGATGCTGTGCCAAGGCCCACTGAGGATTCACACAGCCCACAAACGAGTGGTTATGCAGCATCTCCCGGAGAGCTGGAAAACAGAAAAACAGGTAAGTAATGGCATCCCACCAAAACCTCTTTGCAGCCCAAAGTACCAAGCACCAGAACTAGAGACAACAAGCAAAGATGCCTGAACTAAACCTCTTGCTGAAAACAAAAATGAATGAGGAATAAAACATAACTAATTTTTTAAAATGCAACAAGGAACTACCAAAAGATTTAGGAATACTCAAAAATCACAATCTAAGACAAAGCAGGAAGCCAGAGAAATAATGAGAGCTCTGAAGCCAGCTTTATCCAAAGACACCAGAGGAACCTCAGGAATCATGAACCTTAGTTTTTGCAGGCTCTGAGGTATGGAGAAAGAAAACCAGAAGCCTAGGAATGGTTTTAAATGGGGAGTCTAACAGGAGCCCACTTCTCCAAGACTTAAAGCTAAGATCCCAAGGGCTGCATCCTCACTGTGAAGGACAAGAGCCACTAACATGCCCCATGCCCATGTGCTTCCCCCTCAAAGGGCAGTGAGCAAAACTGCCCACCAACCTCAAACCCTGGTGTTGGGAGTAAAGAAAAAACTGCAGCCCTGAGAATTTGTGATCATAAGCTGGTCTTTGCAAGCTTTCGCAGCCAGGAATTAACACTAAGCAGGTTCCCTGAAGTGCAGATTTTAGTTTAAACTGATTCTAGGGCTGACTGACTGTTCCTCCAGGTCCCTGATAGAATCAAAGGCAAATTCCTTCTGGAGAAATTCATCTTTGATCCAGGCTTCAAACTATTCCCCACAGATAAAAGTACCAGGAACTTGTAGTCAAAAATTGTAAAACACACAAAGAAACAAGGCACCAAGAATTTGAATGCAGAAGAAATCATGACATCTTATCTGCAAAGGTTTCAGAGCCTGGAAATATCAGCGAAGAAGATAAGGTAAGTATGTTCGGTATGCTTAAGAGGTATTAAAACAATAAACAGCAAGGGACTATCAAAAATGATGGATGAGAGTTCCAAAAGAACCAAGTAAAATTTCTAAAACTGAAAAATATAATAGTTGAAATTAAAAATCAAAACAGACTTAACACATTAGACAAAGTTGGCAAGGTAATTAACTGGAAGGTCGATCTAAAGAAATTATCCAGAATATAGCGCAGAAAGACAAAGAGATGGAAATTAGAAGTGATGAAAGACACTAAGCCTCAGCTTCTACGAAGCCCAACAAAATCCATAACTGGCACCCAGCGATATTGTAGGAAACTATAGCAGCGAGATCTCAAAAGCACTCAGAGACATAAAGTGATAAAACATAAGGTTGATAGCTAGCTGAATTTTTAATAGCAACAGCAGAAGCCAAGAAAATGATAGTTACCCCTTCAAAAAAAAAAAAAAATGCTGATCTTGAAATTTAAACCCAACCAAAAAACTTTTCGAAATACGGATGAATTAGACAAAGCAAAACTCAGTTTGTCACCCAAGGATGGATGAGCTTAGGGCAGACCACGAAAGGTCAGAGGGAAAAAATTATTAACAAATATTATTTGCTAAATCCAAAGAAATTGACAATAGCAATGTATTATGAAAAAAACCCCAGATATTTACATGAAAAATGTGAATCTAACACCATACACCAAAGATGAATTCCACATGGAATAGAAATTTAAGCATACGCATTTTAGGAGACAATACAAGGGCATTTATTTAATTATCCTAGAGTTACGAAGAATTTCTTGAGTAAGATAAAAAAGCCAACCTTTAAACAATTCATAAAATCTGCCTACATTAAATTTAAGAATTTCTGTTCAAAAAACAAGTGTTCATTAAAAAAAAAATTACCAGATGAGTCCTAAACTGGGGGAAGATACTCCCATGTAACTGATTACCATCTAGGATATATATAGAACTCCTAAAATCAGTTAGAAAAGACCAAAAATGGGCAAAAAACCTGAACAGGTTCTTAATAGAAGAGGATATATTCTTACTCAACTTTATCAGTAACTAGGGAAATCCAAATAAAAACCACCACCAGACACCATTTCACGAACAACAAACTAAAAAGTCTGACAATATCAAACTATGGAGAAAAAGTGAAGCAAATGCAACTTCTTCGCATTGTTGGTGGGACTGTTCATGTATCCGACCTCCATGGAAAACAATTTGTCATTTTATGACCCAGCACTAACTCTCCTAAGTATATACCTTTCAACAGACCTCCCCAACCAGTGTGTGTGTGCCAAGCTCTTGATCCCCTTACATGCGGGAAAAGGGACGCGGTGGGAGGCAGGGAGGAGGCCAGATGAGTGCTCCAATGGCCTCCAACAGCAGAATGAATGAACAAACATGCAGTATAGCCACAAAGTGGAATCTATCACACAGGAAAAGTAAACCAGAGCATAAGATGAATGAATTTTAGGAATACACACACACACACACACACCCCCCTAAGATTCATATATGTATACATATGAATTCACAAAATATATCAGAAACATAGAGTATAATTGCATTTATATAAAATTTAAAACTTAGAAAACTTGGTAAGTTTTTAAGGGCTGCAAATATGGGTGGTACAACTATAATAGAAAGAAACAAAATAATCATCATAAAATTTTGGTCTAGTTACCCGTAAAGGAGAAGAGACGGGGATGGGACAGGGAAGGATAGAAGAGCTTCAGAGACGATGGCACTGTTCTGTTTCTCTACGCATGTGTTCATCTGTTTCCTTCTGCAGACCCTACATATATTTTACAAATATGATTTTGCATTTACTAATCTATCTGTGTGTGTGTGTGTGTGTGTGTGTGTGTTTTCTGAATGAATGAAAGAAGTAAAAACGCTACCACCATAATGGGGGCTGGGGAATGAGGGGCTGGAGACAACAGGGCAAGGGTCTTGGGGACAGCAGTAAGCCAGTACGTGACATTTTTACTATACTTTTTTTTAAAGCCTGGGCACCATAAGTGAGTTCTCACGTTGTTACATAAGTTCTGCAACACTCCCTGCTCCCCCCATAAAAAGGAGCCTATTTCTTCATTTTTAGAATAAGTATTCCCCTCTGTTCCCACTGGAAACTCAATGTCTCTGCAGGATGTTCTGCGTAGGCGGAAAATGATTATTTTAAAAGCTGGAGAACATCAAATAATGTTGAATAATGAGGCACTGGAGGAAAGAGAAAGCAGTGTGATCCGCTGGAAAAGGGTCACAGCTTTTTCCGTGCAGACCTGTCATGCAGCGCTCTGCCGCCTCCACAGCTACTGGAGTGCGGCCGGGCCAGCGGGGGAGGGAGGAGGCATCTGCTCACCGGCCCGGGCTTCCAGAGTTGCTCTTTCAGCCAGGCAGCAAGTTAACCAAGACAGGCAGGGCTTTGTGAGGACCTGGACCTCTTCACAGCCTCTTATCAGGACTTCGAAGACCCGTGGTTCATTCCTCCCCTGCATATCCGCACAGCACTGGAACTCTGTGGGCATTCCCTGCCATTCCGCCAGCAGCAAAATGGGACGAAATCCTGTGCTTCGAAGCCAGGCTACACATCCGAGTTCACAAAGGAGGCCTTGGGTCCCAGCAGGCTTTTCCAGAAAGCAGCAAGTAAAGCCAAACCCCAGACCAGGGTGATCAGTCCTCTAGTTCCTGGCAGCCATCTGCAGACTAGAAGCTCCACATGCCCTGCTGGACTGCCTGACAGCAGCCCCCGGGCGCCAGCAGCTTTGGCTGTCGCCTGAGATGATCAAGAAGCACCCCCAGGCAGACTCACCCGGGCTCCCGCTGTTACAGTATCATTCTACCTTATGCTGCAGCCAGTTGTTTACCCGACAATCCCCACAACACTGTGGCACGTGAACGCGGGGTCATGGCTCATCTGTGTCATGTTCTGCCTCAGGGCTCGGCAGGGCACGTTCTGTACCAAGAAGATAGATACTGGACAAATGTCTGCTGAATGGATTTCATGTACAAAGAAACAGTCGTCTGGTGACAAACAATATCAGTTTGTACATTTAGACTCAGGACTGTTTACCAAAGACCAAGAAAATAAATCAAAATTGTGGATAAAATGTTAAGCACACTTTGATATTAAAATGACAGCAAATAACTTAGGACATTCCTTATCCTCATTAATTGACAGACCAAAATTATGGGAGCAGCAACAAGTTCAATCACCACTAATCCGAGATGAGCCCGATTCCATGGAACGCCTGACGGGAGCGTGGCCCAAAATTAATCTCACTTGTTGGTCTGAAGTGTGCCCACCAGGAATGGGTAATTTCAGCAGATGCAAGAGAGTTGTCTGCCTGAGAGTTCAACTTTGACTTTTCTTCAAAATAAAGATTCTAGGGCTTCCCTTTCCAGGCTGCCCCCTTCAATCATTTACTCACTCCTTACTGAGCAAATGCCACATGCCAGGCACTGCGCTGGGCACCAAGGCTGAGGCAGTGAGCTCAACAGACAAGACCCCTGCACGGACACGCAATACACTGATGAAATAACCACGCGGGTAAGTGCAACTGAGAAGCTGTCACAAGGAAAGTACCTCTTACTTCTTTCCTGGGCCAGGGGCACAAGTCTATGGTGGAGTAGCCAGGCCCTTGGGCTATTAAGGTGAGTGGCCCACCTCACCTACTCTGAGTTTCAGAGAAATCCTTGCACAGCATTCAACTCAAAGACAGCAAGGTTCTCCTGCCTATAGCTATGCTTGGAAACCAAGTGCCAGAGTGCAGGACCTAAGGCGGAGGTCCCTTCCCCTGAACAGAGGCTTGAAGCTTGAAGAGCACGTGCATGGTATCTCGGGTGTTCATCACAACAGCCCAGGAAGGGCTGCTGTAGCAGCTTCATTTTACAGAGCAGGAAAATGATGCCCCAAAAGGTGAACAGATTTCCAACTGGCTCGGAACGGTGCAGCTGGCAGAAACTTCCGCAGAGCTCTTCTGGCTCCAAAGGAAGTGCTCCCTCCACACCCTCAGTGCAGACAGCTGCTCCCTCCACAAGACCCTACACCAGCCGCAGTGTCCGGGATCAGAACCACACGGTGTGCCTGTCCTGCACAGCCAGGTGATCTAGTTTGGCATCTAAATATTGGGCTGGCCTCCCTGAGTGCAGGCCGTGCGGGAACAAGCCACCCTCAACAAGGCAGGTACCGGGGATGTTCAAGCTAATCTGTCCTCTCCACCAACTTCCATTCCATTTCCTCCCCTTTAAAACAGAGACGACGGCATATGCTTTCTCTCTTATAAGACTATTCTAGAATTAAATGAGATCACATCTATGAACATACAACTTTAGAAGATTTAGATTCATCATCTTAGCCTCAGCAATGAACTCCAAACCTGATGACATGACATAGGCTATTTTTATATTGCACTGAAAATAGTTTGCACCTATTCAGAAACTAATTGAAATTATAACTTAAAATAGCCTGATTTGCATAAGGGAGACAAAACCTTAAAGACTGAGCAAATTCCAAATCTGAGGAAGTTTGTCCATTAAAACTACTGTGAGGAAGACTGCTAAATAAATCAAGTAACAGCCCACCTTTCTTATTTTAAATGGTTTTAAAAGCTCTCGGCTTGAGAGCCAATAACAGAGGGAAAGAGCAACCAGAAAAAATCTTCATGGAAACAAAAATCAGAAGTCAACCAGCAGCTACTTCCACAACTGGCAAGACCTTAGTCACAGGAAGTTTTTACCCTTCCCAGTGGTAGAGACACTCACATTTTCCCCCACATGCAGACAAAGGCCCAGAGTGCTAAGAAAAGAGAATGAGCAAGGAAGGCAAATTAAGGCCTTCCTGAACTCAGTCAAACAAGTGGTGACTGAGACAGAGAAAATATAAGAGGCCGCTGTTCTAGAAGGTTAAGAATTAGCGGGAAATGCACCCAACTGCTCCTCAGCTACCCATTTCCTTTAAAATAAACCCAGGTTGTCATACTTACTCTGTAACAAGTGATTTACTTACATTTTATCTCTAATCAGTACAATAATCTTTAAGGGTAAAATTAATCTCATTTTGCAGATGAGGAAAAACTGAGGCACAGAAAGGTTAGGTCATGAGTCTGCGGTGACATGAAAGTGGCAGTACCCCCAAAGTCTGCGTACCTTCAGCAACAGCACAGGATTAGAGTTTTGCTGATCGTTATGCTGCTTTAAACTAAGCAACAAACTGACAGTTATTTAAATGGCAGCTTTACTCTCACTCCCATGGTTTAATGAGAATACTGATTGATTCTAATTAAAACCAGAGACTTTTTTTTTCCCCATCTCTCTTAGTTGAAAATTGTCTTAAGCTGCTGCTGCTGTGGCTTAGTAAAGGAATGGAGGTTTGCTTAGCATACTGCCATGGCCATCTTAACTTGAATATTTTCTGCATTTCCAAAAACTGAATAGTACCAGTTCAGGCCCTTGGAGCCCCCAAGAGACCTTGGCACTTACGTACTCTCATGTCCCCGCTCATTAATTTCTTCCTGGAGAGTCAGAACACTGGTGAGGTTAATGATTCTTCGACGGGGGGTACAAGCTGCTGTCATTTCCTTTCGGGACTCGTCTTCCACCATTTCCACATCAGAGTCTTCCCGATGTCTCTTGCTGCAATAAAGATAAGGAATTGGCAAATATTACTATTCTTTAAAAAAATATTTTGTGAATTGAGCCAAATTTTGTGCATTGCATCTTGGAGAGGAGGGAAGCTTCTCCATGCTGGCTCTGCACATCTGGGGAGGGATCCTGTGCTGGTGGCAGGCCAGCAATATCGGTCTCTTCTGCGGCACACTGCTTACGTCGCAGCCCACAGATCCCAGCGGCTGGCTGCTACACACAGCCGGACTCTGGAGTCCAGCATGCCTCCGTGGAGCAGCAGGGCCTCCAGCAGGTGAAATGACCTTGCCAAATCTCATTCATTCAGTCTTCCATCCTTCTATCCATCAGACACTGTTATAATACCAACTACACACAGCCATGAACAAGACAGTCAAGGTGCCTGCCCTCACGATGCTTACTTTCTAGTGGGGGAATCAAACAGCAACAGAAAAAAGATCATTTTAAGTAGCAATAAATGCTACGAAGAAAATAAAACAGGGTACCATAATAGAATGATGGGGATGTGAGCGAGAGCGCACTTGAGATTTAATGGACAAAGAAGGCCTCAACATTTGAGTCGAAGACCTGACAAGACAGCCTTCCTAAGCCAAGGGAACAGTGAAAGCACAGAGTTATGTAAAGAAGCTCAGTGAGCTCAGGTCAGCTACAAGATCAGTGTGGCCAGAATACCACGAGGGCGAAAGAGAAGGTGGGCCTGAGGGAGGGCAGGGGGATTTTATCCCAAGTGCAATGGGAAGCTACTGGCTTTCGGCAGAGGAGTGATACAATCTGATTTCTGGTTTAAAAAGATTTCTTTGACTGCTATGAGGTTGAAGAGCTTGTGGTGTTAGTTCCCCAAATGATAAAAAGAAATGTAACACTTTCCGCAAGGCCGTTAAGAGTATGAAATGAGATAATGTATGTAAAGTACCTGGCACATAGTGAATGCTCAGTAAATGTTAGCATCCGTTATTATTCTTCGAGGAAAAATCCTTAGAAGTCATCTCGCTAAAATGACTAGGAAATGCGCAAACTAGAGTTAGGTAACTCATCAAAGTTCCAATGGCCAATTAGTGCCAGGGTTTCGGTGGTCAGCCACCAATGGATATGCAGCCTTGGGCAGATGACTTCACCCTGAGCTGCAGGTTCAGGACCTGAACACATTAAATGATGAATATCCGCCTCATAGATTTCAGTGGGATGTCTTTCAAGAACCTGCAGATGGTATACTGGAAATGTTCAAAATTAAATGACAGTCATTATTTCTGTTGTTCCTGCCCTCTTTCTCTACCCTCGCTCACCACTAACTCATGTGCTTCAGGGAGTTTCATAATTTGAATGAGAAAGTATGTTCTTCCTGAAAGGATGAAAGCAGCTTCGAGTAGGATGAAAGAGAATCCTCCAGGTATTTTGTTTCCTGCTCTAACCACTTCTGTTGTTGAGGCTTTATCAAAATTCCTTAATAAAAACAAAGGGTAAATCTACTGATTTTTTTCCCTGATGTATTTTTAACAAATACTTGGAACCGTGGACATTTAAGATATTTTAAAGGCCACTGTGATAGGTGACTCTCAAGACATGGTCAAGGCCACAGCACTGACCCATTGAAGGCAGAGGCCAAGTCAGGCACAGAGAAGATACAAGCGGTTCACGAAACATCCAAGTTAGAGGCAGTTTTAGCAAAGAACAAAAGAGGCAAGTTCCATTTTTCCCAAAGGCCATACCTGGGGTTGCCCAGACTAGGAGAGGATGCTCTCTTCTCTGACGTTTCTGAAGCCCCATTTGGTGCCACCCCCTCCAAGCTCTGACTCTTGGCAGCCACTTCAGCAGGAGCTGGGACTTCGAGCATTTCCTCATCCTGCTGCTTGGCACTAGAAGTATCCCTCTTGTCGTCTGGGACAACGACCTGGGGCTGACTGGACAGGGCCTTGCTCCCAGGCTGCAGAAAGGCATCGAGCTTCTGTTCCCGGGAATCTGTGCGGACCATCTGGTAGGCATAGACCTTGTCACTGCTTCCGGAAGTAGAAGAGAGGGTCACACCCGTTGTGGATTTAACTACCTCCCCAGAGGGGCCGGCAAGACCTGGCAGTAAAGTCTGTGACAAAAAAGAAGGCAGTAGGAAGATTCAGAATATGAAGTATTGAAGTCCAGGTCCCCAAATAGATCAGTACTGGAGAAAAAAGCTAGAACCTGCCATGTTTACCATTACAGAATTATTTTTAAAAGCAGTTCTGACCTAAATTTAAAGTATAACATTAAAGATATACAAACATAAAATTCAAAAATTCAGCAAAACCCTATGATCTTAAAACTGCTTGGAAATGGAAACAGTGTAAACTTCTCATATTTGGGTTTTTCTTTTTTTTTCTGCTGTCATAAGAGGATTCTATTTTCTTATGGTAAAATATGCATAACACAAAATTTTCCATTTAACCATTTTTACATGTACAGTTCTGTGGCATTAAGTTACATTCACATTACTGTGCGACCATCACCACCATCCGTCTCTAGAACTTTTCATCCTCTCAAACTGAAATCCTGTGCCCACTAAATAACACCACCATTCTGCCTTCTCCCCCAGCTCTTGGCAACCATCATTCTAATATTATTTTTATCCTAATATTTATTTTTAAATATACGTGTTTCCTATCTCTGCCCACCCAAGAGGCCTAAAAGCAATGACCACCCAGTAGCTACGAGGACTACGTGATCTCAGATTAAAGTCTCTAAATATCATTCACTACTAAAATAAATCAGAGTTTCTCGGAAAAATGGCCAATTTCAAGGCTTGGACTGGGAAGATACAAAGTGAACGTACAATAGCCTGTCATGCTAGAAACAAAGAAACTATCAAAGACTAATGAAATTGGGTCAAAAGGACAAGAACGCCAGCTTGAAGGGGCTTTTGTTGGTCTAAAATGGGATAAACTGAGCACCAAAAAGAAAAATGACTGTAACTAAATTATACTGCTTTGTTAACAGCTATGACAAAATACTAGGAGAAAAAGATAAAGAGAGAGAGAAAGAGGGAGGAAGAGGAAAAGATAGAAAGAGGAAAAAGTCATTAAATGTCACTGAAGATTGCCAGAACACCGACTCATTCTTTTGTAAATTGATAATTAAAGGGAGAGCAATTATCTTCACTTTATAGTCTGAACTCTATTCCAAGTAACCAAATAGCTCTAACAAATGAGGGAAAGTTATTCTACACAGAAGAATTATAGTTAATTAACACAAAAAATGATAAAATCAGAAAAACATAATTTTGCAACCTAATAACTGATTCAGGTAATGGCCACCAGTGAATGGTGAAACCATTAAGCTAAATATCAATGGGGGAACTTTACAACGAAGGAGTCAGGCTGTCACAGCTGAATTGCCAAAATGACACATCAGTATGCGCCTCCTGCTGGGATGTGACAGAAAGTACATGGCATCATCTACAAAGAATTGCTGCAAAAAATTTTTTAATTGAAATATAATCATGCTTGTAGATTTAATTTCCAGTTTAAAGAAAATATGGAAGGCTGTAACAAGTTAAATGACACTAAGAAGCAGCAATTGACCAATCCAAAATGTATGTCACTTTACAGAATACCTTTAGAATAAGCTAACAGGAATAACAAAAAAGGGTAGAGTGACTTTTCTAGTTGCAAAGACACTTAAAAATGACTTAAAAGACATGATAACCAAACATAAGGAGTGTAACTGGAAACAGATATGAAGAGAGCTACTATAAAAGGACCTTTTTTGCACAATGGGGACATTTGAATATGGACTGGATATTAAATGATATTATTTCTATTAATTTTATTAGGTATAAGAGGACATTAGATTACACAATAAAAAATATTTCCAATCGATTATACAAGAAAAAATATTTTCAAAAGTATAATAAAGTACCAAGTAAAAACTAAATGCCTGGAAAGTGCTTTAAAACACACCACATATCATAGCTCGTTTCGCAAGAAAGTTGGTCTAAGGTCCCAGACAGGGGCAGTGTAAAAGGCCAGGCCTTGTGACTCCAGGCCCAGGGATAACATGACAACACCTCATAGTTAGGTTCAAAGATGGAAATGTTGCTAAAACTATCAAAATAATACTTAGAAGGAAAGTCCTAAAAAAACAGGTAAAACTCTGGGCTCTCTTGTCCAACAGGACATATTTTAAGGCGGCAAAGGCACCAGAGAAGCAGCGGGAGGAAAGCACCGTCACCTGGGTGAAGTACATCCTGGAGGAGTTGGAGCCCAGGAGCTTGCTCTCAATGTGCTGCTGCACCCGCTCTAGGATGCTGTCCTCGTGCAGGAAGTGAACTTCGTGCTTTGTGGGGTGCACATTGACATCCACATTCTGGGGGCTGATTTCTAAACTGGTAGGAAAGAGAGAACAATTATCTGAGGTGGGAGGGATGGGGGGAAATGTGGTGGCCAAAAGACTTGGGGGAGGCCCAAAAGGACACAGTGGTCAAAACTTCAAGGTCAAGTCTGAGTGACCTGGCTTCAAAAGTGGACTCTGCTACTGAAAAGCTGTGTAGCTTTGGGTAAGTGAGATCATTTTTCTTTGCCTTAATTTCCTCATTTGTAAAGTGGGAATTAAATTCACGTAAAGCACTTTGCATGTAACTGGCAAAGTTTTCTATGTCAGCTGTTATCATCATTCTAGAACTGGTAGAATTTCTTATTATGTCACCTGAGTTAAGTGACTTAACTTTTCTGCATTGATTTTCTCATGTTATCCTGAACCTGTCCCTTATTTTTCATTATATAAAGATCAAAACAAGAACGAGAAAACTTTCTATCGTTAAAATGTAAAACAAAAGTCAGATTAAATGCCGTGCCAGCTATCAACTTACTGCTGCAGCTCCAAATCCATCTTTCATTAGTTGTGTGACAATGGAGCTTCGCAATGTGATGCTTTATCAGTAGTTGTCCTCTCTACTGAGTGACCCTGGAGAAGGAAGGGGTTTCTCTGCAAGGTTTGGGACAGTTTCTGCCTGGTTCAAGGGTGAGATACGTTATTCGCCTTTGCTTCTCCAGCACAGTGCCTGACACACAGAAGGCTCTCAGTGAGATTCTGCTACATGAGTGAGTGAATGGAGGAACACTGTGCCCTTCACCTGCGAGAAAGGGACAGGACATCCTTGTGCTAGTGGAGTATGTGATGCACTTAGATCAGGTTATTAGCAAGTTCATCTCTTTCAAAGAGGACAGTTGGACAGAATTTCCGTTCCTTGTGAGCCTTGGGTAAGGAGTTCGGTGCTGCATTACCTGAGATACAGGAATGGGTGTGTGTTTTTGGGTAAATAAGCTGCATACACCGTTTCAATGGCTTTTCTTAAGGAGGCTGACTCTACCAGACGATCTAAAAATGAAAAGAAAGTAACGAGTTCAAGATTGTCCTGAGGGTGAGGTGACAAGTGAACATTCATACCACGCCATGAAATTGGCTCAGGAAGAACACCTCTGGGGTGATATCCATAGCAGACTCCCAGAAAGGGCCGCAGCTTCCCAGTATCCTTCTATGGGCTTGGGGATCTCTCCCCTCGCCCAAGTAGCAGAAACAACATAGGGCAATAAACTCTGCCTCCCTACTTTCCTTCCCTTGATCAGCCCAGGTAAACTTCCTCTGTCCTTGCTGGGCACAGTGGGCAGTATGACATCAGCTCTCAGACTTCATTCTGCAAACACATACATGTGCCACATGCTAGAGACAATATACTGGTGAATAAACGAATTCCAACCCCAAGTGGTAAGCACTACTAGAGAGACATGTGTGTTAAAGCAGGGTCCCCAACCTTTTTGGCACCAGGGACAGGTACTCCTATGAGAATCTAATGCCTGATGATCTGAGGCAGAACTGAGGCGGTGATGCTAGCGCTGGGGAGCAGCACAAATACAGATGAAGCTTCACTTGCTCACCTGCCGCGTACCTCCTGCTGTGTGGCCTGGTTCCTAATAGGCCACAGACTGGTACCGGTTCGCAGCCCAGGTTTGGGGGACCCATGTGCTAAACAGTGAGATGAGGGAGCAACTAACTCTGCTCAGGAACTTCCAACCATGGAGTACCCACAGTGAGTAATGAAGAGTAAGGACGAGTTTTCCAGGCATTTCAGGCAGTACAAATATCTGAATGTATGTGAAAGGAAATTTAGGAAATGAGGCAGGTTTGAGGGTGTGGAAAATAAAAGCTGGGAGAGAGAAGACTAAAATCAGGGGAAGATCTATCTTCAGAAAACACAGCTCTCCTTTCCCCCAGACAGATGACCTGCTGATTGTCTGTTATCCTATGTCAGTGTAGCCAAGAATATGTCACATCTTTTTATTTCCAATGAGAGAAGTGGCTGTGATTTTATCAGTGAGAAAACTATTCTCTGAGTGCTCATCATATCTGCAGACTCCTCAACAATGTCACTGTCCTGATCTAAAGTGTCCTGATCACATAGGCCTGGAGCAGGTGTGGGCACCTGACAAAAGGAAAGCTGGAGGCCCTCTGCTGAGATTTCGGAATCTGAGACATGCCAAAGGAGTGTTCTTTGTCCCTGCCACCCGAGTGAGCCTGCAGAGTGTGTAGATAACTGAATGGTATGCGTAAGAGTCTGACCTCTCTTTGCTCCCAGGAACCTGGCATCAGGACCAGATTAGCTGAAGTTAACGCAGAGCCCGTGTGGTAACCCATCCCTCCAGAAGCATGAACATGAGCTACTCAGATGGCACTTAACACCGATCTCTGCTTGTCTGTTCTGTAGCCAACACATGTGTTACAAAGCAGTTTTTCCTCATGGTTAGGAAAAAACAAATGAAAAACATTTTCTGAGCCTTGATTAAAGCAAGCTTTGTTCTATATCAGGCTTAAGTCCTTCTTAACAAAGCATGAAAAGACCCTGCTAATATAAATCAGTTTAACAGAATGTATCTGTAAAATACTGGCGCTCTCTTCACTGTTTCTATATTGCTTTGAACTGCTATAAAATATATATAATTTGGGACATTTATAGCTGATTATCATTATAAATGGCAGGGGGAACTATACCATTTCCAATAGCAAAACAAAACAAAAAATATAAAATATACGAATTTCTTTAAACAATAAAGGACTTATATCATAAAAATGATAAGAACTGAACCACAGGAGAGATGCATCTTGTTTCTGGATGGAAAATGAAAAGCGGGGTCAGACCGTGTTTGGGACTGTTTGCTTTTGCCCTGTCACTGTCTCTTAAAACCATATAATATGAAATTAAGTAAAAAGAAGTAGAATACACAGTAATATTTGCTTAATGGGCAGCAATCATGTCAACAAACAGTATGTCAGCAGAGAGATAAAGACTGGAAAGGAATCTGAGAAAAATCCAAATCTCAAAGGGTTTAGCATTCAATTACTTTAATAACATTGCCTACACCCAAATATTCCTCTCCCTGTGTCCCGCTGTGCAATTTCAAAAAGCAGACCTTGATCTACGGACCTTAATCTACGGAGAAGATCTGCATAGGGCTTGCTTGGAAAGGCTCTGATGCAAGGAGACAATGAAGAGGTGCTGGCTCATAGCGGCCTGTCTTCCCCTCTCCCGAGCTCCCCTTTAGAGGCAACAGCCAACCAGTAATGAGCACGTCTCAGAGGGCTGGGCAGACATAGGCCAGAAATTACAAAAGCTTCCTAATCAAACCACATTTCAGCATGAGCTGTTCCTGTCTGTAATCAAATCTGTGGATCAGAAGTTTTCCATGGTCTCCTAAAATTCCCTGTGGACAGATTTCCCTACTTGGCTCTTTTTCACTTACGGTTGATGAAGAGTAAGAAGATGCACTTCTTCACCGAGTAGTTTGCATTGGATATGTAGCCCTTCATTTTGAAGGCTAGTGTTTTATCCTCACACCCAACTTCTATCAATTCTCTGGTTGGAAAAAGAAATGTTGAGGCTTTTGAAAATACTGAAAAATTCAAATGTTATAATCAGAGTTGGAAAAATCAGAGCTCCTTCCCATAAACTGTCATATGAGGACCTCAGAGGTGGTTTGTTGAGGTCATCTGGCCCACCCATCAGTTCATCTGTCTGTCCAATCACCCATCCACCCATCCGTCCACCCATCTATGCACTCACCCACCCAGACAGTGTTTTCTAGCACCTGTGCTAACGGCCAAGCAGCACTCTAATTGCTGGAATATAACGACAACTCCAAGTTCTGAAATCTTATTTTACTGAAAATTTATGTATCTCAGTAACAACATCACAGAGATCAGAGTCCCAACAAATTCATCTCTGCCGAATCCCTTACTACAATGAATCACACCACAGTGGGGCTCCAGCGTGGTGCTGCCTACAGTGTGTTTAAGGGGAGACCAGGTTAATAGGGGAAAGGAGGTCCTCGCACAGGCCATGCTCATTTCTGCCTGAGGCCCTTCCCGAGCACTGGTCCCTCTGCCTGGAAAGCTCCTATTGGCAGTTAGTTACCCCTCAGTTACTCCTCCTTAGCCATCAGATCTCAGGAATTACTTTTGCAAAGAGCCTTCTATGACTCTCCCCGTCCCTGACCCTAAGAGATTCTCCGGTTGTGCTTTATTATTTTTTTCTTTGTGACATCTAGCACAATCACTAATGAATGGCAGAATTATTTCATGTGTCTTTCCAACTAAAATATGAGTCCTCTGAGGACAAGAATCATTTCTGCTTTATTACCTACTATATCTCTCTACCTTACAGCACAGCACCCAGCGAATAACAGGCACTCAATAAGTTTTTGCTGAATGTATGGTGGAAGCTTTTCATGCAGCACTCTTGAGTATCTGAGTAGAGGATAGAGCTTGTAGTGTTTCCCACACACAGTGAACCAGCAACCCTTTCTTCCCCAAAATGTCTCAAGAGGCTGCTGTTCTGAAAACATGCTTTGGCAACTGCTGCCCTGTGGGATTTCTAATCTCTTACAGTCCCTAGCAATTTCATAACAACTAATTCTGAGTTTTAAAATTTAGCTAAGAAGCTCTTAAAAGTTTCACTGTACAAAGAGCTCTTTGCTCTTGGAGCATGATTTAAAACAATTTACTAACCATTATTAAGAAAAGGGTAATTAAAAGCAAGCTGGCTATTCCCTAGTTAAAAACTTGCTTTTGCTCAAAGAATGAAGTCTGTCCTTTGAAGCAGAAAACTGGGTTCTGGGACTACTGCTAAGACTACTGGAAAAACAGAAGTGAGGGGCTGTCCCATTCATCTGTGTATCCCCAGCTCCTGGTGCATGCCTAGCATATAGATGGGTCTTAGTATTTTCACCCTCAAACTATGACATAGGCACTATGGGCTTTGTAAAGTCCTAATATTTAGCTAGGAATCTGTGACAGACATGGTGGTTTTGGTGGTAGTGAAAATAATGGCAGAGAGGAGTACCATGAAAAATCTCTAAAATAAGCAATGTCCCCTCCTAGGCTTTCCTTGACTACAAAGATTTGGTGACACTCACAAATCTGCCTGCCACCAGACAGGGAAGTCTTTAAAGGCAGGAAATATTATATTCGTCTTTACCTCCTTAACTTCTGGCACAAAGCCTAGAACATGAGAGGCAAGTAATAAAAGTTGGATGATTATAAAAGAAATCCTAAAGTGATGATAAAAGAAATAAAGGAAAAGAGGGAGCACTAGAGAATAAAAGAATTCCATATGCTACAAATATTTTGAAGACAGAGACCAATGAGGACACACTGATTTAGAGCCGGGCCATCTAAGAGATAACATGCACCCAAGAAGTGTTGGTTACATGACATAATAATTCTATTAACAAATCTGAAGCATGAAAACAAGCCTGCATACTTGATTAAAGCAAAAACTTAAAGCAGATGCTATTTAATCTAAAATAATGTCAGGGAGTGTGGAAGATTTTTTTAAATATAAGTTATCAACATACCGGCTAACAGCATTTCCAAAGATGGAGCGAATGTTGTCCACGGTTGTGGCACCGGGCAGTGTTCTAACATCGGCTACTGTCTCGCCTTGCTGATAAACATAAGATACAACGTACTGTCTCACAGTTGCGACTGAAACATCATAGCCTTATCTTCACAGGATATAAAAAATCCTTTTTCTTTTACAATACATAACCATCCCCTATGAATCAATAACTTACCTTTTTAACAGAGAAACTAATGCCTGAGTTATGTATTGAATATCTGGCAAAGAAAAAAAAAAACAAAATGAAACAGTAAGCAAAGAGTGGCTAAATGCACAATTTTAGTTGAATTGGTGGCGTTAAGTGATATAAATATACACACAAACAAAACTATCTTCATATATCATATTTTACCCATAGGAAAATAAGCCGGCAGAGACTTTATAGAGATATCAATGCTAAATGTGGCTGAATCAAACTAAAAACAGGGTTCCACTTTGCATTTATAGGTTGCTGACTAGACTTAAGAACATCCCAACACAATTTCCTCCTTGCCTACAGTTTTATTTTCATAAACTCAGAAGGTCTGTGTTGCCTCAAGGACATCTTGAGAACCTAGACCCTAGCTTTAACAACCCCTGTGCTCTTTTGTTCTCTCCCTGAGCTCCTCAATACAGCCTTCTCCTCACTGACTTTTTCTTTGACCTGAGGTCCTATCACCCAGCCTCTCCTCAGTTGAACATTATTACTCCTCCCTCCATGGACCCCATGAACTGAAGGGTTGTGCCTAGCAAAATGCATTTATCCAGTAATGACAATTCACTTTACCACATCTAAAACCAAAATAGCCCTCCAGAGTTCCTTTATTTATGGGAAGTAATATTATGATTCCAGGGAAAAGTGAAGTAATGATGTATAAGTCTGTTCCACTTTATTAGTAGTAAATATTTTATTAATTTTCGATTTTTCAGAAATACTGAAAAATAGTTAACATATCTGTGTTGTTACAGTTCAAGGACACTTGGGCTTAGAGAGCCCATGCTGGAGCCACTGTCCCAGCAGATTAAGTCCCTATCACGGGCATGGTGTTGCTTTCAGCTGCCCTGAACCCCTTCCCCTTCAGTTAACAGCCTCTAGTCTCCCTTTGGGAAACTACCCCTGGCTATTCCGTCTGATGTATCTTTATCTTTAGTTAGACTGCCAATCAAGAAATCTTCTCTCCATAGATGTGGGTACAAACTGTGCCAACCAGACACGCTCTCCCAGGAAACAGACTCTTGAGCAAAATCAGGGAAAGGATGAAAACAATTGGAGCAGGGTCACGTCATTAAATCCCTGAAGCCACCCTGGTTCTTGTCCTTCCCAAGGAGTAGCTGTCCACGCTCCTTTCCACTTGGTGAGTCATTCCTAGCCTTCCAATAAATTTATTTTGGGCTCGAGAAAGCTAGAGTCAGTTTGTTTTGCTCGTCACCAAAGAATACTCACTGATTCAGAGACCAACTACTGTCTCCTGGGGACAGGGGAGAAAACCCAAAATTAGTGGTTAAACATTGCCCAGATAGCATTCGTAGGCTAGTACTGCTGTACTCCGTGTATGCAGCTCAGCAACCGCTGTCAGTTCACAAGCTCCAGGACACATTCCTTGGTGAGAGAGCTCAGAGACTCATGCCCAGAGTTTGGACTGTACCTGCCAACGACTTCCAAAATTTTCCCATACTCCTCACTTGGATTTTTTAAAGCTTTCCTCCTCGTGGATATGTTGTAAAAAAGGTCCTCCACCTGAACAAAAGATTGATTTTTCTTGTAAATTCATAGAAGTATATGGAAGTAGAGACCAAAGCTACCTACCTAAAGCTGGGTCTTAAGGCAGAGAATCCAGCTATATTTATGAACAATGTGGTTCTAAGCACTGACTGGGAGGTGGGGGAGAGATAGGGCAGACTTAACAAAGGAAAAAAAGGGTATTTTTCCAGCCTCCCACATTCATTCACTGACTTCTCAAATAGGTACTAGAGGCCATCTCTATGTCAGGTTCTTTGCTTTGTACTGGGAATATGAAGACAAGTAAAGCAGTCTTGCCCATGATAGCAAAGGATTTACTGGGGCAAACATAAATTTACAAACAATTATAACATCACATGGCATTCAAATCTATTTTTTTAAACTGAGAATAATTACAAAATTTCTGAGATGATCTGGGCTTCTTGGAAATTACGCTGTGGTCACCTGGTACAGGATCCCTCTTAATACACACTTCGGAGCACCTGTTCATTTCTGCCTCCTGCCTGCCTCGTGAAGCCCAGGACTTAGAGTTTCAGGGAGATGTGCTCTAGCTGGGGCTGGAGGTGGAGACAGGATATGTAACAGGACAGTGGGGTGCTTTACGGGACCACAGAAGAGATCAAACGTGGCACCATAGAAACAAGGCAGCGTAATGGACTTTCTCCTGAATAAGATGCAATCATATTACTCAAATGCCCTCGGAGTGGGCAGGTATTCATTATTCCATTTGATAGATAAGAAAAGTGAGGTTAACAGACATTAAACGACTTGCCTCTGGACACACAACCATTGAGTGGCAAGGCTGGGATTCTAACTCGCATCTTCTGGAGCGAAGCCAACGACCCTGCCACTGATTTCTGCCATCCAGAGAAAAGGGTCTCCCAGCCTCTTAAAAAAGATGACGGGGTGGACAGGCTGCTATGCCATAGGAGACAATAGTCATTTCTCTTGCTTAGGGAGTCATACCTCAGGGCTTCTATTAACTAGTAGAGATTCACTTTATGATTACTTTGAAAGTTCAGAGATAATTTCATTTTTTTATTTCAATATTTATACAAAGCTCTTTTTCAACAATTTACCCTGCCACATGCCCCTTACCGTGATCTGGGTCCCCTGATTGCCTGCACATGGTTTAGGAGGAGCTTTCAGCTTTCCATCTGAGTAATTTGCTCTAATCAGGAAATATAAGAAATTATTAATATCTAAAAGAAACAGGATACTTATCTAAAGAGTAAAAAAGAATTATATCAATGATAGATTAAAATATATGCATGTGATAAACTGTCTTAATTACCACTTTCCTCTTTAGTTTTCCACTACTTCCATAATCATTCTAACTGAATAAAAAAAAAATCGGTTTTTCTAGCAAATGTTGCTATTTAGCTCCTGAGTTCTGAGCTATAAATAACAGTATTGCTGGTGCCTACGATGGCAGTAAGATTTTTTTCAGTAATTCTGCAATCATTTATTGAGGGGCTATCATACCTCAGGCCTGCAGAAGACTAGTAATAAAGAAAGGCCTTGGAAAGCTCTTGATTCAGCAAAGGGACGGACTTTTGCTGAAAGTGTAGAATAATGGGCTGAGTGATCTAGAGAAGGAAACATTTAGCCTGGGGTGAGAGTGGGGGGTGGGTAAAAGTCTCACAGAAGAGGTAACAATTCATCCGGGCTTGAGGGAAGAACTGTTTCAGGTGGAGAGAGCAGGGAAGACCATCCAGGAAGAGAAAAACATAGAAGCTTTAGAATACGGGGCAGCTGGGGATGTGCGGAGAAAAGAGGTTGAAAGGTGGACTGAGAGCATGTTGGGAGGGTGCTGGTTGCTATGGTGATAACTCTGGATTTCATTTGGCCATGGAAAGGATCCACTAGAGGTCTCAAGCAGGAGCATAACATGATCCCGGAAGTGAAGAAATGGAAATTGTGTCCCAGGCTATATAGGAAGACATTAACTCATAAATGTCTCCCCATTTTGTGAGAAGGGCTTCTAATCATATCAGCTGCCCAGATCCCAGGGTAATTATAATTCAAACAAAGTCAAACTCCTCTAGCATCAGTGCTGTATACTCTGAAATGCTCCATCTTCTACTACATGCATTTGTCTGAAGACTGAGAAACAGGCAGAACTGCCCTTATTGAACCTATTTTCTATATTAACTTACAATCTATATGATAACAAAATTCTCTTTTGGGGGCATGAATTAGGTACTCCTGCTTGTCTTCCACTAGTGAATGGCCAGTGCTTATAAAAACAAAGATGCGATTTTGATTTTTTTTTTTTAATTTTGATTTCTTGAATCTGCTTTTGCTCTGCTCCGAGGCTATTCATCAGCCTCTGAAAACTGCGCCAGCATAACAGTCAGCAGCCATCCATGGGAAGGCAACCTGGCACAGGCATGTGGCGGGGAGCTGGTGGCTCATGAGCCAGCTAGGGAACTGTGAGGCTCCAGTATCTCAGCCATAGGCCTGTAATCAGCCCAAAGTGATACCCCACTGAAGAGCCAAAGGGCAGAATAACATCTGCAGTTACCACTTAGAGTACCTCTGGATAATAGACACCTTGCTATGTACCTGTAACATGTCACGTCTTATCTTTTAAAAATCCATGAAGTAAGAGAATTACCTAATCATCATCCCTATGGATTACCAGCTAATCCAAACAGAGGAAAAAAAAACTTACCCAAGATCTTAGCCAAAAAAGATTAACACTGATGTTTAGATAGAATTACTTTGAGATGCAGGCAAAAAGCACATCTCTGGATGAAAATACATGAATAAAAGATGACAGCACTTTACCTGTATGCACACTTGCCATCAGCTGTTTTGGATGTAATAGTGACATGAGCCACATGGCTTATGCTGGCCAAAGCCTAAAGAAGAAAAGAAAATGGAATGAAAGAGAAACTCACTGCTGGGTCACCCCGTGTCATGTTGTTAAGGGAAAGCTTATCTGAACTGCCTCTTCCATTTTGCATTAAGAGATGCAACAATGAGCATTTTGCTTACTTACACTGATGATATGTTAAAAAAATAAAAAAAGGATATCAAATTCAATCTTTAGCATAATCATTAGAACAAGGGGAAAAGAAAAAAATATATATATATATATTTAAAGTCCAAAAGGAAACACACCAAAGCATTAATGTGTTAATAACAATTGAGTTCAGATATAGAGTTACAGGCATGTTTAATATTCTTAATGATTTATCTTGCAACAGTTTTAAAACTTGCCTTCAGAAATGGATAACAGTCACTTCAAATAGACAATATTATATACTTTTGGTCAAAACTGTTTTCTGTAAACAATTACATATTAAGAAATATAAATTTAAAATTATGCAACCGACATAAAACAAATTTTTAAAAAGTCGTGACCATTTTTTCCCTTATAATCAAGATTATAGATTCCTAGGCCTTTGGAATCTGCATCGCCTTTCATGAAGACATCGGAAATGCAACCAGGCACTGGGATGAGGCCTGTGTGACAGCATCACCGGATAAAGTGAATGTAGCCCATGACAGGTTCAGTTTGAAGATGGCTCAGGCGAAGGAATCACCAGATCACTGCTGGATTTCCCTAGTTTATGTTAATTGAGTTAATTTTCATTATTCAAAATGTAAATGATTTTGAGACCTGTGTAAGGAAGGACAGTAAATATACAAAGCACTATATATAATACACCAGGAAGAGAGAGTGCCACTGGCAGGTAGTCCTGCTGTTTCGGAGGCCTTTGTACTGGCACTGGAGGAAGTAGAGAGGAGCAGAGACTCTGGAGTCAAACTCATAGGTTCCATTCCCCACTCTGCCACTTTCTAGCTGTGTGCCCTGGCCATGCTTCTTAATCTCTCAGTGCCAGTTTCCTCATATGTAAAACAGGATAATAATAGAATCTATTCTGCAGAACTGTCAAGAGTAAAAGAGTTAATATAGACAAAGTGCTAAGAACCATGATGGCACAGAGAAATCCCTCAATAAATCTTCCCCTTTAATTACAGTAAAAAATAACCCCAAAGGTTATTTCTATAGCTAGGCTAAGGCTCCAGGAGGTCATGGGCTTAGAACTGATGCAGGAAAATACAAAGCCAGAATAAGGCTGCTTTGCTAGGGCTTGATCTGAGGCATATTTAAAATTAGGGGAGCCTCAGGGCAGACAGTCTGGTGTAGCCCCTACCTGCAACAATTTGGGGCTCACTGTGAGCCACAGGGCGCTTGAGACCACTCTGATTTTATCTAAATTACAGTGACTGGGTCATGGCTGCCATTTAATTTTAAAAAATTAAATAAAAATAATACATGCACATGATAAAGAATTGAAAAACTATAGAAAGGCCTAAAATGAAAAGTAATTGGCTCTACTCCCCTCCCTACCTTCACTCTCTTTCCACCCAAATAGCTACTCCCAACAGTTTCTCTGGCACCCCAGAGCCTCCAAAAGGGAATACAGCCCTGCCAACACTTGTATTTTAGCACAGTGAGACTGAGTGACACCCATGTCTTCTGACCTCCAGTACTGTAAGATAAAAAATTTGTGTTGTTTTTAGCCATTAAAGTTATGGTCATTTCTTTCAGCAACAATAGGAATCTTATACAAAGCGTTTGAAAAGTATACATATTTTTACTTATGAGTATTATTTCTATAAACTTATCCGAAGGAAATAGTTGAAGAAAACACATTGTATGAATATTATATGAAAACACATGAATATTCACCAGAGCATTAAACAGGAAATAATGGCAAAGACCATAAACATTCAAAAAGAAACCAT
>CM053507.1:142618207-142658709 GCA_028627145.1 Eidolon dupreanum | reverse complement strand
ATGTTATAGCATGTGTCAAATTTCATTCCTTTTTAAGGGTGAATATTCCACTTTATGTTTATATTACATTTTGTTAATTCATCTGTTGATACGTGGATTGCTCCCATCTTTTGGCTATTATATGTTGCTATGAACATAGGTGTACAAATCTGTGTGAGACCTTGCTTTCACTTCTTTTGGTTATATAATCAGAAGTGGATCGTATGGTAATTGCTGAATTTTTTGAGGAATCACCCTATCATTTTCCATAGTAGCTGCACTATGTTAGATTCTCATCAGCAGTGCACAAGGATTTAAATTTCTCTATATCCTTGGCCATACTTATTTATTTCTGATAATAGCCATCCTAATGAATATCAAGTGGTATCTCACTGTAGTTTTGATTGGTTTTTCCCTAATGATTAGTGACATTGAGCATCTTTTCATGTGAGTCTCATTGCTTTTAATACCATCAAAAGAGAGTATACGAAATTTTTATCTCCAGCCCAAACCTCTACCCTGCACTTGACTCACATACCTATCCAACTAATGGGTATCTTGAGTTTAACATGCCCCCACACAAATTTCCAAACCTTCCCCAAACCTACCTTCTTCTACAGTCTCTCCCATCAGTGAATGGTAACTCCTTCTTCCGCTTGCACAAGCCAAAACCTTAAAATCACTCTTGATCTATCTTTCTTACACCCTACATCAGCAAATCTGAGCTTTGTCTTCATAATTAACCTAGAATCTCACTGCTTCTTACATCTCTGCTGTAATCAGAATGGTCCAAGGCACTATCATCCTTCTCCTGGATTGCTCCAAGAGCCTCCTCACTGCTTCTGTCCTGTCCTGCTACAGTCTATTTTTCGCATTATAGACATAAGGGTTCCTACAAAACTCACCAAACCATGTCACCTCTTTGCTCAAAACCCTCTAATAGTATCTTACCTTATTCATAGTAAAAGCCAAAGATTTCATAACAGCCCACAGTGTCCCACATGATTAGTCTGCTTATCCTTCAGATCTCATCTCTTCCTCTTCCAACCCCCACCCTGTTCAAGCCTCCTCGCTGTCAGGCATGCTTCCATTTCATGGTTTTGCATGTATTATTCTCTGCTCAGAAAATTCATCCTTCAAAGGGCCTCAGGACTCATTCCTTGACCTTCTTATTGCCCTGAACAGTGCCCAGCACAGAATAGGTACTCAATAAATATTTATTGTTGGTGCAGAATTTTTTAAACAATCCCATCCACAAAAGCCCAGAGTTTCCAGAACTGGGAAAGGTTCTGCCACTTCCTGCAGATGTATCACATGAAGGTAACAAATGTCCTGCTTCTCTGAGGTTTTACTTACCCTGATTCCAGTGCCATTGTCCTGGATTTGAATCAACTTCAGGCCTCCTTCTTTAACAACCACTTGAATACTTGTGGATTTTGCATCTAAACTGGAGAGTCAAACAGGAAAAATAATTTATTAGTTTGCAACAACGTTAACACACATACTTTAATATGAGCCATGAGATAAGCACAAATTCCAGATAAATATAAGACTGTCTAATTAATGTCTTTCCTTTATCTCACAGGCTCTGTGACTACACTGTTATCAGTTCACGTGCTGTGTGAGAGAGAGGAAAGGGAGGGGCCAAAGGGGAAACCATCATTTCCAATAGGACACTGAACACCATTTTTGTTCCTCTAAGAAAGAAATGAAGGTAGAAGGTCATTTTAGCACATGCCTTTTTACTACCCTCTTCTCTATTAATTTTAACATTTGTTACTAGACCTATATTCAGCCTCAAAATGACCCTAATAAAATGTCATTGAAAAAATTTGAAAATTCTAAATGTTTTTCTCTACTGTTCCCTTTTTTTATAAGAAAATATATTTATGCTGGGGAACAGAAAAAATGGCAACACAGAAAGTTTTTTAAGAAACGAGTAACTCTTTTGTATCCTCAAAGAGTAGCCTACAAGCATAGAGCACCTACCAGAGAAGAAAATTTCAGCCTGGTGCTACATGAGAAAAATATGTTATTGGCTCCTCACACAGAAAATTCTTTATTCAGAAATAAGACATTAAATTACTTAAAGACCTTTCTCATGAGCCCCTGAAGTTATATTACCGTCTTGACCTACATATTAAAAAGAGCATAACTGTACTCCATACAAAGCCTCTGCTTATAGAATTAGTTATAAGCTACTGAGCTAATATGTTTAGTGTTGCTGTACAGTATTCTGGCACAGTACAATAATAGGTGCAGTTAATTCTAATATTGAAGAAATAAAAGCCAGCCTTTACAAACCATGGCAAGTAAAGTCAAAAGGAGAAACAGTTCCCAGGTTCTATGCTCCTTCTTTTGTCTACCTTCTAATTCTCTTCCTTTGCCTGAGTGATCCACTGTTCTTTCAATCCCATTACCCTGAATGGTTTATATTTTCACAATAAATCTCTTTACAAACGTACCATTCTTCGCTGGGGCACTTTTTTTTTTTTAATGTTCGGATTTTATCAGCATCGACTGATTTTAACCCAAAGGATCTTATGTAATGTTTAGATATTTTATGAGCATCTGTCTTTTTTGAGGTTTACAGTTTACACCCACCTTTCCACATTTTTAACCTCCTTCCTCCACGTTTGGTGATAGTTCTAAACTTCAGAATCCACGGAACACCCCATAATAAAATCAAGTATCTTTGAAGTCACCCCCATCCCTCCAAAGTAAAGGGCTGGATCTACACTAACTGGCATCACTAATTTAGCAATAGAGAAATCACAAGTTAAACCCAGAGAAAGTCCACTGGCCTCTCCTAATATCTCGACATTTAAAATAAAAACTGACTTGTACTCTTGAATGTGCATGATTTCTGAAATAAGCATGAAACATTCTTCCTCTGAAGAATGGAGAGTTTCCCCACCGAAAATTTTGTTACATTAAAAATTCTGCACCTTCTCCATATATATTATTTCTAAGTTAATGGCAACATTAAAATACCGTGTATCCTCTACTCGCACCCTCAACCCTAGAAAAGTCTCGCGACAGCGCTCAAAACGGTACCCGGGGAGAACGCAGGAGCCCCACGTCTCCGCTCTATGGGCATGCGCCGTACACGCCCCCGCCCAGAGCGGGGAGGCGTGTCTGCACCATGGCGAGGAGCAGCCCGTTAAGTCACAGCTTCTAAGGAAGCCTGGCTCGACTCCCTCCGTACCAATTCTCAATCATCTCCTTGATGGCATTAGCTGGCCGCTGAATAACTTCCCCTGCCGCAATGCGGTTCACCACGGTCTCGTCCAGCCGCCGAATAACGCCCGCTACGAACGACATTTTGGCGCCAGAGGACCGCAGGTCGCGTCGAAATGCTCACCGGAAGTGCCTTCAGCCAATCACCTCACTGCTTCGTGTTCACGCCCTTCCCTCGACTCTGTTCACGCCGTCCTGCCCCCTCTTCCAGTGGCAGCGCTGCTTTCGAGCCAGAGAGCTATTGATTGGCCAGCTTGAATGCCAGTCAAGTTCCTTGGGTCTGGGGCTTTCTGGGTGTTTTTGTGCCCCCCTAAAGCAGTTTCAGACCACCAGCTAGAAGGACTTGCGCCTGCGCGCTAGAAATCACTGTCCGCCATTCCGGCCAATAGGAACGGAGGTACGATAGCGGAGGTTGGTGTCCCCCCGCTGGGGTGATCTGGCGCAGAGCGGAGGAGGTGCTTCGCGCTTGCTCCTGCTCCGCCCCAATCCTTGCGGCCCCACGGAGGTTGGCCTTGTTCTTGTGTCCTCCAGTAGAATGTGGATGACACCAAAGAGGTGCAAGATGGAAATCGAGGAGTCTCGGGGTTTCCGGCCCGAGTGGACCCAGCGTTTCTTGGTGGTGGAGCCTCCGGAGGGCGAAGGGGCCTTGTGCCTGGTCTGTGGCCACCTCGTCGTACCCATCTGCGAACGCGACGTCAGGCGCCACTACGAGGCCGAGCATCAGTACTACGAGCGGTATGTGGAGGAGGGCGAGCGCGCGGCCCTGGTGGAGCGTCTGCGTCAGGGAGACTTGCCGGAGATCCCCCCGCTCACTCCCGAGGAGAGAGCTGCTCGTGCAGGCCTAGGGCTCGCTCGCCTCTTGGCCTTAAAGGGTCGCGGCTGGGCCGAGGGAGGCTTTGTATACCAGTGCATGGAGGTGATGCTGAAAGATGTACTGCCGGATCATGTAAGCGTCATAGGTGGCATTGATTTATCTCCAGAGATCACCCAGCAAAGGGTCCTTAAAATTAACGAGAATCTACGCAGTCAGCTTTTTAACCGAGCCAAGGACTTTAGAGCCTATTCCCTTGCCTTGGACGACCAGGCTTTTGTTGCCTATGAGAACTACCTCCTGGTCTTTGTCCGCGGCGTAGACCAGGACTTGGAGGTGCAAGAAGAGCTTCTGACCATAGTCAACCTGACTCATCATTTCAGTGTTGGTGCCCTCATGGCGGCAATCCTTGAGGCCTTGCAGACAGCAGGGCTTAGCTTGCAGCGAATGGTTGGACTAACCACAACCCACACTTTGAGAATGATTGGTGAGAACTCAGGACTGGTGTCATACATGAGAGAAAAGGCTGTAAGCCCCAACTGTTGGAATGTCATCCATTATTCAGGATTCCTTCACTTGGAACTGTTGAGCTCCTATGATGTTGATGTTAATCAGGTCATAAATACCGTTTCTGAATGGATAGTTTTGATTAAGACAAGAGGCGTTAGACGACCGGAATTTCAGGCTTTACTAACTGAATCTGAATCAGAGCATGGCGAAAGAGTTAATGGACGGTGTCTGAACAACTGGCTTAGAAAAGGGAAAACTTTAAAACTAATATTTTCTCTAAGGAAGGAGATAGAAGCCTTCTTGGTTTCAGTAGGGGCAACAACAGTCCATTTCACCGACAAACAATGGCTTTGTGACTTTGGCTTCTTGGTGGATATTATGGACCATCTTCGGGAACTCAGTGAGCTATTGCGAGTCAATAAAGTCTTTGCGGCTGCTGCCTTTGACCATATTTGTACCTTTGAAGCTAAGCTGAATTTACTTCACAGACATATTGAGGAAAAAAATCTAACACACTTTGCTGCCCTCCGAGAAGTTGCTGATGAGCTTAAACAGCATCTTAAGGAAGATGATAAAGTAGTTGCTGCAGATCGGTATCAAGGTGTGATCTGTCGCCTACAAAAAGAATTTGAGAGACATTTTAAGGACCTCAAGTTCATTAAAAAGGACTTAGAACTTTTTGCAAATCCTTTTAACTTTAAACCTGAGTATGCCCCTATTTCAGTAAGGGTGGAGCTTACAAAACTTCAGGCAAACACTAACCTTTGGAATGAATACAGAAACAAAGACTTGGGGCAGTTCTACGCGGGATTGCCCGCTGAATCTTACCCGATTATCAAAGGGGTTGCCTGTAAGGTGGCATCCTTGTTTGATAGTAGCGAAATCTGTGAAAAGGCATTTTCATATTTGACTCGAAACCAACACACTTTGAGCCAGCCATTGACAGATGAGCATCTCCACGCCTTGTTTAGGATTGCAACAACTGAAATAGAGCCGCATTGGGATGCTCTTGTGAGAGGAAGAAATGAACCTAATCCATAAGGATTTGTAGTTCAATGTTGAAACAAGAAAAATCCAGTTCTAAAAGCAAAAATTTGTTTGATTTTCCAAGTTTACTAATTTGAATCGTGGGAAAGCACCAAGTTTATTCATCCAAATTGATTATGATTCAAATTCTTCTGAGTTTTTTTTTTTTTTTTTAACTTCAAGAGGTAGCATGGGACTGAAACATGCGAGCACCTCTTTTAAAACTTAATGATAAAATCATTTTCTTTTGCTTTTATGGCATAATTGTTTTTAAAGAAGTTTAGTACTGGTATTGTGAGTTTAATTAGAAGTCTGTTTTTAAGGTGTTTTAAAGAAATTTTAGCTTTTATTTTAACAAAATTTTAAAATTCTGATGCGTATAGTCTGAAATTATCAACTCCTTAAATGTACGTTTGAGCAAATTTACAGAAACTCACATAGCAAGTTCAGAAGTTTCTGTAAATGAAGAACGTACATTCATTGGAAGTATTTTGTCTAACAAAGTTTGAAACTATTTTTTTTAAACATTTCTGAATCTGAGGTAAATATTGACAGATTACCTCCATCTCCCCTCCTCCCTACCTACCGCAGCGATAATGATTATTACTAATAGAGAAAGTAATCAAATAAAATTTTAGGAGCAAGAATTATTTTTAAATTGCAGGTTAGAAGGCTTACTGCAATTTGGAGATCAGACTAACCAATTATTGGAGGTTTCTCCTGAATTTTTCACAATTGGGTGCTGTTTTACCAGCTTGCCTAATAAAGGACTATGGTAAGTATAGAATCTTAATGATTGCCCATTAGCAGTTCTTTTTTCTATTTTAGGCAGAAGTTTGGCCTTATTAATAAGGATAAGGAAAAAAAGATTTTTGCACACCAGAATCAGGAGGTGTGAGATATTTTAGCTTATTTGTCCTGTCTGCATGGGTCTTACCTTTATGAAGAAATTCTGCTTAAAGGAAACCCTTTATTTTATAGTGATATATTATCTGATTTTGTTAACTGTTGGAAATGGAATTTGAAACTGCCCCCCACATTCTGTGTTTAAGACAGTGCACAGGTAAAAATATTTAACTCTCAAGAAGCACCTTTCTTCACAGATTGTAGCAATTTCATATTTCTAGTGAGCCATCTGCTTTGTGCTAAAACAGTAATTCTCAAACTGAAGTTAACCGTGAAAAGGAAATCGTACAGTAAAGCCAACTAAGCAAAATGATTTAAAAACAGGACCCAATTTCTAAATTCTCTCAAGTACAATTTGAAAACTTGTGCTAAAGTCCTGTCTTAACGATTGTAACACATTATATTCTGTGGTCACTAATCCAGCAAATTCAAGGAACCAGGATGCAACTAAGAATTTAGAAGGAACTGGTACCTGAACAATCAAAGTAGATAACATAGGAGCCCAAGACAAAAATTGTGTCAGTGGTTCTCAACCAGAGAAAATAACTTTTCTTTCCAAAGGATGTTGGCAAACATGGGGGACTTCTTTTGGTTTTTACATTTACTTGGGGCAAATGGGGCGGGGGGTGGTTCTGCTGGCATTTAAGTGCATGGGACAACCTGGCACAATGAAGAATTATCCCTCTGAAAGTGCCAGTAGATCCCCAGTGTAGATTATTTTATTTTGAGGGATGGAAAATTACCGGTAGAAGCAAAATTAGAAGGTCATTTTGGGCAAATTGACATAGGGGAAACTAATTCCAACATTCTAAGTTTGGCTGTTAAGGTGCAATAAAGGCCTTGATAGGTTCTGGTTGCTCACAATAGCATAAGTCAGTAATTGATTAAAGGCTCTATTCTGTTATAGGTAATTAGTTGACAAGCAAGTGTTATAAAGATATTTATCAAGAGTGGTCAAGATGAGATTTTGGTTAATGGAATAGTAAGTAGGCTTAAATATTTGGAAAACCAACGTAGTAAAAAACCAACCAAACAAAAATCTACCGGTAATTTCCCAGTAGCTTGGAGTATTCTCTGTCATGGCAAGTGCTTTATTGAAAGGATGATTGGAGACCTGAAAGCTGTTTCTGCTTTCTAACCCAGTTCCTCAAATATTAAAGTCTTGTACATTTTCGTGAAGTTCTAGTATATATTTTGCTTAAGGTAATAATAAAATTAGTTTGCATCATATAGTCACTGAGTGGGGGGCGGGGGAGATATAAGCCCAGGATTTTAAATGGATCCCGAATAATAGAGAGTTTACTATAAACTAGTCTTGTTTGTAAAAAAAAGAAAAAAAAGTGTGTATTTTACCGTTTTCTGTATTTAGTAATTCTGTAACTGCATGGCAGTCTTTTGTGTTTGAAATATTTTTTATAAAATAGTTGTTATTGGTCCCGTTGTATCAGTGAATATAGTTAAAATAAGTACTATTTTTAAAAAACTGTTACCTCCCTGTATCTCCCATTCCTACTGGTTTCTTCTTGAAAGATTTGTCTGTGTTCCTGGTCTCCCATATTTCCACTCAAACTGCTCTACTTAGCTCACAAAGTCCTTGTCAGTATTCTTACCCTCTGGTACTACTGACCACTCTCCTTGAAATACTTGTTTACTTTGGCTTTGGGGAGATAGCATCTCCAGGTATGCTTTTTGTCTTCTTTGCAGATACCTTTTTCTCTTAAATATCTGTGTTCTTGGGTTTTTTAGGCTATCTTATTTACATCATCTCTTAGCTTTCTCATCTTTCATGGCTTCAGTTACCACCTGTATGCAAATGACTCCCAAATTCGTATCTCCTTTCTTGACCTTTCCTAATTCATATATCTAATCGCTAACGAGTCCATGTTGCTGTCTCATAGGCACCATGGCATGTCATTGGTCTCGCCCCCAAACTTGCTTCTCCTCTCATGTGTCCTCTCTTATTAAATGGCATTACCACTACTAACCATTCAGTTGAACTTGCCAAGCCAAAAACTAAGTTATCCATGACTTTTCATTCATCACATCTACTCACAAAAACCTTTCTGTTACGTCTGCTGTCTAAATTTTTCTCAATTCTCCAGTGCTGCTATTCTAATTCTAGCCATTAGCTTACCTAGATGATAGCTACAGCCTCCTCATTAGTTTTCCCCTCTCTGATTTCAATCCCTTTTCACACTGCAGCCAGATTGTTCCAAAAGACATTTCTGGTCACATCACTCCACTGCTTTCTCCTGCTCCTAAGATAAGGCACAATTTCTGTTTATCTTTCAGGTCTCACTTGATATACCACTTCCTCTAGGAAACTTTCATTGACGCCCTCTAGACTAGCTGCCCCTACTACGCACTCCCTAAGTAGCTGTTTTTTCCCTGCCACACATTTAGCACGCTTTAGTGTTACTTCTTATTAATCACTGCTAGACTGTAAGCTTTATAAGGGCAGGAACCTTATGCCTCACTCACTGTTATGTCTCTAGTGCTTGGTATAATGCCTGGCATTTCAATAAATGTTTGGATGCATAAATGTTTGTGTAGTGTTTTACAATCTTGGAAGCCCTCTCACAGTCTTATTTCACCGTCACAGTGGTCTTGCCTTAGTCTGCTCACTGGGTGATTATTATCCACGTATTACAAATTAAGGAATGATGCTAAGTTTTTTTGTGACTAGAGATCTCATTGTATTCCCAGAATTTAGCTTAGTGCTTGGCATGTGGCTCAAATGTTTATTATGTGTATGTTGTTGGGGAAACAAACTTAGATTGTAATTTGCCCTAGCAAACATAAGTAGTAAAGCCAGGATTCAAACCCAGGCATACTCACATAAATCCACTATGTAATTAAGTCCTTACCTCCTTCATATAGAAGTCTTAATTTTTTTTTTTTAAATTTCTAAAGGTAGACTTCCAAAAGAACCTGGATGAAAAAGATTGGACAACTATTTAGTGGACTGACACAATACTTAAGTAATTAATAAGTTAAATTCAGTATCAGAAAAAGGTAGTGCTACTTAAGAGTTAATATCCATTTTCCTTTTGTCAGCATCAATCATAAGAGAAAATGGCATACTATTTACTTGCTACTTTTTTTCACAGATGGTTTCTGACTTCTGGGATTTAAAAGTAAGTAAACTTAGCAAAATATTAGAGGAATGATTCAGCCCTTCTGATCACTAAAGATTCAGTTCACTTGCTTTCCTACCTGCAGACTGTTCTCATCACCTCCCTAAGGAAGATGATCCAAAAGTGACATTTAATGAATACTTACTAGATTTGCTATATTTCTTTGGTTTCTTGTTTGTAAGCCTCTCTGAACTTAATTTCTGAATAACTGGACCCTTCAGACTTCATGAGAGAGTCATATCCTTACTCTCTTTTTCCCTGAGCCATTTTGTCCAATTTAAGGATTGATCAGTGTTATGCTCTTAGGTGGATTTTAGTTTGTAGCACATTAACTTATTCAGAGATCTTAACAATAGATGTGATAGTCATCCAGTGATTTCATTGGGTTTTAATCAACCATTGGGTTAAAACAGTTCTCATTTGTCTTTTTTGTAGTTGAGAAGTGGCTTCATCCTACTCAATAGGTAATTGAATTTGTGAACTCTTTCAATTTCCTAGCATTTCTGCTTGCAAACTAATGAATTCTGAGTTTATCTTTTTTCCTGTGTATCTTGACAAATGTAGCCCACAGCAACCATAAAAATTTTTTTTTCTCTAGTAAGGGGTACATTATCTGCCTTACAGCTTCTCTCAAGGGACAGTTTCACCCATCCATAACTTGAATTGTTCCTGCATAAGTTGTTTCTTTCATCCTCCAATAGCAGTGTCCGAATGCCTATGACAACCAAGCCAATGTTCAATAGTTGAGGTTTCATGTAAAAAGAACCAATTTCTGTTTTGGGGTGGGCTAGGTTGCCATATATTAACAACCACAAACTCTATGACTCACACAGGTTTTCTCTCACTTGGGCAAGGACTTTGTTCTAGATCGGGTCAGTCACAGACAAAATCTGTTCTGCTGCTTGTTTCTGTAAGTAAAGTTTTATTGGAAGACAGCCTTGCCCATTGGTGTATTGTCTATGGCTGCTTGTGTTCTACAGTTACAGAGTAGAGTAGTTGTGACAGAATGTATATGGCCCACAAAGTCTAAAATATTTACTGTGTGACCCTTTACAGAAAATATTAACTGATCACTGCTCTAAGTTGTCCTCATTCGGGGACTCAGGCTGATCAAGCAGATGCCATATTGGGTGTGGCTGCTCGTTTTGGAAAATGAAAAGAGTCTGGCAAGTCACTCATAGGCCCTTGATGTACTTTTGGCTAAAGTAAATCATGGCCACCAAAGTTCAGTCGCATGCATGGGAGGAAAACCAGAAATATTTGGAAGACAGCACTGCTGATTAACACATGGTTGTAGCTCTTCGTTTATAGAATTTCTTTCAAAATACTTTTTTGAGATAAAATTTATATTCAGTAAAGTGCAAATACTAAGTGTGGATTTATATTTCACTCTTGAACCCATCACCCAGATCAAGATAGTAAACATTTCTAGCATCCTGTAGGTGTCCTTATATCCCTCCCACACATATAACCACTATAATGACCTTTATCAGTATAGATTACTTTTGTCTATTTTAAAACAATGTAAATGTAATGATTATATGTATTCTCGTGTCTTTAGTTCAACATTATGTATGTGAATTGTCTATGTTGTTGCATGTAACAACTGTTCATTTTTTACTTCTGTGTAGTATTCTCTTGTATGACATTACCACAATTTATGAATTTATTCTAGTATTGATGGAAATTTTGGTTGTTTCCAGTTTGTGGTTATTATAAATAAAGTTGTTGTGGACATTTTTGTATCTGCCTTTCAGTAAACATGTGCACCTGTTTCTCTTGGTATGCTCTGGTATATACCCTGCTTCCATCCATCCCACATAATAATTTATTCACACAGCAACTAGAGTGTTGTTTTTTTAAAAAATTAAAATATAAATCAGACCATGCCACTTCTCTGCTCAGAATCCTCCAATGGCTTAGTATCCAATCAGAATAAAATCCAAGGCCTATTATGGTCTCTTAAGACCCTGAGTGATCTGTACCCACACATACCCTATACACAACCTTTTCTTTCTGTGCCGTCTTACATCATATCCTTTACCCCTTTCCCTATTTCCACTTACTGCTCTACTAGGCACTGCTTGTATATTGGGAAATCAAGATAAATGATTCGTCACTATCTTTAAAGCGATTGTAGTCTACACAGATAATTTTACCATAAGCGATAACACTGGCTAAGATTGTATGGAATTGCAGCAGAACAAAAGCTATTTTCTGACCCCTGTTCCAGTGTCTGTCCCACTTTGCCACTGCTGTCATTACCAGAGTGCCCTGTGTCTTCGGTTCCTTTTAAGGAACTATCTGCCAGAGTCTTCACTATCTTGACATTTGGTTATGGCAGCAATGGCTGAGAAAGTGGGACTCTCTGCTGACACAGGAATAATCCTTTAGGAATCTAGAATTCTTTGAGATGTTCTATTACATATATAATAAAAATTATGAAATGTTCATATTTTGATATGTATTCTGAAATAGTTTAAATGGTATGCATTTTCCTGTTTCTAGAGGGTTTGAAAAAGTTTATCTGAAAGGAATGAATTAGTGCCCCATTAAGTAATTATTGACAATTTCCCAATTCTATGTCTCTTGCATATTGAATTTCAATTTTTTATTTTCCTAGAAAATTTTCCATTAAAGTTTTAAAATTTTTTGAGTTTTTATTTTAGCTCCTCTATCTCTGGTTATACTCCCTCTCTCATTCCTAATGTTTGGGTTTTATATTTTTATTAGCCTCATCGCAGATTTTTATTTTCATTTTTTGTCTTTTTCAAAGAATTTTCTCCTCTTTATATATCCATGCTAATGTTTTCTAATTTCTTGGCTGCTGCTTTTATCTTCTTTAATTCTTCCTATTATTTTTTTATTTTTTCCATATCCTTTAATTGAAAATTTTTATGCTTTATTTAATAATCTGTCTTCATTATACATCAAGCCTATTATTAATATAAATTTCTAAGCCTTTATTATTTTATTGCTTTGAATTCTTATTTGGCTCATGGTGGGTACAGTGCTGACCACTGAAATAACTCCTTTAGCACTGAAGTTCTTATTTAATCTCTAAAAAAAAGAACATTTTCTCGTATTATTACAATGCTATTGTCATTACAATGCATCACACTGAATAATAATTCTCCGACCAAAACTAATGCCTAGTCCATATTCAGATTTCTCTAACGGTTCTCAAAAATGATTTTTCAAAGTTGGCTTCTTCAAATCAGGGTCCAGGCAAGGTCCACACACCATGTTTGGTTGTTGTGGCTCTTAAATCTTTCATCCAGAGCAATCTCTCTTCTTGCTCCCCAGTTTTTTTCATGCCATTGTCTTATTGAAGAAACCCGGTCAGCTGTATAGAATATCACATTCTAGATTTATCCGTTTTCTTTCTAGTCACGTTTAATTTGTTCCTCTATTTTCCATATTTCGTGTAGTCTTGAAGTTAATTCTGAAGTCTTGATTAGATAGATGCAGGTTAATATTGTCACTAGAATCCTGGAAAGGCAGTACTGTGTACTTATTGCCTCACATCAGGATCACAGATTAACTGATCTTCCCAGTATTGGTAATGCTAAAATTGGCCAATGGTTTTAGATGGTTATTAGTCTGATCCTGTTGTCAATTTCCCTATGAGTCTTTCACTGGATAGTTTTGATCCATAGATCATTGTTGCCCAAATCCATTATTAATTAGGACTTGCAATATAGTTATTTTTCTAACTCTATCATTCCTTCTACATTTATTAGCTGAAATTCTATAAAGTAGAATTTTCCTTATTAACTAGAACTATTGGGTTACCTTGAAATATAATTTGAAGCATATATGCAAAGGAGTCACAGACAATGTCCATGAGGACAGGGATTTATTTTGCTTTACTGATAGGCCTTCATTAGATAATTGTTGAAGTCAAAATAAATGTTCACTTCTTTCCCCTTTAGTTACTAATTTTCGGAGTTAGAAGTTGTTATCTTTCCTTTTTTTTATTTGTGGACTCTATATTTTACTAAAAACTTTTATTTATAAAGAGACTTTTATATTTTTATTTGCTTCAGTAAGTTCACAGTCATCATTCTTTTTGATGCTCATGTTGCCTCATCCTTGACCACTGGGAACTTCTCTGAGATGGCTCCTGTATCCTCTGCCATGATCCCATTAGTCTTTAATAGCATCCATGCATTTCTGCATGAGATAATCCTGGCTCATCTCTACATTCCTACCCCATTCTTGGACGGGAGCCCCAGTTCCTTGAAATAGAGAATGATGGGCAGGGACCACCATTACGATGTTGATATTGCTTGTTGTTCATGGGCTGTCATTGTTTCCAGGCCTTCCTAATGCACAGGCCATATTAATATTTCTAATTCAAGTATAATGTTGCACAGTTTTTATTTAATTTCTTTGATTTTGTACCGATATTTCTTTTATACTGAAAATATGTTTCTAAAGTTTTAACATAATATTTGCTTTGTCCCATAATGTACAGAAAATACTTTCAGAATCATATTTAAAATAGTAATATTACTAGTGGTAAGAGTACTAAATGAAATTGAGAATTCTGTCTAGTTCTAATTGACAATATATTCCACTAGGAATGTACAGTTAAAATACTGTACTCCAAAGTTAATCGAAGTAATTTTTTGTGTATGGTTATGTCACCAACTTGATACTCATTTAGATTTGTTTGTTCCAGTTTGGGACAACTTTTAGATGACTTTTTGATTTTTTATGTAATTTTATGTTTTATATATATATATAAAGGAACTATTGCTTCTGAAGATAAAATTATATGATGTCTCATTTCCATCCTTTCCCTTGTTATTCAAGGTGCGGGACTGAAATTAACCCTGGGTTCTCACCTTGGATTGTCTGGAAGATGAACTAGCTAGGCTCTCATCCTTTTTCTTGATGGGATGACAGCACCTATGAAGAGTTAAGGCCAACTGCAAAATTAGAGGGAATACCATCTATAGAGTTTGCATAATGCAACTTTGTTCTGGAAACTACAAAACACTGTTGAAAAATTAAAGATCTCTCCTTTGGGATAAATCTTTTAAGTAACTTTCTCTAGAAGTGAACATAGATAGTATAGTTTTTTTTTAAATCTACATTTCAAAATTTATACTTCATAAAATTTTCTAGGATATAGCTAGGTATGGGTCTTTTCACTGATTTTTCCCCCCTATGAAAGAGCTAACTTACAGTGAACCTTTTGTCTCGTTCATTGGCCTTTTGGGTGAGAAATTAGGGCTGAAGAAGGGTTGTTTTAAAATGCAGGTTTTGTTTTTAATCAGGTATGGTGAGACCAAGAGATCAGGAGATGACTTCCATTGAAAAGACAGTTTGTTACAGTTCCCAAGAGGAGGGGGACACTCCATGCCATGCAGGGCCACACTGGGAAGCACTAAGGTCAGTCAGGAGCCATGAGTGGGGAGAAAGCCTGGGCAGGGATCTCTTCTGTGGTTTCCATGAAAAAGACAAGGCAAGGCAGGGTAAACCAGATTAGGATTCTGGGAGATAGGAGCTGTCTCCAGTTGTCTAGTACTTGGCCATGGGATGGAGCAGAGGAATATTGCCTCCTCAAGTGTAAGAGTCAGAGGAAGTGGTTCAAAATTTATGCTCTAGGTTAGTGGGTTTGCATGTGAAATGAGTAGGAATTATGTACCTATGTCTAGGAATTAGCCAGCCCCGGTGGGGCAGTCCCTCTTAGATTAATAAAGCCCCAGATGCCAAAGCCTCAAGAATACAGAAAATAAGAAAGTACAGTTCATACAAGGGATACCTGCTATTCCTGATCCCATGATTTCCTAGTGGGGAAAAAGTAAGCCAGCTCAGAGAGAGCTGGCTTATGCTTGCAGATGGTCATGGGACTCATTTCAGGAGTTTCCTATTGAAAGGGACACTGGCTCTTTCTTCAAGCATGGGCATGTCAGTCAAGGGCAAGCCAGTGGTTTGATGGAGAATTCACTTCTGGCTTTTGTGCTTGGCTTGGGTTCCTCAAGTTTTCATGTAACCAGGAAAGCTCACCAGCCCACTAATGCTGTTAGATTAGGTACTACCTACAGCATCTGGTTAGGCTCCCTCTGGTGGATCACAGGAGTCACCAAGACAAATCAGAGACTCAGCCTTCTCCGATAAAGGAAAATTATTTGTTAGTTGGGTACAGTCTGAGGGATAAATGATGGTGGGACTTCCTTTATGGCCCATTGATTGTGACCTTTCTTTGCTGCTCTTTTACCAAGTGTGCTTGACTGTTGTCCCATATCTTGAACACAGGCAGAAACAGAGGACACCAGTTATTCAGCCTTATTGGTCAGGCAGCTCTGCAGGACACTGCCCATAACTGGAGGTTCCAAGTAGATCCTTATTTGACTCTATTCTCATAGCCTCTATAGAGAAGGTATGTCCTTCTCTACCTGCTATCAAATATCAATTATTGTTATAGGTTTGGGTGGTACATGGAGAAGTGTCTCATCTTTTGTGTATGTTTAAAAATTCTATAATGAGAAGATTTTAAAAAATGAATCAGATTTACACCACTAGCGTAGCTACTTAAAAAAAATAGAAAATAAGTGTTGGCAAGGATGTGGAGAAATTGGAGCCCTTGTGCACGTTTGTTTGGTAGAAATGTAAATGCTACAGTGATTATAGGAAACAGTATGACAGTTCCTCAAAAAATTAAAAACCAGCAATTCCACTTTTGGGTGTATACTCCCAAAAAAGTGAAAACAGGGATGCAAGGAGATATTTGTGCACTTATATTCATAGCAGCATTATTCACAATAGCCAAAAGGTGAAAGCAATGGATGAGTGGATAAACAAAATGTATATACATGCAGTGGAATATTATTCAGCTTTAAAAAGAAAGAAAATTCTGACATATGCTCCAACATTATACTAAGTGAAATAAACCAGTCAAAAAAAAAGAGACAAATACTGTTTGATTCCACCAGTGTCAAACTTGACACCTCGAGTGTCAAATTCATAGACAGCAGAAACATTGCCAGAGGCTGGGGGAAAGGAAAAATGGGGGTTTTGCAACATAAAGAAAGTTCTGAAAATGATTAATGGTGATGGTTGCACGGCAATGTGAATATACTTGGTACCACTGAACTACACAGTTAAAAATGGTTAAGGTGGTATATTTTACATTGTATATTTTACCACAATTAAAAAAAATGAATCAAGTTTAACTACCCTCTAAAGTTAAACATTAGCCTACCACATGAGTCAGCCATTTTACTCCTAGGTATTTACTCAAGAGATATGAAAACCTGTGACCAAAACACTTCATTGTTAAAGAATGT
The DNA here is from genome assembly GCA_028627145.1 of Eidolon dupreanum. Taxonomy (NCBI): domain Eukaryota; kingdom Metazoa; phylum Chordata; class Mammalia; order Chiroptera; family Pteropodidae; genus Eidolon; species Eidolon dupreanum. Next base: position 142,641,799 of record CM053507.1, on the reverse strand, counting down.
TCATAGCAGCTTTGTTCTTAATAACCCCAAACTGGCAACAAACCAAATGTCCATCAACAGGAAATTAATAAACCAAATGTGTTCTATTTATACAGTAGAATACTAATCTGGGACAAGCTACTGATACACATAATAACATGGATGAATGTCAAAAACATTATCCTGAGCAAAAGAAACCAGGCACAAAAGGAAACATGCCATTTATATGAAGGTCAAGAACCAAAGAATCCAAACTCTGGTGAGACCATGGTGACAGAAATCAGAGTAGTGGCTGCCTGGGGGAAGGGAGTGTGGGGTACAGGAAGGGCAGGGAGGTGGGGGTAGGGTGTTGTGTGAGGGGGAGGGCGAGGGGGAGAGAGAGGAAAAGGGAGAGGGAGAGGGAGATTGACTAAAAAGGTCCAAGAAGGAACTTTCTGGGTCGGTGAAAGTGTTCTATTTATATTGCTGGAGGTACTGGTTCTACAGGTATATATAGTTGTCAAAACTCATAAAACTGTATACTTAATATCTGTGTATCACTATATGTTATTTATACTTCAACATAATTAGTGTTAAAAAAAAAAAAAAAAGTCTGTTTTTCTTCTCTCCCCCTGGGGTCAGTGAAGCAAGTATAGAAAAAGTAATGTGGTTTTTATACCGTTCTCTGTGCTTTGATGTATATCATTTAAAAAAAAAAAAAAACGACTGATACTCATTTTTCATGACCAGGTTTGCTTGTAATAAAACAAGGACAGCAGGTCCTGCTGCCTGGCATAGCCCCCATCGTCACTGTCACAGGCAACAAAGAGGGTAGTGAGAGAGCAGGTGTAAGCTTTCTATAGCTAGACAGCATCACACTGGGACAAGTGATAGTTCTGGAAGGTGGCATGAATCAAGAGAAAGGTTCCTTAGTGAACAGCAGGCCTTAGCATTATCTTTGGTATCAGTGAAAAGCTGGTTTCCCTGGCAACAGAGGCCTACTTAATGAATGGTGCTGAGCGACAGGCATGAACATGTCCACAGCAAGTGTACATAGAAAAAGGATGCCTCCTCACCAAATGCTCCTTTTTAGTCAGCATATTCAGGTCTATTGATGGTTCATTAAAAAATCAGAAAATGCCAGAAGGCATAATAAAAAACTATGATGCTCTCACTCCAGTCCTCCCTCATTGCTATCTCTGGTAATAACCATTTTAACCTTTTCTTTTGGTTTCATATATCTCTATATATCACTAACTCAATTTATCAATGCTAAACATGGTCTCTATTGCCTATTGTGATAAATAAGGACTTAGAGAATTCATACCACCCCATTTCTCCCCATTTTGTCTCACTGTTTTACAGTTGTATTGGTTTTCTGTTGTTTACTTTTGCAAATTGAGATTCTATTCTTAAACTGTTTGTGTTTCCTCTGTCAATTTTCACCAGTGTCTCTTGGCTCTGCCCCTGCCCCTCCTCCTACTTCCACCGTTTAGTTCCTCTGACCATCCACTGGGATGTGGAGACTCCACTTTTATATTTATATTGTCAAAGCTGAAAAAATTTATAACATTCTGTTCAGAAATCATTACTATCTCCCACAGTTTGTCTCTAGGTAAATGATAGAAGTTTAAAATTAATAAATCATTGTGATATATTATTACATTTTCTCCTGTACTTATGATGTCACAAACCTCAAGGGACAATGTTCCTAGCAAATCATCAAATGGATTATTTTCTTAAACTATCATAGTTGCTCAAATTCATACTACATTTTAGTTTGCTTCAACTTTAGGTTATAACTTTCCTATCTTCTTGGAATTTTTTTATTACCCCCTCTCCCCAAATTGGGAAAAGTAAAAGTCTTTTCGTCATAGCACCCATAGTTCCTTTTTTATTCTAAAATAGCTCAGGGTCTATTCCAGAATTGTTCTTAAGGACATCTTTTTGGAGACCACTGACCTCCTATTTTAATTTAAACAGATTTCTTTCAAAACTTGCTGCAAGCTATTACTTTGGGATTTTTTTTCATTAGATTAACAAGGTTAGTTCTAATACTTCTTGTTTTCTATGTACTCCTCACACTTGATTTCCTGGCCAACATCTCCAATTATCTCCTTCAGAAAAGGTAAATAGTAGGTAAACACTCTGAATCTTTACAGGTATCACCTTAGCTTTATTCTGTTCTCAATCTTGATAAGCTAGCTTGGCTAGGTATAGATTTCTAGGTTCATAATTGTTTTTCCACAGAAGGTATACTCTACTAATTCGTTAAAAATTTTTAATTGCAAAATAGAATACGTATACAAAGAGGTGCATAAACAAAATGTGTATCTTAATGGGTTGTCATAAATACCCATATAAGCACAATCCAGGTCATAAAATAAAATTTGTCAAAACTCTAGAAGTCTACAACACTACTCTCCACCCCCAAGCTCACAGGCCCTTTTCCAATCACAGTGCTGCCCTTCCTTCTTATAGATATCCCAATTCTTTTATAAAAATAACTTTTTTCCTTTAAGAAAATGTTATCACATAAGTATGCATCTCTAAACACATAGTCTAACATTGCTTATTTTTGAGCTTCATATAAGTAGAATACAGTATGTATTATTTTACATCTGACTTCATTTGCTCAAAATTATATTTTGAAATTCATACATGTTGCATGTAACTGTAGCTTGTTCATTTTTATTGCTGTGTAGTATTCCACTGGATGAATCTAACACAATGTATTTATTTATTCTACTATTGATGAGTATTTGGGTTGTTTCCAGTTTAGGGCTATTGTGAATAATTCATGTGTTCTGATGCTGATATGTATGAGAATTTTTGACTGTTGTTCTAACAGTTACTGATATAACACTGTTAAAATCTCTCACCAGCATTGTGAATTTTTCTTCGTGGGTCTGACAACTTCTGCTTTACGTATATGGAGGCGGTTATTTGGCGCACACATATTCTTCCTGATGAACATTTTGTCATAGTGAAGTGGCGCTCCCTAATACTTTTTTGACCTAAATTTTGTTTTATCTAATATTGAGCTAGAGTAACTTTCCAAAAGTTTCCATTTTAAAAGATACAACTCAATGGCATGTAGTGCATTCACAATCACCACTAATTGTTAATTGATGGTCGTTGCCATCAATTCAACACCAACAGGAATCCCCAATTTGGGGTGCAATGAATAAGGAAACTTTATTCAGTGCCAACAGCTCAGTTGTGACACAGTATGGCTTTGGAGCAGCCCAATAATATTACAGGTCAATTTTGACGCCTCACAGCTATGAGGCAGCTTTAGGGGATATGGCCCTGGGGCAAGGCCCCTCTCTGCCTGGACTGTTCTACTCTTCCCTGCTCTGATCCACTGAGATGTCTTTAGTGTTTCAGCTCCAGTTTGGGAAACTCAGTCTTTAAACTCCAGTGGAAATAGGAAGTGTGCTTCCCTAGTTACAGGGGAGCTGACTTATATAGACAGAAGTCCCTGGCTTTGATCCTTGATTGGTCCATCCTCATGCAAATGAGGACTCCAAATCCTCATAGTTTGATTGGTCCAAAAGTCACTGTCCTGATTGGTCAGAATAGAGCTGCTCTGATTTGTCTGTGAAGATGTTGATGGGGATATAGCTATGTAGCTCCAATTGGATGGGGACAACCTCAGTCCTATTAGTTGAAATATAATTCCTGGAGCTCCTTTATAAACGCTAGCTCAGATGGTAGGAGCGCAGTATAGTCAGGCACTTCAGTGCAGGAGGGAGGCAGCTTTAGTGCAGGCTTTGTCCGAAAGTGCAATTTGTGTGAGAGGTCCCTGTGTAGAAATGGCTGCAAGGCTCTGTTTTTTAAAGTTTAGCCCAGTTAGCCATGATGAGCCCTTCTTAGTAGGTATCTTCTTTCTCGGGTTCCATACTATCTTGGTCCAGATCTTTTTCAGCATCCCAAATAGAAATTCTCCGCCCATTAAATAACAAGAGCCCTTCTTCCTTTCCCCTCAGCCTCTGGTACCACCATTATTCTACTTTTTGTCCTTATGTATATGAGTATGCTAGATACCTCACATAAGTGGAATCATACAATATTTGTCCTTTTGTGTATGTATGGCTTCTTTCATTTGTTTTTAGAGCTTTAAATAAACTTGCTTTAAGCTATCATCTCCACATAAATGCACTAAGCAGAGACTTTTAAAAAACACTGGCAGTATGTAAGGCCCTGTGGGGGAAGCAAAGATGAAGAAACCTCTGTGCTAGAGCATTTACCCACTAGTTAGGAGGAAAACACAAGACAAGGACTAAGCATCAGGGAGGGTTGTGAAATGAGTGACTAGTCTTCCTTTTGCTTGACCTCAGCTGATGTAAAGAAAATTTGTGTGTGATATTTAAATGCCAGTAAGTTGGATCAATAAACGTGCTAGGCTTGAGTCAGGTGGAGGTACAATCTGAACCTGTAGCTTAGTGGTGTAACTGCACACGTCTGCCTCAAGGTGGCAGCATACTGAAATGAAAGCAGCAGCTCCAAGAGTAACAAGTCCCTCCCTCTAGGACTGATTCTGGGGAAAAGAATCAACAATGATCTTATCACCATAGAAAACAAAACCCTTTACAAGTGCTGCACTGCTCAAGGTGGCTGTCAGCAGGGTGCTGGAAGTACTTTCTTATTCTTATCATCCCACAGCCTCAGTTGTCTGTACACGGCCCTCCCCCACAGATACCCTTTAAACCTTAAGAACTTCCCATTATAATTGCTTAATTTTGTTTGTTGTCTTACTTCCCCTGCCATCAGAGCCCACTACAGGCTTACTGTCTTATGAATCTTTAGTTTCATTTCTGGATTGTTCTTCTTTTGCTCCACCCTCTTCTCCATGAGTATCAGTTTCCCAGTTCAAATGCAAATTTCTTGGTCATCTTGATGAATATAATTTTGCCCTATTCTTAAACTCTTATATAATAAACATTGTCAATAAACCTGTCATAAATACCATTTTGGAATTTGATGCAGTAGCTTCATGACATTGGTTTTATTACTGATACGTATTGTTTATTCATTCCACAAGCATCGTGTCAGCTAAGTGCCAGAGGGCTAGAAACAGAATAAACAAGATAAGATACTAGACTTCCAGGTGTTCGCTGTCTAATGGTAGATGACAAGTAAACAGTTCTGAAATAATGTGATATAGGCTGTAACCGAAACATGAATAAGGGGCAGTGAGTTGGAAAGGTGAAAATGGTCAGTCCAGGCTTACTCAGGGGAAGTGATAATAGAGATGAGTCATGAGGAGTTTTGGAGTTTACCAGGTGGGGGAGGGTGGAAAGCTATATCAGGCTGCAAAAATAACGACATAGGAAAACACCATTAGTTCCTCAAACTGTGAAGTTCAGTGAGGTCAGGGCAAACCACATGTGGGGTAGCTTCCACTTGCCTCAGCTGGCCAACCTGATCTGGTATAGATGTTTAGTTTGATTAGTGGCAATAAACCTGGCTTACCTATGTGGCCTGTCTGGCTGGGTTGTTTTTGGTGGGCATTGTGTTAACATTTTGAATTAGTTAAGTAGGAACTTCACATAATAAAATTAAGATTTCTTGTTTCTGTAAAAAACACATATTTTTGACATTAAGCACACTTTCTTTATGGCAACAATCAGCTGGAGCCACTTTAGACGGAGCCTGGCTGTCCCAGTTTGCTGCAGACCTTACCTCACCCTGGCCAGATATACCCAGTTGTGATATTTGCCTGGCCCCTGTAGGTACCCGAATTTGTGAGCTCTGCTTTGACATCCCACCCCAGCTATAGGTGTGGGATAGGATTCTTAAGAAGCCTGGTGCAGATCCCTTTCCTGGGGTTGATGAGGAAGAAGAGGGAGGGAGGGGAAGCAGGAGCTAACCCAGCCACTGAGGTTGGTTATGTAGAGGGCCACGCAGAGGTCCCACCCTTGGCAGACAGATAGGTTAGAGCTAAGGAGGAGAAATGAGGCAGCAGTCCACTCCTGTGGTTGGAACCTACCTGAGGAACAAAGAGAGTGATGAATGAACATGTCCCAGACCCATCCCTTGGACATTAATCCTGATCTGTGAGGGTGTGAGTGATAGGTCCACCCCTGACCATCATGGAGGCTGGGACAATAGTATAAATGGAGAGCTGCAGACCACAGCCTGCCCTCTTCCTAGTGCCATCTCTGTCCCATAGCATGAGGTGAACTTGTGTATAGACAAGTTCAGTAGAACAAATGGAGATCCCAACAAGTTCAGTCTGTCACAGCTTCTCATACTCCTGGCAAACAACTGCCTCTTAGCTATCCCTTGGTCTAGCACACCAGAAGCTTGGTCTACTCTTAGGAGGACAGACTCAAGAACTAGGCTTGGCCAGACCCTGAAAGCAGTCTTAGAGACATTTGTGCAGGGAATTATGGCCGAGATCATGGTGTAGAAGGAAAATGTGAGCTCTGGATGGGCACATCCCTATAGGCCAGTGGACTCCTCTTCCCCTAGGGAGGGATGTGGGCGGAGGAAAGCCAGAGTCTTGGACGTTCTAAAGCTCAGGACCAGGGCTGAAGTGTTAAGCACAGAGATGCCCTTGGGTTACCTTAGGTATAGAGGTCTATATTCATTTGCTAGGACTGCTGTAACAAAGTACCACAAGCTGAGTGGTTTAAAACTAAAATAGAACAAAACTATTCTTTCATAGTTCTGGAGCTTAAATGTCCAACAAAATCAACATGTCAGCAGGATTGGTTCCTTCTGAGGGCTCCAAGGGAGAATCTGTACCTTTTTCTCCTAGCTTCTGGTGACAACTGGCAATCCTTTGCATTCCTTACCTTGAAATGCATCATTCTAATCTCTGCCTGCATCTTTACATGACATTCTCCCCATGTCTCTGTGTCTTCATGTGGCCATCTTCTTGTAAGGACACTATCATATTGGATTAGAGATCCACCCTACTCCACTATGACCTCATTCTAAACAATTACATCTTCAACAACCCTATCTCCAAATGAGTTCACATGCTAAGGTACAGGGGGTGGGCACTTCAACATATTTTTTTTTTATGGGGGGGTCACAATTCAACCTACAGCAGGGTCTACCCTGAGGTCACAGGCAGTAACAAAGGAGGTAAGACTCATAGGTTCACAGAAACCATCTTTCAGCCAGGCCTCCTACAGCTCCTACTTTAAAACAAGGTGGATGTTTCCTCACAATATCTTGGTTCTCACTGACTCTTGCTAACAAGCATTTACTGATCATCAAATGTCATGGTGCCCCAGTCTCCCTGCATCTGCTTTTTTTTTTTTTTTTAAGGTGAGGCAACTCTTGGTTGACCTCACAGATTGCAAGGAACTTGTTGGCTTACAACCCCTTACTTTTTATTTTTTATGCCTACAGCACCTGGTCTTCCTAGGTGGTCTCCCATCCAAGTACTAACAAGGAAGGCCCAACCCTGCTTAGCTTCCAATATCAGAAGGGATTGCCTTGTTCAGGGTGGCATGGCTGTAGACTCCCTGCATCTGCTTTGATCACTCCTGCTGCTTTCCAAACCAGCTGCCTTCACTCTGTGCGTCTTCCTCTCTATTGGGTGCCATTGGCTGACTCTGGCCCTTGTGGCCTGTGTGGCTGCTCTTTCTTAATATTTTTCATTTTTTGTTTCTACTACCAGTTGCCCTGGCTTTCCACTCTAACCTCTAGTTCAAATTGCTGGACATAATCTGGTCCAGAAAATCACTGTGGTTCCTGTTGGCATAGCCTTCTCTCTGGTTTGCCTTAGTAGGAACTGGCTAGTTTACCTTGGCTGCCCTTGGGATAGGAACCTGGTCCAAGGAGCTGTAACCAGGGTTGGAGTCCTGTGGTACCAACCATGGACAATTATCAGGGAGGAAGCAGCCCTGGGTGATTTATTATCAAGTTGCTAAGGGGAGAACAATTGTTCACTCCTTCTTCAAAGGCAAAGATTCCCAACCTTGGAACTATTGACATTTTGGGCCAGGTGACTTTTTGCTGTGGGGGACTGACCTGAGCATTGTAGAATGTTTAGCAGCATCCTCTACCTAGTAGATGCTAGCAGCACCTCTTCCCCTTCCTACCAGGTTATGATAATCAGAATGTCTTTAGACATCGCCAAATGTCTAATGAAGGAAAATTACCCCTGGTTGAGAGCCACCATTCTAAGGGCACGGGATTAGGCTGTCCAGGTGAGTGTAGTCAGGAATCAGGAGTGTGAGTATAAAGGCTACTGATTATAGTATATCTGCCTCTGTCAGGGCTGACTCGGAGGCTTAGAGGGTCAGCTCCTACTGTGAAAGGGGATTGGATGGAGCATCGGCGGGCTCAGATGTGAATAGATCTGTTCAATCAGAGTGGGGAAACCAAAAAAGATACTTGTGTTCGTGTGTGTTTTGTAGCTGCATGAGGCTGAATGAGCATTGGTTTACACTTTGTGTATACATGTCTGAGAATGTGCCATTCTTGGTGTTGATGTAGGTATCTGTGTGAGGGTGTGTATATCTGTGTGAGGGTGTGGACTACATAGTGCACACTGCTCTTCCTCCTATGTTATCAGAATAGATTAGTGTCATATATAGCACACATAATTGGTATTTTCAAAGTGCTACACAGGGTAAGAATTAGCTCTACTAAAGTTGAAATGAAAACAGAATTTGCTTCAGAATGGTTTCTCCTATTGTATGTGCCTCTAGGTATATGTAATGTGTAATGGATGGATAATGCCCTCTATGGTATCTGTAATATACCATTAGGTATATGTAATGTGTATGGATTGATAATGCCCTCAATGGTCTCCAGTGACATCATGCTTTAGCACCGGAATCCAGGGTGGACCAAGCTCAGGGTCCAAGAAGCACAGCCAAGCCCTTTCTGAGCATATCAATGTTTGCCTTCTTAGCCCTTTGACCAACTGGTTGTACAACAAACTGCTTAACCTTTCATTTCTTTAGTTTTGCTTTCTGTGAAACTGGATAATTAATATTCTTCTTAGATAGCTCTTTTGAGAACAACTTACATTATCATAAAGACTTAAAAAATAGTCCTACATAAATGTTTTGTGAAAATAAATTGTGCTTGCTCCTTTAATTGGTATTATGTAAGCTCTTCCCTTAAAAAAATCAACTAATATTTATTTATGTACTCTATTTGTCTCTCTTACTTGTTTAGCAATCTGGGTAAATAGGGTTAGGTCTGCCTCTTTACTTGGTATAGTGGCCATTGTGGCCACTAGTGACTCCACAGTCATTTGTTTTCATTGATGTGTTTTGACAGTGGTGATTTGGCCTGCCTAAGTCCCCGATGGGGTCTGTTAATTTTCAGTTTTTCAAGGTCATTGAAATGAGTTCTTGGACAGTTTCAAGGGAGAAGAGCTTGTCATTCTTGTCAACCAAGAAGCAAAAAAGATATATGCAGCAAGGCTCTGGCTCTTAAAACATAGTAAGGAACAAGCCACAGACTTAGAAGACACAGACCCATGGACACTCTCACCAGGTGGTTTTCCTGCTCTTTCAAAATAATATTCTTTTTTTTCCCTCCAGCTTTATTGAGGTATAATTGAGAAATAAAATCATGCACATTTAAAGCATACAATGAGATGATTTGATACATGTATACTTTGTGAAACAATTACCACAATTAACACATCCATCACTTCACACAGTTACCTTCTTTTTGTAGTGAGAATGTTTAAGATCTATTCTCTTGGCAAAATTCAACTGTACAGTACAGTATTATTAACTGTAGTCACCATGCTTTACATTGTATCTCCAGAACTTATTCATCTTATGACTGAAGGCTTACTTTCTTTGACCAGCATCTCCCCATCTCTCTTGGCCTCAGCTCCAGCCACTGGTAACCACCATTCTACTGTTTCTAAGAGTTTGGATTTTTTTCTCTTTTTTTTTGATTCCACATATAAGTGAGGTCATATAGTATTTGTCTTTTTCTGTGTGGCTTATTTCACTTAGCATAATGTCCTCTAGGTTCATCCATGTTGCAAATGGTAAGATTTCCTTCTTTCTCCTGGTTAATACTATTTCATTATATATGTCTGTCTGTCTGTCTGTCTGTATGTATGTATGTATGTATGTATGTATGTACGTATCTATCTATCTATCTATCTATCATCTATCTATCTATCTATCTATCTATCTATCTATCTATCTATCTATCTATCATCTCGTTATCTATCATCACATTTTCTTTGTCCTTTCATCTGTCAGTGGACAGTTAGGTTGTTTCCGCATTCCCTATCTTGGCTATTGTGCATAATGCTGCAATGAACATGCAAAGACAGACATCTCTTCAAGATACTGATATTGTTTCTTTTGGGTATATACCCAGAAGTGGGATTGCTGGATCATATAGTTCTAATTAAAAGTTTTAGAGGAAGCTCCATGCCATTTTCTACAGTAGCTGTTCAAGTTTACATTTCCACCACAGTACACAAGGGTCCCCTTTTATTCACATCCTTGTCAACACTTTTCTCTTTTGTCTTTTTGATGACACATATTCTAACGGGTGAGGGGTGATATGTCACTGTGGTTTTGATTTGCATTTCCTGGGTGATAGTGATGTTGAACGCCTTTTCTTGTACTTGTTGACCATTTGTATGTCTTCTTTGGAAAATGTCTACTTAGTTTCTTTTCCTATTTTTGAATAAGATTCTGCCCCCCCCCATTGAGTTGCTTACAGCCTATTTTGTCTGTTATGAGTATAGCTATCCCTGCTGTCTTTTGGTTTCCATTTGTGTGGAATATCTTTTTCCATCCCTTTACTTTGTGAGTTTTTAAAGCTGAAGTGAGTCTCTTATAGGCTGCATATAGTTGGGTCCTGTTTTTTAATCCATTCAGCCACTCTGTGTCTTCTGGTTGGAAAATTTAATGCACTTACATTTAAAGTAATTATTGATAGGTAAGGATTTACTAATGCCATCTTATTAAATGATTACTAGCTGTTTTGTAGTTCCTTTGTTCCTTCCTTCCTCTCTTGCTGTCTTTCTTTGAGAACTGATGATTTTCCATAGTGTTATGTTTTGATTTTCTTTATCTTGTGTGTATCTACTGTAGGTTTTTGCTTTAGGGTTAACCACGAAGCTTACACAAAATATCTTACAGCTTTAACAGTATACTTTAAGCTGATAACAACCTAATTTGAATTTCATACAAAAACTTTGCCCTTTCACGCCCCTCAATTTATGTTTTGATGTTATAATTTACATTTTTATATTGTGTATCCATTATTGCAGCTATAGTTATTTGAAATACTTTTGCTCTTTAACATCTATAAAAGAAGTGATTAACACACTGCCCTATTATAGTATTAGAGTATTCTGAATTTGATTAAATGCTTACCTTTATTTTGTATTTTCATGTTACTGATTAGCATCGTTTCATTTAAGCTTGATGTCCTTTAGTATTTCTTGTGAGGAAGGCCTAGTGGTGATGAACTCCCTCAGTTTTTGTTTGCCTGGGAAAGCACCTCTCCTTCGTTGCTGAGGAACAGCTTTTTGGGTCAAGTATTTTTCTTTGGCAGTTTTTTTTTTTCCTGAACTTTGAATACATCATTCTATTCTTTCCTGACCTGCAAGGTTTCTGTTGAGAAGTTTGCTGATAGACAGATGAGGGTTCCCTTGTATGTGAGGAATTTCTTTTTCCTCTTGCTGCTTTAAAAATTCTTTATCTGATTTCAGACAGTTTTATTGTAATGTGTCTTGGAGAAGATCTCTAGGCTGAAACTTTTGGGGGACCTACAAACTTCATGAATTTGAAATTCCAGTCTCTCCCTAGATTTGGGAAGTTTTCAGCCATTTTTTTCTTTAAATAAGCTTTCTTTCCCCTTCTCTCTCTCTTCTCCTACACAATAATGTGTAAATTGTTTTCCTATAATTCATATAGGCTTTCTTTACTTTCATTCTTTTTCCTTTGTTCTCCTCTGATTGAATAATTTCAAATGACCTTTCTAAGAGAATAATTGGCGAATTATTCTGCATAATCGACCTGTTTTTGATGCTCTCTATTACAGTTTCCATTTCATTCAATTTTGAATATTTTTTCTCCAGTGGTGTGCTGGAACTTCTCCGCTGGACTTCTGGACTTCCACAAAGGCTCTGTCATCCTCAGATGATTATCAAAATTGATGTTCTTTGGGAGGAAGATGATAGAAAACTCCTGTTCCACCATATTGCTGATGTCAAGGTTAATATATTCTTTAAATCAACATTCAACCTGCCCACAGAGGACACGCTAAACAGTACATGGGCTAAGATAGAGGAGGAAGACTCTGCTGGAAGGTCAGCCTCTCCTCTGTGGTCCAGAGAATTTCATCTGTGACCTGACTCCATATATCTGGCTTAGCACAAGCAAAGCCCTACAATTAACAGGATCCACCCTCCTTGGAAAGCAGCTGAGTGACCATCTATTGTTAATGAACTTGTCCTTCAGGGTGCTCTTTACCCTTCCTTCTCCACCACCCAAACCAAATGGTGTTTCCAAATACACTTTACATAAAACTCTCCTCAGTGTTTGGGTAGATACAAACTTCTCCATCTTATTAGCTTTCTAGCAATGTTTCGAGACTCCTTAGAGGTGAGTAATATCTGGGCAGTTGCCCAGATGAATTACTCTTTGATCTGGCTCTGCAATCTAGGGCCATAAGGGAAGGATACATGGCGCCACAGAGCAAAAGCATAGCAGAAGTGTGGAATGGGAGAAATTGCGTTATTGAGTACGTTCTCCAAAAGGAAGCACTTTTAACCATTTAAAAAATATATCGGAGGACAACAGTAGATAGAATATAAGTATTTGGTTTTATTTTCTCCTGAAACCCCACTAAAACTATAATAAAGGGATTTTATAAAGGCATATGGAGAGGAAGGAGAGAATACAATAGCAACAAAAGCTTGGATGCTGGAAAGCAATTAGGGAATGGGAAATGACTTGGCGGACATAAGAGAAATGAAGGTAAGATGGCAGAGGAAAGCCAAGGGCCAACTTACTTTTCACAGCAGCACCACCAAAAGTCTCATGAATGATTGGCACAAGATATTCTGGGAGTAGAAGTAAAGAAAGGGCCCCCAAATAAAGAATTTTGGTTAAAGTCTGTTTAAGAAGCGAAGGATCCTTAGATCCCAACCCAACTCAGTATAGCTGCCCACTCCCCCTTCCTCACCTGGCAAAGGGGGCTTTGTTCCTTGGAGGAGGTAAAAAGGTGGATCTCAGGACTGGGAGACTTCAGGAAGAGTTGAGAATAAAGGTACTATACTGTAAGGAGTCAACGTATATACTGGATGCTGAGACCTGTTACTTCCCTACATCCCCTTGGGGCCTGTAATGTAGACAGTGAGACCTTTACCCTCCAAAAAGGAGACTGACTAATCTGACTTGGCCCAGAGGGAAGATCCAAAGACCTGATGTCAGAGATTCATTTTAGTGGCTCACTGACCACTTACAGCTAATAATCTCACTACATGTTCTGAATTTACAATTAGCTTTTATTCCACTCCCAACCCCACCCACAACTCTTCTGCATCAAAAAATTTCCAACCTCACAAAAGTGGAGAGACGGATATAACAAATCTCCATAAGACCTATTATCCAGCTTCAATAATTATCAATATTGTGCTAATCTTTTTAAATATAAATATCCACTTTTTTTTGGTTTTGCTTGAATATTTTGAAGCAAATACCAGACACTATATCATTTCACTGGAGAGGAGAGAAAGAGAGAGGAGAGAATATTTTTAATAGGAAAAGAATTTTAAAAAGACATAAACACAGACATTATCATACTCTACCAAATGAAAAATTCCTTCATATCATTAAAATACTCAATCTGTATTCAGATTTCCCAGATTGTCTCAAAAACTTATTTTTACAGTTGGTTAGAATCAGGACTCAAACAAGGTTAACACATTGCATTTAGTTGATATGTCCCTTAAACCTCATACTCTATTATATATACCTCTTCCTCTTCTCCTTATTTTTCATTGCCATTTTTTTTGTTGACAAGATCAAGTCATTTGCTTTGTAGAATTTTTCATATTATGAACTCGTTGGATTTCATCCTTGGTGTGTCTGTTTAACATATAGTATTTCTCTAAGTTCTGTGCATTCTATGAACTGATAGATACAGAGCAGGATTCCTAACCTTTTTATGTGTCATGGATCCCTTTAGCAACTCCTTCGGGGTAATATTTTTAAATGCAGAAAATAAAATGCACAGGGTTACAAAGAAAACTGTATTGAACCATAATTCTCAAAATATTTTTTAAAATTTGTGATAAAATCATGTATCTTCTTTATTAACATTACATAGTTAAGACCTACCAGCAGGTTCTAATAATTCTCATAACTATGAAATGGGCATAAGCAAAAACAATATTTTGAGGTATCCACAATTGTAACGGGATATGAAAGAATCTACAATGTCATTGTCAACAAAACTCAGGAACTGCTTTTTTTTTGTATTTTTTTTTTTGTTTGCATTTGCCTACATTCGTACTCGAAGACAACACCAAATTTCAGTTAAAGGTTAGTGAAAATAAAGATGATAATTATGTTCTTATTCAAGTTCACAGAGTTCCTAAGTAATATCCATGGATCATTGGTTAAGAACTGCTAGATTACAGGCTTGCTTAGATTCAGATTCAAATTTTTGGTGGTAAGAATTTGAGTTGCTGTGTGCTTCTTTTTGCATGTAATGAGAAATGAGGCATGTGATATCTGGCTCTCCCAGTTTTAGTGATGTTAGAACAAATAAGTGGGATCAAAAAGAAATTGCCAGATCCAACCTTTCTCCTAGTGGTTTTACTACAATTGATGATCACTGATAGATGGGCTCCTACTCTTCAAATATGAGAAAGTAAGAAGAAAGAAGATAGTAAAGTACATTATGTAATTTTTAAAAATTTATGAGTTCATTAAAAATTTTTATTGGATACTTGGGTACCAAGTCTGAAAAATGGTAAACAAAGCAGGGAAAGCATTTGCCTTGCTTTTTCTATATGAACTGTTTTCTAGGCCAACCAAATAATTATAGATGGAAAGTTCTTTACTGAAGAATTCTAGCTAATTCTTGCAAAAAGAATGATAAAATTAGAAAAATGGTTTTTTTTCAGGGCTTACTTGAACAGTGGAAGCCCCTTTAAGTGGTACCTTCTCAGCTTTCTAGAACAACAACATATCCCAGGCTCAACTTGGTACATTTCTGCCTCTGACATGGAATTAGTGATTTCCTTTAAAGAGTTTTGGTTCCTTCAAGAGAGAAATGGTGTTAATAGATCACCTCCTGGCTATCATTTTTATTGAATCCAGCAATACCACATCATATCAAGGACTGACAGAATGAGCAGAGCTACACAAGAAATGACAAGTTCATCCTGATATTTTCAATTCAGCTTTCAGGTTACAAAATGTTTACTAACTTCTTTGATTTTATATTTCCTTTCTCTTACACTGAAAAAACTTGGTCCTGGATGATGTTATAATTTCTTATTCTAATTTATACCATCAGCTGATGTTTGTTGGCGCCAAACAACTCAGTTGTGATACAGCATGGCTGTTAAAAGAGTAAAGCTGTGGAGCAGCTCAATAGTATTACAGATCAGTGATGAGGTGGCGTGGCTATGCCTCCACTGTTTCAGCTCCAACTGGGGTAAACACACCTTTGACACAGCGAGCTGACTTATATAGACAGAAGTCCCCGCCCCTGGTCCCTGATTGGTCCATCCTCATGCAACCGCAGATTCCGAATCCTCACAGTTTGATTGGTCCAAAGGTACTGTCCTGATTGATGAGAATAGAGCTGCCTCTGATTGGTTGGTGAAGATGTGGGTCTAGTTGGGCAGCTCTGATTAGACGGAGAAAGTCTCAGTTTGATTGGTTGAAGGATTCCAGGAACTCTTCTATAAGGGGTGGTTCAGATGGCAGGAACACAGTGCAAGAAGGCAGTTCAGTGCAGGTGGCAGACTCAATTCAGGCTTTTCTCTGGAATGTGGTTTGTGTGAGAGGCCTCTGTATAGAAATGGTTGCTTGGCTGTGGTTTTTGTTGTTGTTTTTAATTTGAGCCTAGTTAGCCACCAAGAGTCCTTCTTAAGAGGTATCTTTTTTCTCAGGGTCCACAATACATATTATGGAGTAACAAAAATACTACCAAGTAATATTTTTAAGTACACATTTTTAAGAATGTTTTCAAAACATACCTGCATTACTTAGTAACAATAAGGCTATTAAATTCAAGATTCTTCTGTTGTTGGTTCTTCTTTTTCCCTTAGGGTATATCCTGTTAGTCAAAAAACTGTATTTTAAAGTCACTTAAAATAACTTTTGTATGGTTATGTTACCCACTTGACATATAGTTAAGCTCATTTGTTTCGGTATGTTTTCAATTATAGGAACTGTTGTTTAGAAATAGGTTTAACTTTTCAATTGTGTTAAATGTTCACATGTTCCTAAGTCAAAACTATAAAACAGAGTGTATTTAAAGAAGTCTAGATGCCCTGTCTTTTCCCTCTACTCTGTTCCTCCTTACAAGTAACCATTTGTCCTAGTTTGGGTTTACCTTCTGTTGTTTCTTTTAGAATATATAAGCAAATGCTTGAAAATATTCACCTCTTCTTCATACTCTAAAGGTGGCATATGGTAAACACTGTCCTCACTTAGCTTTTTCTCACTTAACAGTATTTCATGGCGTTCAGCCTCATAGTGTTATGTAGTGTTTCTCCTTACTTCTTTAGTACAACTGCATAGTTCTCTGTGGTGCAGGTATACCATAGTTTATTCAATTAGTTCTCTACTGATAGACATCCATGCCCCTGGCCATAATCCTGAGAAAAATCCATACCAAGGAGAACAAAACAAAAAATATAAACGGAAAAGGAACCTGAAGAATAAATCTTATGTAGTGAAAACAAAATCCACTATTAACATCTGCAAGGAGATAAGAAAAGGTATGTAACCAAGAAAAAGAGAATGAGGTACGCCAACAAAAGAATGCAAACAATAAGAGCACTTGGAAAAATTTAAGTATGATATTGGAAATTAAAAAATGATTTAAGAAATAACAGAAGATAAAGTTGAAGAAATTTCCTAGAAATGAGTTAAAAAAGACAAAAAAGATGGAAAACAGGAGAGAAGTTATTTGAAGTATCACAAGGAGCAGTTATAGAAGTTCAATATTTGAATAATAAGATTTCCAAAAAGACAGAATAGGGAAAATAGAGAAGAAATATTCAACAAAATTATTCAAGATTATTTCCTAGAACAAAAGAACTTAAATTTCAGTACTGAAAGAACTCATCCAATACACAGTGGAATGGATAAATGGGCCCACATCAAAGCCCACCATTGTGTAATTTTGAAACACTGGAAAAAAATAGAGGAATTTACAGGCTTCCAAAAATTAAAAAAAAAAAAAATAGAGAGGTCACATAAAATTGGTAATTGGATGTTTTCAGAGTTCTCAACAGCAATACTGAAAGATGATGGCCACTGGAGTAATAGCTTCAAAATCCTTAAGAAAAATTATTTCCAACCTAGAATTTTATACCCAGCCAAACTATGTGGAGGGTTAGGGTTTTCATGCAAGAACAACCTAAAAAATTTTTTACCTGATGATGCATAAAACTGGGAGAAAAATCCCCAACAACAAATAGCACTGTTATTTAGAGACATGATCATAACCATCAATACATCAGCTAACAGAGATAAAAATTACCTCTGGCGAAGAAGTCTGGTTGCAGGGGACTGCTTCTTTAACCATGAGAATGTACAATTTTGATAAAAATATTAAAATGACAGAAAGAGAAGAAATAGTTTTAAAAAGAAAGACTTGACTGTTTTGAGGACTGCTTCGAGTTGATGTGACTGGAGGACTATGATGAAAGGTACAAAGGAAGAAGTATGACAAAAATATTCTGATATGCTTACGTATGAACCTGACTTGGCCTTTTGCATTTGGCCAAAAAGAAAAGGCATGTTAGAAGAGGTGGTGGCATGGGCCTTTCCTAGCAGTGGGTAATGTTGGGAAAAACATTGGAGAAAGGGTATATAAAGTCTCCTAAAAGTGCAAGGAACAATGATGGGTGGGATATAGCAAGTAGATCCAACTATTTGGAGATGAGCAGTGTTTCCCAAAATTTTTGTTTATGTTATAATCACATGAGGAGCTTTGAAAAATCATGATGTCCATGTAATACTGGATTCCAATTAAACCAGACTATTTGAGAATAGGAACCAGACGTCAGTATTTTTAAAAGACCCTCAGGTGATTCCAATGTGCAGCCAAGTCTGGGAACGACTGGAGTCTAGTGTTTGTGAGAAAAGGCTAAGACTGGAAGGACAGGGTAAAATTGTCAAGAGTCTCAAATGCTCAGCTACCTACGTAATCTGGTCTCCAGTAGGCAATAGGATGCCATTGAAGGCTTTCAAACTGAAAGTCCCGCACGGCGATATTGGTGAAGATTAATACATAGAAGGGGAGGAGGCTAGATGCCAGAAACAAGGAAACCACTACCTAGACTGATACCCTAGTTCTTGACTAAGAGTAAGCAGTGCAGAGCTTACGGGTTACGAGGATTGAGGGTGTTCATTGTCATCAAATCTCTGCTTCGTTGGAAACTGTTCCTCTCGCTAAAGCTCTGTGGTGTCCTCCTCCTGGCTACAGGGCCTGCCAGGCACGGTGGTGCCCCAGAAGGAAGCGAGAACCACCAGGAGGCAGTGTAGCCCATAGCCTTTCCCCCAGAAAGGGAGGCGGGTTTCGCTCCGGATTGGGCCAAATCCCTGTCCCAGGGAACTTGAGGACCAGACAGGAATGGTGGGTGAGACGGTGTGCATCTCGTAGCACCGACGACCAACAGGGAAATAGCCTGAGGTAGTTCTAACTGCCCCCCAACTCAGTTATTACACTGCCCTTCAAGGTGGTTCCTTGCTGTTTCCCGCCTGTGATGAGTTTACTCGACCGTAGGCGCCATGAACACGGCCGTGAGCGTCAAGAAGTTGGGGGCCTCGCTGGCCTGGTCCCACTTAAATCCCCAGCGACCCAAGAATGGAAGATCAAGCTCACCGTAAGTAGCCTGTATCCCACCAATGACTGAGACAAACAGGAAGTGGGAGCGAATGGGCGGGAGTTCGGTGACCTGTCGCCCAGGTTTCTTTGTATGAGGGCGACTGAGGGAAGGCGAAGAGGCGAGTCAAGGCCTTGAGCTGACCAGGTTCTCAAGTTTCCATGGCAATCGCGGCGGCCACGCCGACGAAAGCAGAATTCACTAATGACGGGAACGAGTCGGAGAGGTGTGGTGTGTGTGTGTGTGTGTGTGTGTGTGTGTGTGTGTGCACGCGCGTGTGCGCGCGCGCGCGCTCCGTCCCTCGTGGTAACGGGCTCGAAGCACCTGTTTTTCAAAGGCGGCCGAGATGCACCCCACTGGGGCACTCACACACTTAATGGAAGACGTCGAAACGCCTCTTTTGAACACAGTGACAAACACCCCCGCCCACCCAGCGGCGACGTGCACGTGACAACCTTCGGTCTCTCGCAACTACGTGGAAACTTGGAATAGGTCTGCGGCTGCATACAGCCGCGCGCCGGGGTCCCCGCGCCCCCGCCCCTGCTCATCACGGCCCGGGCGGCGCCGCTGGGAGCGGGGGGTCCCGCGTGGCCGCCGCACCGCGCCGCCCCTGCCCAGGGCCTCGCCTTTCGGGCTTCGGCACCGCCCGCCGCGTCCTGCCCCCGGGGAGCGGCTCCTGAGGCGGCGGCGGCGGTGGCGGGCCCGGCGCGGGCCCTCCGGCCCCGGCCATGTGGGACCCGCGGGCAACTAGGTGCGTAAGCGGCGCGAGAAGCGCGGGGGGCGCCTCCGGCCTTCCCGGCCCCGCGCCTCTTCCCAGCGGGGAGTGGCCGCGCGCGGGGGCTGGCGACCCCCGCGGCGGCGGCCGAGCAGGCCATCCCTGCGGGCCCCGCGCTCATCCAGGTGCAGACCCGCGCCTATCGCGCGGGGTCGGGCACGGGGCGGCTCCAGCCTTTTCCCGGCCTGGGGGGGACGAGGGCTCGCGCTGCGACAGGGTGGCGGCGGCGCGCGGCCTGCCTCGTCCCCACCCCGGCACCGAACCTGCGGCTCCCTGGCCGACCTCTCACCTTCCCGGCGCGACCCCGGGGCGGCCAGCACTTTCTGATGAGAAAAGCGGCGGACGCGCCCCCGGGCACGCTCTCCGGCTGGCAGGCGCCCGGGCACGACGCGGGATTTGCGGGGAACTTGGAGAGTCTGGCGGTTTCTTGGCAGCGGGAGGTTGGGGAATCCAGCCCCGGGCAGGCCTCTTCCTCAGCCCCCCGGATCGTGAGCGGGGTTTGCCCGAAAGGGGCTTCACGGTCCACTGTCCTCGGCCAAACGAGTCTAGGGGCGGGGGCGCAGTAGGGGCCCAAGGCCAGGAAGCGGAATCCCCAGAAGCTCAGTCCTCTGCTTCCGATCAAACGAGGGCTCAGAGCCCGGAGCCTGGGAGGCGCGCCCACGGGGAACCCTGAGCATGTTTGCAACCTTCCTGAAATAGCACTAACTTTTTTTTAGCTGCGATTCGAATCAGCTCCCTTCCCAGCTGGGGGTCGTTTCTGGGAGGCTGCAAGCTTTGGTGCTTCCTAGGGAAAATTTTTAGAGGGGTGTGCGATTTGGAAAAAAAATAAATAAATAAACAGAGAAAGGGAGCTCCAAGGTCTCTAGTCCCCAGCCCGTTTGCAGTTAGCCCAATCAGTCCTTACCCAGAAGATCAGAGAGCAAAGGGCCTTTCGTTCCCAGCACCCAGGTTCTCCCTCGGTGCCTCTTGTGCTGAGAACTCCCTTCCTGAGGCAAGGCAGTTACATGGGTGGTTTGGTCTTCTGTTGAACATTCTGTTTTGTACCTTATAGGAAGTACTACCTTGCAGGACAGTCAGAAGTTTGTTTCAACTTTTCCAGTCAGCTCTGTTTTGTAGAATTGCAGAATGCGTGCTTGAGTTCTCAGTACCCTTTGCTGGCCCTTGTATCCTCCATGGGGGATGAAGGCGGGGTGTGTGTGGCATTCATCCCTAGAGTCAGATCTCACTTCCTCAGGCATATGGGTTTCTCAGTCTTATTTTGATCAAAAACCAGCAAGAGACCACACCCACCGACATGCATATATAAGTATCAAACTGCAACAAGAGTTTTACAGTATATTTATAGTCTCCACAGGGCGAGGCACAATGATATTTTCTATCCTATTTTCTGTTTCTTTTTTTTTTCTTTTTTTTCTTTTTTCTTTTAGAGCTAATCATAATCTGTTAACTTGATTTTGTATGATCGACTAATCAGTTTAGGTGACAACTGCAGGTTCTCTTTGGGGCACCCCCAGAGGGGCTTAGGAGAACATCAATATTTCCCTGGGAGGTAATTTTGGAAGGGAGGAGTTGGTGTTAGATGAAGGAAGCTGATATTTATACTTGAATAAGGAAATAACATACCTAAGTCATGAGAGTACCACAGGATGTGGCTGTATGGGTCACACCAGTAATGTCTGCAAAGACAGACTACAAGGATGTTTCTGGTTACTCTGATTCTATCTGCCCACACCCAACTGGCTGCCTGCCATGAGCCCAGTGGGGCCTTGTGTGAGTACTGGAGAGGTAGGGGAATAATGGCTCCTTGCTATTATGCTTTTTTTGAAGAAGAAGAATAAGAAGGAAGGAGAGTGCTGCAAGACTGCCACAAACTGGATTCATAAATTTGAAAGGGGATTCTTTAAGTCTCCTCTCAGAATTTCACACCTGCAGTGTCAGGAGGGGGGCCATGAACATTTTATAGATGAAGAAACGGAGTCCCATCATTTGTTTGTCATTAGTGGTAGATCTGGGATTAAATACCCATTCTCTTGACTTTCAAGCCCTGGCTCTCAGGGATCAAATAGAGACTCTGCATTTATGGGATTCTTAAGCTTTTCTTTGCTGATTAATACTGTTTTCCTGTGGCTGCTACCAAAGACCCATTACTATAGTATATGCTCTCTTATTATTTTAACTTTGCTTCTTGGGACGAAGGTTCATTTAGCAGCCAAAGTAGAGTCTGCAGGCTCCATGTTTGAATGGGGAAGGTAAAGTAATACTGAAAATGTATTTAGGAACTGAAGTGGAGATTGGGTTTGTGCGTCTGCGGCCATTGTGGAAAATGTGGCATTGTTTTAATTGACCTTGAAGAATAAGCTCTCCTCTGCCTTTGCAGATGGGGAAGTGGAGCTGACAGGTCAGTGCCTTGCCTCTGGTTTTCTAGTCAGTGACACAACTGACTCATGGCTTTGAAGCAAGTTTCCTTAGAGGTTTTTAAGTCCAAAAATTCCTTGCTATAAGAAATCTTTACAAGAAAGTGGAATTTGGTGGAAATGGATAGTCTCCTTAGCAAGGATCACACTTTAAGTTACAGCAGAGATTGATGGTGGGGACAGTGGCAATGGCAGGAAGAACATTCAGGTTTAAAATTTAAAAAAAATATCTAACCAGGTAAACACATCTCAAACCCAAAAATATCACAGTGCCTAAACCAAGAGCAGTGGTCTTCCTTCAGTCAGTGAGGTTGTCCATTTTGCTGACTAGACGCTTTTTCTTGGTCTAAAATTTTTTAAGTAAGCACTGCCTGTCTCCTTGTTTTCATGGAAAATCTGGAAGTGTAAATGAGCCTTACATATGATACCCTGACCCAGTTTACTTGAATCGACTCCATCTTTTGCTTGAGTGTTGAACTTCAGCATCAGTACCTACCTGCACTCATCATGGCAGATTTATCTGAGCTCCAGTGAGCCTGGTGAGCCTGTGGGATTCCTGTGTGTCTGTTAGACCCAAGCCAGGTCTGGTTTTAACTATGTCTGTTTGAAGTTCCAGTGACATTTAGATTGAAATGTTTTTATTTTTTTAAGCACTGGGTCCTCCTGTGTATGGGGGCAGCACTTGGAAAGGAGGCTGGATTGCTATCCTTAGAAAATGGTGATGACATTTTGGAGGTTTAGGGGTGGAAAAATTACCCCTTTTCCCCTACTAGGTTCTTTGGCTGTTCTAGTAGTTAAATTGACATAAGATAGATTAACAGGAGAAAAATGCATTTTATGGGAGCCCCATAAAAATATGAAAGTCAAAGAGGTGTCGAAAGCAAGAAGCTTTTATATCTTTTAGACAAAGAAATAATAAATTGGTGAAAATTGTCAAGACAAAGAGTTTTGGATTTGAGGTAGTCAATTGGTGAAGAAGTAACAAGGTTTGTTTATACAGCCTTCTCGGCCCTAAATTCCTTGTCTCTGGTGATAGGGATGCCTTCTACTGTCCTGGTACAGAGAGGGTACCTTTCACGTAAGGGATTTATTTCCTGCTTTCAGGGAGCTAAAGAAGGGTCAGAGCATCCTTTTTGTACCAGCTTTTACTCAAATACCTTTTATTCAAAATAATCATAATGCTGAAGTGACATAATTTGGGGTGGCATATTCTGCTTCCCTTCAGTGGAAACCAAGCCATTTTGGAAGAAACTGCACAACACAGAGGATATAGAGACTCACAGTGCTATCCCGGGCGATTTGATTCACTGTGACAAGAATACTTGGATCATAGCCTTTGAACTGGGATGAGCTTCATGGCCTCTGGGGCAATCTCCTTTGGTTACTCTGGGGCCAGC
>CM053507.1:142576286-142617707 GCA_028627145.1 Eidolon dupreanum | reverse complement strand
TGGAGAAAGCAGAAAAATAAAGCTCTATTATTAAAATAAAGCTCTATTATCTAGCATGGAGCTTAGACACACTGCAGGGGTGGGAGCAGGGCATCCCTGATAAAGACCTTGTTTAATGTGAAATTATAGAAAGGGGTGAAATAGAGCAAGCCAGTCTCACCTCCTTTCTTCCTTTCTAGTGAATGAAAGAAAAAACTAACTACTTAATCAAAAAGGGGAAAGTTCTGGAAGACTGTTGATGTCTTTAGTAATTAGGGAAGGGGCAGGGGTGCAGCTGGGCCTGTAGGCAGTGTTGTGTGGAATGGCAGGACCCCAGAAGTCCCTCTTTCTGCTTTTTCTGTCTCTGGGTACAAGTATAGTATTCTCTCACCCAGAGTG
Organism: Eidolon dupreanum; assembly: GCA_028627145.1. Taxonomy (NCBI): domain Eukaryota; kingdom Metazoa; phylum Chordata; class Mammalia; order Chiroptera; family Pteropodidae; genus Eidolon; species Eidolon dupreanum. The sequence goes on along the minus strand of CM053507.1, from coordinate 142,617,329 downwards.
ACTTCTTCACAGGGTAGGGGGCAAGGCCACCCCGTCTAGAGTATCCTACTACAGCTGCTACCTCTGGAGGAGCTCCTCCCAGAGTTCCAGTTCAAACACCCCTGTGGAAGGGCTCTGGCCTTCAGGACTGGCACGTGGAGCACACGTGATGCCTGCCTCTATGCACCTCAGCTCTCCCCTGAGAAGGCCGCTGTGGTGAGCTGAGCAGCCATCCCAGAGCGTGCTTACGTTGGTGACTGTCTTTCAGCTGAAAAGGGTTTATTAGGGCCTGTGAGCAGGTGTTGGGCCCTTCTTCTCAAAGGAACAATCACAGTCGAGAAAGATTTGGGACCATTTTCAGATGTTCCAGCACACACCCCTCCCACCTGTCATCCAAGCAAGGCCTCGAGTCTCACAGATTCCTGCAGCTATAGCTGCTTGACTGATCATTTCGGGAAAGCCCTGTGAAAACAGGCAAATACTAGGGCTGTGTTTTTAGCAAATATTTTCTTTTTGCTGGGTCAACAAAGCAAAGGTTCTGTAAATGTTGAGTGTCTACACTCAAATTATATGCAGGGACTGCCACGACCCACAAAAACCATTACCCCGAACCATGGTGGACCAGTGGCAAGACCTGGGTTCTGCTCCTGGCTTTCCTGCCCACCCACAGGTGTGTGGACCAGGGTGCCAGTGTGGAGGCCAGGAGGTAAGCCAGGGGTTCACTTTGGGTCCTCACTACTGTGTTCTTTACCTTGGAAATTTTAGTCCACACTTCCCACTTTATTAAATCCTTTCTACTTATATGATTCTGTGAACATATTCAGGGAGGTACTATTTTAGTTTCCTAGGGCTGCAATAATAAATTTCCAAAAACTGGGTGACTTAAAACAACAGAAATTTATTCTTCCATAATACAGGAGCATTCTCCCTGTTCCCAGATCTACTTCCCAAAGTTAGTTTCTTAAGTGTTCTTCCAAAATTTCTCTGATAGATCAAGTGTACACACACACACACACAAATATATTCTTAAGCTCTCCACGTTGCTCTACAAATTATTGCATATTTTGACATCTCTTCTTACTTTATTTTATTATTTTTTTAATTTTTATTTTTCAGTTAGCTCCTCTCATTTAGATCTGCCTTATAGTTTTTAACAACTGCGTGGTGTTCTGCACTAAGGTGTACCATTCTTTATATAAACACCTCCAGTTGTTAGACTTTTGGATTTCTATCATTTTGCTTTTACAAAGAACGAGGCATTGAATATCGTCATGCACTTGAACGAAATGTGTTTGTAGAATAAACTTCCAGTGGCTAAAGAGCTATGTGAAACGTTTGTGCATTTAACATTTCTGTAGATAGATGCTGCACAACTTAATCCTGCCATCAGCAGTACATGAGAGAGACTCTACCCATGATCTTGCTGATTTAGAGTGTTATTAAACTATTTTGGAGGCTTTTTGATGTACAGAAGTTTTAAATTTTTTATGAATTTATGTCCATCACTGTATGGTTTTTGCTTTTGTTGTCATTAAAATGGCTTTCTTAAATGTGAAGATTACGTCCATTTTTTTCCTTGCATTAAAACTTTTGAATTTACGTAATTCAAGAAACAACAAATATAAAAAGGTAACAACAAAAAAGAGGAAGTAGATCTTCTTTTCCAGCCCTCTCTTCCACCTCCCAATAAAGATAAATAAAATAATTTTATTTCTAGTGGATCCTTCCAGAATTTCTTTATGTGCATACAAGGAAATGCAAATATATATTCTTATTCAGCCCTTTCCTCTAAAAAATTTAACACAAAAATGAGCATAAGATACACACTTTTCTACATTAACTTTTTAAAAATGTGTTTTGGAGGTTATGTGAGATCAGTACCTAGAGAGCATCTTCATCCTCCCTCCCTCCTTTCCTCCCTTCCTTCCATCTTTCCTTCTTTTCTAATACTTGTGTAATACTCTGTGTGGGGGCTGCACTTCAATTTATTAAACCAGTCCCCTGTTGATGGGCATTAGGGTTGGTCCCAGTCGTTTATTATCACAACAGTGTGACAATGAATAATCTAGTGCACCTGCCATTTCCTATGTGTGCAATCAGTCTGTAATACCGATCCCTGGGAGTGGAATTGCTGGGTCAAAGACCATTGGTATGTGCCACTTAGATATTACCAATTTCCTCCTAGAGCAGTTGAAGATGATCTAGACTTTGTACCTGTATTTTCTCTTAGTGTCTTTATGGTTTCTTTTTCTCACTTTTTTTTAATGAGATATTTACATGTGATAAAAGGCACAAATTTTAAGTGTACTGTTCAGTGAGCTTTAACAAATGGGTACACCTATGTGGCCACTACCCCAGTCCAAATGTAGAACATTTCCATCCCCCAGAGAGTGTATTTACACCCCTTTCCACTCAGTAGCCCTCCCTAGGCAACTGCTCTTTAATTTCTTAGATTTGTCAATTCTAGAACTCCATCCAAGTAGAGTCACAAACGTATACTCTTTTGAGTCTGGCTTCTTTTGCTCAACATAATGTTTATGAAGTTCTTTATGTTGCTGTGTGTCTCAGCAGCTTGTTCCTTTTTTATTGCTATGGGTTTTATTTATTTATTTTTTACACTAATATTTTTTTCATTCATTTAGAATGAATTTTGGTATACAATGTGTATTAGTTTACTGTTGCTGCTGTAACAAATGACCACCAATTTAGTGGCTTAAATCAATACAAATTATGTAATTAATCTTGCAGTCTGTAGATCAGAAGTCTGGATTAGCTTGGCAGATTTCACATGGCTGAAACCAAGGTGTTGGCAGGCTAGGCTCTTAGAGAATCTGCAAAGAATCCTCTTCTAGGCTCGTTACTGTTGTCGGCAGGATCCAGTTCCCTACAGATGTAGGGCCGAGATCCCTGTTTTCTTACTGTCACCCAGGTGCCTCTGTCAGTTTCCAGGGCCACCTGCATTCCTCCTCACATTGCCCTACCCTCCACCTTCAAGGCATGCAGTGATGGGTCAAGTCTTTCTCATGTTTCATGTCTTCTGCTGCATTTCTCCTGCCTTTCTCTTCCCTGACATCTTTCTGATTCTAGCCAGAGAACTTTTTCTGCTTTCAAGGGTACATATGACTAGACCGGGCTCACCCAGATCATCCAGAATAGTCTCCTTGTCTTAAGGTCTGTAGCCTTAATTACATCTACAAAGTTCCTTTTGCAATTAATGTAATATATGCACAGGTTCTGGGGATTAGAGCATGGACATCTTTGGGGGGAGGTGTCCATTACTTGGTCTACCACATGGTATGAAGTAGAAATTTAACTTCTAGTCCAGATATTTAGCCATTTGTAACAACCGATTGATTCTTTCCCTATCTATTTAAAAAGCTACCTTTGTCACACGTGGAATTCTTTTATAGTACATACTTATTTCTCTATATTCTGTTTGTTCAATTGATCTGTTTACTCTTTAAAAAGTAGATAAGTTTTGAAAATGCATTTGAAAATGGTAGCGCAGATTTTCTCTTGATACTTCTCTTTTAATTAAAATTATCTCAGTTATTCTTGTTTATTCATTCTCTTAGATGAAGTTAAGAATTTTTTCATTAATTTCTTTAAGTATCCTTTTTTAATCAAGATTTTGTTGAAAATATATATTGACTCATTAATATGGAGAGTATTTGACATTTTATTTTTATTTTTAAAAATAGTGAATTTGCTCAATCAGAAACAAGTTGGTTATTTTTAAAAGTCAAGACTATTTTCTTGAGTATAGTTTTTTTTCTCCACGTAAGTCTTGCAATTTTATGAGTGTTAGTAGATATTTGTCAAAAGCTTTTTTAAAAAGCTCTTCTGAGAAATATATATTTACATATTTTTTAATTAAAATTTTTCTAATTACCCTGGTTTTTCCTTGAAAATCTGTGTCTGTTCCCTCAGGTTGGACAGATACAGGTTATTGTATTCCTGTGTTAATTTAAGCCTGTAAACATTAAATTGTAAAGCAGTGTGAATATAATTAACCTTCCCAGGAATCCTCCTTCTGTTTTTCTCCACATAGTGAAATGTTCCATTTATAATCTAGAATTAAACAAAAAACATGTTTTGAAGTACTGGTTAGTTGAAGGACAAAAGTGAGTCAGTCTGAAGTGTCAAGTCTTAATATAAATATCAGGGGATACTTAGGGCTTTAAAGTTGGCTGCACTGAAAATTCTAAATAGCTACTCAGTAGCGATCAAACTTGAGTAGCAGAATAAAACTATTTTATCCCCCTCTCAAATAAAAAGCAAGTTGCTTTATGAAATCACGTCAGAACATTTTCTTCATGCTTGCTTCACAAGGTCAGTAGCACTGTTCTTGGGTTGCACCTTGGTGTTGCAGGTCTTTACTCTGTTCGTTAAGGGAGTAAGTAGGATAGAAGCTTAAGGATCTGTGTTTATGGGGAAGCTGTGGAGCAATAAACTAGTTTCTAGTTGTACTATTGCGGGCACTAAATGGGGCGCCGAAGGCAATATGGGCTGGTGTACTCAGCACAACCTGTGACTCCACACTCTATCCACAATATGTACTGGAGTAATTCCAAGAGAACTTAGTTCCTGATTGTAGATATTACTAATCTCTATTTATTAGATGTTGTGGGATAAAAAGGTGGCATGATGCTCAGCAGTGGGAATAGGGTAGTGCAAGGAGCTCCCAGGCAGAGGCCCTGCACACCAAAATTTGGGGCAACAGCCCTCATATATTTACTACTCTCTTACACACAGGATTAAAGGCTAAATTTCTCACTAAGTAGAAAAATAATATTTCAGATGTTGCACCTAGATTACTATTCTGTCTAGAACTGTACTCTCCAATAGAACCTTCTGTGTGGGGTGATTGTCTATACCTGCCCTGTCAAGTTCTGTAGCCACTAGCCACGTGTGACTGCTGAGCACTTGAAATGTGGCTAGAGTGACTGAGGAACTGAGGTTTTCAGTTGTATTTAGTTTCAGTTAGTTAAAATTAAAATGTAAATAGCCACTTGTGGCTAGCAGAGTACCATTCTGGACAGAATGTTCCAGATAGAACAGTATAATGTAAAGCTCTATATTGTTGTGCTTTTAAATCTGAGTAACAGAAAACCTAATGTAAGCAATAAGATATTATTGGCTCCTTCTGGGACACCCTGTTTGCAAACCCAGCAACCCTGCCAACCCCCTCTTCCTCAACCACCTGCCATTAGAGAACCAGACACTTGTTTTCCCAGATTCCTGTTTCTGACCGTGAAACACGTGGAGAAGTCTACTTGTGGGCTTGGGAAAGTTTTCCTCTTGCCTTAAATTTTAAGGCAATGCCTGGATTTTCAATCATGAGGGCACAGAATCAGGGCACTTAGGATGGTGTCTCAGAAAGATAAAGAGCTGTGTTCTTACCCCCTGACTTCTGATTATGTAAGAAAATTACTTCTCCTGGTTCAAGCTACTATTAGTCACCTATTCTGTTACCTGCAGCCAAATGTATCCTAGCTGATGCACTCACAGAAATAGAAGTCTGAAGATAAGACAGGCCCTAGGATTCTCTCAAATCATTAGCTCCCACATATTTCTCTGTGATTCCCTGGGCTCTGCCCTCTTCCTCTCAGTGTTGGCTCCACCCTCAGGCCAGAATCAACATACTGCTGAAGTTTAGGGCTGCACATCTGCAGATTTGGTGTCGAGATTCACAGCCTCACTTCTACACTAGACAGTGCTCCATGTGACGGAGATTTGCAATCTTCTTCAGAAAAATGAAAAAAAAAATAAAACCACATTCCCAGAAACCTCCAACAAACATCTCTTTAAGTTTCAAGGTCCAGAATTGAGTCACCCAGACTGGACCAGTCCTGACAAGGAAATAGGATTTGCTCATCAGACCCTCCTTAGGAACTAGGGGCGCGGTTGTCTTCCCATAAGGCCAGCGGCTCTGTGGGGAAGGGTTGGGTGAGAGAAACGAAACTGGGGTTCAGTTTGGCAGTAGCGGCCACTTTAAAGGCCCCAGTAATGGTTCATTGTAGCCAAATAGGTACAGTGTCCGAGCTTTCTGAGTTACAAATACTGTTTAGTTGTTATTTAGGGCAAACTTTCACAAAAGTTTAGCCTGTTTTTAGTTTTCACAGTGACATCATGGTATCACTAGAATCTAATGAAATCTCCTTAGGCACTTATTTGTAAAGCCTCTTTAGAAAATTTATTTCCTGAGCTTCCTGTTGTTTGTGTGCTGTATAGTTGAGTGATGGTTGTTGGGTGTCCAGGTCAGAGTCCACTCCTCCCTCTGCTGTCAAATAGTGATATTATTGCTGAGAAAATGAGCTGAAGTAGGTCTGGCATATGGTCATCTATCTAGTGGTTATTTATTAAAAACAAAACAAATAACTCTTCTAAGATTGAGTCTCTGTGGCACTTTACAAGAGAGGACGTTCATATGGCTAATATCCTTGTGAAAAAGCACACAACATCCCTAATCATCAGGATAATGCTAATTAAAACTACCATGAGATACCACATTGGTTAAAATTTAAAAGACTGTTAATACCTAATATTGATAAATATTAGCAATTTAAACTCCCTACACACTGCTATTGAGATTATAAATTGGTCCAACCACCTGAAAAACTGTCAGTATCTACTAAAACAATACAGTACATTTACTCTGTGACCCAACAACTCCATCCCTGGATTATGTACTCAAAAGAAATGCAGACATATATTCCCTGGTAGACATGTACCAGAATATTTATAATAACTTTATTCATAATTATCTCATACTGAAATCAACCCAGTGGAATGGATGAAAAACTGTGGTATAGTCATACAGTGAAACACTACACAGCAGTAAGAGAAGTGAACTACTGATACACACAGTAACAAGTGAGTCTCACACATACAATGTTGAAGGAAGGAAACCAGACTCAAGAATTCCCACTGTGTTGGTTATGAGGTTCAAGAACAGACAAAACTAGTCTATGGTTTAGAGATCAAAATTGTGGTGAAGGTGGATTTAGAGGAGGCAGGGGCAAGAGGGAATCTTCTGGGACCTGGATGTTCTCTATATTGATCTGGATGGGGATTACATGGGTTAAAAATTCATTGATGTAAGCATCTATTAGTGCATGTAACACATACTTACTGTGGTTTACTTCAATGACGATGTTAAAAGGAAGAAGTAGGGCCTTTTCAAGGTGATAGGTTAGGACATTCCTACTACATATATCTTTTCATTAATATTGCATGGTAATTGTTGATGTATATTGTCTGATGATTTGACTACAAACCCAAATATACTGATTGCATAATGTAAGTTTTTTTAATGGTCATAGCAATTATCTTTTGTGTACCTTAAACCACATGCATGTGATGCCTGCTGAAGGATGCTTCACCCACTCAGCTTTATTGAGGTATAATTGACAAATAAAATTGTAAGATATTTTAAGTGTACAGTGTGATGAATTGATATATGTATACCTCGAGAAAAGATTTAGGGGATGGATTTTGATTGCCGTCATCTCAGTGGAGCCAGCATGTTAGCTTGGCCTTGTAAGTTATTGGTGTCTTGTCTGCCTTCCCTTTCCCGGATATGCATGTAAGTCAGTGCTACTACGAGACGGGAAGTTTTGGTACCCTGCCGTCTATTGAGTATCCTGGTGTAGCATGGTACATATAAGGAAAATAAATAATTTTTCTGTCAAACTTGGAATAGAAATACAAGTCTGGAAAACATTATTTTACACTGGTGTATTAGTGTTTCTTTGGTTTGTTGTCTTTGTACTTTTAAAGAATTTTAATTGTGGCAAAAACCACGTACCATAAAAGTTACTATCTTAGCCATTTTAAGTATATTGTTAGTTCAATAATGTTAAGTATATTCACACTGTTGAGCAGTACTGAAACTCTGTGCCCCTCAAACAATAACTCCCATGCCTCCTCCCCCCAGCCCCTGGCACCCGTCTACTTTCTGTGCATGGCAAACATTCTACTTTCTGTTTCTGAATTTGACTACTCTTGGTACCTCATGTAGGTGGAATATCATACAATATTTGTCTTTCTGTGACTGGCTTATTTCACTTAGCATATAGCCCTAAGATTCATCCATGTTGGTAGCATGTGTCAGAATTACCTTCCTTTTTGGGGCCAAATTCTATTTGTATTGGGCATACAAATGTGTATCACATTTTGTTTATTCATCTGTAGCTGGATCTTTTGTTTGTTTTTAACTTTTTTTTTAATCCCTTAATTTCCACCAGGACAGTGGAAATTAAATAGTTTCTTTACTATTTTTTTTTTCATTAAAGCCACACCCAATCTTTTAAGGGATTTTTCCTAAAATAGCTCTCCATCCCCTGCCATGAAATTTTAATATTACAGATACACCGTTTATCTCTTTGTACATTGTATATAATTCTGTGCTTTGTACATAAAAAGAATACAAATTTTCACTCGTTCAGAATCATTTTTTGCCCCTCTGGGGACAATATTGCCCCTTTGATAATGCATATTACAGGGAAAATCACTCCTAGACTAATGTGTATGGAGGCGGCCCTGAATTTGCTTAATATCATGGTAATGAAAGAAATGGCACTTGGAGAAAAAATTAATTAATTAATCAATTAATTAATTAATTTAGGCGAGGCATCCTTTGGTTGACCTCACAGATTGCAAGGACCTTGTCAGCTTACAATCCCTTATTTTTTTATTTTTTACACCTACAGCACCTGGTCTTCCTAGGTGGTCTCCCATCCAAGTACTAACCAGGCCCGACTCTGCTTAGCTTCCAAGATCAGGCAGGATTGGGCTTGTTCAGGGTAGCATGGCCATAGACAAGAAAAATTTAAAGTCACCTCTTCTCCCACTAACTTTCCATCTCTCACTCTCGTGTACCCCACTCCCTTTAAATAGAAACGAAAAAGAAGAAAAAGGCAACATCTTGACATTGGTTTGGTTGTAGTAGAGACATATTTCCCAGTCATGGTGTAGGGCTGACCTCCTCTCTTCCAGAGGGGAAAATGGCTCTCTGTGGCTGCTGCCCCTCACCCCAAGCCCTCAAATGGTATTGTCGCTGGAACACCAAAATGGGTTCATGATGCAATATTTGGCTCACAGGATATATTTTTCTAGAGAATATGTTTCTACTTGGTGCATCCTTGACAGTCATAAGTGACCCATTCTCAGGCTTTTGCATATTTCCCAAAATTGTATACTTCATAGAGCATATACTTTACCCCATTAGCTTCAGTGACATCAAAATGGTTCTTCTCAAAGGCTATGCTGTGTGTGTGTGTGTGTGTGTGTGTGTGTGTGTATGTATAAAAGAAAATTCAATATTACATACATTTCTACATGAAACCAAAGCTCCTATTTCTGTAATGAAAAGTAAAGTTTAACTAATAGCTTTGTAGTTAATTTTTCCTGCCCTTTACTCCCATGTAGGCCCATCAGCAACTCTTATTGATTCTGCCTCCTGAGTTTGTTTTACTTTGGCCTGTTTCTCTCCATCTGGCCTGCAGCCAGCGGGAGCCAGTTAAAACCCTCTAGTGCTGTATAGTCCAATATAATAGCCACTAGTCACATGTGGCTATGTAAATCAAAGTTAGTTAAAAGTAAATAAAATGAAAAATTCATTTCTGCAGTTGTAGTAGCCATATTTCAAATGAATAATAGCTACAAGTGGCTAGTGGCTATTGTATTGGATGCTACAGAATAGATCATTCCAAACATCACAGAAAGTTGTAATGGACAGTACTGCTTTCCCAATTGAATCCGAAGATGACTTACAAGATCCTCTGATGGCCCTCAGGATTTCATGTCACCCATCCATTGCAGCCATTACCTACCCTTCCAGCCTCACTTCTGTCTTCCTGCCCACGTGGCAGTTCTCGAACCTGAGGCTTAGAACCTTTGCATGTACCATTTCCCTGGCCTGGACACCTACTCCTACTCTTGACTGGTCTAACTACTCATTTTCTTCATCTTGGCTTAAACATCATTTCCAAAAGATACCTGCATTGGCCCCTACAGTTTAGGGTATATTCTCCTTTTATATACTTCCTTGAACCCCAACTTTTTCTTCTTAAGATGAAAAATCTATTAACTATAATATTTGCATGATTATTTATTTAATGTCCATCTCCCTAACAGATAATAAACTTCTCAAACATGGGCATAGTGGTTGCCCTTTTACCATCAATCCCCTAATGCCCAGTATAGTGCCTAGCACAGAGTAGATGCTGTGTAAATATTAAAATTGGAGTATTCTGAAAGTTATAGATCCTCTTGGGAGACACATATGTGTTGGGTGAGTGTGAAAATTTTATCAAGTGAGGCATAGATTTAAAAACAATCCAGAGACCCCACACATTAGGGGGGTAGTTATTTATAGTGTTTACTTTTTGCTGGGAGTATGAGTTTTAGGATGTAAATTTTATGAGTGGTTCAGAGCTGGACTGGTTAACTGGTTTTAGAATCACTATCTTGACTTTGGTATTCTGCATAGTTGGGTGTTTGGGTGGTAAACTGAGGTGGAATAATTTAAAGTTGATGGGTAAAGGAGATTGGTTGTACTGGGACAGCCTTAGGTTTATGGCATGTCACCAAACTGGGCTTTGGTGGGCTGGGGAAGGCTGGTATGAGAGCTGAGGTGGGGTGACAGAGTGATCTGATTTTTCTTGTTCTATTTAGACACCCATGTAGGAAAGGCTTGGGCCTAATACTTCATATTTTTCCAGAGGCCTTTTGAAAGGTTTTGAATGTGTTTCTTAAGAAAATCCCTCTTCCTCTCCTCTCCTGCATTTGTTCCCCTTCCCTCAAGGGAAAACAGAAAGAGAAGAAAAAAAGAAAACAATTGGATTCCCCAGGATGAATCTGCCTTTGGATTCTTATCCTGGCCACCTTCCTGTAGGAGTAGGAAGGAGTCAATTTTAAGAATTGTCTCTCTGGCCTAAGTTTGAAACTGTCTCTACCCTAAGCATTCCAGAGTTAAGTTTGGATCATTGACTGCTTTTAGGGTCTTTTGAAAGGATTTTAGCTAAAACAAAGAAAAGCACCCAAAACCAAAAATTTTCTTTCAAGATTTGAAGTAGTACTCAGACCTTACGAAGGTAGAGCCTCTCTCTGTCCATTTCGGCTGCCCCCAAGCTCACCTCTGTTGGCAGTTTTTGCTCTATTCCTCTAAGTTGGCTCTACAATTTCATGTGTATGCACACAGTGAATAATAAAAACTACAACAACCTGGATCTGCTTTCTTTCAAACTTGTTTGTTTAGAAATCTGCCCAGTGCATTTGCATTTTTCTTGCTTCTACTTCCTTGGGTGTATAGTTTCTGCTTCCTTTCCATGACACCTCTCAACAACTGGACTTTGAATTCTCATAGGGATGTAGTGAAACTGACTGAAAGCCAACACTGCAGCCGTGAAACTGTCTCTACTTCTCTTTTAGCTTTTGCACCATTAACAAAACTGAAAGTGCAGGGGAGTGAGTGCTCGGGGTCAGCCAAATATCACATATTGTTGTGATTTCACTGGTTGCTGACCATTTGGTCTTGGCCCTTCAGAGTGTAGTTGAGCTCTTAAAATCAGGCTACCTGGGTTTGGATTCCAGCTTTACCACTTTCCATGTGACTGTGACAAGTCACTTAACCTTTCTTTGCCTCATTTCCTTCTATGTCAAATGGGGCATAATCATGCCTTCTTCATAGGGCTTCTTGTAAGAATGAAATGACACAATGATATAAATACATAGTAGGTGCTCACTAGACATTATCAAGGGTATTGTCATTATGTTAAATTATTACCATTTGTATTTAATAATTTCATCTTATTGTTGTTAAAAAAAATAGACTCGACAACTGAGGCTTCCTTATTCTAAGGCAGAGGATAAAGAGCATTCTTCACTGTAAGGAGACTATAACAGTCAATAAATACATCCTATTAAGAAACAAAAAGCCTTCCATGTGGTTGGCAATTCTCTTTCCCTGTCATGTGATTGTACCAAGAAAAAGCAGAAACATAAGCGATGTATACATGTGGTGTTTGCCCACATAACATTAAGAGCTCACTCTTGATTTCTAGAGCAGTAAGGGAAAAAACCAAATTCTGATATGAGTAGTTTTTACTATATATGTTAAGTACAGTAGAAATAATTTGTATTTGAAGTCTTTAAGCCCTTAAAGAGTCTCATTTTAATAACAGTGATTAAATATTGAATGTAATTAAATAGTAATTAAAACAGTATAGTATTGGTGTAAAAATAGGCACATAGATCAATGGAACAGAATAGAAAGCCTAGAAATAAATCCACACCTATATGGTCAATTAATTTATGACAAAGGAGCCAAGATATACACTGTCTCTTAAATACATAATGTTGGGAAAACTGGACAGCCACCCACAAAGAATGAAACTAGACCACTATCTTACACCATACACAAAAATTAACTCCAAATGGGCTAAAGGCTTGAATGTAAGAACTGAAACCATAAAACTCATAGAAGGAAGCCTAGGCAGTAAGCTGCTTTACATAGATCTTGGTGATGAGTTTTTGAATCTGACACCACAAAGAAAAACAACAAAAGCAAAGTAAATAAGTAAGACTACATCATACTAAAAAGCTTCTGTGTACCAAAGGAAACCATCAACAAAATGAAAAAACAGCGTACTGAATGGGAGAAAATATTTGCAAATCATATTAGATATCCAAAATATATAAAGAACTCATACAACTCAATAGCAAAAAAAAAAAAAAAAATCTAATTAAAAAATGGGCAGATCTGAATAGTCACTTTTTCCAAAGAAGACATACAGATATCCATCAGGTGCATGAAAAGATGCTTAACATAATCATCAGAGGAAATGCAAATCAAAACCACAATGAGATATCACCTCACATTTGTTAGAATGGCTATTATCAAAAAGACAAGGCATAATAATTATTGACAAGATCATGGACAAAAGGGAAGCCTTGTGCACTGTTGGTGGGAAAGTTGATGCAGTATGGAGGGGTGCCTCAAAAAATTAAAAATAGAACTACCATTTGATTCAGCAATTCCACTTTTGGGTATTGATCCACAGAAAACAACACTAACTCGAAAAGATGTACGCACACCCATGTTCACTGCAGCATTATTTACAATAGTCAAGATAGAGAAACAACCTAAGTGTCCATCAATGGATGAATGCATAAAGAATATTATTCAACTATAAAGAGAATGAAATCTTGAAATTTGCAACAGCATGGATGGACCTCAAGGGCATTATGCTAAGTGAAATAGACAGAGAAAGAGAAGTACTACATAATCTCTCTGTAATGGAGAATTTAAAACTAACAAACCCAACTCATAGATAAAGAGAACGGATTGGTGGTTGGGAGAGGTGGGGGTTTGGGGTGGGAAAAATAGGTGAAAGGGGTATAAATTTATTTTTTAAAATTTAAATGTAAAATAGCCACATGAGGCTAGTGGCTTCTGTATTGGACGGCACAAGCCTAGAGCAATTAGGGTAGGGATTTCTACTGAGATAAGTTCACTCTGTGCATAACTTACAGAGAGTAAACAGCAGCCCTATTTCACTACAAAGCAGCTCTATTTCACTGATGAAGAAAGTGAAGCTCAGAGGGGTCAGGTAATGTGCTCATGGTTTCACAGCTAGGAAATGGCTGATTGAGAACCAAGCATGATGCTCTTATCACTATGAGATGGAGATGAAGCATGGGCAGGGCCAGGTTAAAGACATTGGATATCAGAGAGTTTGCTTCTCAGTTGAGCAACAAGCAAGTAGAGAACCCTACACCCTTGCCAAGGAAACTTAAGTGTTAGGAAGCACTCACCTGGCTCCATCTGGGCATCATGGAGCTGACAGGCCTCAAATAGCCAAATTCTAGCAACACGACCTCTGAAAGGGCTCGAGGATATGCATAGGGTTCTGAGCCCACCCAATACCAAATAGCTCACTAGTGAATTTTGTCCAGGTAGAAGGTTCTAGTAAAGCACTACTTTGGAAGGCACAGTAGAGAAGCCCACTGGGAGCTCATTGAAGGAGAGTTTTGGAATTTGAAGATATCCCTGAGCTCAGATTTGCTTAGCCCCACTGATTGCTCAGCCTGCAATAGGGCTCCATCTAGTGAGATTTTGATAATATATCTACCACAGTTAGAGGACATAAGGCCATTTTGTTTGCATTTGGGATCTTTCCTGGCGAAATCAGGATAATAAACAGGCCCTGCAGAGTATATGGAAATGTGGCATCCATTAGAACTAAACGCAGAATGGAGATGGTGGAGCTGAGTTTCCCAGAAGAAAGGCACCCATCCAGTGGGGGCAGGCTTTTGAGGGAGGCCACTGAGAATGTGACATTTGGTGACGACCAGAATGCCTTCCCACTTGCCAGTGGGAAAAGGTGATCCCATTGACAAGGCCAAATAAACAGAGAATGAGAGTAGCTGAGAATCCTGCGCTGAGGGAAGCCCAGAAGGACTGGATAGCTCCCCTAATAAGTACCTGAGGTGGATTTGTCAACCAGAGACAAGCAGAAACACTTGAAATAGCAAGGAAGGCTAACATTTTAATGGTTTTTAAGCCTATGTGAGTTGATGACAATGATCCTTCACCCTCCACCCTACTTTGAGATGCCTGTCAGTAGTTTGTGAGATATAAAAAAGGGCCTACTCAGAGATGTTGCTTGGTACCTAGAGTTGAGGTCCTCTATGATGTCTATGGAACACATGCTTGATCAAGTTAAATGAATGGAAGAAGAGCCGAATTTGAAACAAAATGAATAAAAGGTGGGGCTTATTCTGCTTAGTGTACACAGAACTGTAAAAAAAAATTTATGGTCTGATTATTAAGTTGGTACATGGTAGAGCAATTGCAAGTTCAGAAGGGCACAAGGAAGAAAATCGAAACCCTGCCTAACCCCAATGGTGTGACTGTTAACATTTCAATACATTATATGGGTTTAAAATTTGATTTGGGATTATATGCCTTTTTATGTAGCCTGCATTTTTCATTTACTAACTTAGCCTATCATTAAATGTTCTTTTACAGCATAATTTTAAACATAACTGCATAGTGTTACACCATATGGACATGCTACAACTGATTGTGACCCATTATGTGTTATAGAGCATTTAGAGTTATTTCCAGTTTTTCCCTGTGGCAAACATCCATGAGCCTAAAATCTACCCATGATGTAGTTTACTTCCCTTGTAAGCAGGATGTGCCAGTGCCCAACACTTGAGATCATTATTTTAATTATTTTCCAGTGATGTCTTGCTGTTTTAATTTTTCATTTCTTGCTCATTGTGAGGGTGATCCTGTTTATCCATAATTCTCCATATATTTAGCCATTACTTGTATTTCTCTGTGAATTGTCTGTTTAGGACCTTACACATTTTGGTCAGTGTGTTGGTCTTTTCTTGCAATAGAAAGATATTCAGAAAGGAGGAGTATTAACCCTTTGTCAGTTATAGCAATTTCCTTTTTCTAATTGTCTGATCATGGCCAGTTCAAAAAATATTTATTGGACATATAGCTGAAAATATTTGAAAGGGAAACATGTTTTTATTCTCTAGTCAGTTCATTATTTTTTTTTCATGCTCTCCTTAGTTATCTCTTTGTGTGAGCCATAGAATTGAGAGATTATTTAATGAAAAGTGTAGGTGGAATTTTGTGTTCTAACTTGTTTAAGAATCCTGTACCTCATTCTGATACACTCTGCCTAAGGAATGCAACACAGCTAAAAACCCCCATTTCCAATAAACTCATATGGCTTGAAAATAAGCCACCACTTGTATCTGCCTGAGTCTGCTTCCCCTATCCCTGAACCCCTCAGTGAGATTTGAAATGATAAAAACAATGAGAATTATAATCTATCCAAGAATTATGTTGATCAACAAGACCCTCAATAGATTGTGTGACTCACAGGTTCATGGCATATACAAATATCTGAATTGTCCTCATATTTAAGACCTTCCTCACCTTCTTGCCTTTCCTGTGGCCATCTTGGGAGGAGTTGATCCTCAGGGACATCTCTGCTGGCCCCCACCTTTTCCCTACCTCCTTGGTATTTGTTTCTTGAGGCTCTCCTCTCCACCACCTTTGTTCAGTAAACACTTTCTGAGGCCCATTGTGTCAGTGGGGCTCCAGGCCCTTCTTCCCTACTACTCAGTCCCCACCAGAGAGAATCAGTAAATAACAGGCAACCTCCCTGGGTCTGGCATTCAAATTGATTACACCACGAATATTTAAGTACCCGTTATGTGCTTGGCCATTGGGGTACAAAAATGAATAAAATAGAAGTCATGACCTGAAAGAAGCAAATGCTTTTGGGGGGGATACAGACAAGTAAGCAGGCAATGGCAAATTCAGGGGCAAATCTCAGGAATAAATAAATACTCTGAGGCTTATTTTACAGTGTTTTCGAAAGGGAGGAGTGCAAGAGATA
The DNA here is from genome assembly GCA_028627145.1 of Eidolon dupreanum. Classification (NCBI taxonomy): domain Eukaryota; kingdom Metazoa; phylum Chordata; class Mammalia; order Chiroptera; family Pteropodidae; genus Eidolon; species Eidolon dupreanum. Next base: position 142,600,914 of record CM053507.1, on the reverse strand, counting down.
CAGTGGTTGTGGCCCTGTGCCTTAGTCCCTGCATATTGTGGCCTTCAGAACTGCACCTTCCCTCCCCTATCCCACTTTCTGAGTAGAAGGTCAATCAGCTGAGTTTTGCTGGTACCAACAGGTGATGTGATTGATACAGGGGTGAGGAGCAGAAACCTGAATTTGAGGTCCAAATTGGGGAATGCTATTAGCAGATCCTTAGGCAAACGATGTGATACTCTTTGGCCTGTTTCCTGATCTGAACAGTGAGAACAATGCCTCCTTATGGGTTGTAGAGATGGGTAAATGAAGGAGTAATAATAGTGTCAGTTATGGGAATAGCTGCCACTTCTTGAGCCAAACTACTTGCCGGGTTTATTTTTCATCTTGCACATGGAAGCAGCTTCCTTGCTCAGTGCCTAGCTGATAGATAACACAGAATAAATGGGGGTAATTCTGGCTTCTGCCCCTGACGTCAGAAAAGAACTGAGGAAGAAATGACCTCTTCAGACTCCCTGTCTGATCCCTGGGTGGTGAGGGGTGTTGTCAGCGTTTAAACGCTTTGGGCAGGTGGGTGGAGCCAGAACGAACAAACTGTCTCTCCAGACTCTCAGCAATGCAGATATAAAGGCAACCGGATCCCGTGCCGGCCTGGCAGCCAGGCTTTCCTCTGTCTCCTCACAGGATGGACCCCATAGCTTACGCCGAGCTGTTGAAAGAATCTGGCAACCAGGTTTTTAAGAATGGGAACTTCGCTTTGGCCATCAGAAAGTATGATGAAGCCATCCAAATTCTCCTGCAGTTATACCAGTGGGGGTAAGTGTTTGGATTTTCTTTTCAACCTTTTTTTTTTTTTTTTTTTTTTTTTTAGTAAACGGGGACTCTGTTGCTTATGTTTTCTTGTCATTTCTTATCACACTGTCTAGTTTCTGTTTTCTTTCTCTCTCACTTCCTGTTGATTTCCTCTGCATTGGCAGTTCAGAAATTGAGAGCACTAGAGTAATAAGGGAAATGGAAAGTGAAACATAGGGGACTGTGGATAAACATTGCTAAACTTGCTCTTCTGCCTGGTTACAGGATCAGAGGATCAGAGTCCTGGGATGACTGAAGTCCCCAGACCTCTCAATTGTCATTCATTTCACCTTCTTGAGTACCTGTATCATTTATTCCCTGGTCACAGTATACACCACTCGAGAACTAAGGCTCACCTCTACCCTGCCCCTTCCACTTCTAGTAGACCCATTCCCCAACCTTTTAGTTTCATGACATGCTTAAAATTCATGGAGGACCCCAAAGAGTGTTTTTTTATGTAGGTTTTAACTATCAATATAGTATGTATTAGAACTTAAAACTGAATTTAAAGTATGTATTTATTCATCTACTTAAAAATATCAGTAACGACTCCGTTAACATAAATAACATATTTCAAAGAAAAATAACTATATTTTCCAAAGCAAACAATTTAATGAGAAGAGTAGCACATTTTACATTTCTGCAGATCTCTTTAATGTGTCTCAGTAGAAGACATTTGACTTCTCACATCTGCTCCTGCATTCAGTCCACTGTAATATCATATATCATGTAGACTATGGAAAATTCCCCATACACATGTGAGAGAATGAGCTTGAAAAAGGCACATAATGTCTTAGTATTATTGTTGTATTAGTTTTCTGTTGCTACTGTAACAAGTTACCACAACCTTAGTGGCTTAAAACAATACGAATTTATTATGCTGCAGTTCTGGAGGTCAGAAATCTGAAGTGAGTCTTACAAGGCTAAAATCAAGACCTCAGCCGGGTTGGTTCCTAGTGGAGGAGAGTTCGTTCCCTTGCCTTTTACAGCTTTGAGGGGCCGCTTGTTTTCCTTGGCTTGTGGCTCCTTCCTCCATGTGCAAAGCACATCATTCCACTCTGTCTTCACATCGCTTTCTTCTCTGCTATAGCCTGGTCTCATTCTGTCTCTTATAAAGACCCTTGTGATTGTATATAATTCAGAATAATGTTTTCTTAAGATTCATAAATTAAACACATCAGCAAAGTCCCTTTTGCCAGAAATGATGACATTGTTTAAGGACCATTATTTGGCCTAGTACAATTGTGAAAGTATTTTGATATTTTGATCTTGTGGACCACTGAAATGGCCTTGGGGTCCCCCAGAGGTTCCCAGGTCATACTTTGGGACCAACTGTAGTAAAGGAAGCAGAAGTTGTACTGAGAAATGGCACTGAATTAAATTACTGAAACATGGCTCCCATCCCCTACCTCCTATTGCCTTGATGTCTACACTCTAGCTGGACTTGAGTTGAGTACAGTCGGCTTGGGCCTGTAATTCCATCATTCTGCTGCCTCCTGGTTCAGCTCTGAACTGTGTCAGAGCTGGGCCTAGAGAGCTCCTTATCCAGGGCAAAACATCCAGGTTTCTTAAAGAGATAGTATTGTATGATAGTCATGGCCACAGACTGACCCCACACTGTTGAGTACTCAAATCTCAGCTCCACCGCTTATTAGCTGTGTGACCACTAATGGGACTTCTGCCTGGACCCTTGTGTGTTGCCTTTCGTAGACCTTCCTGACGCTATTCCCCTTGTCTGTCACCTGCTGCTTGACTTCATGCTGCTGCCAGATGAAACAGGGATTTAGGTGTATGTGGTTTATAGAGCAAGTGCTCTTAGGAGAAGGGAATAGAGGGAAGCAGGATGGGGCAGGGGAAGGCTTCAGTCAGGGATATTGTCTCATCTGGAGTCCGCTTCAGCCCGGTCCCCCGGGTGGCTCTGGAGCATGAGTTGTACTGCAGAGCTGAGCTGGTCCCACTTTGGGGTAAGGGGGCTGACCTTTTGCTTCTCATGTCAGTCAGTCAGTGTTGGTAGGCTGCCTGGCCCCTGGGAGTGGTCCTAGGGAGTGGGGTTATATTAGTCATCTCCGGCTGCCATAAAAAATACCATAGACTGGGTGGTTTAAACAACAGGAATTTATTTCTCACAATTCTGGGCCTGGGAAGGTACTGGCCAATTCAGCTCCTGGTAAGAACTCTCTTCCTGGTTTCCGGCTGACCACTTCACTCATGGTAGAGAGAGGGAGGAAGCTCTCTGGTGCTTCCTCTTAGAAGGGCACTAATCTCGTCATGAGGGCCCCACCCTCATGACCTCATCTAAACCTTATCGCCTCCCCAAAGGCTGCATCTCCAAATAGCATCACATTGAGGGCTAGGGCTTCAACTTATGAATTTGGAGTGGGAGGCACCATTTAGTCCATAGCAGGAACATAACTTCCTGGGGAGATCGTACTCCCATTAGGCCAAAGATTAATCCCTGGAGCCCCTAGCTGCAGCTGACACTCACTGCAGCTGGGGACAGCCACACTGGCCAAGGTATCTGGGCTGGATCCTGTGGCATCTATTACACTGCAGTCACAGCTCCCTTGCTAGTCACCTACTGGCTTCCCTACTGCCTATTCTCTGTTTCTGGGGCCTCATCTTTTCCCCAGAGAGAATTATGAGTGCTGAGAGAAGCTGAACACACAAAGCATTGCGGTGGGGACAGTGGTAGAGGTGATTTTTACTTTGCTTTATTTTTGTCTTTCTGCATCACACAACTTTTCTATAGTGATTTGTATTATTTTTGCAATTAAAATATTCAGTAAAAAAGAAACCTGAGCCTTGCCTTGTGTGTCTTGAATTCAAGGCTTCTGTATCAGGGCTTCTGTTAACATATTGTGGTATATTTTGTGTTTTCCTTTTCCTTCCGACCTGGTTTCAGCACCAACCTTGCTGTTGTATTACCCCAAGACCGAGACAAGAGCTCCCCCACCCCCGCTGGCCATGTTTAGAGGGCCCCCCTTTGGCTTTCTCACAGCTGTATACCTCCCCTCAGGCAGGAGTTTGTGGGGCCAGGGGATTTATCTACCCAGAGCCCTTTCGTCTTCTTTGGTCTACACTGTGGGATTCCTGCCCATGCGCTCTGTTCTCAGGGCCTACACAGGCCTCCTATCTGCAGCCCACTTGTCTGAGGACTGGCCAAGGTCACGGGTGTGGCCAGAGCTTGGAAATGTGTCTCCTGCTGTTCAGGATAAAGGCTGAAGTGGAAAGAAGGGAGGAGGTAGGCAGGGCATAAATTTGAAATTTGCTTTCCAGTTATTACATATTAGGGGGATAGGACATATTTTATTGAATGGTTTGTAAGCTTGATTTATGGCCTTCAAATACTGTAGCACTGTCCAGTAGGACTTTCTGTGATGACAAAAATGTTCTATATTATGGAGTGCGGCTATTGAGTCCTGAAAGATGTGGCTAATACAAGTAAGGAACTGAATTTTAAATTTTATTTTGTTTTCATTAATTTAAATTTAAATAGCTGCATGTGGCTAGCGGCTACTCTATTAGGCAGTACAAATTAGCCACATGGTGTGTGGGCCTCCATTTGTATTCGGGCTCTGGGTCCTGCAAATGCTAAGGGGGCCTTGCTGATGTAATAGAACAGCGCTTGCCCTGGACCTCTCACGGTGGGTCCCTGGGGATGGTGTGGGCATGTATTCCACAAAGCCCTTCCCGTGATAAGCTCTGCCTCCATTCAGCACGAACATGCATGTGGAGTGGTTCACACCGTGTCTGGCCTCTGCTAAGGCTCAACGGGAACTCCCATTTTCTCCATCTTTAGGAATATTAATCATTTTTCAACATCTTCAGCAACAGTCTCTAAAAAATAAAAAAAAATCTGTGGAAATCAATAAGAGATGGAACCACGGTGTTAAAAACATTGTCGTTAAAAGGTGGGAGCAGAGGATCTGGGAGCTAGGAAGGACAGATTTGTGTATCGCAAATGCCCCAGGCTTTCTAGGGGGTTACAAGGGTCAGCTCTGATAGGTATAAGAGGGATATTTCATGCCAAAACTCCTTCGTGATGGCATCAGCTAGCACCAAAATGATGGCCTTCAAGGATTGTTTTCTGTGTTTGCAGAAGGATAATTTTACTGACCGCCAGCTTGTTCTTTCTCACAGGGTTCCCCCCAGGGACTTGGCTGTGTTGCTGTGCAACAAATCCAATGCATATTACAACCTTGAGAAATGGAACGAGGCATTTGTGGCTGCCAAGGAATGTCTCCGGTGGGATCCAACCTATGTGAAGGTATGGTGCAGTGACAGCTGGGAGTGGCTGCTGTCTTATTCTTCTTAACCTGCCACCTTCCCTCCCTTCTTTATAAAAGGGGAGTGCTTCTCTTTCAGCTGTCTTTGCACTTCAGACAAATGCCCATAGGGTATGAGTGGTACCCAGAGGAGAGTAAAAACAGTGATGGCCAAGTGATGAAATGCCTTTGAAGGGAAGAGCAGAGCTGGGCCTCTTGACGAATGGAGTGCTGTGGAGATCCTCATGGAGCTCATTTTCTTCTGATGTACTTACACTGAAATTCGTAGTCCGTTCATGTTCTATGCTACTTGCAAGTTTCATTTTAGCAAAGCTTTATTTCAAATGCAATCTGAGTGGATGCCATGACAGCAATTCTTCAGGTAGCATTTCTTACAGTAGAAATCAGCCCCTTCGGAGGGATCAGGGAAGTTTGAGAGGCTTGTAAGACCTTTTAAGATTGTTAACAAAGGTTAACAAATGATTATTAACAAAATAAATAATCATTTGGTTGCTTTTTCAGCTAAAATGCTTGAGCACCCTCTCTGCAAGGCACCTTCACGTTCTTGGTGCCTCAAGGCAGACCAAAGGAGTGGGAGACATCATTTTAGCCCTTGAGTGATTCATGGTCAAGCTAGGAGAGGAAAAACATGTGCAAAATCAAAGGCCTTAAAACACATCCTGGAACCATCTGAGGCCAGCATACATTTAAATGTCAAATTAGCGGTATAGACAGTTTAAAGAGAGGCTCCAGGATAAAGTGGGGGAAAGTCCAACCCTTTCCCCCTGTGCTCTGCTTGTGCTGGTTTTAACAGCTTGGATGAGTTACTTTTCCCTGTCTATGCCTTCATCTCCCCAACTGTAAAACTGAGATAATACCCATGCCTTAGAGTTGCTTTGAGCATTAAGGAGACACGAAGTAAAGTTGTCGACTCTCAGTAAATAGAGTCTGTGTTAGGTCTGCAGTGGTCTGCGTTTTGTGGATGACAACATAGTGGGAAGTGGGTGGGGAGGTTTGACCTACAGATTATGGCAGCCTTGAGGGAGGGATTTGTATATTTTACATTAAACCTCTTCTATTGGAAGGATACTTGAGAATTATTGAGTAGTTTTGAAAATGAGAATGCATTCCTGAGGAATTCTGCCCAGTGACATTTTAAGATTTTCCTGTGTCTAACTAGGATACGGTGAGGAGTAGTTGGGGTTTGCCCACGTCCCTGAGGTGGAGGCTGTGGCTGTGGCCCATGGGGCTAGAGGTCCTGGCTGATGCTCCAGGGTTCTTCCCTGAGTGTCCAGACCTGCAGCAGCCTCTTATAGCATAGCAGCCAGGACCATTCTCCCATTTTTACCCAGAGTTCCTGGCTGTCTCCCTCCATTTTCATTCTTTCTTTTTGCCGACCTCTCCCCCAAATTTCTTCTGTAGAAAACCATTTTCTTTACCCTCTTTGGTTCAGTGGCTGGAGCCCTGTAAATGAGTCTGATAAGAGACAGATGAACAAGAGAAAAAGCATACAAGTTTTATTTGATGTTAATTTTTATGCGACATGGAGTCTTTCTGAGAAAGAAGTGAAGACTCCAAAGAAGCAGGCAGGCCTGAGAGCTTGTATACCATTTTTAACAAAGAGTGATAAATTGTGGAGACATGACAAGACAAAGGAGAGTGTTTTAAAGACTTCTAGAGGCTGCAAACTGTGGAAAAGTAAACATATCGGGGAAACGAATAGAAGAAAAGGGCTACCTTAACAAGATTTGCTTGTGCAGGCCCATCTCAGTGCTGACTTTCTGTCTTCTTCATGGCTGTAAAAAGTCTTCTTCATGGCTGTAAAAACTCCCCAGAAGAGGAGATTCATGCAGTCCTTATTTCTCATATTTTGGGGTGACATATTCTGATCCCCTTTACCCCCCTCCAAAATAAAAAGATGAAAAAAAAATGAGAGAGTCGAAGAAATGGGAAATTCCGTACCAGCTTGCCAGTACCAGCTTTTCTGGTCATTATCTAGGGTTTAGACTTTCAAATGATGGTTAAAACAACTTAATAAATCATCAGAGATTTGGCGTTAAGTGGAATTTTACGTGTCGATGCATGTAGATGGTCAAAGTGGGGAAGACAGTATGTATCATTTTGTTCCTACTCAGACTACAATATTGTATGCATGGGAAGCCTTTTGTATCAGTTTGTATACAGGCAAAACTAGACCATTTCCCTTGGTTAATCATTGTAATTTTCCTCTCTCTACAGAAATAAAAAAAAAATCCCACCCCCACCCCCACCGGTGTATATTGCCTATACTGTGGAGCTCCGTAAATCTCAATGCTTGTTATTACAATTTTTTCCCCTTATATACCCAGTGGAAGTTGTGTTTACTTTGACTGAAAGGAGCAGGGAACAACTTCTGTGTTTATATGACAATCTCCTTCTTTTTTGGAACACTGTAGTCTAAGGATTTTTTTCATTTCTCTCTTCTTGTCTAGGCTGTGATTCGAGGCATAAATAAATAAACCACACATGTAGTTGGAACCAGGCCTACTTCCTTCTCTCTGTCATATGATAGATGCTGTGAACATTATAGATTTGAAAGTGATTATTTGCTCGCCAGTTAGAAAATGATGGGGAAAATGTGGAAGGAATATAATGTGGCAATCCTGTATCCAGCGCTAGTTAGAAATCTGTATTTACACAGAAGCGAGGCTCCTACAGCCCATTTCCCCATATCATCAATCTTGCCCTTCCTAGCCACAGATGAGTAGAGATGGGTGTGTGAAAGTTTTCCTTTTTCTCCCTTCCAGGGATACTACCGAGCTGGGTATTCCTTGCTGCAGTTGCTCCAGCCTTATGATGCCGCTCGCATGTTTTTGGAGGGTCTTCGGCTTCTGCAGGGTAGCCACGATCAGACCCAGGTCGCTGATTTTCTTGTGGGAGTCTTAACCACGTTGGGCAGTAAGTTGGACCAGGGGAGCATTCTCTCTTCTCTCTTTTTTCTTTTCTCCTTCTTTTCTTCCTTCCTCCCTCCCTTCCTCCCTCTTCCTTGTTATTTTATTTGAATGGCTCTTAGAGACTCGGGCTTCTGGGGAGATAATTACAGGGTATTTCTTTGTGGCTGATTTATGTAGTTTGAATGAAACTGGTTTTCATATTAGAAAGCATTTTGAAAGCTTTTGCGGCTTATGCCTTTGTATAAATGACTAAGTCTTTCTTACTGCACAAATCAGAGTGTTGCCAATTTTGTTGCAGACCTCTTTTCTGTGTTGCTATTCATAGAGCTTTCCCTATTTCTACTACTCGTTTTATGTAATTTTTGCTCTTCCTTGTGATTTTTGCATGTACTTCTCCAATGTGTCAAGAAAATATTCTGATTTGCTGTGAAAATAACCTGAAATGGCTGACGGAGGGCCCCGTGAAAGCTGACAGTGGGCGCTCAGTGCTCTCTGCGGCAGGGAACCTGTAGACTCAGCCTAGGAGTGACACGTGGGAGGCCATTTACACTACTGTATTAGATTCTTATTCTAATGACCTGGTCTGTGAGGTGGCTTTGTGAGTGGCTTGGATTAGGCAAAAACAGAAAACAAAACAAAACATTAAGTACAACATAATATACTCTTTGCCAGTGACAAAGGAGCTCTTTCTGTGGTTATCTTAGCCCAGTCTAAGTTCTTCCAGGAACCAGGCTGTTTTCAAATATTACATCTGATCAGATTTAAGAGTGCCCCAATTTAAGATGCGCCATTAATTTGTGTTCTGCCATTCAGAGACAACGTCGATTGTAACACTTATCCTAGTTCTAGAGATTTCACATTTAGAATGTGAAGAATGGCACATTTGAGAATTGCTGAAAAATGGTTTTTGGCTTTCAGAGGAGGGGAAATCACTGCTGACAACAGATTCAACGGTTATAGAGCCACCTGTCACCATTGTGATTGCGGGGAAGTGACTTCTGCGGTCTCAGCGTGTAGTCCTACAGACTGTGCCAAGTTAGGCACTGAGAGGGTTAAGAGCACTATTAGACAGTGTGTGGGGAAGGGTTAAAGGTGGGCGCAGCTGTGTCCTCTAAACAGAGAAGTAGAAGGTCTCCACATGGGCGCTGATGGGTCACACCCACCAGTCGGCCATTTGGCGACAGTGACTAAAGCCTGCTTCTCCTTTTTCTGAACCTGATGGCTTGGCCCTTCCCTTAAACTTCCTCAATGTCTTCTCTGTGTCTTTTAAGAGTCACTGTTCTGCCAGAAGCCAGACTGGAGTTATAACAATTCGCAAAAACTGCTCTTGGTGACTGCCCCTTTAAGGAATCTGGATGGTTTTCATTCTGCCCCCATCCTGAGAGAGGGCAACTAACATGGCTTAAGGCAACAGCAACCTATACTTTTCCACCAAAGTACTTCTATTTGGAGGGGGAAAGTACCCAAGCCCAATTTCTAAATTTTGAAAAATATACTTAGGGACATTTTTATCCTTTTATACAACATATGGTTGTTTTGATATTTACTTATTTTGGAAATTGATGACTCTAAAAGAGATGCAATGTTATTCTGTCTGACCTGTCTCCTTGGATGCTCTCATCCATGAGTTTGAGAAATGTGGTTTGAAGGATCATGAGATGGAATAGGTCAATGGGCCACTAGGTTAGAAGAATGTGTATTGTCTAAAAGAATTGGTAGATCTGGGTTCCAGTCTTGTTTTTTGTCATGAATTAGCTTCATGATATGCCATCAAGCCTGACCTCACATATGATCATTTCTCCTCTGTTGGGTAAAAATAATATTTGTCCCATTTTTCTTTAAAGGAAGTAAGTTTTGTAATTTCCCTATGTTTCCATTTCCTCCTCCATAAATGAGGATAATAGACACTGCCTTTGTGGTTTGTTTGAGGGATTAAATATAAACACATATCACTGGATTTAGTTAATAGAAAAGCTAAGCGAATATCGGCTCATGTTATGCTGTCTGACTCTTAGGAGACTGATTTTCACTTAAACGTAAAATGATTGCAACTTCAGTCAATTATCTAGGACTTTATTTCTTTAATTTACCATTTGTCTATTTGTGGTTTTAATTGGAGGCTCTTTTCCCAAATGTTCTAGACTTCTCCCAAGTTACAATTTCTAACCTATGGAAATTTCTTTCAGATGACCGCATTGTTTTACAAAGTTCCTTGCCCTGCTTTCATTATATTTTCACCTCTGGATTCTCAACGGAAGTGTGGCAATCTGTAATGGAAAAGTTGGCAAAGAAAGGACTATGGCGTGTAAGTAAAAGGAGATGGCTTTCTTCTGGGAAAAGTACATTCTTCATTAAATGGTTTCATTCTTCTGACAGTGAGGGATAGTAATTTATTATTTGTTTACCTTGATAGCAAAATAAAATTTTAACTAATATCATTAAAGATGGAAAGTTAACTGAGATATGTTAATTAGCCAGTTTCCATTTTTTTAGAAGATAAGAAATATACTCAGTTTGTGGCAACTTTACTCTTTGCTGTGTGTTGCCATTGTTATCAAAGAAATATAAAGTCCAGATGCTAATGGTAACATAGAATGAGGAAAATAAGCATTTGCATGCTCATATTCATCGTCCTTTTTATGCTGCATTTGCTAGTGTGGGCCCAGATAACCTGCCCGTGCTGCTCGGTGGGTTTCTGTATGGCTTTAAGGGACTGCTACTCAGAAGTGACATTGAGGCTGTAGGACCTGACCCCAGATCCAGGACTCCATGGAATGGGGGAGCAGAGTGGACTGAGGGGCCTGGGCTTCAGTGTCACACAGATGTCTCCATGAATCTTAACCTTCCACTTTCTATTTTAGACTAATTACTTCCCCTCTGAGCCTCATTTCCTCATTTGTAAGTTGCAGGAGATGAATCTATTCCCTCAGGGTTTTGGCAAGGAGTAGACATAACAGACCAAGAGCACCTAATACTAGTATCAGTTAATGTTTATTCAGAGCTTACAATGTGCCAGACACTGAGCTAAACGGGTTTTATAATGCCTGGCATATGCCAAGTGTCCAGTGAATCGTAATTGTTATTGATGGTGGCCTATAAGTTCTCCTGGGAATGGGCTGGCCAGGGCTAGGTGTTTGGTTAGAAAGGACCTCCTGGGTTTTCTAAAGCTGAGCAGTCTAGGAAGGTCGCCAAAGCAAGGGCAAACCCTAAGGACTCTAGACCCAGGCAGGCACAATGACTTCACAGTATAAAATTCTTAAGTTTTCGAAAAGGTCATGAATGCCATTGAAAATCTAATGGAATTATAGAATTCTCTGCCTACATGTGCAATTTCGGGTATAGCATCAGGGAGTTCATGGAAAACCTTTTAAAGTCCAGCCATGGGTTCCCTGAAGCTCACCTTATATTAAAAGGTCTTCAGAAGGAGACATCAAGGATGAGGAAAGCAGATTGGACTCTTGAGGAACCAGGAGTCAGAAGTCCAGGGCCCTATTAACAAGAGACCTGAGGTCTTCTCTTTTTCAGATTAGGTGGCTGAACTAAGGTATCTTTCCAGCTTTATTTAAAAGTTCTGAAATTCTGTGATTCCAAGTGTCAGGGTAGGAGTAGGAGGCTTTCAGCTTCACTAATAGAAATGAAGTTCATTTTACAGGAAAGAGCCCCTGATGTTCTCTCTTCCTTAGGTGGGGTGTATGTGACTAGAGCCCTGTAGCGGAAGTGGGGAGTGAGGGAATGGGAGCCAGGTAGTTCCTGGTAGGTTATCATTTTAGCCAGCCAAAGAAGGACTGGAAATCCAGCCTAAGTGGCAGATCCGATATCCTACTAGCAGGGGGGCCCAGATAATTTTCAAATATTAGAGACAGAAGCATCTTATGAAAAAATCCAGGCCAGCAATCAGGACTTTGAACATGTCATCTGGGCAGTGGAGCCTGTTTAGAGCAAGTGGTTAAGCGTGGGTATCAAACTGAAAAGAAACTGGAGTTAGTGTGGCCATTGGCTCAGCTCACATGGCCCCAGGCCCATTGGCAAGAGCACACATGAGGAACGTGCAGAGCCTGGGACTCTCGGACCTGTTGGCAGTTACCTGGATGATCTCAACAGAGGCCTCTCAGGATGTGCTGTCTGTGTGACCCAGGAAGAGTTGCTTAACCTTTCTGGGATTTAGTTTCTCTAGTGATTTTAGAGAGGGTCAATGGCTTAACAACTGGCTCTCTGAGGGGGGGAGAAAAAGTCCTGATTTGTAGTGTTTGCCAATTTCTGTAGTGGAACTACTCTCACCATGGCCAATTTCAAGCTGCCAGTAGGATTACAGGACTTGGAGTTGGAAAGAGATGTGCGTAGTCAGCTCTTGCTTGCTGATAGGACCCAGCTCCAGCACACCACTCGGGAGGGTCTGATGGGCCTCAAATACTTGGGGCTTCTGAAACCCTGATGTGCTAGAGAATTAATTGGGATATTTCTAAAGGACTTGATTCTTCTACCTGCTATGCTTTCGAAAGGGAATTACTTTTTTGCCCACTGCCTCTGTGTTCTCTGCTGTCCTGCTTGACATCTAATGCCCCTGTCTTTAGCAAGCTTCGAGGAAATGTGGCGAGAACTTAGCTCTCAGCAAGAACAGGAAGTTGGCTAGAGAGAGAGACTGATTATCATGGTTCAGGCTGAAAAGCTTGGCAGGTAGCTTAAAAAAAAGAGACAGGGCCAGAGGGTGTTTTGTTTTGTTTGTTTATTTTAAAGCTTGAGATAACTTTTGCTCTAATAACCTGTGTGGAGAACATCATCATTCCAAACTTTTCTTTTTCTCCCCTCATCAGTCATTTCTACTGCTGTCAGCGAGCAAAGACCGACTACCAAGAAATATCCACGTCCCAGAGTTGTCACTGAAAAGCCTCTTTCAGGTAAGGTGGCTTCTTGAAGCACATGACTTTACTTCAGGCTTGAATTTGGGACCTTCCCTTTCAGCTGCCTCATGACAAATTTGTTTTTTATTATAATTTTATGCTTGGGCCACAGCTAATCCAGGTTTTACTGATTCCAAACTTTATGGGTAAAGGAGTTTGAAGTTTCATATTGACTTCCGTGATTGTTTCTGTATGTTTTTCTTTTCCAGAAATATGTCTACATTGGACTTTATGAGAAAATGGAAGAGGTGCCCAAGTTAGTCCAGTGGCTCATCTCCATGGGTGCCAACATTGAGACTATAGGGCCCTATCCTCTTCATGCCCTCATGCGACTCTGTATCCAAGCAAGTGAGTGTTCTCCCAGTTAGACACCCACCCTCCCAGTTGTCCTTCCAGCTCTGAGTGCTGATCTCTGGCACTCTCCTGAGCTCAAGCGAAACCAGAATTTAACCACTCGAATGTAGAATATTCACGTAATTTGAATATTCAAAATTGATTATTCAAACGAGTGAAGGCAGCAGGGAAACAGTATCATTTTCGAGTGAAGGCAGCAGGGAAACAGTATCATTTTCGTTTCTCCTGGGATCTAGTAGCTGCAGGAGGCCGGGATTGAAAGGATCCTGTGTTCCTATACAGATTCTGACAGCAGGGTGGGGCCCTGGGACCCAAGGAAGGGAATGGGACAGACAGCTTTGACCTGACAGCGCTCCCGCTCCGGGAGAGCTGTGGCGTTTCCTCCCACAGGCAAAGGCAGATGGGGTCTTTTTCTTGTTTCATTTTCTTGGGATTGGGGTGGGATCCAAAGGGAAACACTGGCTATCGCTGACATAGTTTGCTTGTGGTTCTTATAAAGGACTCCTATTTTCATAAAATTTCTCTTAAAAAATATATTATTAAAACACACAAAACACATACACATTTTATACTTTAGATAGAGCTTTTTTTCCTTTTCCAAGCACATATGGCGTCACTGTTGGACATTTACCCATACTATTTTATAGCCAGAAGAGGCCAAGAGAGCTTGTCTAGACTCTTTCTCTTCTAGGCTGTATCATCTTCCTGCAAATGAGGGAGGGGTGGGGTGGCCAGGGACTCAAAGACCTGGGACCCCATCTTTGTTTTAGCCAGATTTGCCCTGCTGTTATTCATTTTATTACTGGGGAATCTGTAAGATATTTTATTCATACACAGGGATTGGTGAATATATTTAAAAGTAAAGTCTGATGAAAGGCAATCTAATCCAGTCTTCCTAGTTTCCATTTAGGAATCTGGAACCCAGGAAAGTGTGCATCTGGTTATGAAGTCATGATTCTTCATTGTGTCCACTCTTTAAGTTAGCTCCTGTGAGTATAGGCAGGTTTCAATAAGATCAAGTGTTCAAGTTTATCCCTGATTTGTTTCTCAGAGGAAAACTCTGACATGGTGTCCACAGAGTTGGCAGAAGTGTGTGGCTTTCCTTGATCTCAGGAGCTACAAGGAAGGAGTCTGGGAAAAGAATTTAAGATATATGTCTTATTGATAGTAATGTTTTAGGGTCATCTAATTGGAGATACTGACTTACTAGGAGCTGTCACACCCTGCCCAAATCCTCTTTACACCACTGCTTTGTTCCCATCCCCACCTGCTGTGAGTGTCAGTGGTTCTGAGAGAATTGCTCTTTACCAACAGTACCAGCCAGAGAGGGTCTCCCTCAACCTTGCCTCCCTCTCTGGGGGCACAGAAGGTCATCTCCTGCCTCAGGGCGGGTCAATGCTGTGGTGCATTTCACTCTCCAGAGCTCCCCATGGGGTCAGGCAGAAGCAGACTCAGCTGAGACCACATCTCTTCTTGCCTCCTTCCCCTTCCTCGCCCTGCTTCCTCACTCTCTTTCTCCTGAGCTCCCTCACTCGATAAGTCACATATATAAGAATCCATATCTCAGGCTCTGTTTCTAGGGAATCTGAATCACTTTCTGTAACTCATCCTTTCAATTCCCAAACTCCTGTGTCTCCCATACCTGGGTGTGTTGAGTGGCAAAGTGTGTTGGAGTACCCACATGGTTCCCTTAGTGTGGTAGATATGCAGAAAAGAACATAAATAACTCATTTAAATTCCCTTCAGAGGATAACCATCTTTTCAGATGGTTAATGGACCATAAGCCCGAGTGGAAAGGCCGCATCAACCAGAAGGACGAGGATGGCTGCACTGTCCTGCACATCGTTGCCGCCCACTCCCCAGGATACCTCATCAAGCGTAAGTAGTGACACCACCTGTCAGGTGTGCTGTGGGTTGGATGGCTTCAGGCATTAGAGAATCCACACAACTGACCACTACGTTTTACCCATCCCATCCTGCGACAGGTTCAGAGGACTAAACTTGGCCTTGAATTAAGCATGATTGGGAGGGTAAGCTCTATGCAGAAAGGATGTGGGACAAGAGAAGGAAGAATTGCTGGGCTCCAGGTGCTCAAATGACTTCTGTGGGGTTGAATGACTCAAGGACATGGGGTTCTGACTGCATTTGTTCCCTCCCTCTTCACATGGTTTCTAAGTGCTTTATTTTACATTAGATCTGTGCTAGCCACTAGAGATAAATTGTGAACCAGACAACAGACATAGTTGTACCTTCATGGCACTTAGAATCTAACAAAGGAATTACATCCTTCCGCCATGGCCAGGCAGGCCACGTGAGAAAGTGAAGCTTGAACATGCAAGGAAAAGCCAGCTCTTTGATACAGATGTACCCCGTTAGCCTGTGAAACAGGAAAACCGTGTGCACTCACAAGCTCTCTGAGGTCTCTCATTTTTCTGGAAACTCTCATGGAGACAAGCTTTTTTTATATATATATTAAAAAGTTAGGGTAGCTGCAGTGATAAATGGTTATGGACTCCCAGCCCCAGTAGAAGGAAGGTGACAGTGAGCACTGGGGAGCTTGTGCCTGGTGTGGCTGCAGCCTAGCTGATTATAAATGTTGGTTTGAAATGAAACATGCCTATGGATTAGACACAGCCCGAAGGTTTCCAGTTGGGGCCCTCTGGTCTGGTGGGTCCTTTTAGGAAATTGCAGTTTTCTTTCTTCAGCAAGTCCTAGGGGTAGCCAGCCCAGTGAGGTTTGTCTGTCTATTGTCATTCTCGACTGAACTGGGTCCCAGGAATCCAGATCTGGGGGAAACAGAGAAAAGGTGTCCGATGGGTTTTTATTTTGAACTTTATTGAACTATAATTTATGTCCCGTATCATTCACCATTTAAAGTATACAACTCAGTGCTTTTTCATATATTCACAGAGCCATTCAACTATCATCACAATCAATTGTAGAACATTTTTGTCATTTGAAAAAGAAAATCCAGAACCATTAGTAGCCACTCCCCATTGCCTCCTACCTCCTCAGCTCTAAGCAGCCACTAATCTACTTTCTGTCTCTATGGATTTGCCTATTCTGGACATTTTATATAAATAGAATCATGTGATGTGTGGTTTTTTGTGACTGATTTCTTTCACTTAGCAGGTTTTCACGGTTCATTCACGTCATAATGTGTATCAGTACTTCATTTCTTTTCATTATAAATAATATTCTGTGGTGTGGATATACCACATTTTGTTTACTCACTCATCTGGTGATGGACACTTGACTTGTTTCCATTTTTCAGCTATTATAAATAAAGCTGCTGTGAATATTTGTGTAAAAGTTTTTGCATTGAAATATATTTTCATTTTTTCTTAGATACCTAGGAGTAGTATTGCCAGATCATATGGTAACTCCATGTTGAACCTTTGAGGAACTGCCAGACTGTTTCCCAAAGTGGCTGTACCATTTTACGTTCCCACCAGCAATGTGTGAGGGTTCCAGTTTCTCTGTATTCTTGCCTAGAGTTGCTATGATATGTCTTTTTGATGTCCTGTGTATTTTATTATCTTCTTAAAGACAGTGGTATCCTGGCAAACGTTTGGCAGCTGGGATTTCAAAGAGAAAAGCCCTGGTTGTAGTGTTGGCTGATTTCCCCCCGTGGCTGCTTTCAAGCTGCCAGTGTGACGTCATCAAACACGGAGCTGGGAAATGTGTAATAGCACACCATTATATTGCATTTTAAGATAGATGTAAAGAAACCTCATCATTGATAATAGCAAAATGTAGAACAATAATTAAAAAGTGATGAGTTTTGTTTTTAATATATTTATTTATTGTAAGGAATAATTTATTTATTGTAAGTTTAAACAGTTTAATTGTAATTGTGAGTAATAATTTATTTATTGTAAGTTTAAACAGTTTAATTGTTAATGATGGCCATTTATCGACTAGCTTATAACATTCCTGGACATATAACAGTTGGTCCTCATGGACAGGTATGAGCTGGCTCCAGTGTACCGCTGTGATAAAGCTATTATTAGCCTAGTTAAATGGTTAAAGTAAAGTATGCCTCCAATCATCTCCAATTATTGTGCTGTCCTACACATCCCCATCCTGAAAATCCTCAAGAAAAAATATTTCCGGTTAAGACTCTGATTTGCAAAGAAACACGTCTCCAGGTCTCCTGAAATACAGATGGCTTGAGCAGGGTTTGGGTATTTTATATACATGTAATGCCTTGGATATTAACTGCATGTGTTAATAACGTGGCAAGCATTCCATTCCTTGAGATTTAAACCAGTGCTGTCCATACAAGTATAATGAGAGTCACGTATACAATCTAATTTTTAAAAATCTCTCCTTGATCCATTGGAGTTTAACACAAGGATCTAGTTTTATCTTTTTCCAAATGGCTACCTATTTGTCTCAGCACCAGTTATTTAGAAGTCTGTTGTAAGCTCAGGAATTTAAGATGCTGCTAATTCTGGACTTTCTGTTCTGTTCTCCTGGTCTTTTTGCCTGTTCATATGTGATAGGCTTCTTTGAATCATCTTTCTAAAAACTAGTTTAAAAATTGAAACTATACATCACACCAAGATGGCTGAAATTAAAAAAAAAAAAAAGATGGACAATAACAAGCATTGACAAAGATGTGGAAAACTTGGAATCCTCAAGTGGATGGTGAGAATGAAAAGCAGAGGATCTGCTTTGGAGAAAAGGCTGGCAGTTACTCAAAAAGTTAAACATTTACCGTATGATCTAGCAATATTACTCTTAGGTATGTTGAAAACATATGTCTTAACAAAAATTTGTGCATGAATAGTTCTAGCATTATTCATAATAGCCAAAAAAGTGGAAACAACCCAAATATCCATTAATTGGTGAATGGACAGACAAAAGTGGTACATCCATCCTATAGAATATTTTTCAGCCATAAAAAGGAATGAAATAGTGATACATGGCTGCAGACAACATGGGCGAGACTTGAAAACCTTATGCTGAGTGAGAGAAGCCAGACACAAAAGGCTACATGTTGTATGATTCCATTTATATAAAATGTCCAGAATAAGGAAATCTCTAGATACAGAAAGTAGATTACTGGTTGCCAGGGGCTGGGGCAAGAGGAGGAGAATGGGGAGTGGCTGCTAATATATATAGTTTTCTTTTGGGGGTGATGAAAACGTTCTGGAATTGGATAGTGGTAATGATTGCACAATTTTGTAAATATACTAAAACGCACTGGATTGAACACTTTCAAAGGATGAATTTTATGGTTTGTGAGCTGTATCTCAATCAAAAAATTTTTAAAGGCAAAAAAATTGAAAGTGCATGTTTCTAATAAAAAAAAATCCCCAAACCAGCAACAACAAATCACTTCAAAAAGATGTGTGATAAAAAGTAAATTCTCATCCACAAATTTAACTACCAAAATATTTTTTGAGTGTCTTGCCAGTATATATATTCATAAAGCCAAATATCTTTTTTTTCTCTTTCAAATATGAATGTGAGCACACTCTACATGCTGTTCAGCAATTTGTTTTTTCCTTCAGCAATATGTCTTGGCCATCTTTCCCTTATAGTACCTGCACAGCCATTTCATTTTTTTAAAATAGCTCGTGGTACTCTCTAACGTGACTGTACCCTACTGATGTATGTTTAAATGGTTTTCAGTTTGTTTTGCTGCTGAAAACAATGCTCAGAGAACATTTTTCTACGTTCATCTTAGTGAACTACTAGAAATGTATCCATAGGGTGATTTCCTAGTTGAGAAATTTCTTGTTCTAAGAGTTTTTATGCTTTATTGTGATGACCTCTTATTTAAATTTTAAATAGATTACATTAAAAATCAAAAGGTACAAAGGTACACAATGAGAGTCTCTATGCTGCCTCTGTCCTTCAACCATTCAGGAACCAATGTTATCAATATCTTATGTTTTTTTCCACAAATATTTTTGTATGTACAAGTAAAAACACAAATACAGTTTTAAGATGTTAGCATATTGATATGTATTTGGATTTTGAAAGCTATTGCTAACTTGAACCCAAGAGGGGTTGCCCCAACAGTATATGAGGTTATCTCCATCTTGACTACATTTTTGGTACATGAAGAGTCAGGAAACCTGCAGATTCTTCAATGTGGCCTGAATTTCAAATCACCATTCGAAATAATTGCAGCATTATAGTGCCTTATAAATTTTCTGTTCTGTTGGCATTTTGGTGGGGACTGCTTGTTACAATGGTCCCCCTGGTTCTGGAGCAGTGGTTTGAGAGTCTTAGGGAATAGTGATTCCCTAAGAGCTGGGCAGCAGTTGGACCCAAAGCCTAGATATGCTCATTTTTTAGAATTATAGAAGTGAAGATGGGTTGAGACTAGCTTCCTCTGTCTTGGTTACAAGTTACAGATGCTCAAACTGGTTTAGGCAAGTAGGGGAATTTATTGGCTCGTGCGACTAAAGAGCTGAGTTTTGTCGAGGTACTCCTAAGGTGTCTTCAAGAATCTGTCTTATCTCTCAGCTCTTTTCTTTCTGTGTCAGGTACATTCTTAGGCAGTCTCTCTTTCACTTGAAAGCACCAGAACATTCTGGATTATGTTCTGCCAATTTTTCAGTCTCAGCAAAAAGAATATCCTCTTTCAATATTTCAGTAAAATGCCTTGGAATGAGTCTCAGTGACTTACCTTTGGTCTCATGAACCAATCAACCACTAGAGCCAGAGGATGGAATGATCTGATTGGTCAGGTCTCAGTCAGGTGTTTGCCCCTGGCAGGGGCAGTGGTAGTGGATGTCATGGTGACAGGCATGTGTATCTAGTTTAAACTGCTATCAAATCAGGAGGGTTGGGATGGGGGAGAGGTGCTTTCTCAAAAGTAAACTGGCTTTTTATCAGAAAAAAGGCAAATGGATGCTAGTCAAGTAAAAAAAATAAAAAGTCTAGTATGTCAATGGTCTTCAAATTTTGCTTCCTTATCCTTTTAGAAAATTTTGAAAACCTGTGTACTTCTTGACTTGTTTTTAAGTTGACATCTAGAATTTTTTATCTGTGAGTCTAAATCATTAAAAAGGTAATTTCTGGAATTTTGTACACATTGATGTTTTAAAATAAAACTCCTATCTCACTCCTTTATTTGTATACAGTAGAATATAAGTACACAACAATTTGATATTTTCTAATATCCATTTAAAATTATAGACATGATCTTTTAAAAAAAAATTTATAAGAGTTTCTTAGAGTTTATTTGAGCCAAACAGAAGATATGCCTGGAGGACAAGTTCCTTTAGTGGTCAAAATATCAAATGTGCATTTTTTTTGATTCATATTTCCGGTTTACTTTTTAAACAGGAGTTTGCCCTAGTACTATTATGCTTGAAAGTCCTGTCATCCAGTGATACTCTTCTGAGTCAAAAGTACTCATATAGCTTTAAATCTTAAATCTAAGGGTTAATTTTTTTCCAGATTGAATCATTACTAAAATTATGACTAAAGAGATCATTAAAAAAGAAACATATTAAAATTTGAAGAGGGGGAGGTAAGAGGAGGATGGATTGTAGTGCCTTTTGTTTATTTTTATTTGTTTATTTATTTTTCTCAAAGTAAGATTTCCTCTTTTTTGTAGACATGCATTATTGTTAGCTACAAGCAACCAGGTATGTAGGATAGGTCTTATATATGGCATACGTGAGCACCAGCAGCCTTCCAAGTGGAATACTTGAAAGTCAGCTAGTTCCATATTTGGCTCCATTCAGCAACTCCGTTGTCTACACAAGGCTGTTTGCTCCCTAAGCATCTTAAGGACAGAAAATACAATTATATAATTTTCAGGCGTACATTATAATTTGACATCTGTATATTCTATTGTGTGTTTACCACCCAAAGTCCAGTTTCCTTCAGTTACCATATATTTGATTCCCTTTACCCACTCCCCCCTCCCCCTCCCTCTGCTATATTTGACCCTGTTTACTCCGGCTACCTCCCCACTCCTCCCTCACCTCCTACCCTCTGGGAACCACTAGTCCATTGTCCATGTCCATGAGCCTCTGTTTGTTTGTCCTGGTCATTCATAGTGCCTTTAAAAGGCACTGGGCAGACATCTAATTTTCCTTTAGGTGATACCACGGAGGTCAGGAGTTTTACCCCCTTTGGAGCGATACATTATGGTAACTGCATTAGTTTTCCATGCTATGCAACAAATCACCATAAATTTAGCAGCTTAAAACAACATCCATTTATTTGCTCACAGTTCTATAAGTCTGGAGTGATAGACTGAATTTTCTGCTTAGTGTCTCCTAGAGCTGAAATGAAGGTATTGGATGGACTGTGTTCTCATCTAGAGTTCCAGGCCTTCTTTCGAGCTCACATGGTTTTGGCAGAATTCAGTTCTTTGTGGTTGTGGGATTGAGGTCCCTGTTTCCTTGCTGGCTCTCAGCCAAAGGCTGCTGTCAGCTTCTACAGGCCACACACGTTCCTTGTCATGTGGCTCCCTCTGTCCTCAAAGCCAGCAGTGGAGAATTTCTTGTGCACCACATCCCTTTTGTACTTTGAATCTCTGCCCTCTTTCATCTCTGACCTCTATACCTTTGACCTTTTGGGTTCATGTGATTAGGTCAGGCCTACCTGGAAAATATCCCTATCTTTAAGGTCAGCCATTTGGGGACCTTAATTACATTTGCAAACTCTCATCGCAGCAGTATGTGGATTAGTATTTGACTGAAGAACTGGGAGAAGGTATGTGTATACCAGGGCCTGGGAATATTGGGGGCAGTCTTAGAATTCTGCCTCCTCAATGGAGAAGAAAGAAGTAGGACCTTTCTATTTTGTCATATTTTTGTAAAGTGGAAGAACTGGGGAGATGGAAAGGAGAACACCATGAACAGGATAATAGCTGGAGTATAGGTGCCTGGTCAAGGTGGTGAATTTTAGGAAAGCATGGGTATGGAAGTTGGGGATTAGGCATTGACTCTTAATTTAACTCTCTGTGCCCACATAAGTCTTCATACCCCAGGGATATACCTGTTCTATTCTAAAAACTATTGCATCTGTGACTACAGAGACACCTTTATGCTTGGCAAATAGATTTGTCAAAGCAGCAAATAGAGCTAGCAGCCAGATGGTAGGGGCTGAGAGGGTAGAAAACAGTGACAACAAAAAGATCCTGATGCAAAAGCAATTACCACTTTCTTCTACTGTCCCCAGACAGGCTTTTCTTTTTAGAAGAATATTCTGTTTCCTCTCTAGGGAATAAAGAAATCTGAAGTCACAGCTTGCTGTTATCCTTACAGCTGTAACTGTTGCCTAGTAACCAGATTCCCCCTCTTCTTGCTTGTTGCCAAGGAGAGGGGAGAAAGGTATAGAGGAGTGTACTTCTCAACCTCTTAAAAGCTATTGTCCTTCCCACTCCACACAGGACTCCTTGCTTCTGGGAGTTGGTTGGATTGCCCAAGGCCAGCAGTTCAGGGTCTGTAAGCAGAGGGACCTTGATCTCCTTGCCTGGGCTGCTCAGGCAGAAAACTGGGAAGACAGCACTCATGGGGACATCTCCTTACAGAAGGAACCGTCACAATGCCCCCTTTTCCTGTTGGCCTGCCCTAGGACAAACAGAGGATGTGCAGATGCTCCTGCGCCTTGGGGCAGACCCCACTCTGCTTGATCGGCACTCTCGGTCTGCTGTGGATGTCCTGAAGAGGAATAAGAACTTCAAAGCCATTGAGAAAATCAACAGTCACTTGGAAAAACTGGCTGCGTGTTCTAAGGACTTATCAGGTAACAGCTTCCAGTGAATTAACTTTTTTGGGGAGGGGGCATAGTACTGCTTCTGTGATATTAGATACAAATCAGTTTATCTTTTCTCGTATACGAAGATGGAAGTGAGATTCCTAGTCTTTGGAAAACTTGTTTGCTTTTTTTGAAAGAATGAGAAACTCTTATTTAGAGAACCTCTGTGACATTCTGGGAACTTTACCTTTAGATATCATGGGTGATTTTTTTTTTTTAATGCATGCACATAGTAAAAAAGAAAAAAAAAATCAGACAGAGCAAGAGATAAAAATCAATCCTACTTTTCAGAAACAACCACAGCCAACAATTTAAAAAACACTTATACTACACTAAATTATATTTTTGCACTTATATATTAACTTATATTTCTATCTCTTGATTTATTAGTTTGGGACAACATCTATTGACTGACTGCTGTATAAGATGAAATGCAACAAGTCAGTCCAACTTGTTGAATTTTGCTTGTAATATTATTTGTGTCATTTACATTCTGTTCCTTAACTCTAGGTTTTCTACACTTCATCTATAGATTGATTTTAAAAATTAAAAACCAATAAATGGCATTTGCATGGTAGGATGATTATGAAAATGTTATACTTTCTACAGCTAGTAGTATAACTGGACCCATAGAAAAAAATTACCAAATGTCCTGAAAACTTTGCTTTTTAAATATTGTAATAATTATGTATGGTGTCAGGTGGGTACTAGACTTATGGGGGGGTCACTTTGTAAGTTATATAAATTCTAACCACTATGCTCTCCACGTGAAATTAATATAATATTGAATGTCAACTGTAATTGAAAAAATTTTTTAAAATGTGCTATTCTTTAAGCATCCCAATTTAATGAAACATACATATCATATACATTATTATAAATATATGTATATATATGTATGTATACATATGTACTCTTTAGACTTTGATTTAGACTTTAGTGCCAGCAATTTTATGCTATGCTTCTTTTAGTTCTTGTATTCATATATGACTCTAGTGGCTCACGTTGTCTGCTTCATTTCTCCCTTGCTCTGCTAGAGCACCTACTCAAGTTTTTCATGGAGGAGACATGGATAATATACACTTATGGAGTTTTTGGAAAGTCTTTCTTTAATCCTTTTATTGGTTGATAGTATGTCTGGATATAGGCATTTTATTTCATCGATTCCGAGTTGCACTTCCCCCCCACATTTTAACATCTTTGCAAACTAGAATGTGTTTCATAATCGGTGACATGTCCCAGGTTGATGGTAGCCTTTTCTGGAGTGTCTGACAATCCATGGTTTCTTAGATTTATGAAATATGCTGTAAAACCTTGTTCCTCACAACTCTGAAGAAACTGTTTCATTGTATTCTAGCCTCCATTTGCTACTGATTGGAAGTCTGATGCCAGTCCCATTTATTTTCCCTTCTAGGATTTTCTCTGCCCTTAGAGTTCTGAAATTTCCCTGGGATATGTCTAGGTGTGGGCCCTTCCTTATTCATTCTTCTTTCTTGGCACTTGTTGGCCCCCTTAAATCTAACTTTTTTAGCTCAAGGAAATTATCTTTTATCATTTTGTTCCCCTTCAGTGTCTCTTTGCCACCACTGTTAAATGGATGAGACTC
>CM053507.1:142550550-142575786 GCA_028627145.1 Eidolon dupreanum | reverse complement strand
TCATGGAGCCTGTTTTGCTTGTGCTCCTTCAAACCAGAAGTGCCTGGGAATTTACTTCCTCCTGAGGTGGCCTGTGGCCAGTGACAGACAGATGTGAGCATATGAAAACCCATTTTCCTCGCCTTGGATGTGGACAGCTGTGAGATGTGACTCACTCCAGACCTCCCCTGTGGTATCAGGCAAGTCTGCTCTCTTTGAGTGTGGGACTTGACCTGAGTTCAGACTCTGGCCTGCCTTCCTCCCTGACCCCAAACCTGCTTCTCCCACTCACTTGTCTCCTCCTTAATAAACTACTTGCATACAAATCCTTGACTTAGGGTTGGCTGCTAGGCAACCTGACTGCAGGTAGGATGCTTTTAATTTTTTTCCCATTTTCAAATAGTCCATCTCTTTTAAAGTATTCCTGCTTTGCTTTGCTAGACCATGACACTGAACATTTGTTCATCTCTTTGCAACATGATAGTGCTTATGCTGTGGGCCAGGCCCTTTCCATTGGGTGTGAAGACAAGTGTTCAGTTTTGCTCCCCTATCTGTTCAGAAAGATTCTGTTCTAACCAAGAGTGCTTTTTGAGTGCATAATTTGATACCAAATTAAACATTTGCCCTTTTTCAACATTCTGTCAGTGGGCATTTCCTAATCATGACTACTTTCTCAAGAAAATTGAACTAAGGGGGTGTTGTCTTCCCTTCATTGGCCAGAGAGATGGCTCCTTACTCTTGGCTTTTTCGACTTGCCCGTGTGACACCTGTGTGTCTGTCAGGTACAGTAGTCCCCCCTTATCTGCAGGGGATACATTCTAAGACCTCCCCCAGGGGATACCTGAAACTGTGAATAGTACTGAACCCTATTTTTTTGTGTGTGCATACATACCTATGATAAAGTTTAATTTCTAAATTAGGCACAGTAAGAGATTAACAATAACTAATAATAAAATAGAACAATTATAACAATATGCTATAATACAACTTATGTGAATGTGGTCATTCTCTCTCTCTCTCTCTCTCTCTCTCTCTCTGAAACTGAATGGCTACTAAGGGACTTGTGGGCAGGTAGCACGTTCAATGTAGATACACTGTACACAGGGATGATTCATGTCCCAGGTGGCATGGAGCGGTGTGACATTTCATCATGCTGCTCAAAACAGCATGCAATTTAAAACTTATGAACTGTTTATTTCTGGAATTTCCCATCTAACATGGTTAGACTACTGTTCATGGCAAGTAACTGAAACCGTGGAAACCGAAACTGTGGATAAGGACTGCTGTAGTTGAAAGTTGCTTTGCACTAAGTCATCCTCCTGCTGTCCCTTCCCTGAACCATTATATCAGTTATCTACTGCTGCATAACAGACCACCCCGAAACTTAGTGGCATAAACCAATAGGCATTTTTTTTTTTTTTTAGCTCATGATCCTGCAGGTCAGCAGTGTAGGCTGGGCTGTTCTCATAGCCTTAACTGATCTCCAGGTGTCTGTCGTCTTGCTGATCTTGGCTCTCTGACATCTATGTGGCCCAGGTTTAGACAACTGGGCTGATTCTTCTTTGTTCTATGCTGTCTCATCCCACAGAAGACTGGCCTGGACCTGGTCACAGGGCAGAGATCAGGGTCCCAATAGAGCGTATAGAACTAAACAAGGCCTCTAGAGGTCCAGGCTCAGAGCCAGCACAGAAGTTTCATCCATTGCATTCTGTTGGTCATAACAAGTGATGAAGCCAGGCCAGAATCAAGGATCTGAGAAGGGAAAAGTCTCCACCTCCTGATGGGAGGAGCTGCAAAGTCACTTGGCAAAGCGTGTGGATTCGCCAAGGAGTAGAGCATTGTGGTCGTTTTTTTGCAGTCTCCCGCAGCTGTGACCTCAGTATTTGGAAGCATCACCTGGTGTTCTTTTGCAGGACTGAGCAATGGTGATGGGCCCATTGGTGAGAGCGACCTTTTCCAGAAGGCCTGTGCGCAGCTGGTAAAATACATGAACTCAGGAAACCGGTTACTGCATAAAAACTTTATGAAGCAAGATGTAGTCCAGAGGTTCTTGCGCATCCTTTCTTCTCTGCAAGGTAATTTCTCTCACGACATTCAATTATGTTAAAGATGATATATATGCTCGCTCAAAACTTTTTCTATTATCTTTTAATAATTAACTTAAAAAATAAATGAAGTGATCTACATGTAAAACATTCAAACAGCACAGAATATTCTTCAGTGAAAAGTTTGTCATCCACCCCTAACTTCAGTCCCTAAATCTCATCCCCGGAAACAACCTCTGTTACTAGTGTTTCATATGTCCTTTTAGAATTACCCTTTGCATAGACTGTCCTTTTTAGTATACCACAGATGTTTTTCTTTTCTGTAGAGATATTGACTAATGTTGGTATATAAAGTTATTATAAAATTGCTTGTTAATTTTTTTTCATTATGGGGAAATCAGAAAGGTTCCAGAAAAGAACTTTAGATGACAAACTTTAGATAATTAGGGGAAATTCTAGAAATTCTAAGAAGGTAAAATTTTGTCTTTTTAACATCCGCAGTTAGTATGGGCTATAGAGCACTCACTTGGATCCCACGGAGCTGGGTTGTCTCAGTTTTACAGAGAACTGCAAGAAGGCGTGGCCAGTGACCCACAAATGCTCTTCAGGGTACATAGCAGATCTTAGTGCTGAAGGCTTGGAGTTCTAAATTTTAACGCTACCACTTACCAGATCTGTGACCTTGGGCCAATTACTTAACATCTTTAAGCTTTAGTTTCTTCTTCTCTGCCTTGTCTGGGGAACTAAACTTCTGAGATGACCAATGTAAAATACTTAGTCCAGTTTCTTGCACATAAAATGCTAACACCCACTAGCCGTTAGGGCAGGTGAAGGTGAGGCAAGTTTGCCAGGCCGTTCTTTCTTTGAGTGAGTCAGAGATAAGCAGATCACCTGGGACTCTGGGATGGGGCCATCTTGTTTGGGGTCTCGTAGACCTAGGCCATTCTGTGCAACCACTTCTAGGGAGCCTTTGGTGTTTGGACTTTATGTCATCCAACCCATGACCCGTGAAGACTGGTCTCATTTATACTTAGGGTTGTGAAAATAAAACATTGGTCTTTGGTAGACATCTAAGGGCTGCAAGATGAGAATGCTACCCCTGAATGTCCTTCATGTCCTAAGGCCTGTCCTGTGTTTCCTCTCTCTCTCGTTGGGGACTGTGTATGCTGGTGTGCTCCTTCTATCTCTCACTTTGGCTAGGTGACTTTCTTGATTCCTTCCTGCCCCTTACTGTTCCTGTCTTTCCTGAGGGTCTTCTCCCAGTTCTCTTTCAGCATCTCTAATCTACCCAACTCTCTTGAATTATTTTTTTTCTCTCTTTCCCTCTTTTTTTCTTCTTCATTTCCTTAATTGGCCACGGGATAGAATATTTAGAACTATTTCTGTTGGAAGTGGCAGACAGATTCAAATTGGCTTAAACAAGCAAAAAAAGTGACATTTTAAACAGTCATAGTAGGAATGCCAGGCTGCCTTCGGGTACAGCTGGTCCGATGATCTAACCAATGTCAGCAAGACTCAGCATCTCCTATCTTTTAATCCAGCTGTCCTCTGGCTGGCTTTCACCTTAGACTCTCTCGGTGGAGACAAGATCCAGGACTTTATTTTTTTCCAGAGTTTCTGGACCTGTAGACCTATCTGCCTCTCAAGTTTGAACAAAAGTCCTTCACTTTTGGTCACAGTGTGTATCTCTGAACCAGTATTTGTGGCCGGGGGATGGAAAGTCCTGACTGGCTTAGACCCAAATCATAGCCTGCCCCTGCTTCCCTGCCATGTGGAGAGTGCTGGTGGGTGGGGGAGCATTGTTAGCAGGAGACAAGCGAATAGATTCTGGAGCACAAAAATTGCAAGTGTTTAATATAAAAGTTTGTATTTTATACTTTTATTTTACTGGTTAAGATGATAGGGTAGCCTATGTTGATTTTTTTTTTTTCATTTTCAAATGATCATTTTAAATGTTAAAATAAATATTCATTTAGAAGACTTAGAAAAATATAGGAAGTAAAAACTAGCAAATGCAAATCAATTTGCTCTTATTTAGGTGACCCTGATTTCTTACCTTCTCTTCCTCCCTGCTTTCTTACTGGTGGGATTGCCAGATAAAATACAGAATGCCAATTGAATTGTAATTTCAGATATACAATGAATGCATTTTTAGTATAAGTATGTCCCAAATTTTGTATGAGACGTGCTTTCACTAAAATTTTATTTGTTTTTATCTGAAATTCAAATTTAACTGGCATCCTATATTTTGTATTTTTATTGACTAAATCTGCCAATTTACTTATGAGGACCTCTTTGCTACACTAGGATAACTATTAACCTGTCTCCAGACATCAGAGATCAGATGGAAATACTTATGTATCAAGATACAAAATTAAGAATCGAGGTTACACAATTCTCTCACCATTACCCTGTAACTCTTGACTTTTTAATTATTCTATAGCGTCTCCCTGTATTTCAGTGTTACTTAAGCAGATACACTCTAAACATTATGCAAAATTTAAGCTGGCCTCTTGCCCTTTTAGTCTCAATAGAATGCCCTAACTCAAGTATTTTTCCTTAAGACACAATCATCATTCTACTCTCCTCCTGGGCCAGGCTCTGCTCTCCTTAGAGTATTTTTAACCTTCCCAAGAAGCTTTGCGAGTGGTTAAGTAGCCTGCCCAAAGTAATCGCTTGTGTATAGTTTCCTCACTGCTTAAACTACTGATCAGTAATTTGTATTATTTATGTACATATGGGTTGGGTTGCAGTGGGGACAAATCATACGAGCCTTATCTTGGAGTGTGATGTATTCTTATTTTTAAAAGAAATTCCTCCTGACGTGGTCTGTGACATTAACCGCGACTGTGCCAACACCTTCATCAAGTGTTTACTGGAAAAACAGAAATGGCCCGAAGTGCTTCTGCTGCTGACCGGCAAAGTCAGCGGGGAACCGCCACTCGGAGACTGCCTCATTAAAGACTGCAGCTTCTCAAACCTCGACCTCTGCACCATCATCCCCCTGCTCCGCACCTGGGACCAGCGCAGGACACAGCTCCTGGGCTGCCTGGTAGACAGAGGAGGTGAGCAGGCTGAGGTGGGAAGCGCGGGAGGATTCATCCCGTGGGAGTTCAGGCCACCGTCTGTCATGAGGTGTTCCGCTCGATTCTGGAGACACCTCTAAATTTTGCCTCATTCTCTTCCTCCATGCCTAATCATTTTGAAACAGTGAGGCTTGTCAGTGGGTGTCGCCCTGTAGGAACTCTGCATTTCCGTGAATTACAGTTACCTCTGTCGTCTTCTCTTCCTTTCTCGTGTGAGAACCCTCAAGTGCGTGGAGGGGATCCTTGGCCCCAGTTCAGCCCACAGCAGTCAGTCACTTCCTCCTGACCTCCAGCTGGACATTTCCCTGCACTCCATATGCTGCACGGGTCCTTGTCGACTCTGTGGCATTCTTTTCTAATCAATGGATTGGGATTTGCGATGCTTGTTTTTAATGAAACAGCCAAATAATTGCTGGGTGGAAACATCTGCCGCTGTAATCGGCACAATCACACTTGGCTGGTTGTGTGTCTGGAGTGTGCAGATGTCCTACTGCACTGGGTTTTATTTTAAAACTAATTGGGAAACACTTACCTTCTCTCCTCTGCCCCCCTGCCCCCTTCCTAATGCCACTGCTAACTGTGTGGCCTTGGGCGTGCTATTTATACTTTCATCTCCTCATTTGTAAAATGGGAATGATAACAGTCCCTCTCTCTTAGGACTCGTGAATGTTGAATGCTCTCATGTATGCAGGCTCTTGGAAGAGTGGCTTGGCTGCGTGGTTTTCTGCTTGCTTTGCCATTTTAGGAAATGCCCTTCCAAAGGAGCAATGATACATTGGTCCTAAGTTCTCAAAGTGCCATACAGAGCCTTCAGGCATTGGCTCTGCCACATGAGGTAGACGGAATGTCTCCTACAGTTTATATCTTCAAACCTATTCCTTGTGTATCGTGTTACTACCTTTGCCCAGAAACTGTGGCTGTCATGGAATTCCTGTTTTATTCCTGATTCACCAGACATTTATCAAGCACTTCCCTGGGATCAGGTGCTAGAGACCAAGGACAGAGAATGAATGTGTGGCTGCTGGAGGCATGTGCAGGAGAGCTGCACGTCCGCAGCGGGTGAGGTCAGGGAGCGTGCAGTACAGAAAGGAGGCATGGACTGAGCTAAAAAGAAGGCGGTGTAGGGGCTGGAGAAGTGTCAGGGAAGATGGCGATCGAGGGAAGAAGCTTTGTAGAAACAAAGGGTGTTGGAAGTGGTGCTCATGTCCTGATCGCCAGCTGTGTGGTAGGCACAGTTGGTGTTAGGCAAGAACCGGGGTTCCAGTTTACATGCCCTGTCCCCACTCCTGGGCAGTGCTAATGCTGCGGTCCGTGGTCCCGTGGTGGGATGAGCGGGAGTGGCAAGGCCCATGGACAGGACACTTGAAGGAGTTTGGCTTTTCCCTCTGAGGGTGCTGGGAAGCCTTTGCCGCCCCCCCCCCCAGAAAGGGTGGTGGTAGGAGGGCCCCAGAAGTCAGGTGAAGAACATCAGCTCTTCCCTTGGAATAAATGGCAGAAGTGGTCCTGCCCTCCACGAACACCGCTCACCATACCCTTCTCCTCTTCCTCCCCCAGCCTTGCCAGAGGGTCTCCAGAACAGCTGGGAGAGGCCACTCGCCATGTGCCTGAAATACGAAGACTTTGAGTTGGCTTTTCTTCTCTTGACCAAGGGCGCAGACCCCCACGGTATTTCTCTCACTGAAGGCGATACTCCTTTGCATGCAGCACTCCACATCTTTTTACATATCAATGGTAGGCTTCTATTTTTTAATCAGTCTTTTCCTTGAGGAGGAAGCTGAAGATTAGAACTGATGCTCCACTTTTTGGTCTTAGTTTCTAGGGGGAAAACTAACGATCTGGAAATGGCCCGTTTCTTGGCGAGGTCTACCCATAGCTTGATGGGAAGGAGTGACCATCATGGTGAATGGTCAGGATGGGCTGATTGAGGAGGAGCTTTCAGTTTCAAAGGTGGCTGTCCGTCGCTGATGAATACTTTCCCACTTATTTATATCATTTTCAAAGGTCTCGACATAAAGCATCTTACTGGACTATAAAGTTATTTCAGGGTTTCTCAACCTTGGCACTGTTGACACTTGGTCTGGATAATTCTTTGTTATGGGAAGCTGTCCTCTGCAATGTAGGATGTTTAGCAGCATCCCTGGCCTCCGTCCACTAGATGTCAGTAGCACCTCCCAAATCGTGACAATCAAAAATGTTCCCCAACATCATCAAATGTCCCATGGGAGGCAGATCACCCCCGGTTGAGAACCACTGGGTTATCAAACTCTTAGAGAAGTTCAGTGTTCTGAGACACCCCTGGCTGGCATCTCTCTTGAATTCAGGGGGTCCCTGTTCCCTGAGAAAAGCAACTCAGCACTCACAGAGATTTGTTTGTGTCTTTCAGCTGACATCGGTTTTAACTTCCTCAACCACTTGTTGGAACTCTTCCGGTCCAAGCCCACCGAATTTTCCTACCTCGACCCCAATGTCCAGGACAGCAATGGAAACACGCTGATGCACATCCTCTTCCAGAAGGGCATGCTGAAGCGCATGAAGAAGCTGTTAGACCTGCTGGTGAAGTTTGACATCGACTTTAGCCTGAAGAACAAAGAAGGCAAAGACGCACGTCACAGGATTAAGAAGAACGATGCTCTGCTCTTGGCCTGGAACAAAGCTTTTAATGAGAGCCGACGGAAGAACCGGCAGGACTCGGCTGCCCACCCAGGGAAGCTCCTGAGATCTACTGCCCCTGGTCATACATCTCAGCTCAAGTCCCAGGTTTCATCCAAGTCTCTGCCATGCACTGGCACTGCCAAATCCCCACCCGAAGATGCCATGGTCCCTGACAACTGGGAGACTCCCGCAGATGCCCAGATGATGAAGCAGGAGCCTGAAGCTGTCATGCCCTGTTCTCTAAGAGACCACCTTGTGCAGGATATCATGGGTTTGATTGAGCAGGTCGAATTGGATACATCCCTCCAAGAGGATAGTCCTCAGGACTCTGAGCATCTGGAGACAGGAGCTGGCACTGAAGTAAAGAAAGATGAGGTCCAGCGAGCTCTGGGGGTCGCGGGCTCCGACTGTAGTGGGAACAACCCTGCCGACCTTGAGGCGAGGGAGGGACATGCTCAGGCAGCTCTTGGGGCCTCAGAGCTCATTCCTGTTGGTCACAGAGAGAGGGAGGACAGCGGCGATCAGGATGAATGGAGCGTGCCGGAGACTGAGGCCTGTTTCCAGGACTTTGAGAACATGACGTGGGAGATCGAGTGCACTTCGGAAGTGCTGAAGAAGCTGTCCAGTAAGGCGATGAGCAAGGTCATGAAGAAGAAAATCATCATGGCCATTCAGCAGCTGGGGAACGGTGAGTGGACCAGAAGCCTGAAGAAGCGGCTGAAACACCTGAAAGGAAACATCCATCTCTTTGAGGCCGAGCTGGACAAAGGAGCCCGGATGCTGTGGGAACTCGCCATCGACTTCTCCCCTCGATGCAGTGAGAGCCCAGAGAAGGTCATCGCCACAGAGCAGAGCTCACAGTCCATAGAGAAGTCGGGGCAGGTCTACACAGAAATCATCCGGATCTGGGACATCGTCTTGGATCACGACAAACTGTCGAGCACCATCACAGCCATCTGCAGTGCCTACAACCGGGGCTTGTCCTGTGTCCTGCGGAAGAAGCTGAAGGGTATCAACAAGAGCCAGGTGTCAACCAACATGAAAATCCAAAAGCGGATACCCCGCTGCTACGTGGAGGACACAGAGGCCAAGAGGAGCCGGGAGCACGTGGAGCCCGAGTACTTCCCGCCGGCCAGCGCGGTGCAGACGGAGTACAACATCATGAAGTTCCACAGCTTCAGCACCGACATGGCCTTCAACATCCTCAGTCACACGACGATGACAGTGGAGTACCCCTTCCGGGTGGGCGAGCTTGAGTACTCTGTGATCCACCTCAACCCCCAGCCGCTGGAGCCCATCATCCTCATTGGGCGAAGTGGCACTGGGAAGACCACCTGCTGCTTGTACAGGCTGTGGAAGAAATTCCACGTTTACTGGGGAAACGCCGAGCAGGCAAGAAGCCCACTGCTGGCCAAACAGATCTGGTCGAAGAGAAATTTTGAAGTGGAACCTGGAAAGGAGGGTTCAGGTGAGGAGAAGGAAGAGGAAGGGGAAGAGGATGAGGAAGAGGAAGTTTCTGTGGAAGTGGAGACAGTGGACAGCATAGATGAGGAGCTGGAGAGTGAAGACTCTGCAGGGAGGGACACTGGGGAGCACGAGGGGCCCGGCCAAGGGGCAGAACCAGGTGCCCCAGATCATCCCCAGCAGCTGGAACATTTACATCAGATCTTTGTGACCAAGAACCACGTCCTGTGCCAGGAGGTACAGAGGAATTTCATTGAGCTTTCCAAGTCTACCAAAGCCACCAGTCATTACAAACCACTGGAACCCAATGTTCACAAACTCCAGGACCTGAAGGACGAGAACTTTCCTCTGTTTGTCACTTCCAAGCAGCTGCTCCTTTTGCTTGACGCTTCCCTGCCTAAACCATTTTTTCTGAGAAATGAAGATGGCAGCTTGAAAAGAACCATCGTCGGATGGTCCATGCAGGAAGACTTGACGATCTCCAACTGGCAGGAGGACGAGGAGGAGGCTGAGGGTGATGGGGACAATGGCGAGGAGGATAAAGTTGTGGAAGTGCGTTCGTGTGACGTCGACCCCCGAGTGTACGTGACATTTGAGGTGTTCGCCAATGAAATATGGCCCAAAATGAACAAAGGGAAAACCTCCTACAATCCTGCACTGATTTGGAAAGAAATAAAATCCTTTTTGAAGGGGTCTTTTGAGGCCCTCAGCTGCCCCCAGGGGAGACTCACGGAAGAAGCATACAAGAAACTAGGGAAAAAGCGGGCCCCCAATTTCAAGGAAGACCGGAGCGAGATCTACAGGCTTTTCTGCTTGTATCAGCAGATCAGGTCTCAGAAAGGTTATTTTGATGAAGAGGACGTTCTGTACAACTTGTCCCAGAGACTGTCGAAGCTCAAGGTGCTCCCGTGGTCCATCCATGAGCTCTATGGCGATGAGATTCAGGACTTCACTCAGGCCGAGCTGGCGCTGCTGATGAAATGCATCAACGACCCCAATGCCATGTTCCTCACAGGGGACACGGCTCAGAGCATCATGAAGGGCGTGGCTTTCCGCTTCAGTGATCTGCGTTCGCTCTTCCACTACGCCAGCAGGAACACTATGGAACATCAGTGTCCCGTCCGGAAGCCCAAGAAGATCCATCAGCTGTACCAGAACTACCGGTCCCATTCTGGTACGTCCAGGCCTTGGGCTCACCTACAAGGGAGGTGCTCGGGCACTGACTTTGGGCTGCTTTTGAAGCTGCGGCCTAGCTTCTGCTAGGTTCTTGTAGCTGAAGTAAGGATAGTATTTTGGAGTTTGTTAGTAAGTAAATGCATTCATGAACAAGAACTCTTCTGATTTCTGCCACACTCATTCTTAGGTTAATTCAAGTTGTGGTTGTGGACCGTTAAGTAATTATATCTTAGGACGTTTGCCATGACAAGAAAAACATTTCAGGAGAACATTTAAACTGTTAGAGAACTTTTATTAAAACACTTTCCTTATACAATATAAAGTAATACGCCAGTTGCAAGTCACTAATCCTTAAAGGAGCTTTCCTCCCAAGGAGAAGCCAAAAAAGAGCGGTGGCAGGCGGTGGGAGATAACACACACTCAGGTGCTTTAAACTTGTGCCTCGGTTGTGCCCCTTCTCTGTGCTAGGCATGATGCCAGGAAGTTTCTGTCTAGTACCTGTGCTTAATCCTCAAACAACCCTCGAGGTAGGCATCATTCCCATTTTACAGAGAAGGAAAGTGAGGAATGGAGGGTTTATATCACATGACACAGTGCCGGAATACTTCTTTATGGTTCAGAGAATGCTCACAAAGTCACTTCCTGTGTCCTACAGGTGTCCACGAAAAATATATAATGCTATTTTACACATTTAGAAGCTACTTAATGGGATCATGCCAGACACATCTTTTTGCAACTTCGTATTTACACCATTTTCAAGGGTCCTGACATAAAGGATCTTACTGGAGTATTATAAGATTATTTCAGGGTTTCTCAGCCTTGGCACTCTATAACCCTTCTGTGATCTAATTTTACTTATTTCCATATGAACAATTTGTTGTGCTGATGCCATCTACTTCATAATTCATTCTTTCCTCTGATTTGTAATGTTGTTCTTTTCATGTATCTTGTGTCTGTTTCTGGGCTCACTACTTGATTTGCCTTACGTTCTTATCCTATTATCACACTATCATAGTTATGATAGTTATCAAACTTGTCCAACAACTCTTCATCATTTGGATTGGAATTTCATTGAATTTGTTGCTCTTTGGGAAGAATTCACATTTTTTACATTATTGGGACTTCTGAGCCACAACCTTAGTATATTACTCTATTCAGGTCTTCTTTTACGGCCTTCAATAATATTTTATAATTTTCCCCAGACATTTTACACAGCTGTTAGATTTGTCCTGGGTACCTTATACTTTTTGTTACTTTTTTCTTATATTACGTTTTCTAATCAGTTGTTACTTGTATAAAGGAATGCTGTTGGTTCTCATATGTTGATCTGGTATCTAACAGTTTTGCTGAACATTCAGACTTTTCGATCTTGGCATTTTTTTTGCAGAAAAGGGCAGTTTTTATCTTTTTTTTCTATACTTGTTATTTCTTTTTCCTATCATTTCATTGGTTAGGACCTTAACTGGAAGCAATAACAGGTATTCATGTGTTATTTCTGGAGTTAATGGGAATATTTCTAACATTTCACCATTTAAGTGTGACGTTTATTATAGGTTTTTGATAAATTCTCTTTTTCTAGATGCATTTCAGGTAGGCTATGGTTTGGTGGAAAGAGAAAACACATGCACACCACACACACATGTATTTCTATACATATACACAAACATACACATTCATACACATAGGTACATATACGTACGTACTTGTATACATACATAGACATTGTAAAATTAGATTAAAATCCTGATTTGTTTAGCCAGGGATTCAGAAAATGATTACAAGTCAGCTGGCTTCCGGGAGTGTAACATACATCACACAACACAGCCCAGCTTTCTAGGACTCTCAGAGTTCTCAGGGATGGTCCTTGTCAATCACCTGGATCTGGCTGCGTCTGAGCAGCTCAGCTTCTTGCTCTTCCATGGTCTGATACCTGGGACTTGTGTTGCGTGGGAAGAGCTGGCACAAAGTAATTTATGAATTAAATTAGCCCCTGCCCTTCCTTCTTCTGTTCAGGAAACATTTATTGAGTTCCTACCTTGCCTGGCACTGTGTGGGGGCTGGGTGACCGAGATGCATAGCTCAGATTTCTTTGTCCTCAGGGAGTGGCTCTGATGGCACTCCGTTTCCATCGTTGGGTCCAGTAGAGAGGACCTGGCATGAGTAGTTGAGTGAGCCCCTCCCTCTTCTGCTGTATATCCCTGGGTCAGTGGCACTGGCCTGGGGCCAGCAGCCTTTATGATCAGCCAGCAAGGTGGAGCCATGGTAAAGGGAGTCGTTCCTGTGAGCAGTTCTTGGTTTTTGTTTACTTGTTTGTTTTGCTAAGCAACCCACTTGGACAGTTACTACACAGACCTCATCTCCCACCTCCTCTCCTGGGATGGAGGCAAGAGTGTATGTATATTTTCATGTGTAGAACCAGAAAAAGCCCAAATAATATGTACTAGATTTTAGAGACTTTAGAAAACATAAATTTTAAACAAAAATTGCAAACTATCTATAAGGCTGCTCACTATTAACATTTTGTTTTATTTCCTTCTGATCTTTTTTTCTTTATATACATTATATGCATTTATCACACACGTGTATGTAGTGAGTATACACTATGTCTAGTGAATATTTTCCCCCATCTTTTATTCTTCATTTAAATTGAGATTCACACAGCATAACATCTCCCTGTTTAAAATGTGCAATTGTGTGTGTGTTTTTTTAAAATATATTCACAAGGTTGTACAGCCATTACAACTATCTAATTTCACATTTTCATCACCTCGAAACGAAATGCCATGAACATTAGCCATCACTCATCCTCCTCCACCCACCCCCACTCTCTGGGAACTACTAATCTACTTTCTATCTCTTTGGATTTACCTATTCTGGACATTTAATATAAATGGAATCTTATAATATGTGGCCTTTTATGCCTGGCTTCTTTCATTTAGCATAATGTTTTCAAGGCTCATCTATGTTGTAGCATGGGTCAGTATTTCAATGCTTTTTTATGGCAGAATTGTCTTTTATTCTTTGAATATATTTCTATAAAAATCATTGATCTCGTTTCCCAGAATGGCATTTAAGTAGATTCCAGTTTTTCACTGCAGCGAACACTCCTGTGCCCTTTTCTGATTCTCCCATTAATGTAAATCTCTGGCGCTTGCTAGCTCTTAATGGGGAGGGAACCGCAGTAGCAGCTCATTTGCTCAGAGTCAGCCGTTCCACTTGTGCTCATGATTTCTTTATATTGTATACTTTTAATAATACTAGTATCGATGAAAAACTTTCCCTTTATTATGTAATAACAACGGGGACACCTATGTCCATTTCATGGTGTTCTACCAGGAACATAGTATTCTGTTTGGTATTGGGCAAAGGGCACATGGCCCATAAGAATAGTGAAGAGAGCCAGGATGATCTCGGTTCGTTCCAGCTTCAAATCCTGTCACTTGGAGGTGTTTATGGATTTCTGAGACCTCAGAGTCTCTGTTTATAAAACTTGGATTATCTAGTCTGTCTCACTGGGCAGTCGTGAGGATTAAATGGATGATTTTTATGAAGGTCCCTGTTGTATGGTAATGTTCAGTCGGCATCACTGTCAGTGTTATTTCAGAGCCTAGACAAGAAATGAGACCCAGGGAGAAAGTTCTTTGGAAAATCCTTTCTCCAGCTCTAACAATTTTTTCTAGTATAGTCAGTCCTCTCTCAACTGGATATAAACCTGGTGGAAAAGGGTGATGGAGGCCTTGGTTGCTGCCCCAGCTAACATCCAGCAATGCTGTTACCATGGCAACATTGTCTCCAGTGCTCTAAGGACCAATGAGAAAAGGACAAGATAAGTCTTGTTTCCTTACCACCTATACTAGTATCTTCTATTAGCATTCTAACAGCTCTCATTGTTCAGATTACATTTCTGCCTTGACTCTTCTTTATGAGATAATTTTCTTTAATATGAATATAGGTTGTAAATGGGATCCCACAAAACCTTCTTAACACAGGAACACATCTCTGCCTATATTCCCTGTACCTAGAGTCCTACGGCTCAGGGCCAAAGTGACAACATAAAGAGAATTGGAAACTGGCTTGCAATTATATGTACTATCAGGGACAATACTGCTTCTCAGGGGGAAAAAAAACAAAAAACAAAAAACTAAAAACATAAAAAAAAAAAAAAAGCCAGCCATATTGTCACGTTACTCAGTATTCGACATTTGTTTTCTGTTTTATCCTAGGAATCCTCAATTTGGCATCAGGAGTGGTGGATTTACTTCAGTTCTATTTCCCAGAATCTTTTGATCGCCTTCCAAGGGATTCTGGCCTGTTTGATGGTCCCAAACCAACTGTCCTGGAATCTTGTAGTGTAAGCGACTTGGCAATTTTGCTGCGTGGGAACAAGAGGAAAACCCAGCCCATTGAATTTGGAGCCCACCAGGTGAGCTTGCTGGGATCCTGTGCTTTGAACTAAAAGGCAGTGTGCAGTCGAAAAAAGGTTTGAGTGGTTAAATTATTCCACAAGGTAGAATTCAATAGCCCCTCTCCCAAAATGGGTCAGTCTCAGAGATGGGTGAGTGATTGTCAATTGCTATTAATGGTCCCATACCCCGGCTGACCAAGCTCATGCTGGCCCCTTCTCTTTAAAGACATTACCTGCCTCCCATAGAAACAGACTGAGCTTTCTTTACCAGATTTCTCTCCTGTCTCCCTTTTCTTTTTCCAGGTAATTCTTGTAGCTAACGAAATGGCAAAGGAGAAAATTCCAGAAGAGCTGGAGTTAGCGCTTGTACTCACAGTTTATGAGGCCAAAGGCTTAGAATTTGATGACGTCCTCCTTTACAACTTTTTTACTGATTCTGAGGTATGCCATATTGACTTCTTTTCACACAACACATGTATATGTATGAGCTACACTCCAGGAAAGGGAATTTGGAGCTGAGTAGAAGAGAGTTTGTCACAGGCGCTTGTTTCTGTTTTGGAGCATCGTCCATGTAGTGTGGGGCTCGGATCATTTGATGTGGGTTTTTGTCAATGGCTGTGGGTTGTTTCACAGTGTCCTGGGCTGGTTCTCCCCGTGCCGTGCTCTTCCTTGCTCTCTTATATTCGTCTTCTGAATGCCTGGTATGCAAGTGCCAGCTTTCAGTTTTCACTAGCTGCTGTTATCCTTGACTCCCAAGGATACTCAAGTTGGAATGAGCTCTAAGGAGAGCCTTATAAATGAAGGCAAGGTTAGCAGTGTCCACCCAATGAGGACAGAACTGGGCAAGGTCAGTTCATAGAAAGAGACAACTTTGGGAAGACAAGTGAGGCTTGGTTCCTACCCACTGGATCAGGTAATAATGCAGGGGATGAGAACAGCTACCCTGCTGGGGGCTCCCTTCTGGCATGGCTTCATCACCACTGCTTGCTGCCCATGCAGACAACTGGCAGTCAGAGTCCCTGGACTGACCCCCAGTGATCTCTGTGCCAGCTCATTTCTTTGACTTGATGGTCTTTCTCCCCAAGCTCAGTACATGGTGGGTAGAGCTAACAACTCAAGACCATTGTCCTCGGTTTTTTAGCCACTTCTTCCTCTTCGCCACCGTCTTTTGGTGGGGACTCAGGCTGCCTGCTGACTGTGCTATGGAGTGTCCTTTGTAGACCCAGCTGGCTGTGCCCTGGTCCCTGCTGCAGACTTCCCACTGCACAAGGTGTATGCTTGAAGGAGCTGCTTTCCATATCCAAGGCAAGAGCACCGTTAGCTTCGACTCTGTAAAATCTGCCCTAGTACTGACCCTTTACAAGGAGTCTTTATGTTTTCTCCCCTGATCTTTTTTAAAATGTCATATTTGCCTTGATAATACCTATGATAGATATTGCTATGGGTACTTTATAGTTTATAAAGTACTTTTTGAATGCAGTGTTTCATTTCACCCTCCACCAACCCTCTGAGGCTGTATGTGTTTTTATTGCCCTCATTCTATAGATAAGGCTGAGGGTCATGGAAATTAATTGTCCACAGTCATAATGTAGGTGGCAGAGCCTAGAAATAAACTCAGATGTTTTAAGTTCTAAATTTCCACTGTACTCCCTTCCTTTTAAAGCCCTGCATGCCAATCAGCTTCCAGAACCTTTCACAATGAGTATATCATCGCCATACCTTAAGTACATTCCTTTTCTATTGACTTTTGCTAATAAAATCAGATGTACTCTCATTAACCTGGGAACCACTTCTAATCTCTGAGGACTAACTTTTTTTTCTCATAATACATCCATTGGTCATAGTTGGACCGCGGCTCTCCTAAAAGAGGAAAGGGTAAGATATTATTGTTCCTGTCTTTTATTAAGTGCCAGTTGTATGCTTGTGCCAGTAAGAAGCTCAAGGAGCTCTGGGCTTATGGATCTATACCTTACGGTCACCTTTGTTTGTGAAAGAAAAATCCAGTGATTCTGTCTCACCTTGATCCTAGAAATGGCAAAGGCCCAGGTACCTTGACCCTATGCTCCTACCAGTGGCTGAGGGAGTTGCATGAATGAAAACAATCTCAAAATGAATTATTGGTAACATCCACTTTATCCCATGTTCTGTAAGACTTCTAGAAAGCCCTCTGATGTGGTGCTTCCCAAGGTACCAGGGAATGTGATTACACATCCCTGGTACAAAGCACACCTTCAGTTTATTATTTACAACTTCAAGACCCAAAAACATCAGTCAGCAAATGATAGGAAATGCTTTAATGAAAGCAGAGGAGAGACAGGGATCACGTAAGTCCCCGGTTACCTGTGGCCTGGCTGGGGTTTTTTTCGGGGTGACTGGCTGGAGGCTGTAGAATAATAATTGCTATTTGAGATGAGGGACCTGTGGAGAGCTCCCCTCCATCCCTGGCCTCTCCCACCCTCTCCCCTCCTTTATATTTCTGTCAGTTGGGGGCGTGTGTGCATGCATAGGAGATTTCTTATTGCTCTGGTTTGTGAGTCTTCTCCCTAGAGGATTTATTCTTACCTGCTCAACCCCATGGTCACTAGGGCCATCTTCTGAGATGGGGAAGGAACCAGGGAAAGTTACGCCAAGTCCTTCTCTTGTAGGATTTTGCCTCATTTGGGGAAGAGGCAGTCATTCTTCCAATCACTCCCAAACTCTCCTCCTGTGGGGACTTGGAAGAATGCTTGCCATTTATAGTCTGTCCCGGTGAGGAATCCTTTCTTTCACACTCATGTGTGAATAGGATGGGAGAGACTTTGAAAATACCAATTTTTATGGGTCGCTTAACTTAGAGAGCAGGCCTGTCTTTTTCCTTCACAATGATTAAGCCCAATAGCAGAGCTGGAAGACTTAAATGCTTCTTCCTTTATTGACAGAAGTGCTGCGGGCCTGTATTCTTGTGTTTTCGTGGACAAATACATGTACTCACTCCTAAAAGGCTCTGTCTTGAAAGTCAAATGTTTTATTCATGGAAATAGTCATATGCCGTATGAGCAGCTTTTGCTTCTCATTCAGCATTTTAAAAATACATTGTACTTCACTAGCCCTCCCAAGGTCAGTCGTCTGTGCCTCATGCTGTCTGCTAGGAGATCCTCTCAAATGTCAAGTACTTGTGTCTTTTGCCTGCTTTCCTTGGCAAACAATTCAGCTTTACAAAGAGGATAGTCATAATATGTCCTGAAGATGTTTTTGTTTTTTTTTTTTAGTTTCCAACTACTTAAATGATTACAAGATTCACATCTCTTTTAAGAACCTGTTGATTAATTTCATAATTGGTTAGTAGCATAACCATTCTCATTTATAGATAGCATTTAAAGCTTTCAATCTAATATTTATATAGTTTAAGTTACAAAGTAACATAAAGGAAGTAATGACCTATATCCATTCCATCTTTTCATCCTCCTTGAAAAGATAGATAGGTAGCAAGTAGCATCATTTTAAGAACAGAAAAGTAAGGCTAAGGAGAGTTACCTAACTACTCTCATGAGACACAGTACAATGTGAAATCTGAAATTTCTTAAGAATTCTGAACTCTAAATACTGCATGTAATCTGGGCACTTACTTTAGCTTCACCAGGGTCTCTAAACCATGACCCTGGGCCCAGATCCAGCTCACTGCCTATTTTTATATGGCTTGTGGGCTAAGAATGGTTTTTGCATTTTAAATAGCTTTAAAAAATTAATAAGAAAGTAATATTCTGTGGCACATGAAAATTATGTTAAATTCAATTTTAATGTTGAAAAATAACATTTTATTGGAACACACCAAACCCATTCATTTCCATACTCACTATGGCTGCTTTTCGCCCTACAATAGCAGAGTTGAGTGGTTGCGAGAGAGACCATATGGCCCACAACGCCATAAATATTTATTATCTGACCCTTTAGAGAAAGAATTTGCCCATCCTTGGTCTACATAGTCACCACGGTTTTGTGAATTGAGTTTAGGTAAAGGGAAAAATGGCTAAAAGAGCAACTATTTTTCAAGCATAGTATTAGACACTTGACATCATCTCCTCGTAGTTTCTTAATAAACTCGGGTAGTTCTATCATCCCCATTTTACAGAGCAGGAAAATTCAATCTAGAAGAAACAAATAAATTGTCCAAGGTAACATAGCTAATAAGTGAAAGAGCTGAGATATGAATTTGTTCTGTCTGACTCAGAGTCTACCTTACACAGTGTACCCCAGAGCTCCAGAATTTTGTTCTACCCTTGCTTGAATAATTTAGT
The DNA here is from genome assembly GCA_028627145.1 of Eidolon dupreanum. Classification (NCBI taxonomy): domain Eukaryota; kingdom Metazoa; phylum Chordata; class Mammalia; order Chiroptera; family Pteropodidae; genus Eidolon; species Eidolon dupreanum. The sequence continues at coordinate 142,556,705 of CM053507.1, read as the reverse complement.
TAGAACATTCTGCCACATGTGTCTTAACAGCTGACCCTAAGTAGTGTCTCTTAAACATATTGTGAAAAGGGGTGAGAACATTGGGTTCCTCTCTCTGTATTGCTTGTCAAACTTCTTTCGACAAGAACTTTCTGGTCCCTTAGCATTACTTCGGGAAGTGGGCACGCGTGCCTGACTTCTCAGCTGTCTTGATCATGTGTCTGGGGGAGTTTTCCTGGAAGTGTCCCTGATCCCTGCCTGTGCAACCTAAGCTCACTCTCCCGACTCTGAAGCCACAAGATGGCCCCCTGCTCACAGTTGGGGCTGAGGGCCTGGTTCTCATGGGGAAAAAACGGGGAGCTCCATTTCTCATGAGGCTCCAGAAGGCTGTGTGTACAGTTCAAAAGCATATTTCCTTGGTCTTTAATTTGTCATTGTCATTCAGGCTTACAAGGAATGGAAGATCATTTCCTCATTTACATCTTCATCATCTGACTCCAGAGAGCAAAACGGGCCCCTGATTGAAGTGCCCCTGGAGAAACCCAGCTCCTCTCAGGGTCGGTCTCTGACGGTGAATCTGGAAATGTACAAGGTGATCTTCTGCCATTTGTCCATATGCTTATTTGACAGGGAGCCAGTAAACAGGCTTGGACGAGGAGATGAGATTAAAGATAGAGCCTTGCACTTGGCTGGTCTTCCTGCACCATCGGCACTGGGGAGTGGAGGTTGGGCAGGGGAGCAGCAGGGATCTCCATGCTGGTAGACTCCCTTGTCCCAGTAGGGAGCTGGGCTTCATGAGCGGGGTACTTTCTGAAAGTGAAGGGGTAGGCTGTGCCTTCTGTTCCCCATTAGAACTCGGTCTGTTCAGAAGTTTTGAAGTTGCTGATGGGGAACCCAGAAGTGAAGTCCAGGACTCCAATTTGTGGAGACTGTTGTAGAGCAGCCCTGACTGTTAAGGGACCCGGCTTCCTTTGCCCTTTGTATCTCTGCTATATCACCAAGAAGTAGGCCAAAGCTCAGAAGTTCTACAGAGTTCTTGGGTGAGGGGAGTTGATGGGGGTCTCAAGAGAGTGAGGGTGACATCATAGAAAATTGAACCAGTGAAAACAAAAACTTTGGGAGAAACTACTATCCTCGTTTTATGTCTCATACAAAATATAAAACAAATAAATAGGATAGCAGTTATCAAGTTATTTCTGTACATGCCTCGAAGGCTCTGCAGAAATAGAAGTTAAATCAGAGCCAAGCTTTGCAGACTTCTAGGTAGCCACAAATCTGTTGTTATCTTGAAATGTGCATTATTTAATCAGATAGGTTCTCCCTGTGTCCAAGTCATAAGCCCCTTAAATCTACAGTCCTCGGTTGTGGGGTAGGTCATAAGTAATTTATTACTAGTGATAGTTATCATGGAAGTATATGACTGATTTAACTTTTAAAAATCAGTTATAGTAATTGTGTGAGATATAACCATTGAGGTAAACTCAGTGGAAGGCACATGAGATCTCTTTGTACTATCTTTGTAACTTCCTATGACTCTATACTATTTCAAAATATAAAACTATAGCAAACTCAAGGATGGTCCTGTACTAATGGTGTGCTCCCTGCTAGAGCTTTGCTTATCTGTCTGTGGCCACAGTGAGCTCCTCATGTCCTCATGGCCTATTCTAGACTTGTCCACAATTTACTTTTGTATTTCTCCCAAATCAGAGTAAGCCCATGAAGCATGTCACTTTCTAGCTATAGACAAAAAGCTCATCATCATTGTCCTTAATCTTGCCTTTAGCTGCTCAACGGAGAGCTGAAGCAGCTATACACTGCCATCACACGGGCTCGGGTCAACCTCTGGATCTTCGATGAAAACCTAGAAAAGCGGGCTCCTGCTTTTAAATATTTCATTAAAAGAAATTTTGTCCAAGTTGTGAAGACAGATGAAAATAAAGGTAAGATCTCATTAAAATATTCTGGCCATTGGCTAGAAAGTGTGTTATCTCAACTGTTTTTATGATCAGGTATAAAGGCCATAGTTTTTTGCAAGCACTTTCTTTCCTTTTCATTTTTCTGAGAAATAAGAGTTCATATTTATTGCTAAGGTGTGCTGGTAAGTGTCATTGTTATGGAATTGGGAGGGTTAACTCTTTCAGGGAAGAGCTTTTATTTGTCCTTAAAAGTGAGGGTCATGGAAAGACCAGCCGAGATGGCATAGAAACTAGATACTGCAGACCTTCCTAAAATCTCTCAAAGGCTCACAAAACCCAAAGAAGCAGCATCTGGCCTTAATGTGTCCCGTACTTCTTGCTGAGCAGCACTAAGCCCAGCACTAGTGACAGCCAGCCTTAGTTTCTGGCTTGGCCTCTTGAGGCGCCTATAAACTCAGCACAGGTGGCAGTGATCTGCAGATTGCTTGGTGACTCTTACCAGGTAGCCCCAGAATTGCACAGGCTGAGGCTACACTTGGCCAATAGATGGACCCCTTGTAGGAGGCCCTTGGGCCGGCATACCTAGTGGATTGCTTTGACTGGCAACAGAGCCAGAATGCCACCTAGGGCTATATCTGAGGAGGACACATCCGAGGGGCAGCCTGGGCAGGCAGAGCCCTGCTAAAGTGAATCCTGCTCCATGGGGTCAGCCCCTCACCAGCCAGTCCTCACAGCTGATCAGCCTAAGGGTTACTTCCTCCCATTGAAGTGTAGACAGCAACCAAGGCTCAACTACATCAAGACGGCACACACAACTCATGCAAGGGACACATCTCGAGCAACCAGCTCAGGTGACCAGGGAAGATTCTGTCACTGGGCCCCACAGGACACCTACTACATAAAGCCACTCTACTCAGACCAGGAACTTAGGAACTCTACCTAATATAGAGAAACAAACACAAAGAGGCAGCCAAAATGGGGAGACAAAGAAACATGTCCCACATGAAAGAACAGAACAAAGCTCCAGAAAAGAGAACTAAACAAAGTGGAGATGAGCAGTCTACCAGATGCTGAGTTCAAAACACTGGTTATAAGGATGCTCAATGAACTTAGGGAAAGAGTAGATGAACTCAGTGAGAACTTTAACAAAGAGACACAAAATGTAAAAATGGAGATGGAAAACATAAAAGGGAGCCAGTCAGAAATGGAGAATACAATATCTGACGTGAAGAGTACATTAGAGGGAATCAACAGATTGGATGAAGTGGAGCAATTTAGAGGATGGAGTAGCAGAGGACACTCAGTCATAACAGCAACAAGAAAAAGAATCAAAAAAATGAGAATAGTTTAAGGGGACAACATCGGGTGCAACAACATTCTCATCATAGGAGTACCAGAACAAGAGAGACAGCAAGGAACTGAAAACCTATTTCAAGAAATAATGACTGAAAACTTCCCTAACCGGTGAAGGAAATAGACATACAAGCCCAGGAAATGCAGAGTTCCAAACAAGGTGAAACCAAAGAGGCCCACACCAGAACATCATAATTAAAAGCCAGAGGTTAAAGACAAAGAGAGAATCTTAAGAGCAACAAGAGAAAAGCGATTAGTTACCTACAAGGGAGCTCCCATAAGACTGGCAGCTGATTTCTCAACAGAAACTTTGCAGGCCAGAAGGGCTTGGCACAAAATATTCAAAGTGATGAAAAGCCAGGACCTACAATCAAGATTACTCTTACCCAACAAAGCTATCATTTAGAACTGAAGGACAGATAAAGAGCTTCCCAGATAAGAAAAAGCTAAAGGAGTTCATCACAACCAAGCCAGTATTACAGGAAATGTTGGAGGGACTTCTTTGAGAAGAAGAAAAAAATATGTATCAAAAATATGAATAAAGAATGGCAGTAACTACATATCTATCAACAAGTACTTCAAATGAAAATGAATTAAACGCTCCAATCAAAAGATAGGGTGGCTGAATCGATAAGAAAACAAGACCCTTACATATGTCGCCTACAAGAGACTCACTTCAGATTAAAAGACACACACAGACTAGAAGTGAAGGATGGAAAAAGAGTGGAGTGAGCCAATTAGAGAAAGATATGAGCACAAGAGTGTTCAGCACAACCTTGTTTGTAATTATTAGAAAGTAAAAACGATCTAAGTGTCCACCAATGCAAAACTGTTTACGGTGGCTCCTATGGTGCTGGGATTGATGGGCGTGAGGGTTTTTGAGGAGAAATGAATACCTTTTACCCTTCACCTGTATATCTTTTTGTGCCATTTGTAGTGTTTTTCAAAAATAAACATTGTCATGTATTGTTTTCATAACTCAAAAAGATTAGCTAATTAAAAAACAGAGTGCATGTCTCCTGGTAGGATATCTAAGGGAGAAATAATCAACCCTTCATAAAGGAGAAAACTGTTGTCTTTCTTGAGGGTTAGCTGTTGAGTTGGCTCCTCCAGGCCTTGGTTAATTTTCTCCAAGGATGGGGGAAAGCACAGGGCCTGGCTGCTGTATGGAGGTGTCTGCTTGTTTTCTGAGCATGTTTCAGCCAGTTTTATGGAAGCTGTTTCCGGTGACAGCCAATAGCTCAGTTGGGAACCAGGATTAGAGGTTCCGTTCCTGGGCCCTGACCGTAATTGTATAATGGGAAAAGATGAAGGCTTCGGGTTAACCTGGCTTCTTATTAGAACTCTGCACCTGTGTCGCCACGTGACCTTGTTCAGGTTCCACTTTCTCTCCCTGGGCCTTCACACCCTCAACTAAAAGAAAAAAAAGAATAAGTTGGCGAACTGTGGTCGTTTTTAATCTTTCCTGCACTCCTTTTATTCGCAAACTGTTTTCTGGCACCCGTTATAAGAGATTATCAAAATAGGCATTGTTTTAACTTAAAAATTCAAAATGTCTTCCTAGCATTAAGAATACAAGAAAAAGCACAGTCTCAATTGTGTTATAAGTCGTACATGGTAAAGTCTTTGAGAACATCTGCTCCCACTGTGCAAGGGAGCTTGGGATGAGTGAAGTGACTGTGTGATGTGGGTTTCTCCTATGTGGTGCTGGCATGGTTCACTAGCCCTATGCAGAGACGCTGTGGGGCTTTGCTGTGGGGACCAAATGTTACCAGGGCACTAATAGGGCACAGGGAGTCAGAACAAGATGCTGAGAAGTCATCTTTGCAGATGGTGCTGTTGGGCATGGCAGTGGGCCCTCAGGGAGGGGTTGGGCTGCAAGCTCTAGGGTTTGTTTTTGCACCTTCTCAACAAAGCTGGAATGTCTGTCATGCTCCCTGGTTAATATCCATTGGCCTGGGTATCTCTGACCTTTTCAGCTCAGATTTGGATGTCAGTGTTGTCCTGGTCGTTACTGTCATTTCTGTGCTTGATGAAGCTGTGGCTCAGACTCTCAGAGCTTGTCGCCCACTGCTGGTGATGCTCATGGGGCTGAGGAAGAGGGGGGAGCTGATGCAGTCACCAGCAGGCTAGTGAGGATAACAGCCTTGTCTAGCTGCAGGTGGTTGCAATAGTCTATGTCCACCACTGGGAGTGTCAGATTGGTCATTATGATGAGGGCAAAGCCTGCACATTTGGAAATACTGTAAAACTCTGTCATCTTATCCCTTTCCAAGTCCCCCATATAGGACCTACATGGCTTTGGATTTTCAAGGAGGAATTAGAAATTCCTATCTGTCTTCTAATTCATAGCTGTAGAAAAGGAGGGCAGAGCAAAGTTGAAAAACCAAATGGCATCCTTATTTATTTTCCCCCTCCCCCATTCCACACACACATATACACATCCTCCTTCAAAAACCCACAAACACCTGACCTGGTAAGCTAAAATACATATTAAAATGAAAGCTAGGAAAACAATACAGGTGTATTTGTTTGCTGGGGCTGTCATAACAAAATACCACAGACCGTGTGGCTTACACAACAGAACTTAATTTTCTCACGGTTCTGAAGGCTAGAAGTCCAAGATCAAGCTGTCAGCAGGTTCGGTATCTTCTGAGGTCTCTCTTCTTAGCTTCTAGGTAGCCTTTCCTCTGTGTGGGCCCCTGCTGTCTGTGTATATGTGTGTGTCCTCCTCTTATAAGGACGCCAGTCAGATTGGATCAGGGCCCAACACAACAGCCTCTTTTTAACTTAATCCCCTCTTTAAAGGCCCTATGTCCAAATACAGTCACCTTCCAGGTTATTGGGGTTTAGAGCTTCACATAGGAATTTTCCGGCGGGGGGCAAAATTCAGCCCATAACAACAAG
>CM053507.1:142497789-142550050 GCA_028627145.1 Eidolon dupreanum | reverse complement strand
AACTTCCAGGTTTTACCCAATACACATATGAGGTGTTTCATTCTTCTTACATGTTAATGGCATTGAATATGAGTTTCCTATATTTCCATCTAATTTTAGTATAGCTTTGTAATCCTGGGATTTAATGGTCTAACAATAGTGTAATAATACACATGAATCTCAGTTGTACAAGAAAGGTCACATTGTATTTACTTCAAATCCTATTCTGGGCCTGCTGTGGTAGGAAACAACCCAACTCATGATTGGGGGACCCTCTGCTTCACTGGGGTCTCTCAAGCCTTAGGATGCCAATTTGGTCAGTGAACTAAGGGTACCCTCTCTCCTGATCATCGTGGCTACCATTGGCACACTCCCCATCTGAGGAGCTGGGCGCCTTTCCTCCTTCCCAGCTGAGCCTGGCCAGTCTGGGAGCCCTGGGGCATCTGGTCCAGCCTCTGTAGATGAACTATTGAGACGTCTTCCCCTCGACATTTTCCCATCTCCTTGTTGCATTGCCACGAGGGTGAGTGCTGGTCCCTGTTGGTCATGACGTCCTCTAACCCATTTCACTTCTGAATGGCCGGAGCCTAAAGTCCCCACATGCGTGTGCCACTCCACCCGTCCATAGGGGGAGTTTGCTTCTCCCTCCCCTTATGATGTGCTTTGGCCAATCGATTGCAGCAGAAGTGGCACTGTCTGATTCTGGGTCTGGCCTTTCAGAAGTCTGGCAGCTTCTACTTTTTTTCAAGGTAAACCAGCTGCCCTGTAAGAATTCAACTACCCTGAGGCCACCATGCTGTGAAGTAGCTTAAGCTAGCCAGGTGGAGAGGCCACACTCTGAAGCCATGTGGGTGGAGCCTTCTTGGATATTCAGCCCAGGTGCCCCCTCAGTGAGGCCAGGCCAGTGACCCTCGCTGATACCACATGAAGATTTACCACGGGCTGAGAGCTGGGGAGCCCAAATTTCTGACCCTCAAGAATAACGACAGTGAATAAAAGCATTATTGCTTTAAGCTACTAAGTTTCGGGGAGATTTGTTACACAGCAATAGATAATGGAAACAAGAGCCTACTATGTATGTGTCAGGTACTATTAGGCACGTTGCATCTGTGATCTCTAAATCCAACCACAACTCTCCAAGATATAGAGTGGTAATTGCTAATTTGTATATGTGTCAAGCGAAGGGTTTACTTGAAGTCAGTGAGCTGAACTCCCTCTGGGAGCCCATGTTGTTACATGGTCTGCATTGAAAGGAAAGGGCTTAAGCCACCTGTTTCCCTAGCCTGGTCGGGATTCTAGTACCCTAATATCTAGTGCCCTAGTATCATGAGGGAGCCTAGAACCCATTCCGAGAATCAAGCATTTGTCATCTAAGCCACCTCCTCTCTGGCTCCTGGCCATCTACCTGGCCATGCTGGGTTTTGCCAGCAGCCAAGATTTGTTTGCCAGGGCAACCTGCAGGAGTCACTCTGACCAATTTGTAGGGTTCTCTCACTCAACTCCTGGGTTCTGGCTCGCATGGGACATTGGCAGCCAGCACTGCTGGCTATCACATAAGGGCAGGTCTGCCCCTAAATTTTGTGGGGTCTGGGCTATAAATGAGAGAGACCTCTCCCCTTATCCATTCTCTTCCCACCCTTTGCCTCATCCCATACCAGGAAGAACCCCTTGCATGTAGGTGGACATTCCAGCCACAAACCCAAGCTCATTACATATCTGTATCCCCAAATAGTCACCCTTGGCCACCCCTTGTCCCAGCATATCAGCAGGGAAGAGGCTCATGGTATTTGAGCGATGGGGCAGGGAGTCTCCTGAGTACTAGAATGTGATCTGGAGGGGGTGATGGATACGTACTTTTCATGGATTTGGGGCACAGTATTAGCTAACAACAGAGCATCATGCCACTTTTCTTGATCATTTCTCCTGCATCTATCTCCATCAGGGTTCTTGAAGGACAGGAACCCAGCATTCATAGATTCTCCAGCCATAATTCCCTTAACCTTCTCAATGCCTGTAATCTTTTTCTCTGTCTCAGTTTGTCTCTCTGTCTGTCTCTCTCTTTTACACACACACACACACACACACACACACACACACACACACACACTTCTTTCTCCTTGGCCTTCTCAGGCAGGCTGATCTGGAGTCTAGGATGCCCCGAATGTGTTTCTGGATCAATACCATTTAATTACCAGGAATCTGTGTCCCTGGGGTCATCCTTAAGTTTATGAATCAGAGGATGGGTAAACCAATGTCGTAGGTAACTATTCTCCCTTCTGTCACAAATATCTTTCCAAAGCAATTGAGACTGGCTTTGCCTGAACTTGTCACTCTAAATATGCTTCAGAGATTCTGGCTGTAGAGTGCAAGGTCAGGCGGGTTAATGGGAAGCCTCTCTGTTTAACTCGATAGACTGGCATTCTTTACCGCAGCAGAGAAACACATCTGCCAACAACAGTAGACAGCTGATCCTCACTCCTACCCAACCACCCAGGAGAATGTGTCTCTCAACTTGCTCAGGGGGAGGAAGAAGCCATTAGCAGGGTACCAGGAATTCTATAGGTGGGCTGTGGTTTAGAAACCTGTCTCCTGGCACTGTAGAATTCTAACCCTATTCAGAATTCTGTGTTCTCTGCTTAAGACACATCTCCTTACCCTCCTTTGTGGACCTGAATATCTGATGGGACGTTTTTGTGAGATGGGTTTCCCCAGGGAAATAGTACGGTCTTCATAGTATCTTTGAAGTGAGCTGTAAAGACTAAAATTTGGCTTCTTATACTGGTGGTGGGAATTCGAACACATTAAAATCTTTGAGCCTGTTTAGGGATTTACAAAATGGAAATAATGACACAAGCTCTTAGCTTGGTCGTAATATCATTCCTCTCCTTACCTGCCATCCCCCTTCTGTAGTTAGACCCGGAGTGTGAAAGTGTTTCATGCAGAGATCTGTTTCCAGGGCAGGAAGAGGTGATCACAGAGCAATGACAAGCCCTGGAGACAAAGCTGGGTCAGCTTTTGTGTGCCCTTTATGGATAGGGCGACATTTCTAAGAGGGCTTTGTTCCCAGGGACCCAACCTCCTTTTAGAGACCGAGACTATATTTAACCCAAGTTTTGGCGCTTCTGCAGGACAGCTGTTTCAGGGAAATATGTAGGCCAGCCTGTGATATTTGGAGTCATCGTTTTAAGGTTAGGGAGTGGGATGGGGGAAGAGAGCGAGAATAACTCTGCAGTTTCCGGAGGCAGCGTCTACAGAGATCTGCACTTAACAATCGGAAGTTACTTGGTGGCCATTCTCGAGGGTCTGCAGGGTCCCGGGATATGAACGCCCTTTTGTTACATTGCAAGTTGAGTGTCAGTTTCTGCCATTTCCATCCCCAGTTGCCATTACCAAATCGTGATGGAGAAAAGAGTTGACAGTGCCCGTGTTGGAGAGGCCGTGGGCCCAGGAAACTCTTACTGCAGTGGGAAAAAACTAGCACAGCCTTTCTGGAGGGCCCTTGGACAAGTCCATTAAAATTTAAGACTGGACTCACCTTTGGACTTCGTATTCCTGTTTATTATTATCTTAAATTGTGGTAAAATACAAATTATTGTTATTATTATTTTAAATTGTGGTAAAATGCAAATAACATACAGTTTACTCTCTTAACCTTTTTTCCACATATAGTTCAGTAGTGTTAAGTATATTCATGTTGTTGTGCAACCCAATCTCTGGAACTTTTTATCTTAAAAAACCGAAACTCTATACCCATTGAACAATCCACATTTGTCTGCTCCTGAGCCCCTGGCCACCACCATTCTACTTTCTGTCTCTATGATTTTGACTACTCTAGGTGCTTTATATAAATAAATTCGTATGGTATTTGTGTTTTTGCAACTGGCATATTTCATTTAGAACAAGGTTCACCCATGGTGTAGCACATGTCAGAATTTCTTTTCTTTTTATGGCTGAATATTCTATTGTCTATATATTACCAGTATGTCCATGCTTTTAAAGATTTGTATTAGAGAAACATTCCTACAAATGCTCAAATAAATGTTTATTTCAAAAGTGCCTGGGATAAAGCAAAATCGAAGACCACTCGAGTATTCGGCAGGGGCACGGGTGAATGCCATGAATATGGTTCATATTTTAGAAGGATCTGAAGGTGCTGGAATGGAAATATGGCAAAGGAAAGTTGCTCACTCAAAACTCAAGCTAAAGAGGAGGTTCTAAGTTTCCATCCATATTTATAAAAATTTAATTCCAAGTTGTTGGTGGTGATGACCTTGAATACTCTGAAAAAGGTGGACTTTTAAATGGTTTGAAGTACATTTATGGTCACCAAAAATAATAAAGATATTTTTAGAAATCAAAACGGAGAGAGAAGTGCAAGAGGGCACATATTTGTTGCTCAACGAGGTGCTCAGAGATGAAGGTGCTCCACTTACTCGGGAGTTTATAAGGTGACATTGAGAGGCAGTGACATGTGTTCCATGACGATATTAACCCAGGATTCCAGAAAGGATGCTCTTCCAGATACTGCTCGAGGTTCCACACAGCTCTAGCTTGGTCCTCTGCTTCTCATCTGACTCCCATCCAGCTGGTGCGTATCTGCAGCCAGCTCTACACAGGAGGGAAACTCAGCTTCCAAGGCTGCCCATCATTTACACCTTGAACTTTATCACCTGATTCTTGTATGTCCTGCTCTTAGTAGTCTTGGCTCTGGACCAATCTTACTCCTTGAGAGTGTTCTTGCCCCTGAGTCGCACAGGTGATGATATCCTCCCGCTACTTTCCCTAGCTTCTTTCCTAAGGTATGAAGTCACACTCATCTAGTTAGGGGGCTTGAGATGATGTAACAGCAACAATAATAGGAACGGCTGTCACTGAGTGAATGAATACTTCAGTATCGGATCATATAGGTACCACTCCAGTGAATATTCATAAAGACCCGTGAGAGAAATGTCATGATCACACCCTTCACACAGATGGGCCCTAAGGCTCTGAGGCTCCATCCAGCCCTGTCCCTCAGGACTGCCCCCTCCAACACTGGCCCAACACAGTTATGTTTGTTCGTTTGTTCGAACTCTCCGGAGATAGAGAGGGTGGAAATTTCCATGAGAATACAAATGCCTTCTACTCCATCAGCTTCCTCCTCCCTTCAGTTTTTTTCTTTCTTTTTTTTCCAAGCGGATGTCAACATGTTTCTAATTTCCTGGAGTCCTTTTGCCATTTTGACTGCTGACCTTGCTGGCGCTAATTTGGCAGTGGGAAAGAGGGGGAAGCATCTGTGTTGTCACTGTGAACGAAGTCCGTTTTCCTGGGTGAGAGCTATGATCGATGTTGACCCAGTGCCAGGGATTCTTTTCCCACCATGTCGCTGATCTCGTCGGCCTAGGAGTTGGACCCCTGGGACCATGCAGGGCTGGACTGCATCCGAGGAAGGGAAAGAGTCCCTCCCATGGAATGGTCCAGGTTTCACAAGGGAGGAAACAGAACAGACCAGGTTGGTAGCTTCTTCAACTTCACTCGGAGCTTCCGAGTCACATCTGGGGGAAGACTATCTCTTCTGCTGGGGCTATGAGATGTCAGAACTGATGGACGAAAGGCAGAAGATGCAGTCTGCTGTCCTGGAGTTCCTGATGCCAAACATCTGAGTCCTCGGAACCAACTGCAGGTTTGCTGACCTTGATCATCACTTCTCTTGGCTCATCAAAACTTAGCTCTTAAGGACCCAAGTTGGGTTTTAGAGTTTTCAGTGTGATCTGGGTTTCTAACTGAATACTTTCCTAGGACTCAACTCTTCCTCCTATCAAGGGCTTTCAAATAAAAATTATAAAGAAGCAGCAATCCTATTGGAAGAGAAGTAGGCTCTACAGATGCTGGGCTGTCAGGCTGTCTGTGCTGGAGGAGGGGACTGTGGCCTGGGCCCCAAGGGCACAGCTTGTGAAGTAGGCAGGGCACTGCTGGAGAAGGGAACTAGATCTGTGCTTGTGGAGGGGGGTGGTGCATGGAGGAAGAAGGTGCAAGCGGCTGAATGCCTCATCCCTTCTGCTGCTGCTTTGCATGAAATTCAAGAGAGAAAATGTGCACAGGCTGCCCGGGGGTGTCCAGGTGGAATTAAGCCATGGAAGTTTAGTCCAAGTGAACTACAATCCTCAGATATATCTGGGAAGGAGCCTTTGCCAAGAGACAAAAACTGTTTTGTCTACCCTTGTTACAAGAGATGTTTTAAAAACTAAAGTGGAAGCCTGCTGTCTAAAAGGACCTACGAGTCCTTTTTATATCTGGTACTGATGGGAGTAGGTGTGTGGGCGGGTTGTGCAGGGAAGGGCAGGGACACTCTGTGCAGTGGGGAGGGGGCTGTCTATGTGGCCTTCGGAGAGGATGAGAGGTCTTCTTGACTAGGGTCATCACTCCATGGTGACAGTCAGGTGTATTAGTCACCTCAGGCTGGGTGGCTTAAAAAGGAGAAATGTATTTCTCACAGTTTTAAAAGCTAGAAATCTAAGACCAAGGTGTTGGCAATTTGTTTTTTTCCTGAGGCCTCTCTCTTTGACTTGTAGATGACCCTCTCTCTGTATGTCCTTACATGGTCATCCCTCGGTGCATGTCTGTGTCCTAATCTCCTCTTCTTATGAGGACAGCAGTCATATTGGATTAGGGCCCACTGCAATGACCTCATTTTAACTTCATTACCTCTTTAAAGGCCCTACCTCCAAATTCAGGAAGTATCTGAAGTACTGGGGTTAGGGATGTCAACATATGAATTTTTGGAGGACACATGCAGCCCATAGCACCAGGGAAAGACATCAGTTTTTCTGAGCAACTCTTGAGGAAAAACAAGTTTGCTTGAACCCATTAGCCCCAGTTGTCAAATGGCAGAGAGCAGAGTCTATCATGGCGAAGTTTTAGCTGAACAAAGGCAACTGAAGGATTTATGTCATCTGGTTGACCAGACAGAATGTTTCGGGTGCTGGTGGAGCTCAGCCGGCCGGCTGGCAGGGCAATGAGCATAAAGGCTGTTCTTCGAGCTCTGTCTTCTGCCTCCCTCCTATCTTTTCTGACCCTATTCCTCGGACAGGTCTGTCACCCCTGCAGCCTCAGTTCCCCTGGTGCACCCATGACTTCAAAGTCAAGTCGTCCTGCCCCACCCCTCTTCCCAAGGCCTACTGAGCTTCTCCACCCTGATGCCTCACTGGTGCACTAAACTCTTGGGCCAGCTTGGCTTCCCGATGACTTGATTTTCACAAAAGGTCATCCTCCTCTTAGCCACGAGCCTCAGAAGCAGCTGGTTATCTCCCTCAACAAGACCGATCTCCCTGAGGGCAGGAGCTGAGCTGGTCACTGCTGCGTCCCCTGTGCCTATGTGTACAGCCAGCCCCTCCCGGGCTCCAGGTAACTGTTAGGAGACTAAGGAGATGAGTCTCTAATCCTGTTTTATCCCCATGGCTAATTTCTAATCAGTCATCAAGCCTGAGAGATTGCTTGGTGTCATCCATCCTCTTGCAAACATTCTTGGACAACTACTTTCTATATGCTTCGATCCCTTTTTGTCAGCTGAAACTTAGCTGGGTACCACAGATGCATGACAGAATCAGAAGTGCTAGAAAGGGCATCGAAGGGCAAGCTCACACTCACCTTTCCCTCAACCCTTATTTGTGTCCTGACTCAGGTCTTTATTTCCTCTTGTTTGGACCATGGCACCCACTTCCCAGAGCTGCTCAGTTTTCTTCCTCATGTGTGTCTTAGCCATGCTTCTGGCTTCTTAATGCTCACATTGACTATATTGTTCTGTGGCTCAGAGGCGTCCGGACACCCCAGGTGCCGAGCCTGCCCGTCAAGTCTCCACCAGCCCACTTGTCCAAGCGCATATCCCACTTCTCCTTTGCCCCCAAGCCTCCCTCTTTCCTAACTGTCCCCTGCATATATATTGCACTTTCCAGCTTCTGTGCCTTTGCTAGTTTCTGCCTGGAAGTCCTTTTCCCACCCAGGTTCCCCTGGTGGAAAACTTTCCCTTCTTTCTTCTTCTTCTTCTCCCAGACTACCACCTCCAGGAAGCCTTCCCTAATTCCCACGTGGAAATCAACCTCTTTTTTCGAGGTGGGCGGGGTCTCTGACCCCCATGCCTCTGTTGCAGCACTTCAGAGCAGGAGGTGGCCTAGGGCTTTGGTGCATGTGCCTGCCTTTTTCTAGTCTACATTCTCCAATGCAGCAGTCACTGGCCACAGATGGTGATTTAAATTAAAACTAGTTCAAAATTAAATATAATCGAAAATTCAGTTCCTCAGTCACACTAGCCACAGTGTGGTTCTGCAGTGGACAGCACAGGCATAGAAATCTCCCCTGCCACAGAAAGTTCGACTGGACAGCTCCGCTCCAGAGTAAGAGCTCCTAGACGCTCGTCCTGGCGTTAGGCACGGGGCTTGGCCTAGAGTTGGTGCTCAATAAATGTGTGCTGAATTCAGTTAGACATATGTTTTGGAGGGAGTGAGAGAACCAGGGGACCACTGAAAAAAAAAAAACAACAATTTTTTGTGCCCTTGAGCCAGGTTTGCAGGCTTCGAAAGTGAACTGGCGGCTGCCTTGAGGGGCAGAAGGAGGGGGAGAAAGGAAGGGAAGGCCCAGGAGCTGAGCTCCTATTGCTTGACAGGCCAGATGTGCAGCCCCCCAAATTTGTGGAGGTGCAGACAATTGCATGTGTAGTGGTGCAGACAAATGCTATTTCAGACACATTTTTCCCTATAGAAGAGACACATTTTTGGTGTACAGCCTAACACAGAATCAGGGCCAAGAGTGTGTGCTTGAGTGGGTGCGTTTGAGACTGTCACAATGTTTGAGCACTGCCTCCTTTGTTCCTGTCCCACTGTGCTGCCTTGCCCTGCCCTGCCAGTCGAGAGACAGGCTTGCCAAGAGGCCAGGACACCCTTCGTCACGCTTCTGAGAGAGGAAATGGGGAGACTAGAGAAAAACGCAGTGAGGCCCATGAAGAGAAGAAAGAGCGAAGCTCCTGGCCTTTTTCCAGCCCAAATCTGGGGCTCTGTGTCAGTCTGAGCTTCAAACAGCTCATGAGCATTCAAACAGCTCCCTTGCAGTGACATTGAGCTGGTTTCTCTGGGAACCCCAGTCTGCAGGTCCTGACAGTCAGCAGGAGGCTCTGAGCTTTGTCAGGCTCATCTCAGGAAGTGGATCATCTCCCCTATCGAACTTGGTTGCCTTCCCCATAAATAGTCCCAGGAATTAATATCATGAGATGATTTTGACACCTGGGACTCAATCTATTCCTGGTTAAAAAATTGGTCCTCAGTTCCTTTTCTTTTAAGAATGCTCATGAGCTGTTTAAGCACAGCAATTGCGACCTCTGTGTGATGCTCCACTCACTGGCATTTGGAACCAAGTGTCACACGGCCAGCACTGTGTTTAAGCTTTCTGGTGACCTCTAAAAGCAGCATTCACTCTGCAGATGCAGAGAGTGAGGGGCAGAGAGCTGAAGCTGCCTGTCTGTGCTTTTCCCTCACCACTCTCAGTGCCCTGCTCCACCCCTCACTACCACAGTATAACCAAGGGGATGTTATTTGCTGTCCCCACCATGCCCGTGATAGCTCTCCCACCGGCCAAGACTGAGCCAGTGCACCCATCTGGGACCAGGTGCAGCATCAGGTACCACTGACTCCTGCAACTCCAGTTAAACCTCTAAGTTATCCCATCACACCCTGGCACCATTTGTCCTAAGCAGCACCCAGCACAGGTACCCTCCCAAAAGATGACAACTATCAGACAGGACATGAAAGCTCCTTGCTGCCTATCGCCCTCTCTAAGCTCAGTCTCCATCTTGGCATCGATTCCTTGCTTCTTCTCTGAGGCTCTTGGCAGCCAAGCTTAATCATGCCGCTACTCACTTTCTCACCCAAGAGACACCTCCTACCTCATCTCTTCTGTGCTCCCCTATTGTCTTCAACTTTTCCTTCCCTCATCCCCTGTGGCAGATTGTGTTTTCCAAAAACTGGCACAGCAATCCTTCTAGTCCCACCTGCTCTAACAGTGCTTCGACACTCCTCATCAGGAGATAGTCCATTTTCCCTTGAACTAGACCGGACTTGGTTAGTTCCTTAAAAACAGGATATGGCAGAAGGAAAACTGTGTTATTTCCAAGGCGAGGTCATAAAAGGTGGCATGGCTTCCACTGGGCTCTCTCTTTTGAAGAGTCCAGCTATTAGGCTGTAAGGAAGCCCAAGCAGCCCCATGGAGAGGCACATGTAGCCAGCAGTCCCAGCTAAGGTCTCAGCCAGCACCTGGCACCAAACGCTAGCTGCATGAGCGAGCAAGCATTCAGATGCTTTTGGCTCCTAGCCCTTGCCCCCCGCCTCCCCACCGCCGGATGCCACATGGAGTAGACACATGAGCCCTACCCAAACTGTAGACCTGTAAGGAAAATAAATGTTGTTGTTTTGAGGTAGTTTGTTATGTTACCATAGTAACTGGTATCCCCCCCACCCCAGTGGACTTTCAATCCCCCCAAATATTTGATGCACCCCTTTTCTGTTTTTTTCCCCCACCCTTTCCTCCCAAGCTTTTAAGCTAGTTTGTTGGTTCCTCCAACTGCTTTCTATTACCTTAGGCAGCAGAGACTAAGACTCATAGCCTATAACTGTTTCAACAAATGTCCCCAGGACTCCTGCCTCTGGCTGCTGCTTAGTACAGATCCTGTAGGATCAAGGCCGTAAGACCACAGGGACTACGACCTTGTGTGTTACAGTTTTTAAAAATACTGCCTTGATTCAGTTTTGAGGCCCTGGCTAGGGGCTGGTAAATTCTCCTTAAGCAGCCAATTAAATTGACACACCTTCATTTCTTTCTATCAGGCGTTCATTCTCAGAGACACAGTACACTTGCCCTAGAGCCAGAGAACTGAAGAAAACTAGGAGAGTAGTATCTCATGACATAGATTACATTGTTTTTTAAAGAAAGAATTATGTTAAGGAAATGAATAGAAATTTTGGCGTTGAAAAGTACAAGCGAAACTGAAAAAAAATCACACCTAGACACATCATAATCAAATTGTGAAAAGCCAAAAGCCAAAGAGAATCTTGAAAGCAGCAAGAGAAACAACTCATCACATACAAGGGAGCCCCAACAAGAGTAGGAGCCGATTTTTCAGCAGAAGCCCTGGACTGATCGTCAGCAGGAACACATCCCCTGAGCAGTAACACTCGCACGTTTCTCCACTGATACAGAAGCCACGTACCTAAGATGCTGGTGGCTGGGGCATGTCAGAATTGGAGAGGGGGCAGGAAGGACATCCCTCCTACAAGTCTCCACCCACCAGCGCCCTCTGGCCATCCAGGAAGAGCCTCTGCTTCTAGGTGATCTTCAACTGAGGGCCAGTTTGCCGGATGTGTGGTGGGGCCAGGGAGCCCAGGCAAGACACAAAGGACCAGTCAGCCGAAAGAGAGGTTGTAAACAAGAGAGACACGGAACAATCTTTCTGGCCAAGGTTTGCTTAGTTTAGTGCTAAGCTTTGTTGCTTTTGACAGTGTTCTTTTAAAACAAATTTTCCAGTCTTGTCTTCTTCCAGTTAGGACCGCTGACCTCGCCCTCTCACCAGTGTTTCCTTCCTTTCTCTCCTTCAAGGACTTATTGGGTAAGACCATCGAGGCTCTGGGTGAGAGCTTTCTTGCTTAGTAGAAATTGGCTTTGCTTACCTGGGTTCCAAACGCACTCTGCCAGGTTTGCCAGTGGCGTGGCTGGGTTGCCTGGCAACAGGGCTCAGATGACAACAATTTGCTGAAATGACAGAGGGATCCACCCCCACTTTCCCAAGGTGCTTGTCTTCTTCCCTTGGAGGATAAGGACTACAGTCTTCTGTTGCCAAGACCATGCTAGGCCAGAAGCAACTGAGAGGCTCACCTTCCCTAGCTCCTTAGTCACTTTCTGTCACAGCTTTCTGCTTCATTCACCTTATAGGATTTGCCACAATTATAAGTTATCTTGTTTATTCGTTTTCTTCTTTATTGTTCCTCTTCTCCTGTTGGAATGTAAATTCCTTGAGAGTTGGAATTTTGTTTACTTTATTCACCTCTGCATCTTTAGCACCTTGAGCAGTGCCTGTCCATAGGTACCTGTCCAATAAATATTTCTTGAATGAATAAATGAACAAGTGATACAAGAGTATAAGGCTCCTGAGTGCTGGGAGGTGCAGAGGTGGGAGGCAGGCCTCCTGGAGCCTGCCTAGATGCTCCTCCCTCCTTTCCCAAGTGTGGGGAGAATTCAGGTGGTCAAGCCTTCACAATGGGAGGTCCTATGTAGGAAGAAAGAGGAAGAGGAGGTAGAGCTGAGGAATGCATCCCAGGTCAGGCAGGGAGTCTGGACTGGCCAGGGGATGATGACTGCTAGGCACAAGGTCACAACTGTGACATTCACAGCAAACAGTTCTGTGCTGGCTGTTCACAGAGCTTACTTTTCTAAAATTCCCAGTTATGTCCCCTCCTGCTGAGAGTTTTGTAAATTAGCATGCTGAGATTTTTTCCCCTCTTAGCCTTCTTCCTTCTGATCTTGTTTTTAATGCCTTTTATTTGGAACAATCTCAAACTTACAGAACAGTTGCAACAACTATAAAGAACTTGTTTTCCTGAATCATTCGAAAGTAAGTTGCTGACATACTACCCATCATCTTCCAAATATTTTAGTGTGTATTTACCACAAATGAGGACATTTTCCTACATGACCACAACACATCCATCAAAACTGGAAAATTAAATTGATATATTACTATTATTTGTTCCTCAGATCTCATTCAAATCACCAAATGTTATAATAATATCCCAAAGAATTCAGTTCAGAATCATGCCTTTCAATTAGTTATATCTTTTTAGTTATATGTTTTAAGTCTCCTTTAATCTGGAAAGCTCCTGTCTTTTCTTGACCTTATAAACTTGACACTTTTGAAGATTATGGGCCAGTGGCTTTGTAGAATGCCCTTCAATTTGGGTTTAGCTGGAAAGCTGGCTCCATCTGGGATCTAATGGACCCACAGCTTAAATAGCTGCTGAGAACTGAAGATAGAAGCCTTGTCTTTGCTATTTTTTCACTCAAGCAATCCCATGGCTTGATAGCAATCACCAACACTACACAGCAGATCGCCCAAAGCAAAATCTCAGCTCTCAGCAGTAAATACCTGCTGCCCACTGGACTCTACCTGGGTGGCTTACAGCCACTTCAGACAATACCTCCAAATTCAAGGTCATCACCTGCATTAATTCCTGGTGCCATGTGAACTTTCATAGTCCAGACCCAGATTTGGTTGCCAGAATCACCATCCACCTGGGCTGAAAGCTCAAGTCTTATTGTGCTTCTTCCTTGTGACCACTGAGACCACCCACATCCACACAGCTTAGCTGTCAGGACTGAGAACTGGGATCACCTGTTTATTCCAGGAAATTCTTACCTAGGAATTAAGGCTGCAAATCGGTAAATAATAACCTCATTGTTTCCTTCAGGGAATCCTGTTACCCAGTTTGTTCAGTTTTCTCATTTGGGTAAATAACTCCCTTCTCAGGATAATATGTTGTTTACCTGGGCAAACACTCACTTGTAAAGCAACTGCTTACTTATCAAGATCTACTTTAGACTTTCATCACGCTGTGTCCACTGAGGGGTAGCAGAATATGCCACCTTAAAATATGCCACTTTGGCATAAGGATTATTTTGAGCTGAAGGCGACTGAGTAGAAGTAGATTAAAAAAAAAAAAAAAGCTCTCTGCCTTCCTCCTATTTGCCTAAAAGCAGGACCTAAATTTATAAAGGTGTCCTCCTTCCCTCTTTGCCAAAAAGGACAAAGATTAATCAATGGAGATAGCCCTAGACTCTATCAGCCCAGACAGGACACCAAAGGAATCGACATAACAAACCTTACTGGCTCTTATCCACTATTAGTTTCTCCTTATGTTTGCCTTTCCACAATTTGCTACCCCTAGAGGCTCAATGTCCTTAAGCCCAAATTCTAACCATCCCTTTGAGCTGCTCATCACTGAGTGCTCCCATGAGTATGAGAGCTGCACCTGTAAATACACATCTGTTTATTTTTCTCTTTTAATTTGTCTTTTGTCAGTCTAATTTACAGGGGCCCGGGGGAGAACCTAGGATGATTCTTTTCTCCCATACACCACCACTCCTAAACTGTAATGTGTTGGAGAAATAGATAAAAATGGAATCTTCTTTTGACCCAGAGTCCTCTTCACAAAGGTTGTAGAGAAAAAAAAAATCACTTTCATTATCATATAAGCAGAATGGGGATGAATAAACCAGCACAGGCAATCAGCTACGCGATTGCAAAGACAGAAATCTCATCTCTTTTTTTAGCCATTACATACATGTTTGCAAGATAAACGATAATGATTCTTCAAGTCAGGAGATGTGACAGAGCCTTTTGTTACATAAAGTTGTCCTAACCAGCATGGTATTTAGGGAGAGTTTTGTGTTGGCTTTACTGGAGGAGAAAAAAACTTCTCAAATATTTATGACAGAGGATTGTTTTGCAAATTGGAGCAAGATGCCCACGGAAAGTAGGCTCTTCCCTCCCACAGGCATTGGGAGGCAGAGTGCTACCTCCCCTGATGTTTGCATTTCAAAAAGATGGATCCCAGGTTTGTGAGGAAACTTGCCTAAGTTTGGAGAGACTGGCAAGAGGCTTATTTGGCCATTATAAGGATATACGTACATTTAAAATGAATAGAAAGAGAAATTCTGAAGAAAGAAGAGGAGGGGAGAAGTCTCTTTCCTTATACTTTCAGCAGGGAGAATTAAACTTCTTTTTAAACATTTGTATTTGCCCTTACGAATGTCGCAAACTTTTCTCAGTCCTAATTAGTTCCTGGTCTGGAAGACCTGTCTTAAACCACTTGATCCCAGACTCATACCCTGTAAATATCTGCCCTTGATCACCTGCTAAGACACTACTAAGAAGAGACCAAGGTGGCAGTCTCCCTTATTTGCTGTAAATTTAGTTATAGTGGGTTTGCTTGCTCATTAAGCTATTCTGGTGGTCTTTTCTGGAAAGCCATCATTGACACTTGCATCCTGCATAATCTATCATCAAGTCTTTGTGAGTTCAGCTTCAAAGTGTCTTCAATGTGTCTTTTCCTAGTCCCAGTCACTTGAGTGGGGCCCCTTAGCCCTTGCCTGGCATATCACCTCTGTTCCTTCAAGTCTAACCTCTCCCTTATATGACAACCAAGGCAATTTTTCTGAAATAAATCTGAGGTCTGTTTATCGGGCTTCTGGATTCTCAGCGCAAATCAAATACCTGTAATAGGCTTTTCTTTGTCGTCTCCGGTCTTTCACTGTAGCCCTCCCATCCACACCACTTCTTCCCATTCCTCTTATGCGCTAATCCTTCTGTCTTAAAGGCCTTCACCATTTGCACTTGTTGAAATATTGCCCTAGAGATTATTGTTAAGGAAAAAATTATTTTGATGCTTGTTAAAATGGTGAGGAAGACTATTTAAGACTATTGCAGTAGGAGTATTGCAATAGGGGAGAGAGATCAGGTTAAAATTGGAATATGACAAGGAAAGTGGGGTTTTATGAACAGAAAAAGGTCAGTGGATGGAAAATTACTAAGAAGAGAAATGAAGGCTGGAGGGATTCTTGCTAAACCGATTTGCAGGATCCTAGTTTAAGTTGGGTTAGGCAAAAGGAAGACAGAATGAGGGTCAATGTCAAGGTCTGGTTGAAAAGAGGGTTCAGAGGAGCCTGACTAAAGTCTGGTTAAGGAACGAGTTCTTTTCACTATATAATACAACGATAAAAAAGACCATATAGATGCCACCATTGCAAAAATGGCTAATCAATCATGGCACTTTTTCCCTGAGTCCAGACATGATTTTAGAATCCTTCTCAGTGGCATTATATGTTAATCTGTGTTTCAAGTAAGATCAAACCTATTTGCAAAGAGTATAGACTCTGAGACCGAATTGCCTGAGTTCAAATTCAGACTTCATCACTAACTAGCTCTGTGGGTTTAGGCAAGTTAATTAGCCTCTCTGTGCTTTTGGTTCCTCATTGGTAAAATAAGGATGGTACTAATACCTGTTTCCTCAGATCATTGTTAGGATTGAGTGAGTTAATATATATAAAGTACTTAGAATAATGCCTGGTACATAGTAAGTGCTGGACAATGATGGTGATGATGATGATGATGATGATGACAATGATGGAGTTAGAGAAGAAGAAACCGAGATGAAGCCATTGGCAGAGCCTGGCCTGACTGAATCGGGGTTCTCTCCCTTGTCTCTCCATTCTCAGCCCACCTTGTTAACAAGCAGGGCTAAGCAGAGCCCAGGCAGTGAGAGAGAGGTGGTTTCTATGCTATGGGAGATTATAGGTGGAGACAGTTAATATGGTCAGGGATTGATACATAGGCCTAAACATAGTGAAATAAAATCATTAAACGATGTCAAGAAGAGACACCAAGAAAAGATTCTGCTGTTTCCTCAGGCTCAATCTCTTCCCCTTCCAGGAGCCATCTTTTAAGACTGAAGCTTCCTGATCCAATGTAGTTATTTGTCATTTAATAATAAAAGTGCATCCCATTTCCTCATTCCCTGGTCCTGTGGACTCCCAGGTGCCATACTGGTCTCTCGACACCTGGGCATGCAGGCCTGCTCCGTCCCTCTCTGCTCAGGGTCTGCCTGTTACTCTCCTAACCCTCAAGCTCCCCGAAGGTGTCCACAGCATGAGGAGACAATGCTTGGCCAGCATGGTACTGAGTTCCACAAGGCAGAAAGCAGAATCTCAAACTGATCCAGATGGACCCCTCTGTGAAACACTGCAGGTGATGTAGGGAACAGCCTGCCGCCATGTTCCTCTATGGATTTCCCAGGGCTTAATTTGTACACTATTGTCTGGGTCTGTGTAGGAGCCATCTCCTTCTCCTCTGAGGGCAGCTCCCTGGATCCCCTGGGTCAGGGGTCGGGTGTGGGTTTTGCTCTTCTCTTTCTTTTAACTTTGCTCTTTTAGGGGCAGTAAATTTGGAAAGGTAAATAGATGGGGGAAACTAATGGAAGATAAGCATTATTTAGTAAGATCTGTTATATAGAGTCCTATCTCTGTCTTCTCTGTGGGTTAGAGTTGGTGATTGCGAGTCTAAGGCTCATCTGCCCTTCTTGGTAGGGGAGGAGGAGACTCCTTTACAAAGGGAAATTTATACCTTATCTTGAGGCAGATGGGGAGAGTGGAGAGGTTTTTTGTGTGTCTGTTCTCTCCCATTTACCTTCAGCTCAAAATAATCCTTACGCCAAAGTGGCATATTTTAGGGTGGAATATTCTGATCCCCTTCAACGGTATGTTATATCTTACAAGATTATCTAATTAGTTTTACTTATGTAAAGAAATGGGATTATCTATTTTAAACATACGATTCAGAGAAGTGAACATATCACAAGAGGACAACTCAGTGAATTTCTGCAAACTGAGCCTGTTCATGTACCCAGTACCCAGATCAAGAGTCAGAATATGACCAGACCCTAGAAGCACCCTTATGCCTCCTGCTAGTCACAACTCCTGCAATGATAACTACAACTACCCTGACTTCTAACTTCCTATGTTAGTTTTGCTGGTTTATACATTGCATAAATAAAATCAGACAGCGTGTGCTCTTTTGCATTTGGCTTCTTTTGCTTAATAATGTGCTTGCGAGATTCATACTTGTGGTTGTAAATTCACTCATTTTTATTGATGTGTACTTCATTATGTGAATATACCACCATCTATTTAAACCATCCTATTATTGGTGGGCATTTAGGTAGGTTTTAGCTTGTGGGTTATTATGAATAGTACGGCTTTAAGATATTTTTCTACATATGTTTTGGTGAACATATATACATATTTCTGTTAGGTGTACACCTAGGAGCAGAGGTGGTGCCTCATGGGGTTTGCATATGCTCATTTTCATTTTTAGTAGATACCACCAAGTGGTTCAATTTTTAAAATTGTGGTAAAATACACATAAAATTTACTACCTTAACTATTTTAAGTGTACAATTCAGTGATGTTAAATATATCCATAATGTGGTGCAACCATCACCCCTGTCCATCCCCATAAGTCTTTTCAACTTGTAAAACTGAAACTCTATACCCATTAAACAATAACTCCCTAATCCCTCCTCCCTGTAATTGATTTTTATGTTATATTTCTGAAAACTGTGATGAACTCTGTTATTTATTCTAATAGTCGATTCTGTTAAGTTTTTGTGCATGAAACCTTTACTTTCATAGAAAAATTTTTAGATCAGAGTGTAGGAACACTTTCGTGTTTCTATATGATTCAGTGTGTTTGTTACATAATTTCGATAAGAATTACCTCACTTTTCAGAATTGCCTGCCGGTCTTTCAATTAGCTCTAAAAAAATCATACTTTAGATGTGTGTGAGGAAATAAGTCACCCTCAGATATCCTTGCTTTAGTCTCAAAATGTTGTATTTCCTTCAAGTTCTCTGCCATTTTTCAGTTTTTTTGTTTGTTTTCTGATTTCTATAATGCTGCTGTTTTCCTTGTAGCTGATAAAAAGGGCTTGTGGGGGGAGGGAAAGTGGTACTTATTAAATGCCAACTCAGTGTGAGGCACCATACAGGTACAGTACCAGGTGTTGGGTATCCTAAGCAAACATGGCTCACATTTTTCACTTCCTACGGCCAATTTAAAGTTATGCAGCAGAGCTTATCCTTTTCTTTATTGGTCCCTTGTGGGTAAAAGAATGTCCGAAGTTCAGTGTCACCAGTTCCATAATAATAAACAAGATCCTTCTTATAAGAAACCTGGTCTCCAGAAGGGTCACACAACCTTTCCTCTCCTACCTCATAGCTCTTCCCTCTTCCTTTCTTTAAAATTTGGCTTATTGAAGTGTAATTTACATGTGGTAAAGTTTGCCGTTTTAAGGTGTACAGATTCTATGAGTTTTGACAAATGCATTAAATTGTATAACCACCACCCCAATTAAGATACAGAATATTTCCATTATCCTAACAAGTTCCCTTCATCCCCCTTTGTAGTCAACTTCTTTCCTCCATTCCTATCCTTTATTTGATTTCTGTTCGTACAGTTTTGCCTTTTCCGGAATGTCATTGAAATGAAATCATAAACCTGTGGTTTTGGTGTCCGACTTCTTTCATTTAGCATAATGCATTTGAGAATCATCCATGTTGTTGCATATATATAGTAATTCTCTCCATTGCAGCATTATTCCAACATGTAACCACAGTTAATTTATCCGTTCACCAGTTAATGGACATTTGAGGTGTTTCTAGTTTGAGGCCATTATGAATAAAACTGTTATAAACATTCAAGTACATGTCTTTTTGTTTTCTCTTAGTTAAACACCTAAGAGCGAGATGGCCAGATCACATAGAAAGTGTATGTTTAACTGTTACAAACTGACTACCATTTTGGACTCTCACCATCAATGTATGAAAGCTCCAGTTGTTCTGCATCCTTATCAGCATTTGATATTGTCACTGTTTAAAAACTATTTTAACCACGCTCATAGGTGTGTCTGCCTCACCTTTCTATTCCTCCTGATAATGTTTTCTGATCCTTTCAGAGTGGGGGAGGGGAAGAGAGGACAGAGAGGTACTGTTTATAAGTTGATGTGTGAGGAATTCCAAGGGTCATGTAATCCCTTTTGGGGCATCTACTTTGAAAGTCTTGCAGGGTGTTCTGTCCTTCAATTTAATTTGATGTCTGATATTTATAACCTTGAGATCTCATTCCCAACTTCCATTTTAACATTCTGTGACATAACTTCCATTAATCCTAAAAGCAAGCTTGTAATGAAGGTATTATCATCTCCGTTTGATGAAGATGTTGAGGATAGGAAGTTAGGAAGTTAAGTATTTTTCCAAGGCTACCCAGCTATTGAGACCAGCAGTGGGATTCAAGCCCAGGTCTGTCTGACTCCCGATTCTGTGTTAATTCTACGATACCATAAAAAACAAATGTCACAAGTTGGACTCTCTGGAAGCAGATGTTGAGACAGAGTGTGGGGTTCAAGATGTTTATTAGGAATCAAAATCTGTGAAGGGAAGGGGAAAGAAACAAAATTGGGCAGAGAGAGAGAAGTTGATCTGTAGTACAGGCCCAGCGAGGTCTTGGCCACCCTGACAGGCTGTTCTGGAGTGAGATTAGACATGAGAGCTGTCTCGAGGTGGACTGAAAAGACTGGGCCCAAATGTCCCCACCTCAGTCTTAGATGTGGGCTGCCCCAGGAAGGGCATGGTCTCATCTGAGGTGTCTTTCTGCCTCTGACCCTGAAAGAAATGATGATGGAGCAACATGTCCTCCCTTGATGGGGCCCCTGGGTTGCTCCCCTCTATGTCTGAAGCACTGAGAAGACCTAGAATCTCTCCTTGAGGTAACTGCCCCCTTCCTAGTGAGAAACATTCCTGGTTTGGGGGTAGCACAGGGGGAAGAGGTACTTCTGTAAAGGTCATCAGCTGGCAGAGGTGCCCAAGAAGGGCTCATTCTGAGGAGCCAGTAGTGGGCCCTGTGGCAGGGGCTGTGGTGCCTGAGAGGAAAGGGCAGCCTCTGCTGAAACGGAAGTGGCAGTAGGACTCAGGTGGGTGGGGGCTGGGTCACGAAGGGGCTTAAAGTTGGAAGAGGGTAGAACTGCAGACCTCAGACTGAGCAAGAAGCCTCCAGCATTTGGTTGTGCTAAACCCACTAAGGGAGTGGCCTGCTTTATTGAGTGACATGTGAAGCAGCAGGATGTGGGAAAGAGCATTTGAGACAGAAGGTACAGCATGGGCAAAGACCCTGAGGTGTAGAAGGACCTGACGGAGTCTTAGAATGAGGCCAAAGTTCAGATCACATTGAAAATGAGCATGTATAGGAGAAAAGGCCAGAGAGGAATATGGGGGCGTGGGGGTGAAAGGGTAGGTGAGGGGGGGGGTGGCAAACCATGCAGGGGCTGTGGGCCGTGAGGAACTTTGCATTTTATTCTAACAGCAAGGGAAGCCATTTGAGGATCTGAAGCAGGGGAGAGCCATAGAAGAAAAGTTCAGGAATGTACAAAACATGGATCTCAGCTTCCTTGAACAAAGGACATGTTTTTGCTGAATTCTGAAAGGTAAGTAGGAGTTAGACAGATGGGGTAGAGTAGGCATGTGAGGAGGCTTTAGGCCAAGGGTTGGCAAAGTTTCTCTATAAAGGGCCAGATAGTAAATATTTTCAATTTTGTGGGCCATACAGTCTCCGTTGCTGTGGAACTACCAAAGCTACTATAGACAATATATAAATGAATGGACATGGATGCATTCCAATAAAACTTTATTTACAAAAACATGTGGCAGGCAGGATTAGCCTGTGGGCTGGCCGTAGTTTGCCAACTGCTATTCTAGGCCAAGGAAACAGCAGGTGCAAAGCCACTAAAGTGGGAAGAAATGCGGTATAATCAAGGAACTGATTCAAGGTCAGTGTGGCTGGAGTTACAAAAGGGTGAGTGATCCAAAAGAAGAATGAAGAAGTGAGCAGGTACTTAACTTCTTAACTTCCTATCCTTATGATTTTGTAGCCCATGTCAAGGATTTGGGATTTTCTCTTATTGGAAAGTCATTAAGTAATTTAAATCATTTTTATTTAACTATAAACACACATAGAAAAGTGCACATAAGTACATAACTTGCTGAAATTTTCACAAACTGAATATCCATATAATCAGCACCCAGATGAGAAAAGAGAATGTTACCAAAAACCAAAAAAGACTCCCCTTGCACCTGCCTCGACTCTGCACCTCTCCTTCCAAAAGTAAGCATTATCTTGACTTTCAACAACATGTATGTTTGCCTGGTTTTGTACATTACATAAATGGAATTATACAGTATATATTCTGGTATCTGGCTTCTTTCCCTCAGAATATTGTCTATGAGATTCATCTGTTTTTGTACATGGAGATTGTTCATTCTCATTACATGAATATATTACAATTGGTTTATCCATTATAATGTGGATGAGCATTTGGAAAAGTTCTAGTTCTTGGCTGTTATGAATTGTGCTGTGAAGAAAATTTGTGACTGTCTAGATAAATATGTATTTCCATTGGCTATATATATACTATGGTATAATTGCAGGATCAGAGGATGGGTGTATGGTCAAGGTCAGCTATAGTAGCCACTGTAATACTGTTTTCCAAAGTGGTAGCATCATTTTACATTCTCCCCAGCAAAGTATGAGAGTTTCAGTCTCTCCACATACTCACCTATACTTGGTATTTTGCACTTTTTAAATTTTAGCTATTCTGGTTGTTTTGTAATGGTATCTCATTGTTTTTAATTTGCATTTTCTGAATGAGTAAACAGGGGAGCATCTTCAAATGTTTATCAGCCATTGAAGACTTTTATGCAAGAGCATGACACAGTTGTATTTGCATTCTAAGAAATCCTCTCCAGCTTCTGGTGTGGAATAAATAGGTGGGTGAAGAGCAAGATTCTAAGTCGGGATCTGAGTTAGAAGATTATGGCAGTGGTCTAGGCAGGATGCAATGAAAGCTTGGTCTAAGGTAGTTGAGATGTAGATGGATTTGAGAGCCATTTTGGAGGTAAAATTGACAGGACTTGGCGATGAAGTAGATACAGGATCTGCGAGAAGGAGGCATAAAAATTATAGCTTTAAAATTTCTGGTGAACCCACAATCCCTTTCTATTCTGTATTTAGGTTGCTATCATTGCATCCAGTTTCTTTAAGATTTTTTTGTTCATTTCTTTTCAAAGAGTGAAGAAGAAAATTTTAATTGGAAAAAAGAAACACACCTTTCAATTGTGTGTTTCAAAAAGAAACACAATTTAATTATATGTGGTAATTGAATATGACCTTTTTATTATTCATTTTTTATTTGACTTTTCTTTCTTATTCTCTAGGGTTTCCAAATGTTTTATTTGCAGATGACTCAGGAACGAAACAATGCAAAGACCTAGATAAATATTACATTGGGGGTGACAGAATTCTCAGCAATTCAGAGACCTTTAGAGACTGCTTGCCTGGCTGGTGGGATAAAGTATTTTAAAAGATGTTCTACTGACCTGCTCTTTCTGTGGCTTATCTTCATTCAGATTTCAGAAAGGATTCAAATCCTGTGGGAATCCAAAGGATTACCCAGGATCTTAAGTGCATTCACTCTGAGAGAGCTCTGCCCCAAAGTTGGCAGGTCTGAGAGTGCTTCCTGCAGCCTGAGGAGCAGTGAGGGGATGTGTGGTAGATGAGGGAGGAGAGGCTGGCAGCCTGATTCCTGGCAGAAGCTGGAACAAGCTACCGCCATCCATGGCCGCCATTTTCTTTCATATTTTTTATTCCTTTGGGTAAGCCAAAAGTTACCATTTCCTTTGAAGGCATAAAGACTGATCTTATCTAGGGCACCCTAGCTATCCCTAACCCTAGCTTTCAACAAGGGAAGTATGTACTTAAGTGACCTGAGACCTCCATCCCAAAACTAGTGTTCTGTCTACAGAATCCATATTGGAATGGAGGCTGTGGCATGGCAGCTCCATCTGTGAATTCTTTCCTGGAGTCTCTCTCCTGGAGAGAGCATCTTCTTCCCCTGACTTGGCTGACCAGAGCGCTCCAGCCTAACTGACCTCATCAGGCTCATGCAGGCTGGGCAAAAGAAGGACCCTTGGGAATGTCATTAGCTGTTCCCTGAAATGTTCCTGAGTCATGTGGAATGTTCCACAGTTTAGGTCTCACAGGAGTCCTTGGTGTCTGTTAACAGTGCAGTAGTATTTTTATGTTTCCGGGACACATTTTTTCCCAGTGAGCTGGTTTCTTATGGGCAATTCCCATGATGCTATGACATCTGTCTCTAACACCGGCAAAGATGGGCTTGTTTATTGAAATTGGGTATATTACAATGAGCTCCCACACTTGCACTCTTGAGTTTCTCTCAGAATTTCCTGTTTGATTCAGATATTTTCCTCTAAGAATTTTCCAAATGTAAAGAGAGCCAAATTTCACCTGGTGACATTTGTTTTCTATCTAATCAATATTCTCTAGCTGAGGGCCTAAGTAGTGTTTCTTGAAACCTCAAATTCCCATTCAGCTTCTCACAGCCATTGTGAGTTTAGGTAAGAGAGAAGAAAGATGGATATGGGATACCGACATGTATGGGGAATGATGGTCCTTCTGAGTACAAGTTCTTGATAATCAAGAAATTCCAAAGTCATGATATGGTCTTCAGAGGTAGTTAAAGCTGGACTGGAATGTCTGCATGTGTGATATTAGATAAGTTACTAGACATTGTGTAAACTGCAATGAAGAGTATCTATTTCATATCTAACTCATAGTTTTTCAAGGAGCAAAGCCTCCAGCATAATGTCTAGCAGCAAGTTGGTAAATATTGATTTCTTTTATCTTTCTGTATCTAAGATTACTTCCCAAGGGAAGAATCTTAGAAAGGAAATAACCGAGAACAAGAATGCAAATATTTTTTATAGAATCTCAAAACTAATTACTTTTCAAAAATAATACCATGATAAAAGCAACGTTTGTGAGTGTCTACCTCGCCACATGTTTGCCAACATTGAGCAAAAAGATTCTGTCTGCTGTTCCATTGTTTTATTCTCACTGCTTTGGTATCAACTGCAGTTGAATATTTTCCCATATCTTTTTAACACTCAAGAGACTTCTGGGTTACTTTGCCTTTTGTACACTTTATCTTCTAGATCCTGGGACTTACATAATACTTAATCTCCCATAAGCTCTCATTTCAAAATGTTGTTACCAAAACAGTCTCATTGTGCTCATTGTTTAACGTGAATATGTTATAAATGTGAATACGTAAAATAAATCTTCATGAAGAAAATTCTGCCGTTGTTGGTCTTATACATTAAGGTTTCACATAGGATTTCAATTGAAAAGAGAGTTCTGCTAAAACACACACACACACACATACACACACACACACACACCAGTTTAGAAATAGCTATCATATATAAGAGGCTCTCTCCTACATCTTGGTACCCTCATAAAACTTCTCATATGAAAGTGATAAGAAAGTTCCGATGCTGTCTATCTGGCCCGGAGCAGGCCCTCTTTAGTCACAGCCCATAAAGCCGCTTCCATTCCTTGACTCGGGGTGAGGCAGGGTGACTGGAGGGTCTTTTTCTTCAACATGAGATCCACAGATCAGCAGCCTGGGCATCACCTAAGAGTTAGAAATACAGAATCTCAGACTCCACCACATACCTGATAAATCGAAATCTCTGATTTTTAAAAGTTCAAGAATCACTGATATAGGGGAAGAAATACAGTCTTTGCAGTCAAAAGCCTTGGCATTGACTTCCAGGCTCATAATGATTTAGCGGAATAATCTTGAGTAAGTCACTTAACCTCTTGGAGTGTCTGATTATTTTTCTAACATGTAACATGAGGATGGTAGCATCTCTGCCTTATAGGCTTGTTATTGGGGACGAAATGAGCTAAGATGTGGAAACATACTCTGTGAAGTACTCAAATGAGAATCATGACTGAGAATGGCCTTGCTTCTGAGTGATTACAACTGAACTATGAAATCTGGTGAATTAACTGAAAACTCTTCAGCTTTAAAATAAATTTCTTGCTCTCACATTTTGCATTCCAGTACCATTTCTATTTCCCTGAGTCCCTTTTCTTAAAGTCTGGGAATTGCATGTAGAAATCTATAGGCAGATCCCTTTAGGGTCCCTAAGCTGAGTATAAGCTTGAACCTGATTCCTTTATTGTTTTCTGCATTCAGATTGGAAATTGCACTGTTGATAGGTCAAGAGCAGACTCACAAATCAAATATGTAATTTCTTGTGAACAGTTTCCTTAAATCTATGCTCACAGTACAATGAGTATGAATCAGGTAAGTAATAGTTCCATACATAATAAAGGAAAGTGGGAAATATACTCTGATTTAAAAACAAGTTCACGTACTCACTTATTCATAGCAAAAACATCAGCCAAACAGTGGGATCCAGTGATGTGTTCTTACTGTGAAAACCTGTTATTGAGACAGATTAAACATATATCATGGTTTCTAACATTTACTACATTCTCACTGGTAATTATTGTTTAGAGTCTACATTTTAGATGGTTGGTTAGCATTGACTTTGTATTGGAATGGTTTAAGTGTTTTCCATCAGTCTTTTTATTACAACTTTTTCGTTCATCTCTCGTTGCTGGATCTATCACCGTGTGGCTTCTTGGAGAGTCACTTCATTTGATTCATTTTTAAAATGGGCATAACAATTTCCATACATTGGTTGTCGTGAGGAGTAAATAAGACAATTCATGTAAAGCTAGCCACACAGAGCTTAGTACATTATAGATGCTCTATTACTGAGGTTCTAAGAACCAAGGTGACACCTTCTTAAAGTTCAAGGTGTAGGAGGTGTCATTTTTTTGGGAACCAAGTCTTCTGCCACTGTGTACCATTTGCTTTCATTTTTTTTTTCCAGAGAAGACATTCTCTAGATTGTTTTCATTACCAGCAATTTCCATTTGCACTATCCAAGTTCTGTTTTCCTAAAGACCGAGATAAATATTGTCTGTTCCTGCAAGACATTTAATCAATGGTAACCTTGTTCTACAGTAGACATCTCTAAGCTCTGAGGCACAAGGTTCTGTAGATGCGAAGGAGTGAAATGAATCCCACCCATTCTGTTAAACAAAGGTTATCGTGTTGCCAAGTGCTGTGGAATTATATAATTATCAGTTTTGCTTTGTTAGATAATTATGCTTTTTAAATGCATTCCTGAAAATAGCTTTTAAAAAAAAGTCTGCATTTCTACCTTCTCTGAAACTTAGGGATAATTTGAAGGATAATTTTGTCCAATTTTCTTGTTGCTAAAATGCTACAAGAAACGTGATCAAAAGTGAACCAGAACAAAGTTAGGACATTTTTTTTTTTATCCTCATTCTCTCATCTGACACAGAAAAGGCTGTTTCGTTTCCCTGGGTCTCATGTTCTCTGCCCACTCTCAGTGTAAGTGGGAGGGTCTAAAGATTCATGGAACACTTGCAAAATTCTTGAAATTTCAAAACAGGAAGGTTCTGTGCAAGTGTAAAAGACAAAGACAAGGACTATATACAAAAGACAATGGATATCCAGACCCAGCCGTGACTGCCTTGCTTTCATGTTGCCAAAGTAGCTGTGTCACTGTTGTTTTTTGTTTCTAACATGCTTATTTGGGAATTTATTCTTTTTAAATTTAGACCACTCTTGAGGGTTTAGGTTGCACCATTTACCAACTGTAGTTTCAAAAAACCATTATAATTTTCAAATATTACAAAGCATGACATTAAAATGTCAGGACTAACAACAGTAGTTGCAGATCATATAGGAGAAGAGTATTTTTTTTTTCCACTAGGGTTTCTATATGTGCTAGGTTGAACAATAGGTCAGGCTCACTCTCTCTCTAGCTATTTTCTTGTCTAACTCATTTCTGCTAAATCACAAATGTAGGCACTCAGGAGATCAGCATGTGTCTGATAGCTCTGTTGGTTTAGATATAAGAATTGGACTACCACCCAGAAATTATGGAGAAATTTCTTACTGAACACTGAAAGTCTGTTAGGCCGACTCTATTGTACTTAGAGCCCCAGGAGGTGAATGTTTGAACTTGGAAGAGAACGCTACCTGCATTCCTGTTCTGCACAAGGTTGACTTGGCCCAAGAAAGAATTTCTTCATGGTCTGGTGCACTGTTTGAATGTGGCTTTTAAACATGCTCAGTAATATGGCATTGACTTATTTCTCTGATGAAGAAAGAAAACATAGTGTTGGGAAAAAATCCGACCCAGCGATAGGGTCATTTGTACTACAGCTCAGTGCCCCTGTGAAATTCTGGGGTCTTAGTTTTGATGATGTTTACAACTGGGATATATAAGCTTTGAGGTTATAATCTCAACCTCTCTGAGATACTGAATATGTCACTGACACTCGCCATCTGGAATCATAAAATAGGTCTTTTTTACTTTATCAGGGACATGAAAAAAACATTTTTATAACCTCATCCTCATCTTCATAATTTGATGTAAGCACACTTCTTGACTGTAATCATACACGAGTGTGGGAAGAGCAGAGCTGTTTTTGCTGTCCGTTTCTTCTCACATCATGCTGACCAGGCAGATGTGACACTGAGTCACTGTGGTTTAATCATGTCCTGATTTGACGTGGTGCCAGCCCCAGGGGGACTCTGCCGTTGTCCACTGACTGCTCTCTGTCAGAGCTGTACATGGGTCAGTCTGTGGGAGTGGACACTTAACTGTAAAAAAATATTCTTATCATTATTATTTTGCTTCAAATGTGGCTGGGGCTCCAATGGCCCTGATCCCAATGCTTGTTTTCCGGTATACAACACAGCTTGCCCAACCAGACTCTTCTCCTGGAGTATGAAAATCACTGAACGCTTCTCTCTCATATATTTGCTATTCAGGTGTCGAGAGTTGAATCATGCAAACTTCTAGTTATAAAATAAGTAAGTCATAGGGAGGTAATGTGCAGCATAGGGAATATAGTCAATAATATAGTAATAAC
This sequence comes from Eidolon dupreanum, assembly GCA_028627145.1. Taxonomy (NCBI): domain Eukaryota; kingdom Metazoa; phylum Chordata; class Mammalia; order Chiroptera; family Pteropodidae; genus Eidolon; species Eidolon dupreanum. The sequence continues at coordinate 142,521,547 of CM053507.1, read as the reverse complement.
TTTACACAGGAGCAGATAGTTACTAGACTTAGTGTGGTGATCACATTGTGAGGTATAGAAATGTAGAATTGCTAGGTTGTACTCCTGAAACTAATATAATATTGTATATCATCTATACTGTAATAAAAAGAGTTGGATTATATTTTGCAGTGCATTATCCAAATCTAAACTGAAATAACTTCTATCATGTACACACACACACACACACACACACACACACACACACATCATACAGATTTCTCTTTCCTGTTGTGTCCAATTTTTTAAACATTAGACAAAAAAAATTTCCCAAGATCATATTGAAAAACAAGGACACCCAAGTTAGAGAGTACAGCACAGTGACTGTGCATAACTAACTCATCACAGTCTAGTGGGTTCCATGCCAACGGGGCACCTGAATTATGTCTGGTATGGCAGTTAAGAGAAATTCAAAGGTAATCTAGACTGAACTGGCTTGAAAAATTGCTTTAAATTTCATGAGCCTGGAAACTTCTCTCACATTATATCAATAGCCCACATCATGAATATACTTCAGTGTTATAGTCTAATTAGTCAACACTGCATCTTTTAAAAAAATAAAACCATGAAACTATATTTCATAAGGATATGGTTACTCTTAATTTTTCTTAATAAGGTTATGGATTGAGGGGATTCTGGGGTGGAGGGCCACATCGATCTTATTTGAAATATGTCTTCCCCTAGTGTCATTTTTTTCTTCAGTTTTGGATGATCTTTGTGTCCTCATTGCCTGGCATAGTGACAACATAGCCGATTCCCCTAAAGTGCTCGATAATTATTTATTGAATGAATATATGAATAAATCAATCAAGCAGCAAGATATGCTAGAAGGAAGACAGACCCGAATTCCAGTTTTGCCTCTGCAACTTATTAGGCTGTATGACTTTGGGCTTTTCTTAAGCTCTCCAACTCAGCTTTTTCAAGTGTTTAAAAACAGGAGACAGTCTCAGAAAAATGGCAAGAATGACCCTATCTCACAGAGTTATGAGGTTCAAAAGAGATGACCCTTTGTAGTAGCTCCTGAAAGATAGTTTGGAAATGCTCAGCTTTCCTTTCACACTGGGCTTCTCTGCTTGGTAGAGATTTTGAGAATGTTCAGAGAGGGGATTAAATCTACTGAGTGGGTTAGACAATGAAAAGTTTCCATTAAGATGGATCGACTGTCTTGAACCTGAGAATGATGAACATTAATTTTTTTCCAGAAAATATCTCATCCTGATTTAACATATAAATATGTAGGTTTTGGTTTCTTGCTCTTTCTTCTCCATGACATCCAAAGATGGAACACAGAAATGTGCTGACATAATAGTGGGGGTCCGCAAACTTTTTCTGTAAATGACCAGATAATAAATATTTTTGGCTTTGTGGAGTATTTAGTCTCTGTCGCAAATTTTCTAAAGGAGCATAGACAATATGAAAATGATAGATGTGGCTATATTCTAATAAAACTTTATTTACACAAATTGGCAGTGGGCCGGATTTGTCTGTGAGGTCCATATAGTTTGCAGACCCCTGCCCTCGAGCAGCAAACTTCAGCTAAATACTAGAACCAGGAACGGTCTGTCTACTTTCTCTCTGTGTAACTTTGAGGACAGCATCCATATCTGAGGTTACTGCTATCCTTTCATTAATATTGAGATGAACAGAAAGACTTTATCTAGACTAACTGAATCATTCATAAATTTATTTTTAATTTTATGTAAGAGAATTTTGAGCCCCTAATTTAGGAATTTCTTTATAGCATTCTCAGTATCAGTGTGCCCTATACATAGGCATGAACCACACATGCACATTTTGCAAATGTACATGTGCATCTGTGCATTTTTAACTTTGTGTGCCTACATGTCTTATTCTAGAAACTTATCTCTTATTTTTTGAAAGAAAGTTGGTAATTCAATAGAGATTACATATATATTTGTACTATAGTCTAGCTTTTTCAGAGTTAGGACCAGTGCAGTTTTCTAGCTATCATATCTAATTATAGGTGGTATTTTGAGATACTTTGCTTAAGTTTTAAAAGTAACATAGTATCCTATGATACTTGAAATCATGCTCTGAATTACAACTATATTGTAAGGACTTGAGAACGTCTTGGACTTTCCTTGTATTACTATTCCATGCTTGAAAGTTGGTTAGTAGTTTTGCATAAAAGTTTGTATTTATTGCTATAATACAGAAAGCATTATTTGCATCTTGGTTTTACAGCACCGAGTGCCATATTCTTGGGCATCAGGCGGGCCCGGATGGCAATTTTAGCAGACATTGGAAATAAATGGATTCTTTTAAAAACTAGAGCTTGTATCCAGAAAAAGTAGTAACATATTTTAATATATTCCTTACATCATGTCTACACACAGCTGACACATAGTTATCTGAAGAAGAATGAGAAGATAGATTACATGCATGAAGGACAGCCACAGGAAGTCTTGTATTTATCTTAGGCAATGGTTTTGACTTCTTGCTTTTTGAAACCTTTCACTCGTGTGAACTCAGGCCAACCTTGATAAGTCTTTCACACCAGATCGAGGCATTTGGGCTGACTTCAAGGTAGATAAGAATCACTGGCTGAACAGAATGGCTGGGTCAGTTGTCAGCACTGGCAAGAGATCAGATTGGCCATGATGCTGTAATTCAAACACCCTGCTTTTCTTTCTTTCTGCAGGTAGAGAAGACAGAATAATCAGCGCTTCAATCATGGCTTGGCAGTTTACTTACTATGAGGAGGCAAAGCTTGAATCAGGTCTGCACAGGGGCAGATGGAGCAGTGTATGGAAAGAGATAGTAGCCAAGAGAAAGCAAGGAATTTGTACTAGCTGGAGCCCTAAGTATCCATGGTGGGGATGACAGGGAATGAAGGTTGATAGGTAGACAAAACCAGAAGTAGAAAGGCCTTGAAGATCATCTTAAGGGGTTTAGATTTTAACTCTCAGAGTACATAGAGCCAGGGGCAGATTTCCAATGGAGAAATTATGCAATCATAGAGAACAATATTGAGAATGATTTCCTTGTCTCCAGTAAGGCTAATAACCTGGGAATAAGAATGGAAAGAATGTAGCAGTATAGGGAAGGAGATGCTTGAGATGGTCAAGATGGAGTGCTAATAAGACAATGACAAGCAAAGGGGAGGAGAAAGAAGAGAGAGTAGAGGATTTGGAGACTGGATGTGAAGTTGACATTACTTTCTAGATTTATGGCTTAGACAACTGAATGAAATAAGACTAAGAATCCAGTAGGAGAGGAAGATTCTGAGGGAAAGATGATGAGTTTTGTTTTGGATGTTGTAAGATGTACCTATGGGGTGTCTGTGAGGGGTCGTCTAGTAGGCAACTGAGCAGGATTTTGCGAGAGATGAGATGAAATTGGTCGGAAGTTAAAACTAAGAGATTAGCTAAGATCACCCAGGGAGAGTTGACCAAAGACATGAATAAAGCCCTAAGAGATAGCAATGTAAGGACTTACTAGAGGATGAGAGACCCACAGAGAAATAAAAATGTTTGCTTTAAGAATGTGGGGGTAGATTCAAAAGCAACAGGTTCCATAGAAGTCAGGAGAGGAGAGAGTTTCAAGACTGATCACACACTGCAGTGAAAAGAAATAAGGAACGAATTGTGCTCACTGAGTTTGGCAGATAAGAGGTTGTTAGCAATTCAGTTAAAGCAGCAATGAAGAAAGATAAAGAAAAAAAAGGAGATTATAGCAGGTCTGCCGAATCTGGTGGAAGAGAGAGAGAGTATAGATGGGGAATGTGAACTTGTCTCTCAAGTTTACCAGGGGAGGGAAGGAGGGAGGTGGTGACAGCTGGGGGCGAGGAGACACCTAGAAACGCTCTAGCAATATGATGGGAAGAAATGTAAAGTGTCACTGAAGAAAACACTTTGCAAATTTGCTAGAATAGTGAGTGATCTGTATGAGATATTGAATTTTTCTCCTTTCCCCAGATCTTAACCTAGAGTCACCCAGGGTAATGCTGGGAAGTACAGAAATTTCTCTTGAAGGCTCCAGCATCCCCTTATCTAGTCTCTCCTCCATGTCTTTCCTAAAAACGCAGAGGTATCCCACACAGGTTTGACCTCTTGGAAATGCTTCCAGCTCCTTCCTCAACAAAGCCTATGTGGTGTCCTGGATATGTCAGTCCATTTTTTTTTCCATAAGTAAATTCTCCTCCTGACTTAAAATGTCCTATGCGGAGAGGCAATCATTCCACCCCTATCGCTTCCACATCTGTTCCACTTCCTCTAGCTTCTTTTCCACAGAGCCATGGCTATGTAAAGCAGGGACAGACGCCTACCCCAAAGCAGCCAATCCAATGGCTGACTGGTGGTTTAAATGCCTTGCTCAGAATAAATAAACAGGGCTGAGTATATTTTCTCCCTGGAGAAACTGAATTCTGAGATGTAGCAATTGTGGGGAACATCCATGAGTCAGGTTATGAGGTGGTGGCCAATTTGATTTTGGATGTCTGTGAGATACTTCAGATAGTCTTAAAATATGCTGTGGTCCCTGTCACTGAACTTGAGCTACTTGAGTGAAATTCTGCTCGCTTTGCAACCAATATAGCTCTGACACCTTGACCAGACCACCAGGGCTATTGTTCCATTCTCTTCAGCTATGCTAAATGAGTGTTGGTTATGTCATTCACTATAAGCACGATGTTCTTTTTCTTTCTTCTATTTCACATTTAAATGATTGCAAATGTGTGTGTTCAATGTTTCTCTTAATATGAACTTAGCAGCTGGTTGAAGTTTAGGTCTGCTTCATGTTTCTCCACTTTTTCCTGGGACTGGCAGCTAGCTGGGACATTGGCAGAAGCAAAAAAGGACAAACCAAACTACAGTGTATTCTAAGCTTCTGTTCACATTATGTTCAATAATATCTCATTGGCTTCAAAGTCAGTAAGTCTAAAGTCAAGGTTAGGGAAGTAAACTCCATGCATCATAAAGGGTCGTTATCTAATACTATAAGAGATGTAGTGAAGAGTTAAAAGTGATAATCCAACCTACCACAGACATTATGTCTGAAATCCCAGACCAGAGAAGGGGGTTGAGAAGGACAAAGGAATGTACTTATTAACAGCATTCACATCTTGAAGAAGCCCATCTGAAACTCCCACACAACTCTATTTCATCAGCCAGAAACTTTTCATTCCTGGCTGCAAGGGAGGCTAGGAAATTGATCCTTTTTTCCAGGTTGCAGTGTTCTCAGCTAAACCCTGGGGTCTGTTAGTATGTCAGAAAGAGAGAATAGTTATTGAGTAGGCAACTACTCAGTGTTCACCCAGATATATCATGTTCCTCCTTCACTGTTGTGACACAATCTGATAACTTGACTTAAGGGGTTCATTGTACTTTTTTAAAGTACATAGTTAATTAACATATAAATGATTATCTAGCCAGTAATTAAACACTGCTGGACTGCTACTTTTGCAAGAAAGATAATACAAGTAATCCAATTGCTCCTCCACAAAAGTCAAATCTTTTTCTAAAAGTCAGTTTATTTAAGTTTTATTTACTCCTAAAATATAAATGATAGGGCCAAGAAGAGTGGCTGTAAAGGCTTCTGAAAAGAAAGTATTTAAGTAGCTGAGAAGCACTTACCCCCACAGAAATTTTCAGATACAGTTGTCCTCCTTATCTATGGGGTATATGTTCCAAGACCCTCATGGGAGCTTTAAGCTGGTAATAGTACCAAACTCTGTTTTTTCGATTTAATATTTTTGGACTGTGGTCGATCGCGGGTAACTGAAACCATGGAGAGCAAAACCGTGGCTAAGAGGGACTACTGCAGACTCTTTCTTCAGGCTTTTGCTCAATGTCACTTTGCTAGCAAGGCTCTTCCTGACCACACAGCTCAAAATAACAACACTCCTTATTCCCCTTTCCTTGCTTCGTTTTCCTCCATACCATTTATCACTATACTCGATTATTTTATTTTCTGCCCCCTCCCGCCAGAAGTTGAGTGACTTGGAGGCAAGTCATTTGTCATTTTGTTCACCGTCGGTATAATGGATTACTGAAAATGGTCCTCGATGATCACTTTGCGTTGTGTAGAACCAGCTAGAAGCAGAAGTTCCTTTTTACATAGCGGCTTCGTGAGGCTGCTGCGGCCATTTTGTGACCCCGAGGTGACAAGTGTGCGCAGAGAAGACAATATGTTGAAAGTGGTCACGTGGAAGCCTGGAAAGGGACTAGGTTCTAAGGTCACCCCCTGATTAGCTGAAAGTACACCGAGCAGTCTTCTTTCAGACTTCTGACATGTGTGAGAAAGACCCTGACATCTGGGAGCTGACCTGATACTATCAGCTCAGCCCTGGTGTTCTGAGGAATCTGAACAATTTCACAGAACACCAGTGTTGGACAAAGTCATTCTGTGACTTAATAAATTGAGGCAAAATCAAGACCAGTGCTATCTATAATCATGTCAGCGGCCATGTGGAGGGATGGGCGTGGTTTCCCCCAATGCATTCATTATCTTTCCCAGGACGGGTCTGGGGGAGCCAGCTGAGGATATGCTGTCATCCTCCACCCCACCCCTACCCCCCCAACCTGGACTGTGACCGCAGACCTGCGGGATCTGCAAATATGAGGATCAGGCATGTGGTGCTGGGGAAGGGTATAGGGCTATAACGATGCAAGGGGCATTGAGCAGCCTTTAACTGGTACCAGGAAGACACGAGGCTAGGGGGATGATTTACAGCCCGTCTTTAAGGCCGCGAGTATGGACCAGAGCATGAGCAGGTCTCTGAATCTGGCAACAAGGATGTAGGGCGACCGCGGGACCTGGAGTCCGTGCGAGAGTAGCGGGAATGGGTGTAGCAGGAAGTCTACACTCTGACTGCCAGGAGCGCGGAGTGCTGGCGGCGCTGGGGACGTCTTTGGTCTGCTACCTACGGAGAACCTGGGCGAGGCTCACGTTCAAAGCCCGACCGTACCTGGCTCCACGGCACGCGGTGCTGGGAGTGCAGAAAGGCTGGACCCGGCTGGGCGCGGAGAGGCGGGGCTGCTGAGGAGTCCCCCGGGCCACGTTTTGGCGCTCGTTGGCGAAGTAGCGGGGGTGGGTGCAGGTTCAAAGCCTGGCCCCGCCGGGCCTCCGGGTCCCCGCGCGGCGCGCACAGCGGGGCCAGCGCGCGGAGGGAGGCTGTGGCGGGCGCGCGGTTGCTAAGCCCTGCGCCCCCGGAGACGTTCGCTGTGGTTGTCGCCGGCGCGGCGCGGGGCGGGCGGCGGGAGGGAAAGAGGAGAGAGGGCGGGCGCGGGCTCGTGGCTGCTCGCGTCGCGCCCCGCCTTCCCGCGCTCGCTGGACGGTCGAGCCGCCGCCCCGCGCTGTCGTCGCCGAGCCCCGCTCGCCCCTGGCCGGCCACCACGCCATGCCCGCCGCCGCGGCCACCCCGCGGCCACCGCCGCCCCCGGCCCGACCCGCCCCCGGCTGCCCCGCGCGGCCTGCCCCGGGTAAGTGCAGGGCGCCGCTCCGGTGGGGGTGGGAGCACTTCTGTCGCCCGGACTTGAGACCCCGCTTCGTGCCGGTTGGGGCAGAAGTGCCAGTCCCGTGGAGGTGCCCGAAGCACAGTGTGTTGTGTGTGTTCTATGTGTGTGTGTGTGTGTGTATGTGCGCGCGCGCGCGTCTACACCAGCTGAAACTCGCTTGCTTGGGGATAACGCTTGTCCGGAGCTGGTTTCCTCTCCCTTGCCAACCAGCCGGGCCTTCCCGGGAAACGCGTGGGCATCTTTCGAGGTGCGGTGGGGCTGCAGAAGAGGGAAGGCACCGGGAGGGAGCTGATAATTTACTGAGCATCTCAACCTGCCAGGTGCTTTACGGAGAGTTGACCTCATTTCATCCTCTTCACAAACGTGTGAGGAGGGTGGAATCATTTCTCAGATGTGAAAACGAAGGTGCCCGGAACTCTCGAGGCCACGAAGCTCGATAGCGGTGGGTCTGGGGTTTGAACTCAGATCTGCAGACCTCTCCCATCCAGCTAGATAAATAAACACACAGAACTAAAGACCACCAGGAAAAAGACTAGAGCCAAAGCATTTTAGAATTAAAGGGGGGGGGGGGAGGAAACGAGTTTGTGAAATATCCCCTTAATTAATTTCAAATATAGGAGCGTATTTACACTGCCTTTCACGTCTGGTTCTGGGGGCGGTGTTGTGTGGCAGGGACCGCACCAGTGCTGGGCAGAGGCGTCTGGGGACACCTTTTCAGAGTATCCGCCTGCTGGAGTGGGGGGTGAGGAGAAGTTGTGGAGGGAATTCAGTTGTTATTCATCTTCAAGTGAGTCATCCGTCCACCTCGCCCCCTCCCTGTTGACTCCGTTTCCTATACTTTTCTTGACGAAAAGCTGTCCAGGTGACAGCTCTCAGATTGAACCTGGGTCCTGCCTTTGCCCATTGTCCTTCATGAAGCACCTTGGCATTGGGTGGTCCTGTGCTTTGATGAGCGTTAGAGGCTGTGAAGTTGGTCTTCGTTACTGCTTGCAGAGGTGATCTGTTGGACTAGTGTTGACCTAGCAATCACAGCCACAATCAATGGGGCCATCTAGAGCAGTAGTCAAACATCGTGCTTATCCTTCAGAGGCAAGGTAGCAAGAAATAGGGGCCCCGGGGAAGTAAAAAAAGAAAGGGATGTTGGGTTTTCCTGGCAGCTCAGCCTCAGAATAGCATTTCAGTTTAATATTTGGATTGCTTTAGGTGGTGCCGTAAAATGCTTCACCAGAGAAAGAACAGAGAGGCAGAAAACGATTTCTGAAAGAAGCTCTTTAACTCACTCCATTTAGGTCTGAAAGGTCTTTGAGCCATGGTCTTTGATGGTGAGCTAAAAGAAGCGAAAGAAGGGAAGGAGTCCCTGCATGAGAATTCCATGAGGCCTGAGAATAACAGAAATGTTCTTAGCATTATCACAGCCAGATTTAGGCAAAACTGGTGGAAGAAAATACTGGACTTCACAAGGATTTCGGGGCTACACTGTATTCCTTCAGAACTCTTCGCTATCTTTGGTGTGCTGGGTACATTCATTCCCAACTGCCAGCCCCTTCGTGGGAGGATGACCTTAGGATGCTAGAGTCTGCTTGGTCAGTAGGAATTGAAAGCAAGGAGTACCTGTGAATTGTACTGGGGGCAGCCCCTAAGCAACAACTGAGAGGCGCTGGAGTAAAAATAGTCCAGCTCTCTTGCCCTTGATTGGGACATTCCCAAGTACTTTGTCTCCAGAGACTCACTGTAGAGTTGTCAGTTGACTTCCCTGAGTTTTTGTTGAGCTTGTTTCTCTTTCTCGTCTCTCTTCTTCACTCCCCTACCAGTTTTTCTTAGTAATACTTGCTAATGAAACACTTTCATAGGGATTCTTATCCTGGGATCTGATTCTATGGATATGTTCACTCTCAACATTTTTTTCCTCCCATGGGATCTAAGTAAAACTATATCATCAGTAATGGGTAGCCTATGCTGGTCTGTCAAGTGCCTTTGTATGAACTTCCACAAGATGCCTCCTCTTCTGGGTAAATGGAGTCCTGCGCTTAGGCACAGGATTAGCAAGCAGGGGTTCAGTGCCCATCAGCCCCCTCATCGGGTGCCTTTGGTGGTGCATGGTGCCCAACAGAAGGGATGGCGTGGTGCTTGGCCTTGGTGCTCAGAAAAGCAAAACAAGATGGAGAGTTGCTTACTTGTCCCGAGATCTCATTCCTTGGCTTCTCTCATCCCTCCTTTTTCCAGTTCAAGGGAAATTTCCCTCCCATATATTTCTAAATATTTGAATATTTCAGGCAGATGTTTTTGCTTTTCTCTGGTGAAATGTCAAACTGGTTAAATGTCTTAGCTTCTTTCTCAAGCTAATAAAGGGACAGGAAAGGCTATCTTGGCTAGTGGAACCACAATACCACAGACTGCAGGGGACTTTACCCACCTGGCCTTCCAGGGGGCCTCTGCCTTGACCTGTGCTCATTGTGTAGGGGCTTGGATGGGATGCTGTGGTCAGAGGCTCTTACTTGATGAGGTCCTTTCCTTGCATCCAGTGGCCCATTGTATCTGGTTTCAGAGTTTCCTCACTTTTTCCTTTTGTGGTCTCCTGTTAATGTCTAAATTTGGTCCATCTGGTGGTAAAGCAGAGCCCCTTTTGAAGATGCATATGTGGGGGAGCTCTTTGAAAAGCATGTTTTTGTTAACTGCCTGATAATGTAGGTCAGAACAGGAAAACACAAGGAGAGAGGAAGAGTGGGGAAGAAGAAATCTGTACTGGGAGTCAGGGACCTGACTTCCATCCCCAGAGGTCTGAGGCTTCCTGGTGATCTGGGGCAAGTCATTGAACTTCTCTGGGAACCTCAGTGTCTTCCCCTTTCTTTACTTAATAATCGTTATCCAGCCAACCTCAGTGGATTGTTTGATGATCAGAGGGAGAATATTTCCGGTGACTCATCAAACAATTATTGAGCAAGCCCATAAAATCTATACCCAGGGAGAACTGGCAGTCTCTCGGGAACAGTGCTGTATGTAGAGGTATCGTGGTATACGTAGTAAGTGGGGTAGAGAGAAGCACCAGTTCAGTGGCTGTGTGAAGGGATGGGGAGGTCTCCAGAGATGCGTGGGCTAGCTCAAAGGCTAAGTGTTTACAGAGCTTTGCAAATGGCAGGATGCCATGTACTGTGTGGTTATGGGGATTAGAGCTCTTGAGTCCATTAGAACTGCCTTCAAACCTGGCTCTGGTACTTCAGAACTGTGTGATCCTGGGAAAGGTACTCAGCTACTCTGAGCCTCAGTTTTTCATTGGTAAAACGGGCATGATCAAATTGTTCTAAGGATTTAGTGATGTAAAATAGTGAATATTATTTCAAATGAGAAGTACTGTTATTAAAGTTACCTTTTAGGCTGAAGAATTCTGGTTGAGTGCCTTGGGTTAGTGCTTCTCAAATATTGGGCATATGGATTATCTGGGGATCTTGCTAAAATGCAGATTCTGATTCAGGAGGTCTGGGATAGAGCCTGAGATTCTGCTTATCTCACTAGCTCCTAAATTCTGTAGGTGTTGCTCATTTGAAGACCAGACTTTGAGTACAAGGCCTTAGGCTGCTTCTCCCCAGGTAAAGTCTGAGGCCTTTGTGGGGACTGAAGAACACTGTGTTTGGGGAGGTGATGGAGCGGGGCAGGGTTCAGGTCTCCTAGGCAGGTGTGGTCTAAGGCAGAGACTGCTGGGATTGGCTGCTGTTGAGTAAGGTGTTTCCTACAGGAGGTAATGGGTCTAACCTAACCTCTTTCAAGTGGCTTAGGACCAGTCCCCTGGAGAAAGCTCTTTGTGGTCAAATGGCCAAATGCTGCTTACTTCTCCTGCATGCCAGCTTTGAGGTATAGAGATGAATAAGCCACTGAACCTACCATTGGGTGGTTGGGGGTGGTGTGGGGACAGTCACATAAATGTGTGATTATTACGTGGTGAGATAAGCATTCTGTAGAGTTTGTGGGTGATGGTGATGGGGCTAAGAGGGTTGAAAAAAGAAGGAAAACTTCCTGGTAGTAATTAAATCTGAACTGGGTTTTGAAGGATGAATTAGTGGTGGGTGGGGGAGGAGGGTAGAAGAGTATGGGGAATGGAATTATAGGATTAAGGAATAGCATGTGCAAAGTTAGGGTGTCATGAAACAGCTTGTTGTTTTGAATGAACAATTGTTTGGAGTATGGAGTGTCCTGGGAAGGGCTTGGTCAGGGAGGCAGAGCACAGTTCCTGAAGATGTATTAGTCAGGATAGGCTAAGCTCTGCTGCAGGAACAAATCTACTTCATCGTCTTAGCAGCTTAACGCAAAAAGGTTACATCACACTCATACCGTGTGTCCCTAACAGGTCAGTGGAGTGCGACGATGACAAAACTTTCCCCATCTTACAGACACACAATTTGGGGAATGTGGTCTATGTAGTCATCTGCACAGGGGGAAATGGTGGAAGAGTTGCTCTCTTGCTGTTTTTGCCAGAAGTCATTGTGAGGAGCCTTGGAAATGATGGGGGTTATGGATAGAAGGTTCAGAGACATCACTGTCTTTCCCACATATGCCTCATTATGAGCCTTAAGCCTCACTCGGAAGGCCAGTAGCATTTATTAGGTAGTAGCATTTAATAGGTCTAAACTTCTTAAATTTAGAGCTCTCATAGGACTATAAAACCAAAACAAATATATCAGTGTAATATCAACACAGCTACAAATCAAGGAAATTCAGATTAACTTCAGGAATTCAATGTGATGGATGAAGTTATTTTTGCTAAAACTTAATCACTATTTTTGATTCTATAAACAATTGTTCAGGTTCTTATGAATTTGGTATGCAAAGTGCCATATCACATGAGTTATATGATGGCTCAATTCTCTCATCAGGTTTCCCTCCCTTTATTGTTTGGTTTGTTATTTCTCATTAGCCTGTGACAGTTAAAATAATATTTCTTGTTGCCAACTACATCATCAATGTAAGAATATATACAGTGAAATGATGTGGCAGCACTTGGTCATCACGTGGTCATTCAGATGGTCCAGAATATGTTTGCCGATTTTCAAATGAAATGATATTCTTAAAAAAGATGATCAGGAAAATGAAAGCACAAAGTTAAACAGCAGATAATTTTGGAGAACATCTGAGCCCCCTAGAATATGTCTGAAGATTCCCGAGAATTTGAGAAACAGAAAACTACCAGAGTGTTTCGTGAAGGGGGAGAGACGACCAGCTTTATAGTTTAGAGACAGTACTTTGTCCAGGTGTGTGGGTAGGGGAGGTGCAGGGAGCAAGGCCTGAGCCAGATGGGTTAGGTCAGTTGTGATGAGGGTGGGTGCTAGGTGGTAAGTAGTTAAGGGAATGGAGAGGAGGTGCCAGATTTGAGATGCATTTTGGGGGTGGAATGCACAGGACTTGGAGATTGTAGGAGGTGAGGGGAGGGAAGAGGAGTCAGAGATGATTCTTAATGATGGAGTTTGGAGCAGTTGATGGTGCCACTGACCAGACTGAGGACCACACGTGTCCAGAAAAGAACCGAAGAGCTCAAGGTCAGAGCTATGTTCAGCTATATTCATCATCCCATCTTTTCTGATGAACTTGAGCTTTCCTGAATGAATTTCTGAGGAACTACAGCATCTAGTGCATTTAATTAGTGTTCATTTGGATGATATGAGTGGCTTCGTTAGCCTTTCTATCGTGCCTGCTGCTTATGACCCACTGGAGGGGGTTCTGGCAACATTTTCCCTAATTAAGCACACACTTGTTTGTCTTCTACATGTTTGAAGAAAATGAAAAAAATTGAGAAAATTGTGGATGTTTCTGAGCTAGAAACTGTTGATACTGTATGATGTGATTAGCTAACTGCTTTCACATTTTGAGAGTGCTAACAATCAACTTTCCACCTTGTGGTTTTGGACAGAGATACTCAAAATTCTCTGAGGAAAGAGCAGACTTGGTACGAGTTAAATGATCTCTAGGTAATTATGTAATGAGGAATGTGGAAACTCTTCACTTTGGGGAGGTGGAGGGCAAAGAACATGAAGCCACCCAAACAAACAAAATGTCATGAACTGGAAACAAATCCTTGTTGTCGCTAGAATGAAATCTTGTCTTAATTAAAGTTTTCATCATTAAATAATTTAAAATTGTAACTTAGGGTTTCCTGTTTGTATGAATTATTAACCTAAGGCACCAACTGGTGGAAGCAGCATGAGCAAGTTTTGACCCCACTTGTTCTCACTCATGACAAACTTTTTCATGTCTCCTGGTCTTGGTATGGGTATCGCCTTCATGTCAGAGTCTCCGAGGATCTCCAGGGAGATGTGTAGCATCCTCATGCTTTGTCTTTTTGGAACTTGGGATAAATAATTTGTAAGCAAGTGTTACCTGTCATCCCCAGAGACCACGTACTACTGTAATCGCATTTCATCTTGGAATCCCCCCAAACTAGTGGAGCATTTTCCCTAACAGACATCTCCACACTCATGAGCTAGTCCAGGGCAACCTTCAAGTAGCATCTTTGGGCCGTAGAGCTGGTTGGAGGAGCAGATTTCCCAGAAATGATAGCCTTGATTTTAGAGTATCTTTCAGAAATAGATTGGATGAAGCTGGTTGTTCAATTGAGTTTAGATGCTGTGTTGGTTTCAGATTGGCTGCAACCAGAATCCTCTGGAGCTTGCGTCTCTACATATGTGACAGAGGTAGTTGGTACTCCCAGATTTCACATGCTCCCTTTCTTTAGCAGATGCTATCATTTCTTGTCCATAGTCCTTGTTCTTATGGTTCCCTTATAATCCACTGCAACCCTGTTTGAGGGCTTTCTCTGAGTGCAGAGGCATGGTTGGCCCATTCCTGGGGGAAACCAGAGTGCTGGGCAGCCACTAGGATGATGAAGTTGATTTGTCACTGCAGCAGAGCTTAGCCTATCCTGACTAATACACCTTCAAAAACTGAGCTCTGCCTCCCTGACCAAGCCATTCCATGCTGGGAAGGACATTCCATGCTCCAAACAACTCTTCATTTGAGGACCTGAACACACCAATCTATTTCATGATGCCCTTTGCACATGCTTTTTCTTAATCCTAGCAGCAGCCTTCAACCACTAATGGTGGGGAACAGGTGGATAAATATCATCGTTTCCTTGACCCTCTGAAGTAGAATCCTTGGGCATGTTCTTCCTAGTCTCCCAAGAAGTTCCCAGCAGAGCTGAGCACAGGGTGCCCATGGCAGTAATCTGCTCATTTGTGCTGTTGTGCTGCTTGGTTTCTTCACTCTCTTCTGGTGCTTCCTGGATCACCTCCCAAATAAACTCACATCCTTGCCCCTGGCTTGGCTTTTGGGAAGAGTCCAATCCAAGACCCTTTTGGGTTGGTCGGGGCCACTGGACTGTGGGTACAAGTGCTGTATGTCACTTCTCATGCAAGGCAGGTAAGAGCCAGGGCACTGCCACTGTGTCTGTCCTGGTGCTGCGGCAGCCTCGGAGGACCTGACAAGGAGGAAGGCTGCTTCGTCCACATTGGAATTCACATGTGCAAGAAGCTTTTATTATGGTAGCCACTGAACTTCTTGGCATGTATCAGTTGAGGCACCTACCTACCTGACACACAGCAACAGCACTGTTCTTTTGGGGTACCAATACATAAGTCAGCACATCTCATATCCCCATCCTGTATGATACGTAAGATCTCTTTGGGACCTTTTACTTGTGATTTCTTTTAATGCTTCTAATTTCAGAACTCATTCTTTCTTCAGTGGTTAGATTAACATTAAAGTACAATTTAATTATGTCTATCTGTGTCTTTTAATTAATCTGGAATTGATTTTGATATATACTTGTGAAATAAAAATCTAAATTTATTTTATTTCCAAATTAGTAACCAATAGTTCCAATATCGAATAAAAATTATTTTTACCTTCCTAATTAGTCTGTAATGATCTTTTATTATGCATTAAATTATCATGTGCATTATACCTATTTTTGGACTACAATTTTCTTTTTCTTTAAATCCAGCTATTCTTCTGTAAGTACCAAGACATTGTAATAGTGCCTCTGTAATATATTTTACTGTCTTCATTACTCATTGCTCATTTTCCTACTGTCTTCTCTCAAACACTGCATTACTGCTTAAGTTCCATTAAACCAACATATTGCAATGTGAAAGACTTGGTATGTTTAACTTATTAGGACTTCATTTTTTGAATTGGACAGTCATTGAATCGAATCTTCTATTTCCTCCTCAGTTTTGTGGTTTTCCTTACGTTGATTATTTACATTTCTTGCTAACATCATTCCTAGGAATGCTCTATATGTTGACACTATATATGTTATTATTTTTAAATTGTGTTTTCCAACTTGTTATTGCTGTTATATAGGACAGCTTAATACAAATATAATATAAATATATATAATTTAAAAATTTGGCCTTATCGATGCCCACTTTTTAATTATATTTCAAAGTAAAAACATATAAAGCTATTTCATGAAGTTTCATGTCCTGTAATTGCCTTTCCCGGTGGTTCAGAATAAACAAATAGGTACATTCTAGAAATGAATTCAAGGTGGGAGGGAATAAAGGATAGAGAGAAAAGGTGTGAAAAGGAGTTATCATGCCGTAGGAATCATAGGATCCCACCCCACAATTCAGGTGCAGAGTTATAGATGCCATGACAGCAAACAGCTTGGGCTCATCGTGTGTTTTCTCTTTGAGACATAATCTCTCACGAATTTAAAACTTGCTTGTAGGTGTCTCTGCCTGGTCCTAGACATCACTAGCCCCAACAGCATAGTCCTCCCTTAGATGATTGACACTTGTTAGTTAGAACATGTTTATATTTGAGTCTGGATAATAAAAGATAATGTCAGGATGCCAGCTCTTCGGTGACACCAAAGACCAGCCTGACAGGTCAAGCTAGTTAACATAAAACACATAAAAGGACACCACGACCCCACTCAAGTTAAGAAAACCCAAATTATTGGACATATTAACTTAAAAAGAAATAATAAACAGAAAGAAATCAAGTATGCTAGTTCGAAGCTCCTTTATCTTTTTGGAACTCGGAGTCAGCTGATGCCGAAGGCTTGCAGACCTCCCCAGCAAACTCATTATGAGAAAACTCTTGAGGACGAGGTTACAGGTGTGCTATGTGCTGGCTATTAGAA
Source organism: Eidolon dupreanum (assembly GCA_028627145.1). Lineage (NCBI taxonomy): Eukaryota > Metazoa > Chordata > Mammalia > Chiroptera > Pteropodidae > Eidolon > Eidolon dupreanum. The sequence continues at coordinate 142,504,915 of CM053507.1, read as the reverse complement.
CCTTTTAGTGCTTTCTCTTTCATGCCATCAATATTATTTTAGAATTCAAAGGAGTTGGTCACTTTAAGAAAGGTATAACTGAAGATGTTCCACTGGTTTTGAAGATGGTCTTTTCCAAAGACATTTTATAGTGTGAAAGGGAAACAGGAGCCCACAGTCACATTAAGAGAAACGGAAAATAGACTAAAAGAAATCAGAGAACCAGTTGAAAGACCCCTGTGGTTGGTTCTCATGTTCTCAGGAACCTTTGTAAGTTGTTTGCTTTTTCCCAGTTGCTTTGTCTACAGATTACAAAGCAAAGACAGCAGCGACTGCCTGGTTTTCTTTATGTTTTGCTGCACTTTCTTCATCACAAGTACAAAGTAGGTGTGTTTGTTAAGTTGTTTTCTTTGAAAGGGAAGGAGTGTTAGTGTAGAGGTGGAAGGGGGCGAGTTAGGGGACAGGCTGGTATCTTTATCTTGCCCTCAGCATGTTCACATGCCATAAACACAATGTGTGGGCTTTTAAGTAGTCTTAAGTGAGGATGTTAACAAAGAAAAAAACCACACACGATGGATTCTTTTTTATTGAGAGGAGGGAGTAGGGTATTAAATATCTACCCACCCTGGGGGTGGGGGTAAAGGGGAAGTTCTACATTTTTCAAGCTGCCTTTAGCAAGTGTCAAAAATTCTCAGCAGTGTCTGTCTCTGTCTGGAGGCTGGCATTGTGTTCTTTTTTTTTTTTTTTTTAATCTACAATTAACTACCATCCACTAAAAATTCAACCAGTAATAGTCATTGTTTCACAGCTTTTAAAGGAACTTTTTTCTTAAATGTTCTTACAGTTCGTTTCCTACCCTTGAGAATAGTGTAAAAGTTTTAAATTAGATATTAGGGAATCACTGATGATCACCACAAATGATTCTTTCATTCACTCACATATATTTATGGAGTGTCTACTATATGGCCACAGTGGTAGGCACAGTAATTTTAATTAATTTAAATAGAAAATAGCCACATGTAGCTAATGACTATTGTATTAGACAGTGCAGAGCTAGAGGGTTGGGGAGACAGAAGCTGAAACATCAAGTAAGTATCGTAACACCAGTAGTGTTTGATGCTATGAAGAAAGAAGCAGGATTGGCAAGTAAGGGGAAAGGACATGAAGGGGGTGAGAATCTTCAGGAGAGGCCTTTGGAGACCTGATATTAGAGTGATCGAAGACCTGAGCAAAGGTAGGAAGAGTGTGTGAGAGAAATAGACACCCCAGGCATCTTTGAGTAATTAATTGCCTTGTGTTTTTAATGAAATATGAGAGAAGGGATGCTTGCTATTTAAGAATTTGAAAAACAACACCACGAAACACTCAGCGCTCATCCTTATTTTAAAACGTAACGGCCTTTCATAATTCGGAGGAATGGTGCGGGTCTAGGTTCCGTAGAAGGAGAACCTAAGGGTAGGCTTTTTGTGCGTGTAATTTTGGGAGGTGAGCTGTCAGGAGAAGGGCAGAGGGGCAAGTTGAGCAGTATGTGGCCTCAGCTGGAGACAGGCTTTAGCCTGAGCCCACGGGAGCTCTGGAGCATGCGTTGCATCATGGAGCTGGTCCTACCTTGGGTTGAGAGCTAGTCTTTTCTACTCTTCCCAGTCTCTATCAGTCAGCCATCGATTATGGACTGCCCTTTGAAGGTGAATTGGGTGTGTAACCTCCTGCAGCAACGGCTCCAGTCAGCAAAGGGTAATTCCTGGGAGAAGTAAGCAGTGGTGGCCCTTTAAGAGCCAACTTCATAAGTAGGTGGGGGCCACTGCTTGGTAAGGGGATCTGACTGTTCACCTACAGCATCCATGACGGTGCTGGCCCTATGGAGTGTTCATGACTGAGTAGCTTTAGATAGATTTGGGGCAGAAACAGATGGAAATCCTGAGTATGCGGTTGTTTTGATCACCTAGCACATTCCGATGACTATGAACTTCACTGATAGGCTGTTTTTGTTCATCCTGCTATGGATTTACCAGGTTCTTTCATGCAACACCTATTTACTGCCAGCTGGCAACATGCCTGGCATCAGGTCTGTGTGTTTGGAATCTGGCCACGCAAGGCCCGTTTATTTAGTAGATTCCACCCCTGCAAGTTATGTTTTTTTGGCAAATGCCAAGAAACAGCATTACAAGGGATCCTGCAGCTGAACCACAACTCCTAGAGAAGCCAGAAGCTGCCAAAGTTTACTCTGCTCTGAAGGCAGCAGTCTGTTAAAACATTTATATGATGCTCTCAAAAGGCCCAGATCCAGCAGTTGGGCTGTTGGAGGGAACTGGGTAAGATTCTGCCCGCTGAGGTTGGCTTCTCAGCAGAGGAGCTGGCTCACCTCAGTGTCACTGTTGTCAGTCTGATTTAACCATTATGTACTGAGTGCTTACCACATACAGGCAACTTTGTGCCTGTCACCTTGTTACAGTCTTGCCACCCATCCTGGGAGGCCGGGCTGGTGGTGGCTACACAGGCTCCAGTGAGGACCAGTGGGCACTCTGCGACATGTTGGTAAAGACCCTCTTAGCTCTGGCATTCAGGGTGGGTATTAGGGTCACTGCTAGAGCTTTATGGTGGCCTTTTGCAGTCAGTGTCTTGATATCATGTCTTCCCTACTTTTAAATTAGAGGAAAACCAAACCTCATTTGAATTCCCTAAAGGAAAAAAAGTTTGCACCTTAATCTGCTTTACCCCAATATTACTCTCCTTTGTCTGGAATCTTAAAACACTTCAGGGATTTGTTTTTTAGTTCATCCTGTCTATGGGGATGTCAGGGAAAATCTTACTTGTTTATTGCCAGCTATGGGAACACTATGTGACTTAATTTTGCCCAGTTGGGATACTGGCTGGCTTGACAATCAGGGCAGAGCTAAACCGAGTCTGCTTTACTTGGGTATTGATGCCCGTTGATGAGTCTGAGTCCTGCTCTGTTTTCTCTGCATGATCCCATGAGCTTTGCTTTATTCCATGATTCAAGTGACACCCTTACACCTGTCCAAAACATTGTTCAAGAAGATTCAGGATACGTGGAAGGATTGTTTCAGTTTTTACTAACTGTGTGGCCTTAGGCTAGTTGCTTACCCTCTCTGGTCTACAGTTGTATCTGAAAATTGAGGGTGGTGGGCTACTGGCCCTTTCAGTTCTAACATGCAAAGGTTTTCACCCACACAGCCTTTGTGTTTAACACACAGATCCTCCTTACAAGTCTCATTTGCATCCTCCTCAGATTGGATCGGTGGCATTACATTTGTTTGCAAAGGGTGCATATTTCAACATAAGCAATTTTTACCAGTAAATCCAATCGATCATGTAAATGGCCATGTCTTGAATATTTATGGAAAGTTCTTCTTCAGTCTGGTGTACCCAAACCTCAGATAAAACACAGTGGAGCTATGTAGTTTATTTATTTCTTCCTGAGTGAACTTTGGTAATTTGTATCTTTTGTGGAATCCATGAAAGTTGTCTTATTTATTGGCATATAATTATTCATGATATTCCCTTATTATTATTTTACATAAACAGCTTCAGTGTTTTTTTACCTGTGTCATCTCTGTTAAATAAGAATGAAAGCTATATATTTTTGGACACATTTCCTCTTACATTGTTTTGCTTGCTTGTTATTTAATTATATGTTATTCATGAAAATTGTCTTGCTTTCATTTAAAGAATACTTTCTAAAGTATCCACAGGCTCTTTGCTCTTCTTTCCTGTACAGTAATAGGTGGCAGAGCCCCTTAGATAAGCACCTAATAAATGGGGTGAGGGGCTTCAGGGCCAGGCACTGACAGATGGTCCAAATATGCCACGGGTCTTTACATCAATCTAAGATCTGTCCAAACCAAAGCACGAAGATGTAGAAGTGAGACAGGTGTGCTCTGTCTTTCTAGAAAAGAAAAGGTGGAGGGGTTGGCTTTTAGAGTTTCTGCAGCCCCACCTATAAGGATGGATGGAACGCAGGGAAGCTGTAGCTAGCCCAGTGTTTGAATGTTGTTGTGACATAGGTCAGTGGGACTAGGGGACCGATGGAAGCCTTGAGATGCGATAACCAGACAGAAAGAGGAAAATACAGTGAAGTCTTGCAGACATCAAGTCAGCTGCAAACTGGTTCCAGGTGGGTGTGCTTTAGTGCTCCCCTTTCAAATGAACACGCCCAAAGGGCCAACCTGGACAGAACCGGGCAAAGCAAAACTCAGCCCAAATCAACGTTAGTGTGCATCAAAGCTGCAACAGACAGCTGGAATTAAAACTCCAGGTCATAAGAAACAGCAGCGGGCTTGCCAGCTAAGCCATTTTGGAATTTTACTGAGTGAGCAGTGACCCCCCCCCCCGCCACCCCAGGGGTGAGATTGTGGGTGAGCTGGAAATGTTTGGCAGAAACTTTAAACCCAGGGGTGACACTGAAAGGTAAGCTGTCCCCAGGGACCAGCATCAGATGTCGCAAAGGACACCATGAGGGACAGGGCAGCATCTGGAGAGGCTCCTCGACAGTGGGACACAGAGCCGAGGACGAACGAGGAGCATAAAGATTTTGTGACAGTTGTGTGACAAAATAATCAGAAGTTGGCAGAAGGGTTTATCTGGAGGAAAAGCAGTTGGAGAGAAATGGTTATTGTGTGGGCCCTGGAATGTCGGAGGCCCTCGCCAGCCCTGGGAGCAGATGAGGCCGTGTCACTGTTGATGCCCAGCTTGGAGCCCCAGTGGCCCCACCTGCTCACACAGGACCTCATCTGGCATCCTTGGAGTCCTCAGGGCAGGATGTCCCCTGTGCTCAGGTACACTGTGGCTCCTGTTCTTCCTTTGGCTGTTATGTCACTCCTCATTCCCTCCTCCCCTTGCGGTCCCCTGGCTGTCAGTGTGTCCCCAGAGCACTACATTGCCCTCTTGCCCCTATTGCCCTGCGGCTTGTGCTGCTTACTCTGTTGTATGTACCTCATCACTTGGGTCCCAGCACCTCCCACAGCCTTTTGAAACACGCTCCCTTGATGTCCATCTTTAACCCTGTGCCCCAAGGGTTATGAGGGCACGGTGTACAAAGCACCTCCTTCTTATCCCTTCAACCACCCTCTTGCCTACCCATTTGGCAACTGACACAAATAGGCAACGGAAAAATAAACACGTCCCTGGGCTAGGAGCCGCCCCTGGATCCCAGTTTGGATGTCGTTAGGGCACACTGCCAAATTTCCAGGGCTAATCGAAGGGATATAAATTAGTCTAAGTACTTTATGATCTCTCTTGTCATGGTCTGAATATTTTGGTCCCAGTAACCAGTTCGGTGAAGCAAGAAATAGTCTTTAGCAGGACCTCTCAAACTTTAATTTGCACCAGACCTCCTGAATGTCTGTTAAAATGCAGAATCTGATTCTGTAGGTCTGGAGTGGGGCCTGAGATTCTGCATTTCTAGATCATTCCCACCCCACTTCTGTTCACTATGCTCTAAAGAAAACCCTTTGACAAAGAAACCATGACCGGACTTTTTGTTTCACTGCACTGGTGATGTCATGTTTTGATTACATATCATACCATCGCTTACTCACGTATGAAAATAAAAAGTGTGTTTGTTATCACACTTTTTAAAGGAATTGGTGTATGGGTGGCCCACTTTGAAATTAGTTACAGTTGACCAGCACTCCCAGAAGGATGCTCTTGAACTTCTCTCTATATCTTTGCTTCTCTAACTGTGGTTCGTGGACCAGGAGCATTGGTATCACCTGGGACCTTGTTAGAGATGCAGACTCTCGGGCCCCACCCTAGATCTAGACGGACTGAATTAGGAATTGCATTTTAGCATGATCCCCAGGGTGTGTGTGTGTGCATATTAATATTTGAGAAGCCCTGCCCTCTAGAACACAGTATATGGGAACTGGTAGCTGTTGGTTTAGTCACTTTAGGAAAAGGTACACTCTCTTTGTTCTGATTTAAAAAAGACAACTAAAAGATTAATTTTAGTAGTACATTCTTTATTGTTTTTTTTTTTCTTGATCCTAAACTCAATGATTAGCAGCCCAAACAAAGTAATAAAAAGTGATTAGACAGGAAACTGGGTTAATGTGACTTCCAGTAATTTCGATAGCCTTTTCAGTGTAATAAGGAGAGCTGACCATTGTGGAATCAGATTATTTTAATTTATCTGAATTGTCGCAGCAGATAGGAGCTGAACCCATTAGAGGTAATAACAACAAAATGCCTGTGCAGTTACCAAGTCTATTAGCTTACACCAGTCAGAGACTCCTAGGATCAGTGAGCAGGAAGTTGGTTTGTCTCCCCAGAAGAGCTATATGCTTACACTTGCTGGAATGATTCTCTTACTATTCTGTCCCCACTGGTTTTCCATTTCAATTGCTATATGAATGACAAATTTGCCCTGGAGAGTAACATTTAGCATCATATTCTCTTTGCCCTTGGATTTGGGGGAAAATTCGAGGTTGGAAGGTCTGTTTTCTTTAGAGAGAGAAGAAAACAGACACAATTTGAGTGTCTGTTCTGTGCCAAGCAGTGTGCTGGGCACCTTCAGCACGAGTGAGATGTCAGGTTTGGCACATATGGAAACTGAGGCACAGAGAGGTTATAGTACGTTCCCAAGGTCACACAGCTAATAAGAGTCTGGTAGAACCAGGATTTAAGTGAGGTCATCTGACCCCTTGTTTAGTGTTCTTTGCACAACTCTAGAATGAAGCTTTCACAAACTCCGAAGCAAAGTGCCGCTCTCCCCTCCCTGTGTCAGTTGCTCTTTATAAATGCTGCTTTGGCAAATATCCTTGTAGTCAGTGGATGCCTGTGATCATGCTTTCTTTCACTTTACTTATTCAATCTATGGAGGAGGTCTGCTGTGTGACGTCTACCAGTGCTGGAAGTAGTTACACTCAATTATTTATGACGAGAGCTGGAAGACTGAGACTTGACATAGGCGTTTGATGTTCGGGCTGGGAACTGCTTCTCTGAATCTCTAGTGCCTACTGTATGTAACAGGGCGCAGTAGGGGGATTTACATAATCCATGGTCTCTGCTTTTGGAGAGTTTAACTTTGGTCAAGAGGGAGAATATTTACACCTATGAAGATGAGGTAACGGTGAGCTAAGATGTACCAAAAGGAGGCCAGGTGTTCCACAGCCATGTGCAGGCATTG
>CM053507.1:142481756-142497289 GCA_028627145.1 Eidolon dupreanum | reverse complement strand
TCTTACAAGGTGATAAGGCTTGGATGGGTGGGAGGAGGGAAGGTGGAGTGGGGTTGGGAATGGGTGGGGGCCGCCGGATTGTGGAGGGCCTTACATATCAAGCTGAGAATGGTAATAGGGAGCCATTGTAGGTTCTTGAGAGAGGAGCGGCTCAGCCAAAGCAGTGCTTGAGTGAGATATTGTGTGTGTGGGGCTAGATTCGCACTGGTGAGAAAACTTATAAGCATTTGTATTTGTGGCGTATGAGGCAAAAGCAGCAGTATTGTTAAACTGAGACTAGTTTAGGAAGTTAACAGGAAAACAATGCTACGAGAGCATCTTTTCTCTATGTCACTTCCCGGGATGCTGCGGGCTTGGTGACCGAGGACTGGGAATTAGGATGTTTCATTTTTATTGTCTGGCCCTTCATTAACTATTTACTGTTGATGTAGGCATAGAGTAGGGGTTATTATCCCACATAGTATTAGGTCAAACCATATGAAATTTCCATTTTTTTCGTAGGTCAAAATGGGTAGAACTACCGGCAATTTCATATGATTTCATTTACTCGATTTTGAGGTTGTTGGAGATGTGTAGATGTGGGCCGCCTTTGGCTTTCTTGTCGGGGTGGTTAGGGTAGATACTCAGATGACGCTGCTTACAAGTAGCCTGAAAGAACTCAGTGTGCTCTTGTCTTTGGGAGACGAGATCGTTCCTGGAGACTGAGCCCAGGGCCCATGGGATGTGTTATGTTCTTTCTCTCTCTAATATTTGCTCTCTCTGACCAAGGACCAGGCATTCAGTGTCCCCTGATTTTATTCTGTTACCTTTGCAGAAGATAATTTTGCTCTGGATGAAGAATTTTAAAGGAGGGAGGAGAGCTTGTGGAAGAGAGGATAAAAATATTTGCATCTCGATTGTTTTCCTAGTACTGCCTCCTAGTTTGATGCAGACAGAACCCAGTTAAGACAGGGGAGGAGGGGCACTGAGTTCTCACGCTTGCCTCAGGCTGCCGAGGTTTTAAATGAGTTCGGGAACATCTGGGCAGAGGACTGACCATGCCTGATAGCGGTGTGGTGGCCGAGCTGCTCTGCCTTCACGTCGTTTGTGTCTGCACCCTGGGATGGGGGCCACTCTCATGGAGCCTCTCCTGGGTTCACGGATGGGGTGTTCCCAGATGGCTCCCCTAACCAGCAGGAATGAGGACTGGTTCCGAGGTTGGGTCCACTGAAACTGGCTGGGCACAGCCATCCCAGGGAGTGTGCCTCTTTTGGCCTTGACTCTGGGTACCATGGGGCTGAGTCATCTGTCATCACACCCAAACTCCACAATTTCACGGTTTGAGACCTTGAGGCCACTGGTTCCATCATGATTTGCCTCTCTGTCGTCCTAAGTTGCCACTCAACATGCGAGCTCCCACAGTGTTTTTTTTTTTTTTTTTTTTTTTTTGTCCTGTTCCACAAGTATTGTTCTTTACTTCCCCTGACATCCCGAATGCTCCCTTGTCCTCCTGGTTCTCTTTTGAAAATCCCTCTCCTCTCCCTTTCTCAGAATAAGAAATCTCTTCCATTTACTTAGCCTGCAAGTATGTATCGAGGGTCCCCCTCTGTGAGAAGCACCATAAGGAAAACAAATGAGAAAAAACATTGGTTCTTTCATGCACACACATTTGAAGGTCACCTTCCTTGGCACCCGTCCTCGATTTTTCCCGTGAGGAAACACAACTGGTACCACTGCTGTGCATCTCCCTCTCTTTCCTCTTCTTTTCTGAAGGAAAGAAGTAACAGCTATCCAGAAATAGTTTAACTGTAAACGTGATTTTTAAGCTCATAAGTTCATGGCATGTGGGAAGATCAGTACCAGCCACCACTTGTCATCTAATCTGACACTTGTGTCTGGATGGAAATCATCTCAGAACAGATTGCATGTTATAATTAAAAAACAAAAAAACATTCCGTGTAAATATGCTCCACCAAATTGCCCATCCTGGCACCACTGGGGTTTCTGCCACAATTCAAATGCACTTAAAAAATTATTTTTATCTTCTCTTTAAGGGAAGCATAAACAGCAGATTCCTACATGTAGGATATGACATATGGACGCTGTGGGGTAACTTTAATAACTCGCAGCCCACCCTCACGGTTTAATTGAGCTACATATTCTTTCGTTTTCCTGTTTCTTTTCCTGACCTGGACAGAAATTGAAATTGAAACACGTTTGCCTCAAGTACTTTATTCTGGCTGGGTACAGTTGACCGGGAAATACAACGTCTCGTTTTACTCATTTATTCAGTTTATTTGGAAATACAATGAGAATGAACACATTCTTATTATTAAAGTTCTGAACAATCACATGACCTTGGCTTCTTTCCCTTTTTTTTTTTTTTTTTAAATAATAAGAGGAGAAACTTTTGGAGAAGAAAGTTTCTATACCTAGACTAAAATCTTTAATTTTCTTGCTTTTTTTTTTTTTTTTTTTTTTTTACAACCCCCAGTGCAAAAGAATCTCAGTCAGAGTTTTAGGAAATGTCCACGATGTCATGTTGGTCCATGAGTTTTTGTGACGCCAGGTGAAGCTGAGCACAGCAGAATTTTACGTTATCAGTAGATTCCATTGCTACCAAAATGAAATGGTCCTACAAAAGAGACATTAAGATCGTAAGAACAGTATCAGTAACTGGCAATCACTGTGCCCTGACTGTGTGTGTCAAGCGTGGCTTTAAGTGAATGGTAATTATTTTATTTACACTTCATGAAAACCCTGGGAAGAAGGTGTTAGCATTCCTACTTTATAGATGAAAAAGAACCAAAACGTGAGTAATTTACCCAAGTTCACACATATAGTTTAGTAGCCATGACAGGTTTTAAATCCAGATCTGTCTCAAACTCTGATCATCACTTCTTCACATATCACTTCATCTCCAGTGGGTTAAAAGCTGAGCTGACAAAACTTGTGGTGGATAAGATTTGGGTCCTTCGAAGTTCCAGAATGTTCTGACTTCTTGTTGGTATTCCTTGAGCAGCAAACCTTTGGCCTTTTATCTCAGCTGTAGATTCTTGAAGGTCAACTCACTTTAGGATAGCGGGAGTTGTGTTCTCAGGGTCAAGCCTCACCTAAAATGGGCTCCCCAGGCATGGTCCAACCTGGGAGTCCCTGGGAAAACTAGAGGAACAACCTCGGGCCCCATGCTGATTCTGTTCTTTGCTCCTGGCCTCTCACAGAGGAGCCTGGGGCTTAGTTTCCATTGTTTCAAGCAGACTCTCAATGGTCCCTCTTATAAATGATAATAGAAACAGTACTCTTTAGTAAAGTCTTGGTGAAGGCCAGAGAGCTCTTTGAACCCATTTTGACTAACGCGGTGTTGTCATTTTCCTCTTGCAGGACATCGAGGTCTATGTGACCATTCTCTGAAATATTTAAGCTCGAGAATCATGGAGAGGAAGCTGCAGGGTTCATGGCTGCCTGCCGGCCGAGGGAATCTGGAGAAACTGTCCCCGGGAACACGCAGTTCCGTGGTGCCCGCGTTCGGCCCTCAGAATGGCTCTCACTCCACCCACGCTGAGAACAGCCCGCTGAAGCCCAGGGTGGTGACTGTGGTGAGGCTGGGCGGACACCCGCTGCGGAAGATCACCCTGCTCCTCAACAGGCGGTCAGTGCAGACTTTCGAGCAGCTCTTGGCGGACGTCTCAGAGGCCTTGGGCTTTCCAAGATGGAAGAGTGATCGTGTGAGAAAACTGTTTAACCTCAAGGGCAAAGAAATCAGGAGCGTCTCTGATTTCTTCAGGGAAGGGGATGCTTTCATAGCCGTGGGCAAAGAACCGCTGACGCTGAAGAACATTCAGGTGGCCATAGAAGAACTGTACCCCAGCAAAGCCCGGGCCTTGACATTGACCCAGCATGGCCGGGTCCCTTCTCCAAGGCTGAGAAGCAGGCTTTATTGCAAGGCTCTGAAAGGAGGTCACTACTGTGGGGAGACGGAGACCACCAAGAGCTGCAGTGAGGCTGCCGAGTCCAAGGCAGCCGTCAGACACCAGGGGAAGGCCCCCGTGGAGTCAGTGCTGGAGGACAAGGCAAAGGCCCCGAAGAAGTGGGCGAGGGGTAATTGGGAGCCTGAACCCGGGAGCAAGCCTCCCCGGGAAGCCACCTTAGAGAGGCATGCGAACGGAGAGAAGCACCTGGGGGTGGAGATCGAGAGGACCTCAGGTGAAATTATCAGGTGTGAGAAGTGCAAGAGAGAGAGAGAGCTCCAGCAGAGCCTGCAGAGGGAGAGGCTGTCCCTGGGGACCAGTGAGCTGGACATAGGCAAGTGCCAACGGTATGACGTGGAGAAGCTGGTGAGGACCAGGAGCTGCAGGAGGTCCCCCGAGGCCAACCCTCTGGGTGGAGAGGAACAGTGGAAGGGTGACAGCCACCGGAGCAGTCCCAGGAACCCCACTCAGGAGATGAGGAGACCAGGCAAGAACACGGACAAGAAAGAGGACAGAGACCCCGGAGGCCAGGAAGGTCATCTGCAAGGAGCAGCCAAGGCGAAGAAGGATCTCGTGGAAGCTCAACCTGTCAGAGAGGAGGGCCGGAGGGATGGGAAGAAAGACACCAGGAACAAGCATGGCGGCTGGCTTCTCAGGGAGCGCCTGGCTGACTCCGTGAAGCTTCCCAGGACCAGAGGGGAAGAGCAGGAGGCAGAAAAGGAGAAAAAGCCATGTGCGTCAGGAGGGAGAAAGATGCTTTCCAAAGATGACCAACTCGGAAGGGTAGAAAAGGAGCCCAAGACAAGGCCAGAAGAAAGCAAGCCAGAGAGGCCTGGTGGCCGGAAGCGGCGGCCGGCGGGCATCATCTCGGCCGACGTGGAGAAGCACTATGAGCCCGGCCGGGTCATTGGGGACGGGAACTTCGCCGTGGTGAAGGAGTGCCGGCACCGAGAGACCAGGCAGGCCTACGCCATGAAGATCATTAACAAGTCCAAACTCAAAGGAAAGGAGGACATGGTTGACAGTGAGATCTTAATTATCCAGAGCCTCTCTCATCCCAACATAGTGAAACTGCATGAAGTCTACGAAACGGAAACGGAAATCTACCTGATCATGGAGTACGTGCAGGGCGGAGACCTTTTCGATGCCATCATAGAAAGTGTCAAGTTCCCAGAGCATGACGCTGCCCTCATGCTCACGGACTTGTGCAAGGCGCTGGTCCACATGCATGACAAGAGCATTGTCCACCGGGATCTGAAGCCAGAGAACTTGCTGGTAAGCCCTGACCTTGCCGCTGTGGGAGAGGGCGTTTATAAAATGCGGGATACGAGAAATATCAATTGCCTCATACTCCGGCAATCTTACTTGCTAGAATACTACCTTTATGCTATCGTAACATACTCGTTCCAGTATTTAAAACTTTGGTTAGAGTTCATAAGTTGCTGAAATAAATTGGTTTTGACAAAATTATTGAAAAGGAAACCTTCCAATTTAAATAAAATGGAATGTGTTTCCTCATCCCTGAGAGAAAAATACTTTTGCCTTAACAATGACGAGGTGGACTTATTTCTTGGGCATTTGCACAAAGGCTGGCCTAGGTATCGGGGTGTCTACTGGTAGCAGCTTCCCCTGCAGCCTTTGTGTTTACCCTCCCCTTGAAATCACTCCTGACCCTTTTGCAGATAACTTCTTGCCACGAGAATTCAAAAGGCTCATCACATCAGGGACCTGTGTGTGGAGTGGACAAGAGGCAGGCTCTGGAGTCAGATAACCTGACTTTGAATCCTGGCTTTCTTAGCTGCTTGCTCTAGAATCAGTCCTTCACCTCTCTGGGCCTGAATCTCCTCATTTATTAAAGAGAAATAGTAATAGTACCTATCTGGGAAGGTTGAGTGAGGACCGAGCACAGGAAAAGTGAAGGAGACCCTGACGTGGGAGCTGGCCTGACACTCACGGCTCAGCTGTAGTGTTTTCCTGTTGGACACAAACAATTTCACAGAACGCCAACCTCTGACCATGAGGAATCAGGATAAAAGCAAGACCCCTTTTATAATCACGTCCAAATGCAGATAAGATAAGTTTGTGGTTTGTCCAAACCACAAACACGGCCAAATACCCCTCTTCTGGCTACTATGAGTGACTCCCTCGCTAGATGAGGATCACTCAGATGCCCAGTCATAGAATTACCCTCTCTTCCTGACAGTATTTAATTCAAAGCAGAATCTACCTTTTTGAACCCTCCTCCAAGCCACCTAACACAGCTCAAATCTTTTAAGAGATACCCGAATCCCAGTGGTATGCATTCTCCATTGATGCCATGAGTCAGGAAACCCAGGGTGTTCCTGAATTACAAGTGTGTTCCTGGTGGTCTTTGTCAGGACAGCATACTTACACTGTCACCCTCTGGCACCTTTATCCCACCTTCTTCTTCATAGCCCTGTTCACCAGCTTGGAATTCTGTATTTATTCTTCTGTTTTCTTTCTCCTCTGACTGGAAAGAAGGTTGGTTCTATGACAACAGAAACTTCGTTCTATTCAGACTGTACCCTGAAACCCTAGAACGGTTCTGTCACATGGGTGACATCCCTTAATTATTAGTTGGGTGAATAAATAAATACGGACAGAGCATGCTGCCTGGGAGAGAGTGAGCACTCCATCGGTGGTAGCTACTGTCATTATTATCAGCAGCCCTGATATTACGTGGGTACCATGAATAAGCACTCAAAGCCAGATTGCTACAGGCAAAGCAATAGTGAATGGAGACCGTGATCTTGATGAGCCACATTTTTCAGGGGGCGGGGAAGGGCATGGATTTAGCCTGTTTTTTAAAAAATTCAATGGCTGTCCACCCAGCCTGGAAACATCAACCCAGTGCATTCATCTGTTGGTAAATGCTCCCACCAGGAGAATGAAACAGAGTGAGTCAAGCTAATTATCTGGCGAAATGAGGTCTACGTTGACCGCTGCGTCAAGTAAATTTGTTTTTGCCCAAATTCATAGAATTACAGAAGTTTGACGGGTTGCCTGAGTGGTTTGAAGTACCATCAAATAACTCTCCCTTTGAAAATTTTCATTTTTTGTGTTAGCTGAGTGTTTCCATCCTTTGCTTGCTTTTTGTTTCTGTCTTCTGGGTCTGAGCCCAAGTAATCTCTATGTGTGATGTGCCGTACACTGTTTCTCATGGCTACTTTGGACTAGCCATAGAGCGGTGTTATTTAATGACCCTCTGAAGTATTCCCCGAATGGTCTCAGCAGGAGAGGTTCTGACCAGAGGCCTGGGCTGGTCTCATGAGCTGAGCACTTTGGGCTTGTGCCCCTGAAAGCATTATCACTGTTATACAAGTTCCATGTTATATCAGGAAGTGGGATGAGATTGTTTGCCCTATAGGATCGTTTTCTTCTGGGGACAGTCATCTGAGCTTGCATTTTCTCAGCAAAGTTCTGGAACCAGTCTGTCGAGCTGGCCCATCTCTTGGACAATAGAGACTCTCCCTTGTGTTAAGGGACTTACTTGTCAGCAGGTTTGGAAATGGAGAAAGTCTTCACCGGTTCAGACTGCATTGAGAAGTTTCCTTTAGGAAATCAAAAATTGCAAGGTGAACATTTAGTGTGGACAAGCTGACTGCCTCAGAGAAGTCATCTGATAGCTCTTCATAGATTTGAATGTCAGTAAATATGTGTTTTGGGTGTCCTTAAGGGCAGTGAAGGGTGTTTGTGTGTTGTGTGAGTGCACTGGAGTGTATGTGTGTTCTGAGAAGCAAAACTTCAGAGTAGCTATACTTTTTCAGTCTATATACATGAGTTGTCTATTGGTATTAAAAGTATCTGATATTTAGATCCTTTTTCTGAATTTGAAGAAAGCCCACTTTTTTTTCAAATAAAAACTTTTTTTTTTTTTTTTTTTTTTTTTTTGGTGGTGGTATGGGCCCTTCAGGAACTGCAAAAAGCTGCGTATTTGAGTCATCTTTTGTGGAATAGGTTAATATCTTTTCTCCCTAAGGATAATTTTGTCAGCTTGCATTGATCAAAATGAACAGGCTTGTCACATTTATAAACCGTTTGTCCTTTTTCTGGGTGAGTAAAGCTATGTCAGAAATCTAAACACTAATGTTAGCGCTCTTTGCTTTTTTCAGACAGATCTGGGTTTTGCTAGATTTGACAATAAGATCATTGCCTGGGTTTAGAAAGGTGCCATCTCTAAACTTGCTGATATAATAATGATATTGAAAACTTGGTAGGTCGACTAGGATTTAATATTAGTAAATATCACCATGGTGACTACTATCCATCAATTGTTGCTTTTAGAGACTTTCTGAATATACTAAGAGCTCTTAATGAATATAGCAAGCTTATTTATTATCATTGTTTTAATCAACAGGAATATTTTTATCTGATAATTGGGCCCTAGAATAAAATTTTAGGCCTACATTACTGTTTGTTTATTTCTATGGATCACACATCCTGATAAGATGCTAGTTCCCTTCTTCCCTTTGGGTTATTTTGAATCATGAGATCTTGCAAAAGAAGTTTTAATTATGAGAATTTCCAGCTTGCAGAAATATCAGTGTTAATTGCTTCTGCTGCCAGCGTGTGCTCCCTTGGCGGGGTTGGGATGTGCTGTGTGGTGTTGCCTGGGCCCTGGGAGGAGGGGAAGAAGCAAACAGGAGCTAGAGAGGTGAAGAGGATCAGACCAGCCCACACAGGATGGGAAGTAGACAGACCAGGTTAGTTATGGCCTACAGAGGAGATAGAACATCCTGCAAAGAAAGCTGAGTGGGGGCGAGGAGAGACTGAAGAGATGTCAGACAGGAGCAAGGTCATTTGAAAAAAATCTGTTCCAGCATAAGGGAAGAGATGGGACACGTTCCCGGTCTGGAAATAGGGCTGAAAGGACCGAGATGGGTGGGCAGGCCCTAAAGCTCAGGAGTGCTTGGAGCAGAGACCTTTGAAATGGTGGTGGGGATAGGTCACAGATAGGTGAGGGACAAAAGTTGTACCCTCTTTCTGGCCTCTTGATGGTTCTTGGAAGGAACAGACTCTTCTAGATTTTTAACTGCTGAATGTGACTAGGACAGGGCAGTGATCAATGTCTCAAGGGTGGCAAAGAAAATCTAGAAGGATAAAAATTGGCCAAACAAATGGGCCCTCCTTGCCCATTCTTTCTCTTAAAGACAATTGCAATTAGACAACTAGACCTTAGGCCTTGGAAACGTGAAGAGATTCACTGACTTGCTTCCTCAGATTAAAGACATTTTGAAAATGAAGAGTTTTAAGAAATTTAATAGTAGACCCTCAAATGGCTCACAAGAAATCAGTCTTTTAGACAGGTGACAACACACAAGAACACAGATATTAAGAGGACAATAGGAAATTGTTGTGATTTACTAAATGAACTTGTTCAATTATTGTGTTCATTTTAATTCCCTAAGTTCTTTTTCCACTTCCACTTTGCCATGTTGGAAGGATTCAGTGACTATTGCTCCGTTAGTTGGTGGTTCTGCAGTGCATAATCGTCTCTGAGCAGCATGACTTCTCTTCTGCCAGCTCCAATTTCAGTCTCCTTTTCCCTTAGCTTCTAAGATGGAGGCGTCCATGTCCTCTCATTAATAGTCCAAGTATTCATGAATGCATTTATATACCAACCGCATTAATTAAAAAATTGGTAACAACTTTGACGCATATCTTGTTAGGTATACTTAATGAAATCTAGAAATGTAGATTACAGAAATAATGTGAAGTCAAAGAAAAAGTACAGTGATACAAGCCTTTATTTAGGTCATTGGCTACTATTGATCAAGTCACCAAGAAGATAGGTTTATAAGAGATAGAATCTATCTTGAGAGTATCAAGGTGAATTCTGCAGTTATGAATTTAGGTTTATATCTGTGAGAGTGGCTTTCAGTATCCATTTCAGCAGTTTCCAGGAAAATAAAAAGTATTCATATAGTCGGTGAATCCACACGTTGTCCATATAGCCAGAGATTTCAAGAAATTTCTTAAAGTTTTCAAAATTCTAGATTCTGGGGCATCTCAGTGACTGAGATTTTCTTCCTTCTGTCAGTTCCTTTTGAAATAGTCACCTAACAGAGAGTATGGCTGATAATTTACTGTCTGTAGTAAATTATCAACAGCAAAGGCAACTTTACAGCATGATTCATAGTTACTCACCTTGTTAAATATCTTCTAAAATTGTGACTTAATTCTCCCAAGGAGTCCTGAAGTTTAGGTCATTTAGTAAATAACAACAATCTCCTACTGTCCTCTTAATACCTGTGTTGCTGTGTGTTGTCACCTGTTTAAGAGACTGACTTCTTGTGAGCCATTCGAGGGTCTACAATTAAACTTCTTAAAACTCTTTATTTTCAAAATGTCTTTAATCTGAGGAAGCAAGTCAGTGAATCTCTTCACGCTTCTAAGGCCTAAGGTCTAGTTGTCTAATTGCAATAACATGAAACCCCCTGGTTCTATTTCTGCTTCCTCCAGACATTCTATACATTAGGGGTTATGTAAGTGTAAGAAGAGGAAGGGTAGAAGGAAGGAAGGAGTTAGAGAGATTGAAATAGAGATAGAGTTAGAGACAGAAATAGAGATAGAGAAAGAGGGGGGAAACCTTGTCAATGTTCTGACTGAGCCTTCTTATGAAGAACTCGGTAGAACTGGCATTCAATACGGACATGGATATATTATTAATTCCTCTCCATCCTTCAATTTCTAATGTACCATTTTGGGCAAAGATACTCCATTTTTCCACATTTAGACTGCCGCCTGGGCTGAGCCCACCTTTCCTGAAGCATGGTTGCCCAGAGGCTGGATAGAATCTGGGTTCTGTTGGCAAGGAAGGAAGTCGTGGGGAGGCACCAGCAGTGACTGCCATTGAACCTGAAAATGAATCTGAGAACTACCTGTGCTCAGATATAGGGGCAAACACTGTGTGTGCTTCTCTACCCCTGAGGCTATGCAGACTGCTTGGTCCCATAGGGCAGGTAGGTGGGTAGGAAGATGATGACTGAGGTGGGTGTAGGCGTTAGGGTTGGGCCCTGCGGTCTGTTTATTCTTGTGTGCCAGCCAGTCAGGGGAGGTGCTTCCTCTGTTTAAGTTTCAGGCGACCCTGTGCTGCATAAGGTTCTTTGGACACTGCATTTCTCCATGCTTTGGCTTATGCTTTGGCCTCTATTTCAGGCTCACCTTGGCCCTTCAGCCAGGTACAGTGAGTGGGGCACGGGAAACTTTCAAAAGACACATTTTCCTAGGATAGGACACTTTTGAGATGTTCAGTTGTGTTTTCTCCTGTGGACTCTGCGCAGCGGCCAGGGCTTTTGGTACTTCTCCCCACAGGGGAGGTCCTAGGACAGCAACTGCCCACTGGCTGTTCCACTACAGACAGTGGACCTCTTGGAGCAGGAGGGGGGAACGGAGATTGCCCACACAGCACCCTGTCTGGGTTCCTTCAGCTTCTCGCTGAGGGGCTGGTTCAGGGTCCAGTGGGGCTTCCGCTCAGGCACTGGGCAGTTTCTGGGCCAGCCTACCACCTCCCCGTCATCCTTCCCATCTCCATGGTGGGGTCATAGGGAGGCCCTGGAGTCCTCTTTCAGGAGTTTTTGGGGGACTGAGGGTAGAGGGTAAATCTGGGAGAGGATGGCTTTCAGGGAAGTGTGGATAAAAAGTGCTTGCCAGGCTTGTTCCCAAAGTCACCCCAAACTTCATGGGTGGTTCTCTTGGATCTCTCAGGGGCCCCCAACTTCACAGAAAGGCCTGTCGAGCCTCCCTATCATATGGGACAAGGCATCTCTCAGATGCTCCCCCTTTCTCAGCCTGCTTTCGTTTGCCCTGCCCTGGTGGAGAGAAGTGAATCTGTTACTCTGGTGGGCAGACCACCCCTGTCCTCCCGCCCTGGCCCATGGCTGGTCCCCTTCATCCAACTGTGGCTGTCTCTTTGATTACCACACCCTCTGAGCTTGGTTTCAGGTGGTTGGGGGCTGGGGACTGGAGCGTGGAATAAGGGGCCCCTCCCTGATACCTTGATACTGTCTAGCCTCATAAAATCTTATCACAAAGAAGCTTATTCAAAGGGCTGTGCCAAGCACGACCTTGTGGTTCCAGCTACTCTGTTCCCCTAGTTTACCTAGTTTTCGAGCTCAAATTTTGTCTGTTGGTTTGTCCGTTACATGCAAATCAAGCCCCAACCACCTCAACGGTCAGAGGGGCAGGTGAGAGCTGTTCAGCTCTGAGGGACTTAGTTAGGTGTGACTACATGGCGGTAATGTTTCCTATATTACCACAGGTAAAGGTTTAGTCTTCACCAATGTCAGGGACTCATGGTGGTGAAGGGTAGAAGGGGACTGAGAAATTCTTCATTTCCATTTACCTAAGTAATTAAAAGGGACCAAATTATACTCAGGATGGTAGGGGAGCATGGTGCTCACTGACACCGCTCCTTGTGCTGCCCACGGTATGCACCCCAGGCAGTAGGTACACTTACCCCGCTGCAAAGGAGGGGAGGAGTCCAGAAACAGGGAGGTTGAGTAACTTGCTCAGCGTCACACAGCAAAGAAGGAGAAGTGGGATTCGAAACTCAGAACCCACCCATGCTTTTGAGCACTGTGCTTGACTGAAACTGGGCGATGGCCTCTCTTAACCTTTTTGTGCTGTCCCTGAATGCGAACACTGAGCTGAGAAGGATCCTTTATTGCCACGTGGTTTCAGATCCTGGTAGATTGTAGCATAACAGAAAGTTGGGTCTGCTCAGGAAGTCTAGAGACTACTCCCTCAGTTTGTAGGTGATGAAGTGGGTTCAGAATGGCCTGTTTGAGGCCAAATGGCTCGTTTAGGTTATAAGCAGAGATGAAACAAAAATCCAGGTAAATTTCAATCCCAGTTCTGAATTCTTTTGCATAACATGTGTCAAGAACTCAGTTACGTGACTTTGGATGAGATGATGTATTTCCCGAGAAAGTTAAATGCCGAGTATGGACTTTGGTCCTTTGAGAGTGGGGGAGCTGAGTAGGTTTCAGTATTGGGGGGCTGAGGAGCTATCGGGGAGGAGCATACTCTAAGTAAAGACAAGAAAATCACTCTTTGGGCCAAGCATGTGTAACTGCCTTTCTACATACCTCAATTGTCTTTCACCAGCACGTAGTTATTTTAGTCTGAACCTGACGATTATGGCCTTATTTCTACTGTCCAACACCAGGATTCTCTCCATGGGCAGCATTGGCATTTGGGGCCGGATGATTCTTTGTTGTGGGGCCTGTCCTGGGTGCTGGAGGCGGCTTAGCAGCATCCTGGCTTCTACCCACTTGGCGCTGTAGCAACTCCCAACCGTGACAACCAAAAATGTCTTCGGACATTGTCCAATATCCCCAGGTGGCGTTGGTGGTGGAGGATGTCCTTGGTGGAGAACCACTGCCTAGGCTTTGTTGCACTGTGACATCGAAAATTTCCAGTTAGAGCCCACGTCCCGCAATTGTCATGCGATGTCGACGTGATGGTCACTAATCTTTGTGGTTTACATTTTCCTAGAATTCTCTCACCGACTCTATGGGGAAGGCCTCCCTATATTCATGTGCACATGGGGAAACTGAGGTTACACTAAACTGAGGGACTCTTGGAGATCGGCCCGCTGGACGTTTCTGAGTGGGTGATTAATGTGTGGATGGTTAACGTGTGGCCAGCCCGGCCAGTGAGGGAATGGGTACCGAACTGTGGATGCTTCCCAGTCACATCCCGCAGACTCCTGTTCAGCAACCTGCTTCACATCGCCACCTCGCTGTCTGATGCGATGAGCATCTCAAACTGAAATTGATTTCACCTGGACCCTGTGCCTCTCCCAGAGTTCCCCAACCTGAGAGTGGCTCCATCATCATGTAGATACGCAGTATAAATGTGTACAGTAGGAAGATACTGTATCTCCCAACTTAACACAAAAGCAGACTTGTTTTTTCCACCTCCTTTCACCTACTACCCCATTTTTATGATTCACACACACACACACACACACACACACACACACACACATCCTTGAACATGGTGTCTACACTCGCTATTTGGAGTTCCCATTCTATCCTGAACCCTAGGCAGGCTCTCATCCCATGCTGTCCTGAAACCACCCTTGTCCGTCAGAGAGAAAGATGGGGCTGCCACTGACTCAGCTGCTCTGTTTGGGGAGTTCAGTGTCGCCCATGAGTCCTCCCTTTCCTCATCCTCACATTCAGTGCATTCTCTAGTCCTGTCTTCACCTTTGGGATGACGCTCCCCATCTCCACTGCACTTCCCAAGACCAATCCATCATCACCTCTTGCTGAGAATATGGCATTCACCTCCTCACTGGCCCTTCCTCTTCCTCGAAAGCCATCTTCCTCTCAGAAGCCCGGTCTTCTCCAGATGTAGCTCAGAACCTGTAACTCCTCTGTTCAGAGCTGTCAGCTTCCCATCACATGCAAAATAAAGGCTAAGTTCATTTCCATGGCCTAGAAGGTCCTGCACGATGGGACCTCTGCCTACTACTCAAAGCTCCACTCCAACCACTCACTGACTCACTCCTCTCCCCCCCTTCTTGTGGTTCCTACATCGGGCCAAGCATGCCCCTGGGCCTTTGCACTTGCTCTTTCCTCCACCTGAAAAGCTTACTTCTCAGATTGTAATATGGCTCACCCCTGATTTTTTTCAAATGTTTCTTTCTCAGTGAATCTTTCCTTAACTACCCTATTTAAAACACCACGCCCTGCCACTGTCTATCCCAGCATTGTCTAACAGCAAGTTCTGTGATGATGGAAATGTCCTATATCTCCACTGCCCGATACAGGAGCCACTAACTGCACGAGCACTTGAGCTGCACCTTGGATATCTGAGAAACTGAACTTTAAATGTAATTTAAAAATAAACAGCCACATGTGGTTAGCGGATACTGTAATAGACAATATGGCTTTTATTCCGTTTTTACTTTTTCATAACGCTTATCACTAGTTGACATTACATATTCATTTGAATATTATTTATTATTTGAAGGCTTCATAAAAGCAAGGGGTTTATTTGTTTCATTTTCTAGTCATAGGACCTAGAACAGTGCTTGGCACATGGTAGGCATCTAATTAATGTTTGTTGAATGAATATGAAATGTTAAGTAGAAAAAACTAGTACGATATGGAGACACCAAAAGAATGTCATAGGCCTGCCAGTGACAGGTCCCAGGGAAGACTTTGTCCCCACTGATTTTTTTTTTTTTTTTGTCATTCTTTTGTATTATAGTATCTTTTGCAATAGAAATGTAAATTGATTTTAGGCATTGGCATTTTGATGTGAATTGGTTTGTGAAATCAAGTCAGTCCTCACAGCCAGTTGAAAATGGAATCCTGGAAGAAAAGGCCAGAGGAACCATGAAGGGTCAAGTAAGAAGTTGGCCAAGGTAAATAAGCCTTACAGCAAGTAATTTTTCTTAAGGCAGTCTCTTGCTGTTTGGTCTATACTCTGCTGCCATCTTCTGTTCAGAGATGGTAACTGCAAGATCACATTTAAATTGATTTATGATTGAAGGAGAGAATGGAGGCTAATAGTTCAGAAAAACAAAGATTCCTCTCAAAGCTTTGAGAC
>CM053507.1:142466947-142481656 GCA_028627145.1 Eidolon dupreanum | reverse complement strand
CAACCCCCCCCCCCCCCCCCCCCCCGCCCCACGAAAGTGTAGGGAAGTAAAAAGAAAACCTTTTTCCTCTACCTGATTAGGTTTTGTGCCTGGGACCTTGGAAATTTAACTGATAGATTAACAAGAGGGAAGCAAGAGTTTCTGTACATTGTACACACCCACAGGAGAAACTCAGTGATGAACAGCTCAAAGGTGTGGTTAGAACTTGAGGCTTATGTCGCATTTTATCAAAGAACAATGAATGTTTAGAGAAGTGACAAGACAAAGGAAGAGGGATCTGTGCTTTTTTAGGGGTGGCAAACTATGGAAGGTAAATGCATGGGGGAAACTAGTGGAAGATAAGAGATGGTTTACTAAGGTTAGTTAAGCACATGCCTCTCTCAGTATATCTCTGGGCTGATAGAAGTCTCTGGTCATTTAGAGCATTCTGCCCTTTCTGCTATAGGGTGGCTACCTTCCTCATGGGAAGTTTTATGTCCTCCTCTTAGGTAGAAAAGGGGAGGTCCAAGTTCCTTTCCTGTATCTGTTGTTTCTCAAGTATCTTCAGCTCAAAAGAATTAACGTGTTGAAGTGGCATAATTTGGGATGGCATGTTCTGATCCCTTCAAAAAGCCTTTCTGTGGGACATTTAGTGGGGAATCTGTAGCTGCCTCGATGGCCACTCAGTTCCTGGTCAGCTGAGAGTCCCGAGGTCCACACCCTGATCAAATTACACCTGGTGTGTGGTGTTGATTTCTCGGCAATCTCCATTAAAAGAGGCACCGATGCAATGGGGATCATCCCGAACTTTACGGTGCACACGAATCACCCTGGGGTCTTGTAGAGATACGGGTTCTGGCCCCGTGTGTCTGGGATAGCCCGAAATCTCTAACGAGCTCCCAGGTGATGCTGCTGCTGCTGGCCAAGGTGCTGCACCTGGCACAGGAAGGCGTGAGAGAGAAGCCACAGGTCAGGAGACCAGGTCCTATAATGATCTGCGGGAGGACCCTCAGATGTGAGCTCAGAGAAGCCAGAGGCAACCTGGGGGATCAGGGTACTTGTTTCCCATCTTTGGAAGGGACGTGTCCTTATTCAGTGTCACCCCAGAGGGCAGATTTAGAAAACACGGTAGGGGTACAGTTCTGAATCCACATAGGGGTGAATCTCTCCGTGAGTTAGGCTGACTACGAATGGGATGGCCTGCTATATAGAGCTGTAGACTCTTTGCCATTTTGAGATTTCCATCAGAGATGAATGATAGTCTGGTGGGAGGATGTTTTAGACAAATTTCCTGTTTGGGTGGCAAATTTGATGGTTTCAGTCCCACGGATTTTGGAGGAAGAATTAGTCCAGGAAGGTGTCATTCCTTTGATTTCAAGGATTAAGATAAGAACTGTTCTGAAGCCAAAAATGTGAGGTGCCTGTTGGAAAAACAAAATGAAACGAAATTCACACAGTCAGTACATGACCTTCAGCAGTCGGTGCATGACCTTCAGTGTAATTAAACTGCTTATGTAGGTGAAATACAAGTCGCAAGGACAGCACTGAAGAGTGTTACATAACTCCTGATAGCAGACCCTGGAGACTGAAGAATTAAAGACACTCAGCAGTCTCCAGCCACTTTCTGGAAAGGACAAGCATCTGTACTTAATCCCTCCCCACCCCTGGCCCCTGATTCTGCTCCTTCTGTTGGTGATGCTTAGGGATTGATCCTAAGACTCAAAGGGTAAAGCTAAACCATGAAGAGACAAGAAGAAGAATATATTTTAGAAAGGCCATAAAATGATTTAAAAAATCGATGTGGTATTTGAAAAATGTATCCATCAGAACCTGGACATTTAACATAATAAAATTTCAAAATGAAAGACCAAGTTTCCATCGTGTTGAATCCGCTACGACCTCTGTGGAGCCAGGGGTTGAAGTGGGGGGTGGTTTCTGTGAGGAAGGGAATTTTGTTATTTCACAGAGGAATAGATATTTTGTCTTGGTGTATGAAATCAGTCAAATGCTTTGAATGCTGATCATTCAGTTGGGAGTATTTACAAATATTTGTGAGGGACGTGCTTTTTCATTACTCACCCAGCAAATGTGATTAATGTAGCTGGTCCATCTGGAAACTTCAGGCAGCGCACTATCTTTGTCCTTCCCTTTCAAACTAGATTTTGTCGTCTGAATTATTCTAATAATTACCTCTCTCGTCTCCTTTCAGGCTATGTCTGTCTTGAAACGCAGACCAGGGCAGAATCGCATTTTCGTTCCACATCTATGATTTTCCATTTGGTGAGGCTGATTATGGAGACATTGATTAGAGTGCCCCATGGTGACTCAGACTCGATAATTAAGACATATTCTGCGTGCAGAGCTGTAAGCTCACTAGCGGGCTCCGGAGAAGGTCTGGTGAACTTATTCTCATGTGGGGGAGAACGAGGGGCGGCTGCCTGCCTTGCACCTCTGGGTGCTGCTGTGCCCAGCGCTCCAATGGAGCACAGGGAGGATCAGGGAGGACCAGAGTGCTCCCCGTGGCCCTCCTGCCCACAAAGTGCTGGTAGGAGCTTTGGGATCCTTTGTCTCGTCCCATTAGAGATGCGAGCGCATGTACCGGCAGACGAGTTGGTAATTTCTCCTATGGTTCTAGTGGCCCCAGTGAGTCTCACTTAGGTGATACCACCAGACTTATCCCAGCAAGTTCCACAGTGCTGTTGTTAACTGCTCAGGGCCCTTTTGGCCTGAGTATTCAACTTCTGGAATTAATTGCAGGCAGGTGATAGTTGGGAAGGTTTTGGAGCTGTGACAGCAGAGGGTGGACCACCACCCTGCCTCATAAGGGGCCTTAGGTTTGAGAGAGGAGCAGGAAGATATCAATGCCAACTTCCTGTACTTCTCATTTCGCCTGAAGTCAGTCCTGCTATTCAGAGGTGAACTCTTATGCTGGCTGATATAATACGGTTTATTCAACAAACACTTACATTGTGCTTCTTAGGTGTCAGACGCTGTTTCTAACACCTTACGAATACTAATTCATCTGGTCTTCATCATAGTCAAGTAAGGTCTTTCACATCCCCATTTTATAGATGAGACAATGGAGGCACCCAGAGGGCAAGTTACACAGTCAATGGCGAGCTGGAGTTCGGACCTGACATTTGGGCTTTAGCATCTGTGCTTGTAACTGGTACATGACACCTGATAGTCCAGCGAAGAGCTGGAGGTGAAGAGACCCATGCAGAGGCCCCCAGGAGAAGCAGAGGCAGGTGGACCAGAGGCAAACCGGAGCCAGCAGGGGGCAGAGCCGGTGGTCCTCAACCCTGAATGGTACCATGTGGTTGCAGAGAGGGCTTTGCCATAATTTCCTGAGGCCGTGCAGGCTCCAGGAGGGGTCCCTTCAGGAGGAGGGGTGGCTCTGTCGCTGGGGCCGTTTCTGAGAGTTCTCCGGAACTCTCTGTCTGGGTTTCAAGATAAAGGCAGCAAAAGGGCTGTTATTGTTGTTGTTGTTGTTTTAAAGTGCAAAATAAAAGTTTTATTGAGAAGTTGCTTTAAAAAAACTAAAATATGAATTTATTTAATCTTATAGTTAACAAAATTTATGTTTTAATGAAAAGTATGCATTAATTTATTTTCCACCCAACTTTACTGTGGCATAATTGACAAATAAAATTGCAACATATATAAAGTATACAATGTGATGATTCGACCTATGTATACATTGTAAAAAGATTCCCACAATCCCAATCAAGTTAATTCACACATTCGTCACCTCATATAGTTATCTATTTATTTTGGTGAGAATGCTTAAGAGCTACTCTCTTAGCAAATTTCAAGTGTATAATACAGAACTATTCACTACAGTCATCATTCTGTACATTAGATCCTTAGAACTTATTCTTTGTGTAATTGAACTTTTGTTCTCTTTGACCAACATCTCCCCATGTCCCCTCTGCAAGTTCCTGGAAACCACCATTCAACTGTTTCAATAAGTTCAATGTTTCTCTCTCTCTCTCTCTCTCTCTCTCTCTCTCTCTCTCTCTCTCTCTCTCTCCCCCCCTCCTCTTTTCTCCCCTCTGTCTCTTCTTTCCTTCCTTCCTTCCCTCCCTCCCTCCCTCCCTCCCTTCCTTCCTTCCTTCCTTCCTTCCTTCCTTCCTTCCTTCCTTCCTTCCTTCCTTCCTTTAGATTCCATTATTTTCTCTACCCTCTTATGGATAAATTCCCTTCTGGGCCTGAGACCCTTGACAGCCCCAAGCTTTGTCCTTTATATTGGTAAGCAAGAGCGTCGAGCAGGTCTTAGTGGGCTGCGCCTTTCCCAAGAGGCAGAGGGAGGAAAAGATGCCACACTTGCAGAATCTTTCATTCAAAGCTCTTGTTAAGAGATCGTGCTGGCTGCTTTCTGTGACTAAATGAAGTCAGAGTGATGCTTGGGTAGTCAGGCTGCTCACAGGGTTCAGAACACCTTCCTGGCGTGGAGCCAGCATCATCCAGGTGTGCACAGACCAGCTGCAAGGTGTGGCTGCCTGAGATAGCTACAGAACAGGGCCCCGAGCTGCTTTAGCCAGAGGGTCAGAAGCAGGCAGGTATCGCCCAGCTTCCTAAATCCTGAGAATGAGGGGCTGTGCCTTTATTTCTTGGTATCCCGAAACCTCTGTCTAGGTAAGGCTCATGTGGGGGAGACAGCTGCTTGGAGTCTAAACATTCTCTGATGTTTGGGAGCCAAGCCTCCTGTTAGGTTGCCCTTCTACCTTCCTGTGTGGGTACCAACTAGTGTTGCAGGAGGTTGGGGTTTGGGTTTGTGCCTGATCATTTAACCTTTCCCCGAAGTGGAAAAACGCCTCCGTAGCATGGGGTACAAGTGTATCTTTCACTTGCTGCAGGATATGCGAGGCTTACCCCCTCATCATTTCTTTTTATTTATGTGGAATATATTTTTAGCTTGAGTATTTCTTGCATGGTGATCTAAGTGCTTGCTAAGCTCACCTCTTGAGATTCATTTCTTTGAGGTTAGGTCTCCTAACAGTCAGCATCTAGCATGAAGATACGTTGAGAGTGAGGGAGGACAGGGCAGAGTAACTTGCCAATGGGAACTGGTTTACCAGAGATCAGAAAGCTGGTCACCTGGACTTGCCAAAAGGACGAGCATGTCAGATGAGACCTGTTTTGATGAGCACGAGGGAGAGCAGTCAATTCCATATGTTCATTTTGGAGTGAGGGTAACTGTCTTTGCCGTTTTTTTTTAAAAAATGACTAATTCTACCCTTTTCTAAAATCTAGTGGAAGTGAAATCTAAAGGAAGAATCAGAGATGAGTTCTTTCATCTTCACGTAGAAACGTTAACAATTAGAACCCAGTTTGTCAGTTCAGATACGTAGGAATAGATCTCAGTTCGATAGCATTCATTTTTAGTTATTATGTGCAAGCTAAAGTGACTACCTTGTCCTGGTGTGCCCAAGACTGTTTTAAAAATGAAAGTTTTAAAAAAATGAAAGTCCCACATCCTGAGAACCCCCTCAGTCTCAGGCAGTCTGGGGCTAACGCTTCACCAGGTAGATTACCGACCTGGAACTCCTGACATAAGCCTATTTGCTGGAAATTATCCACCCCCCCCACCCTCACCCTTTTTGAACAAATGAGAAAACAGAGGTTCAACTCAGCAAAGAAATTGCTCAGAATCACTTAGCTATAAATCTTGGAACTGGAATTAAAGACTCGTTCTTTTCGGTTCTTAACTAACTACCCATCCTCTAAATGAGGGACTTTCTTTAACATCCCTCCACTGTTATTCTGCTTCTTCATTCTAATTCTTGGTTCTTTTCCCCTCTTTCTCCTGTGCTGAAACTTTGCATGACCCACAGGCATTCAGTAAAGCTAGTCTGTGATCAGAATATCATTGATCCTTGTTGTAGGCCAGTGCTGCCCAATAGAACTTTCTGGGATGATGGAAATGTTCTATGTTTGCACTGTCCAATGTTATAGCAATTAGTCCTTGATGGCTATTGAACCCTTGAAATGTGGTTAGTGAATCTGAGAAACTGATTTTTTAATTTAAATTTAAATAGCCATCTGTGGCAATCTGGTGCTACCATATTGGGTAGCACAGTAAATCAAACTCGTTGGTTCTTTAGTTGAAAATGTGAGCACTTGTCACTGAGATCAAATTGGATTTATCAGTGTTGGACTAAACTATAAGCTCATGTAAGTTTATTGTTTGTTATCCTGACCATTTATGCTTGTCTCATTAGTTTTCTTTCTTTGTTCTCATCATAATTTTGGTGGTTTGGGGAATTTGATTTCTTACAGGTTCAACGAAATGAAGACAAATCTACAAGTTTGAAACTGGCTGATTTTGGCCTTGCAAAACATGTGGTGCGACCTATATTTACCGTGTGTGGGACTCCGACATATGTAGCTCCTGAAATTCTTTCTGAGAAAGGTAAGTGCTATGCATTTGCTCTGTGGGACTCTGGCTCACTTACTAGCCAATATTTCATTTTTAGTATTTTATATTTTTCAATATGGAGCAGTCTGAAATCTCAGAGAGTTGGTGCTAAGCTTGCACTTGGATTTTAATGGAAATATTTGAGGTGAGTCTCCTTGACCAAAGCATGAGAACTTTTTCCTCATCAGAGCAGCCTTATTACAGAGAAGAGATTGGGGTGTGTGTGTGTGTGTGTGTGTGTGTGTGTGTATGGGATAGTAAGGTGGAAAGATGGTGGATAACTGGGTGGGGAACTCATGTAAGCAAAGGCCTTTGTGCCACTGACCCACGGCTACCTCTGATGAGAGAGATGTGAATCATTTCTTATGGTGATTGGCTTAAAAATTCTTCCAAAAGGGGGGTGCCATTTCAACTCCCATGTATAATATTTATAACCTGTTTCTATGTTGTATGAGGATCCAGTGAACGGTTTTAGTGACACACTCTATAAAGTGTATAAGAAGGAAATCGTTATTATTATGAAGCTCCAAATATATGAATGACTGTTTAGCCTCTGAGGCACTCCAGGAGGAATCAGTTTAGGAACCTATGTAAGATGGGAAGGCTCTGGATGGGTGGTAGGGTGGTAGGGAGAAGGGAGAGATAGTCTCCCATCAGCAAAGGCATCAGGGAAGCTAAGATGAAGAGACTAGAATATGCATGGAGGTCAGTAGAAACACTGAGAAGACTAGTCTCAGTGTTGCAGAGGGAGGTTTAGTTGGTTGAGCAGGTTGAACATGGATTCCCCACGATTGGGAAGGCTGGGCAGAGGAATATGGATTCAGTGTGGCCAGCATAGTAGCCATGGTAACGTGGTGACAATGAGACAGGAGAACGCTGAGCAACCATAGACACTTTAATGGAGGCACTGATGAGCTGGATGAGAAAAGAAGAAAAGCAAATAGCTTATATGAATCTTAGGGGAACTAATGTTTGTTGGTAACACCAACCAAAATAGGGTGTTGGAAAGGAAAGCTGTTTTGGGAGCTGGGATGGCGTGAGTTAAAATTTGAATGCACTGTCTCTGTAGAGATATCAGGATAGACCCACAGAGTTGTCTGGTTGGCAAGGAGGTGAAACTGGGCTGAGCGTGTGGTTTTGAGATTCTTCAACTCAGAGATGGCAGCCAGAGCGGGCAAGGGAATGAGCTCCTCGGTGATGCCATCAGTCAGCCAAGGGCAAATGCACGAGGGAGGCCAGGAGCTGGGGGACAAGAGAAGGACAGAGAAGCAGCAGAGGACAGGGCAGGCAGAGTCAGGAAGAGCCAATGTCACAGAGGCTGAGGGGGCAAATTTCAAGAAATTGGGATGCCTAGAAGAATCAGACTCTCCTGAGAATAAAACATGGCTGAGAACTGAGAAAGGCCATTAAAGTTGGGTAGAAAGAGGTCACCAATGACTTATTCCCTTAATATTTTCTGTTGATTTGTGTCTTGACAGCATTGCTCTGGGGCGTAATAGCGAGTATCTGACTTAGAAATTAGGCTGCCAAGTGTTTTCCTTTTCCAAAGATAAAAAATTAGAAAGTGTTTGAAAATGTGTATATTGCAGTTATAAACTAAGGGGAGGATGATTGGGCAAAATGTATCAAAAACCTTTATTGCTTATTACTTTGTGTGTTTAATTTCTAGAGAGTTATCTTAAGAATATAATCAGAGATGTGTACAAATATTTAATATATAAGGAAGTTAATCACAGAATTACAGTTGTAAACAAAATTAGAAAACTTAAATTACAATGCAGGGGACTCATTATAAAATGGGAATATGAGCAGCTATTAGAAATCATATTTTTGAAGAATACTTTTTATATTTTTTCCTAGGAAACTCCTGTATAGGAAATACCATGATATAATATTAAGTGAATGAAATAGGGTTATAAAATATGTACAATGTGATCCTAATTTTGTTAAAGAAAATATAGATGTACATATACCTGTGGGGAATACAGTTAGTAATATCAGTCTTTTTACAATCATAAAAAGAGCAAGTGAATATTTTTAAGGCGAGAAAAGATAATGAGTAAGGAGGAAGTAGAGGCTGCTGGTGTAGACCATGGTTTCTCCAACTATTGCTGGCAAACGGCCAGGTTTTTAAAATTTCTAGTAATGTGTGGACCCATATGAAGTTCTGCTGTGTGTGATTAGGTCACAGCCTATGCCACATGTGACTTACCGTGTGTCCCACAACCCCGAGCTGATCTGTACCCTGTTCAATGGGACGTGTCCTTAATTGTGCAGCTGGATGTCTTGGCCACGTTGGCTACAGGAGTTTCCAGATGTTTACTTTCAATTTCTATGCTTCTTTTATGACAGACCAGTAATAAAGGATGACAAAGCAGCAGTCATCTGAGGACCAAACTTTGAGTCACACTGGTGTGGACCCCGTGTTCGTAGGAGTCCACAGCCACGCGATTGGAAGTGGCTCTTGCTTACCGAGAGCTGAGGTCCGCTGTGACCTCGGCCTACAATTTTCCCCTCTGGTTCTCATCGCACGTAATCCAGCCTGATCTCAGTTTTGCTTGTGTCTCTGCCCCTGTTGCACAGGTTACGGGCTGGAGGTAGACATGTGGGCGGCAGGCGTGATCCTCTATATCCTCCTGTGTGGCTTCCCCCCATTCCGCAGCCCGGAGAGGGACCAGGACGAGCTCTTTAACATCATCCAGCTGGGCCACTTCGAGTTCCTGGCCCCTTACTGGGACAATATCTCTGACGGTGAGATTTGGGGTTTCCCTAAGCAGGAGAAGTGAGGATGTTTATCTGGAGACCCTCCTGGGTTCTGACTGCACATCAGGCTTTCGGTCAGGTGTATAACAAGAAATGCAGAGGGCCCACAATAGCACCTGGCACGGAGGTGGGCTGACGTCGAACTGTGACGCATCCTTTACTTCCTGCCAGCTTCATGTAGATTTATGAAGCACTCTGAAAACATGACTTGCTTTGAGATTTAACGAAAGAATCTAATCACTAGTCGTGGTCACCAAGTAAATACTTTTCT
This sequence comes from Eidolon dupreanum, assembly GCA_028627145.1. Lineage (NCBI taxonomy): Eukaryota > Metazoa > Chordata > Mammalia > Chiroptera > Pteropodidae > Eidolon > Eidolon dupreanum. The sequence continues at coordinate 142,472,222 of CM053507.1, read as the reverse complement.
TTAAGGCAAATAAAGAACCTCAGAACTGAAAAACATCAGAAATATATAACCCTCATCTGGAAAGATAAAGCTATCTCATATATAGAAGTGTCTGTGAATTGAACAGATTGGAAATGCTTCTTTCACTCACAAATTACCAGGGGTCCTGTAGGGGCATACCAGGGCACAGGGGATCAGAAGTATAAGGGGTGAGGTCTCTTATTTTTAGTGGAGCAGAAGCAAATGTGATCTTCTTCCTTTCTGGCCCTCTCAAATGGAGTCTTTCCCCTCGTGTCTACTGATTTGTCTATGCTACTCAATGCCCTTATAAAACTGAGAACTAGATAATTTAGGGATTTTGTGTATGTGAGTCTTTAGCTTAAAAAGTAAAATAGAAGTGATTACTTTTTTCCTTCGATTTCCCATAAACACGTCATCTGAGATGTGATTGAACTACCTTCATCCCCAGCCTCAGTCTCCTCCTTTGGGGTTGGGGATGATGAAAGGGGAAGGCTTCATTGTTTTCCCCTTAAATAAGGTAGGGAGAGGGGTGGCTTTGCTGCAGGCAGAATGGGGGTCTTGAGCTGATCTAGGAAGTGGCAATTTGGGAACTGAAGGATGAAAAATCATTTTAGAAAGTTCTATGCAACACTGTCCTTAGATTTGGGCATGAGTGGCCCCTGCTCTGGGCCCCATACCTTGGAACAGGGGTCCCCAACCCATGGGCCTCAAACCAGTATCGATTCCTGGTCTTTTAGGAACCAGGCCACGCAGCAGGAGGTGGGCAGTAGGCAAGCAAGCGAAGCTTCGTCTGTGTTTGCGGCAGCTCCCCAGTGCTAGCATCACCGCCTCAGCTCCACTTCAGATCCTTAGGCATTAGATTCTCATAGGAGCACGGGTCCCTGGTCCCAAAAAGTTTGGGGACCACTGCCTTAAAGGGCCCAGCTATGGTTATACCCCTCCCCACAGAGTGAGGAGACTGAGGGACTAGAGGTTGTTCCCCCCCAGAACCCAAATGTCTCCTTCTAGGCCACTTAATTGGGACCCCAGAATTCTTTACCCAGATGGCCCAGGCCCACTTCTGAGACTGGTGAGACCTCTTTTCCCAGCCTCTCCCAACAGTGCCACCGGGTACCCAAGGGGTGGCTCTCTGGGGAGGGGAGCAGAGAGAGCATGGATCTGTTGGCGGGGTGTCCAGTTGTCTATATATGTAGATGTGAGTCTGAGAACTCCCAGTTTGAACCTGGACTTCTACCCCGTGAGTCTTTTGGGGACCTTGCAGGAGTGATGATGGGGCTGAGTGGGTGCCAGGGTGCTTTGTGGGCAGGACTTGCCCAGCATGAACTGAGTGGGGTGAAAGAAATCCTGGGGTTCCAGTGCTCAAGGGGTGGCTGACACTGGCGTGGAGGAGGGGGTGATTGGTGGGTGAGTAGTTGATCTTGAGCAAGGGGGAGCCCCAGTAAAGGCACTAAGAAGTGGGCGATTTTTTTTTTTTATCCCTGCACATTCTTGAGTGATCGGAAGAGGAGGCTCAGAGGCCAGCCTGGGAGAGCCAGCAAGCCACGGAGAAATCTTTTCTCCTTCCTGCCTGCCACCCGGCTCACTAGTTGTCAACACCTCTCTCTAGAAACAGTCATGGTCTTGGGCAGAAAATGAAATTAATTATAAATTTGCACTTCTTCCTACTTAGATTTCTTTATCCATGTTTTTCATGGAGGCATATTTATCCACTTAGGAAGGAAGATTGAACATATTTAGCAACCTGATCATTTGACTTACAGATTTAAAACATGCAGAGATATGAAATGAGGCCTCCATTTGTCCTCTTGCTCTGGGTGTCCTGGGGATGACCAGTAGACCTGGCCCCTGGGGCTGTAGAGAAATCAACAAACGTCTTCGAGAGCTGCTTTGTCCAGCAGAGTAGCCCCTAGCTACATGCGGCTATTTAAAGCTAAGTTTAAACTAATTAAAAGTAAATGTGATAAAAATTCAGTTCCTCAGTTGCACTAACCATATTTCAAACGCTCAGTAGCCCCAATATGGACACTTTCCATCATCACAGAATGTTCTGTTGGACAGTGCTGCTCTGGAGGAGGGCGTGGGACGAATGTGGACATTTGTGTCCTCATTTCACGTGTAGGAAGGAAAATTCAGGACCACCTGCATCATCTCCTTTTCCCTCCTTCTCTTACTTCGACAGCTGCCAAAGACCTGGTCAGCCGGCTGCTGGTGGTAGACCCCAAAAAGCGCTACACAGCCCACCAGGTTCTTCAGCACCCCTGGATTGAAACTGCTGCCAAGACCAGCACGGCAAACCTACAAAAGGAGGTGTCCCCCACTAGCGACGGCCACCCCCGGAGCCAGCACAGGCGGCCTCCGGAGCAGGCGTCACAGTCACTGGCTCGGGCACCTGTTCAGCCCCCCGTTCTACTTAAGGCTGGAGAAGAGGAGAGAAGTTGAAGGGAAGAGCAATAAAAAGGGCTTCTTCACATCGTTGGAGAATCAGGAAGGAGAGATGCTTCAGTATATTTTAAAGCATATTTAAAACAATAAACCTGAGTCTTAATGTTAAACGTTGTAACATATTTTTAGATTTGTATATTTGGAAACTTTAATACATTTTGTGTGTGCGTGTGGGGGAGAGACTTGTTATCAGTGAGGAATTTTTGATAGTAATGACATGTTTTGTTTCCTCTTTGTAATCAAGTTCATGGAATACTACATGAGTGGTGCTTACCGGGGCCTAACCTTCCCCTATGCGATTAATAAGGTGAATCATAGTCTTTCTGTGTTAATAAAATGTGCTCTGGATGACTGGAGTGGGTCGCATTCTGATTCCTTCTTAATGCTGGTGGTGAGAGCCAGGGGAAGGTCGGTGAGGCCAAAGCTGATATGACTACGTGTAAATGTTGCGACGGACACGATTAACTGGCGAGATCTGTTTGTTCAGGATGTGCCGGTCTTGGTCTCTAGCATTTTAGTCTCACTGAAAATCAGTGAGATCTGGTGCAGTCTGAAAAAATGGAGAGAAGAAATCATGGATTCATTCTTGCCCCTTCGATATCCATTTATACTGCTTTTCAGCCAATTATCTCTGAGCCTGAGACCTTCTTCGTGAAGTTAGACACTCAGGCTGTGACTGTGTTAAAACATTTGCAGATCACGAGGGAGCCATTTAGTGCATCAGTATGTTAGAAATGCAGTCAATGGTTTATACTCAGGCTCGAAAAAGCTTAGACAGTTCAGGCACGTCCTACCTGAGGGGCAGATGTGGAGGTCACAGGATGTATGTTCGCCGATTATTTCATGCCAGATTTCGGTACCGAACTGTTGGTCTTTTCAGATGACTCTGGAAGTATGCATGAGCTGAAAGCAAAACACAATCCTGATATTTCCCAAATTGACCTTCCTGGGTTATATGCTGCCTCGTTGCTAGCGCACAGACTCAATCACAGTGTGTGGGTTTCTCACCCCTCCCTTCCCTTCCCCACCAGCGTTAGAGTCCTCTAGGTGGAGGAGGGTATCCATCGGGAAAACTGGAGTAACACTAGGGGTTTAGTGAAAGGAACTGCTTAAACAGGTGTCGGAGGTGAAGGAGGCTCTGAAGTAAGGTAGAGACAGTAACTGTAGGGCAGGGCTTCCCATCCTAGGTGGGCAACGCAGGGAAGAGGTTGGGGTGATTAGAATCTAGAAGCTTGGAGGAGAAACCCCTCATAGTGGACACTCAGCGTGCCACCCAGATCCTGCTTCCAGACTGAGGAGGGAAAGCGGCCTCGGTCCTGGTGGCTGACAGCCCCATGGACTCACCAGCTACGGAATCGCCCTTAGCTGGAAAGAGTCACCTTACCCAGGATTACGACCCCCTTCCTGGGGCAGGCCTCATCCAGTGACTGGCTCAGGTAGAGTGTGACCAGTGGGGACAACACCGAAGGGCCGTCCCAGCTCCAGAGCTCCACGCCATAGCCCAACTTCTCTCTCCCGCAGTCTTGCTTCTTCCCCTTCTCTTCCAGAGGTGACGATCCTGAGGTTACTGCCTAATCAACCTTCTGTGTGCTAAACTGGACCTCTGAGCTGGCTACCCAGGGAATAGAGCCTGTGACCCTCCACCCCCAGAGACTTGGAACAGGTGCAAAACAGTACCAACTGGTGCTTTAACCTCAGGGGTGCTGGGGCCCAGACACCTGAGGAGAGGGTGCTCCCTGATGGGCAGTGTGATGGTGCTCATTCTGAAAACATGAAAGTAGGCTGGAAGCTGGAAGCAGTTGCAACTGGGACATGTTTTGATAAAGTCAACAAAGGCCTAAATCCAAAAGAGAATTTTCAGTCTCCCTGTTAGCATCATTTGATTGTATTGATCCTTCTCTTTTTGAATGGTTTCACTTGTTGACTTCTGTGATGCTGCATCTTTCTGGTTTTCCTCCTGCATCCCTATCTGCTCATTGGGGTCTCCTGTACAGGTTTAATCTTCTTTCATTTGCTAAAAGTTTTGGTTCCATCATCAATCACCAGGGAAATGCAAATCAAAACCACAATGAAATAGCACCATCCACCTATTAGGATGGCTAAAATTAAATGACTATGATGAAAAGACTGACCATACCAAGTATTGGCGAGGATTATAAGTCACTTGAACTCTTAGACATTGCTGGTGGGGGATGTAAAATGGTCTTGTCCCTTTGGAGAACAATTTGGCAGTTCCCTTAAAAGTTAAATATATACCTACCAGGTGATCTAGCCATTCTACTCCCAGATACTTACAAGAAGAATCAAAGCATATGTCCACACAAATATTTGTACAAATATTCACAGGTGTTTTATTTGTAGTAGCCCCACAGTGGAAACGACCTGAATGCCCACCAAATGGTGAGTGTCTAAACAATGAATACTATTCAGTGATAAAAAAGAATGAACTCTTGATACATACAACGACATGGACAAAACTCAAAACAGCAAGGCTGACCATAAGAAGCCAGACCCCAAAAGTCTACATTCTGTACGATGCCATTTATATACAATTCTAGAAAATGGAAACCAATCTATGGTGACAGAAAGTAGATCAGGGGTTGCCTGGAGCAAGGCACGGTGGACGGGTTACAAAGGAACACCAGGTAACGTTGGGGGTGATGGGTAAGTTCATTACCTTGACTGTAACAATGGATCCATGAGTGTGCATACATGTCGAACCTTGTCAAAGTAGACACTTTCAATGTGTGCAGTTTATTGTGCGTCAGTTACACCTTAATAAACCTGTTAAAAAAAAACCTGCGCCTTCGAGACCAGTCCTAGACTTCAAGAT
>CM053507.1:142376222-142466447 GCA_028627145.1 Eidolon dupreanum | reverse complement strand
TCATGGCCTCAGGTGCAATGCTCTCTACAGTAGCACTTCTACAATTCTGTGGGATTTTAGTATTAGAGCTAAGATACGTGTGCTAAAAATGCTCTCTGTGAGCAACTGGAATCCACAGGGGGAATGGGCATAGCACTGGAACCCACTTCTAGGTTTTCACTATGCCTGCCGCCTCCCCACTTTTGTTTCCTATTACTCTGGGGGATTTTTGAGCAATTTGGGCAATGGCTTGATATGGCCAAGGAACCTTAGTATGACCTTGGTATTTACAGATATACTTCTTTCTGTCCTCCGAGAATCGTTTCATACTCAAGACCTAGTCTTGGGTTTGTAAAAATAGAAATAGTATAGAAATCTATATTTTTTAGAAAGATCTACTTTTCCCATTAACTTTAGAGAAATAATTAATGACACGCACACAGTTATGATAAGAATGTTCATTGCAGTTCTTTTTATAATAGTAAATAAATAAAAAAATAAAATTATTGTAATTATTATTGAGATAACAATTTCTTTGGAACCTCCACAAAAAATAATTCCACTTCAAATGTCAGTCAAGAAGGAAACTCTCTGAAGCCACATCAGACCTGCAAATTCTTCTCAAGCACAATATCTGGAATGACCTTAAGTAAATGGCCAGTGGCAGGGCCAGAGGGAAAAGGGCCATATCTATAAAATATGGAATTTACTTCTGTCAACAGGAGCCACCTTAAGTAATAGAAAACAATCACAGAGCCATAGCTCTCAATGCTTTCAGTAGTAAGTGAGAGGAGTGAATGCCTTCACCTGAAGGGCAGCAGGGTGCTGTGAGGTGAGGGGGTGGTTTGGAATCATGCTAATATTTCCTACCTGAATTTAGTAATGCCCTAGAAGTCTTGGGTTTCATTTTTAAAAATTAACATAATTTCTGTATTTTACAGTAATCCATCCTTTTTTTTTAATGTATAAGAAGTTTGAAGTTATCGCTATTAAGTAAAATTGACAGACCAAGAAGCTGTGCCGTGTTTATCCTGCCCAGGCTTTGAGGATCCCATGACCTTCTCCCAAGGGTCAGTTAGCTTAATGTGAAATCTGAATTTCTCTGACACACTATTTTAAAATTTTCTCTTCTGATGGTCCCTGAGGCAGGAGTATCACTTACTGAGGTGGTAGCGCCAGCCATGCAGAATGTCAGGAGCAAAGCCCCAAGAGCAAATGAAGAGAGTAGATGGTGGAAGTGCTCTCATAGAAAGTCTGGAGACAACATAGCACATGGAAGTGGCGTGGGTCCTGCTGAGGGCCAGCCTACTTGGTTTTGTTCCAGCAAGAACATGGTTCCTCTCCTTGTAGTCAGGCATGGACACAGGAGGAGAGTCTGATTCTGGGGAAGGAGGCAGGTGTAGCACAGATAAAATGTGAGGATCGATTAGTCATTCTGGCCATATTCACACCTGGAATAAGGATAAATAGGGCCTAGTCTAAGTCTTGGGATGTGTTGAAGGAGGTGAGAAAGCAGAAGGCTTGGTTCCTTTCTCTTGTCTTACTTTTAACATGAAACATATTTAGACAACTAATGGTCAGAAAAAATGAGATGCATGAGGTAGGTATGTAGAGGCTGAGAAATTTATGACTTTATGACAGTTCTTTGATATCATGTTACTACATCTATTAATTTTACATGATAAAATTAGTTATATAAAAATAACCCTTTTTTGGATGTAAAATTAATATTCAAGAATTATGTAAAATTCTATGTGAAAAGGACTATAACCTGTGCCTAAGAATTCTTTAAAAATTTCATTTAGTTAAAAATGGGATATTTTTGAGACAAGCATGAAAAAAATATTTATATGTAACTAGGGTCCTTGATGGTCACTCTGAATGTCTAAATGAATAATTCCCCTTTTGATTCTCATTTACCATTCATTGGAAATCTAACAACTGATTCCAGGATGAACACTGGAACCTTTATGGGACCTACTGAGCAGAAATATTTGATGGTCTTGAAGCAGAGCTTGCACTCTATATTCTGCAAGAGATGTTTGCTGGCTATGCAGATTTTCTATCTTATCTCTTTCTGGGCTGGCTTAAGTTTGGAGACTAGGAAGCATACTTCCTGAAGAAAGTCCATTTCACTATTTATTTACTTTGCTCTTCAGATTGATAATCTTTGTCTTTATCTTGAATTTTAATCTATTTATATTTAATATAAATATAGGTGTATCTGGATTTAGAGGTAACATTTTATTTTGTGCTTTTTATTTGTTATATTCTATAATCCTTTTTCCACTTTCTTTTTTATTTATTTTTAAAATTTAATTTTCCCTTATTTGTAAATTATACTTGGTGTTTAGTCTTTTAATGGTTAGTCTAGAAATTGCTCTAGAAACCATCACCTTACCAAAGTCTAAATAACACCTTTACTCCCATTCCAAAATAGACAAGGACCTGAGAACTCTTTAACTCTGTCTACTTGACTGATAGTCTTACAACGCACATCCTTCATCTCACATTTTCTCAACCCTCTCACTTCCTGTCTGCAAGAACCTGCCCAGCACTCATGCATCCATAGTCTAGAAGTGTGATGAAGTTAATGGCCAACTGGGGACAGAAGATGGTGAATAAATACTCCTCTCTTTTGCCCTTCAGTTGGAAATTTTATTTGGCTTCTCAAGAGGCCTTGATGAGCTGTCCACAGATGACTTGCTCAATAATAAACCCTTTCATTGGCTTTCTCTCTCTCTCTCTCTCTCTCTCTCTCTCTCTTTTTTTTTTTTTTTTGTTCTCTCCAGTCTCCTGTTCCTTTACTCTCCGATTACTACCTACAATAAATTACATTCATGCCTTGGTCTCAGCTCTGCTTTCCAGGGGCTCATAGGCTAATGTGCTTTTAGGTATATATCTTAATCTCATATATTTACATATTTGTTCTTTATTCCTTTCTGCACACCTAACACTTCGTGTGAAATAGTTTTTCTTCTGTTTGAAGTAGTTTTTTTTATACCTGGTATGGTGCTGTTGGCAATACAGACCCTGAACTTTGTCTGAAAATATCTTTATTTTACCTTTGTTCTTAGAGAATTTTTTTTCTGGGTATGAAATTTTAAGCTAATAGCTTTTTCTCTAAACACATTGAACATATCATTTCACTGCTGTTTTCTATTGTTGCGAGTAAGAAGTCACCTGCCAATGAATGTCATCTGTTTTTTTCCTTTCTCTGGCTACTTTTGTAACTTTTTTTTTTGACCTCTGTTTTCTGTATTTTTGCTATAACTTGGGAGACCACCTAGGAAGACCAGGTGCTACAGGTGTAAGAAATAAAAAATAAATAAATAAAAATAATAAGGGATTGTAAGATGACAAGGTCCTTACAGTCAGTGAGGTCAACAAAGGGTTGCCTCACCTAAAAAAATAGATATCAAAGTGAAGATATCAGAGGTGGCTTGACATAAACCCAGAATTCAGGGGATAGGTGAAGAGATACAAATTTGGGACTCATTAGCATATAGATGACATTTAAGGCTAGGAATGGATTATATAATTTAGAAAGAGAAAATGGGAAAATAAAAGGAAGTATCTAAGACTGCTAGGGGAATTTTGACATTCAAAATTCAGGTAGAAGAAGAGAAATTTGCAAAAGGAAATATGAAAGGACTGTCCAAGGAGATGAGGAAAATCAAGAAATGTGAGTTTGCTGAAAAGAAGAGAGGATTATAACAAGAAAGAGTGGATATTTAAAGGATTATGAGAGGTCAAGTAAAAATAGCCTTCGGATTTGTCAGCATAGAGCTCTCTGATGACCATTGCAAAAGTTGCTTTATGGGCAGGATGTGGATTGGAGTGTATTGAAAGAAATGAAAACAATTCTTCCATGTATGTTTGCTACAGAGGGCACAGAGGATTGATTTCTCTGGCTGCCAGTTACTTCTCTGGCTCAATATCCTTAGACTTGTTTCAACAGAACCTAGGAATGCTTTTCTTTGGCTGTGGGATGAGTTTGATGAGAAAAATGGAGACAATATGTGGGCTTCTCAGTTCCTTGATTTTATTTTTAATAAAAGAAATGGCTAGTATGTGAGACCATCCTGGCAGGGTTGGGGCAGCGATGTTACAGCTCTGAATAGGTAAGCGTGCTAATAAGTGGGTTTGATCCTGGAGGAAAGCCTTTTAGCTTGGCCATGAGGATGAAGCTTAAAAACACTGGACATCTCACACAGGAAGCCATTCTCTCCGCACTCTTAGGTATTGTTTAGCACAATATTTCTCAACCTCTTATTCATCATTGTGCCTTAAGGAGGCTGATTAGACATTTTTTCCAACTTGCTCTTCCCCCATGAAATTTCTCAAATCATACATTGTGCATCATTTTATGTACTATCTGTACATCTTTGCTTATATATAAAATATGTAAAAATTTTTTCACTCCCTTAAAAATTATTTTTATTGTGATATCACTCTTGTGAGAATGTATGGTCTTACTATAAGTTTTTATTAACAGTAGTGGGACTTGGCAATTATTTTTCTGTAAAGAGCTAGGTAGTAAATATTCTAGGCTTTGCAGACTGCATATGGTCTCTGATCTCTGTCATATAGTCTTTTTTTTTTCTTTAAAAAATAACTATTTAAAAATATAAAAACTCTTCCTAGCTTGCAGGCTATACAAAAACAGGCTGCGGGTCTGCATTTGACTCACATTTGCTAACTCCCTGATTTGTAACAATAAAAAAGCTGAAATTTCAGAGTTTAAATAAACAGTTTTTTGCAGGTTTGTGTCATGGCACTTTGAAATATATAATTTTGTTATTGATTTAAAAGGCTACACAGAATTCGTTCATTTATATAACAAATAATGATTGACAACTGCTTGTGTGCAAAAGTATGACTAATTTTTATGTTATGGCAAAACAAGCAGCTAAGTAACGAAGCATTAAAATGAATCAAAACAACCAGCGGTAGGCAGAACATGCTGTGGATGAAATTGGTGGAAGGCTAAAGTAATGTAGAGGGACTTACTTCAGGACTGGGATCAGATAGACTTGAGTTTATATCTGCACTGAACTTGGTCTTGCTACATGACCTTGGACAAGTCACTTAACCTTTTAGAGTCTCAGTGTCTTTAATTAATGACGTATGTGATAGTAAGCCACCATTACAGGGCTACCGGGAGGGCTAACTTCGGTAAGAATACAAGGTGCATGATCCCCCATAGCAGCTCTACAGTGATAATTCCCTTTTTCTTTGCTCTTAACATGACTGAACTGAAGAAATTCATATGTGTATTGTTATACATTATGTCAGAAAACTAAATATATACCCATTTCAGAGACGAAGGCAATGGTGGTAAGCTTCTTATAACAAGGATGCTAATGGAATTCGGGAAGTATATACAGAGCATCATGAAGAAAAGAACCACCTGGACAGTCTGGTTTGGGAGGTTTCAGGCACACCTGGAGTGTTCATTTTTAGAGCATCCCAGGTGATTCTGATGCAGGTGGTACATGAGCTGGACTTTGAGAGACACTGCCTTATTATTAAGCAGAAAATGGTTGGTTGAGGTTCCAAGACTCCAGAAATATGTAGTTTTTCTACCAGGTTTCCTGAGGTCCCAGAAGCAGTAAAAAAAGGAGAAATGCCAGGATCTGGGTGGGGTGAGGTGGTGGTCTAACTTGGATATTTAACTGACTCTCTGCTGGGGTGACTAGTTTAAACAAGCTCCAAAGTGAAATAAAGTCTAGAGTGATCTGGGCCTAGGTTGACATCCTAGGTGTTCAGTCAGGTGAGTGGGCCCAGTAGAAAGAGGGGCCCCACATGGTCCTGGCTGTCCTGTCTGGTTAAGGGAAGAGTCTTGGACAGCTGAGGATTCAGGAAATGTGATCAAAGTTGGGCAGAGGGAGATGACAAGGACTAGATTAAATTCCAGGGTCTCAGCCCTAGTGCAACTTTGTATGTTGGGGTGTAAGACAACCAGTTTTACTGCTCACTAGCTGTATAATAACTTCTCAGCTCCTCATTTTTCAAATCCATAAAATTGAATAATAATTCCTGTTTTAGAGTGAATGATGACATGATGTGAGGTATTTATAGGACCTCTTACCACATCTACATACTATAGGTCTTTGACATAAAGGGACAGTTATTGTGATCATTGCAAGGTGGGGTCCTGATTCCAGCTGAACCCTGAGAGCTCATCAAGAAAGCAGACTCAGGCCAGTCTGGCAAGGGCAGGCTCCAGGCCAGCAGGGGTAGCCTGCCTCACCTGGGACTGAGATTCCCTCCCCGTTTCAGTCAGAACCACCCATTTTTGGGTGGATTCACTTTCAGAGACTCTGATTGTTTGGATTAGGGTTTAAGTTGAGAATCTACATTTTAAAGTATCACTTCCCCCTTCCCTATGACCTCTCTTATATTCTGGTTCTCCTCACTGAGAAACACTGTTTTGGGAGGTAGGAAGCGAGATGAATAGAGCAGGGTTCTCACTTTTTTGTGTTTGAATTTTTGGCAGACACTCTGAGGGATCATAGGGATCAATCTGGCATGAGCAAGCCAGCAACCTCTCCAGCGAAATCTCCACTACCATACAACTAGGTCTGACACTGCCTTGGATAAAGCATCCATCACTCCACTAGTTTCTGGTTTGCCTCTCAGAACCATGCTTCTGTTTGAGCTCAACTATTCCTGCTATGACCACACTCTAGTGGTCATACCTGGGGGCAGACTTCTCTCATTCTTCCCTTGTGGACTGTTTGCCTTTCTGTTGTGCCTCCTACCTTTCATTCTCAGCCCGTGTGTTTCCCTCTGCGATGTTGTCCCGAGCAGCTCAGAGTATCAGCTGATGGACCGAATTATATCTCCTGTTGAAAGAAAAGTCAGTTTTCCACAGTGATCAACAGTTGGGGGCATACTTGTGTGGCAACCGTTTTCTGGGGCACAGTATTTGAGAGCTGTATGCATAGGCAGTTAGGAGAGAGGGAGACACCCAGAGCCTCAAAGTGAGGGGCATTGAACTGGACAGAGACAGGTGGGGCATCATTCAGTACTGGTAAAGAGCAAAATATTTCCATGAAAGTCTTTTTCACAGGAGTTGGTGATTTTAAACAATTTTCAAGCTAAGCTAAGGCTTTCATTTCTTGCTTCCTTGATGTCTTACGAGGTATAAGGATATGTCCCATACATGGACTTACTCCATACACCCATTGATTAGCTGGGTTGTCACAATGTTGAAACTTTCTGGTGGTCTGGTTTAGTTAGGTCATGAATTGAAATGAGTCTTTAGAATTTATTTCTGTAATTCTTCTCAGGTGCCAGAGTTTATCCCTGTGATTTCTTTCTTTTGTTTGCTGGTGAAAGCACAATGTGTTCATGTCGATAGAATTTGTCTGGTTGAAACTGTTTTCTGCTGTCATCACGAATTAAAAATGGTAATTATTGTTTATAAGAAATCAAAGAAAAACACTCCTGTGAGGGCTAAAAAAATAATACTTTTCCTCCTACCTTCTAAGTTCTTCTAGCTGGGCTAATGATCAAATTAACAGAGACAGTTTAACAGGAGAAAATCAAATTTCAATACATGCGCACGGGGAATTCACATAAGCATGAAAATTCCAAAGGCAGTGAGTCAACATTGGGTATAAAAGACATTTTTGGGCAAAGGAGAAAGAGGTGGGATGGAGTGTTAGATTTCAGAGAATGAGCAATTTATAAGTAGTTGAGGAAGAGCAGAACTTATGTGGAAGGAAAATTCTCATTAGCCAACTCAAATAACAGGACTCGGGGCATCTAGCCAACAGGCTTGGAGTCTTCCTGCCTATCCTAGGCTAATGCTAGGGTGAAGATTCTTAAGGTGATTAAGCCAAGCCTCTCTTCCTAAAGCAGAGTTTTCTGTCTGAATCTTTTGGGAAAAAAAGAGGGGAGGGCCAGGTTGTGATTGCGTGGCCTCATTGAAAACTGGATGGATCTACAGAGCAAGTACAAGACTTTGTTCCAGGAACAACAACGAAGTCTAAATGAAAGTGGCTGAAGGTCTAGGAGTTGGGAGATGATGTCAGCAAGTCAGGAGCCAGGCAGAGCAGGGATGGAGCTGGCAAGGAGCAAGATGAAGCATGAGGGTGAGGAGTGCTGCTTTCATGCAGGTGCATGGTTCTATTAATGGAGCAGGGCACAAGAACCTGATCTAGTGACACCTTTCATATTTTAATGCTGCAAACAGTGTTAACAATATTTGCTCCAAGCTCAAGTTTCAGAATGGATAAAAACAAGTGCATAAGCTTTACAGCATGCATGTTACCTATTAAATGAAACACCTGGAGCTTAGCTGTCTTTAAGAAATGAAAATAAAGGTTTTCTGGCAAGGTGTTTATACTAACCGCCACCTATGGTGCCGTTAGAGCTTAAAATGGTATAAGGTACTGTAGAGGGCAGGAGGGGGTGTTGTATTGAAGTTTGTTTGTCTTTTAATTATTGTTAGGGCCACAGTAAAACATAAGAAGGAAACATTTTGCAAAACCTAGGAAGTTATAAAGTATTTTTATTTCAGTACAATTCAGTCATGCTAAAATGTCAATTAAATCAGCAGATGGTTAGCTATTCTTCACAAGGTCAATGATATAATTTCAGAATTAAAAAGACTGACAAATCCTATATACATTTATTCCATTTCTTCATTTAGAAATATGAGACATGTATTTCAAGTCAATTTTATAAACATTTGCCTACTGTCCCCTACACCCCTCTCCCCCCATAAACTTGGCAATGAAGTAGCGATGGGGTCCAGGACACGGGCATGATTTTGTGAAGTTTCTTCTGGTTCGTCTGGATTATTATCTCAGCTTTTTCAAACTGATGGATGATATACTTTTAAATAGCGTTCAAAAGGAAAAATGTGAGAACAGTAAACTTGTCCAAAGTCACTCAGGTAGGTATCGGCAGAGCTAGAACTGGCGTTCAGGCATCCTTCTTGCTCTTATTCACTGGATGAGATCGACATGGGGTCTTGCTCAGATATACTTGTTTAGTGCTTAAATCATCACAAAAAGTCATTTAGCAGTCACTAGGCAAGTCAGATATGGACAGGAAGCACTAGCAGAAGCCAGTGTGACTTATTTATTGGTGTTTAGACCTAATTTGGAGATAGCAAGAAAGTAAAGAAGCCCTCATCCCTGACAGAGGCAGGGCAGGTCAACAAATTATGATAGAGATAGAAACGACAAGGGGCACTGGTCTGTCTGGTTCTCTTTTCATTTGTTCTTGACAAATGTGATTTATGAATCCTGGTTCTTTTGTCCCATTATAGAATGAAGCTATCGGCTCTGTGCCCTGACACCATAATTTTGTTCTAAGCTATTCTGTCTATTTGTATGCATTTCCTGGGCACATTTGTGCACCTGCTTGTCACTTCCATAAATCATTGCAGATAAGCAAATCCTTCTCTTAACCTTTTGGAAAGATAACATGACCAATATTTTCTGAACATATTCTTGCCAGGCTTGCTTTGGGGAGATAAATGTGGTTTGCCTTGATGGTGTGCCACTGAATGATAGCATGATTTATGAGGGGGAGTGGGCCTTGTTTGTTGTGGCTTACCCAAAAAAGACTTTTCAAATGTCTTCTTCCTGAAAGAACTATGGTGAGTTGTAAGAAGACAGTACAGATTTTTGACAAAGACCTTGAATTCAGGATTTCTGCAGTGGTTTGTATACACCAAGGTGAGGTAGAATGTGAAAGTTTTAAAGTAGTATCTTCAATTATACAGATATTCTTTTTGAGGAATATGAACCTTACTTATATTTTTTTGTATGTTTACATAGACTCCACAACAAGTTCTCCACCAATAAGCCTCCTTCTAGCTCCTAAAGACACATATATGCCATGTCCCTCTAGAATGAAAGGAATTTAAGATAACAGAGGAGAAATGGAATATATACGGCCCATGGGAAAAGCCCTTCACTATAGCATAACCATGATATTGCACATCTAAAGAAAAAACTTACCAATAGAAAATAACATCCAGCATAAACATCAGAGAAGGAAAAGCATGTTGTGGTTGAGATACAGGCTATAGAGTTAAGTAGGGTTGAGTGGGACACTTCTGAGAACCTAGCTTAAGTTCATCTATTTTGCTGTTTTTCAAAATGAGGCTAAGGCATACCTCAGAGGGTCGTCAGGATTAAAAGAGACATTATCCTGGCTTTCAATGAAGCTTTTATTTTCTCCCCTTGGTATGGAGAATTGGACTGATCATACTTACCCCTCAGTTTATAGCTCATGATTATCCTCGATCCCTGCATAGCCTGTCTTTTATTATTTTACTTATTGCTCCTTGTACCTCCTATTTCCAATCCTGTTTCCTGGTCCCAGCCTGTGCCCACTCCACGGGAAAATGGGAGGGGTCTGCAGCACAAATCTTCTGACCCACTGCCCTGTGCTCACGAGCTGGAGAGCTGAGTGTCAGCTCCCAGGGCTGTCTTTTTAATTTAGCTCAATCTATAGAATCTATGGAATGCCAGATGATATACTTCAGTAGGCAGGATGAGGTTGGAACTTCATTATTTTCAGGGTAAACAAACAAACAAACAAACAAAGACATACACACTCTTCTTTCTTTTCATCCCCCCCCCCCCACGCCCCAGGGGACATCACGGGATTCTGTTTTTGTCTTTGGTAAGCATTCACTTATTCCATTCATGTAGCTCTGCTAAGGGGACCCCTCTCTGATTTTGGTCTTTACCACTTGTTCTTGGCCTCCTTGGTCCCATGTTAAGTGTATGTGGTTTCTGCTGAATAATTTCTATCCCAGTTCATCCTAGGTTCCTTAACAGAGAAAACAGAATCTTTTTTTTTTTTTCTTTTAATCACCACTGACTTTTTTCTTTCTTAAACAAAGAGAGTTTGTGACAATCTTTAGTCCCCATTATCTACTGCTGTTAGAGTAAACTAGGCTCTCCTCTGGGCCACCTGGCCTCAACAGCCTGTCAGTACCCTATCTTTTCTTCTAGGGTTGTTTACTTGGAACTGCAGGGTGCAATTCAATGTGGAAAGGTTCTGAGGGAGATGGAAGTTATGAGGATGGGTGGTATAGCAACCTAATTGCCACACCACCAGCAAGAGTAAGATGGATTTATTTTGTTAACCATGAGGTTATTAACACATAAAGTTTCATAATTTGTTTACTTTTAATTATAGATCATACCATAAAAATGACCTTTTTCATGCCTTTAATTCCGTTTAATTTGGTTGATATTACCACCATGGGTTTTTTCTTTATTAATTTTTTCTTGTCAATAGTTTAACTTTTAACCTCTCTGTACCATTTTATTTTAGAAATCCTTATATACCAGATACAGTTGGTTTTACTTTTTAACCCATTCTGAGAGCTCTCCCCTTTTGACAGGGGAATTTAACTCATTATTTTTGTTTTAATGGAAATATTTAGTGTTTTGACAACTTTCTTGTCTATTTACTTGTCTACACATTTTCTTTTAAATTTTCCCAGGTACTTGTTAAGTGTATGCCACACTCTTATTGTTTAGCTTTTCTGAAACATTAATCTCTACTTCACCAATTTTTAAATTTAATTAAATGTCTTCCTTATGTCATTCTTGGGATTAAGATTTTTTATATTGCCCTTCTCCCTCATCATACCATTTCTTGATCTTTGATACCCTAATTTGAGATTATAACTCTGGACTATTACTACTGTTGAATAATTTCCTTATATTATATCTGTAGTTTTGATTCTGTTCTTTGTGAACAGCAAAACAGAATTCAATGCTGTCTTTGTGTTTTTAGTTCCTTGTGCCATTTTTTCAATGACTTCATTTTTTTTCCAGTGAGCTTTTAATCTTAGTCCACACTTTAGCTTATTAATTTTCTAGTTCATTTTACATTTTAAAAGCAGAATTGATATGTTCTTGTATTTTAATGAGAGCAGAAATTAGACCCATTATAAACGTTTCTTTTGTATATAATAGCAGCTTCTTTCAATATGTGTTCTCTCTTGGAATCACGTAGGAAGTAGGAGGAAAAGGTGGATGAAAGACGACCCCTAGGTTTTTTGTGTGAGCAACCAGCTGGTTGATAATGACATTTGGATAGTCTATTTTGGATATGTTAAGCTTGAGATATCTCTTAGATAATTCTCTGGTGGTATATTAAGATTAAAACTCATGAGAGAGTTTAAAACTGGAGATGAAGATGTAGTTGTCACCTACGTAGGTTTTATTTAAAACTACAGAACTCTTGAGTTTATTAAGTGAGGGCATACAGAGAGAAGAACAGACCCAGTCCTGAGGGATGCCAACATTTAGATTTTGAGTAGAGGAGGAAGAGTGCACGAGAAACAGAGAAGGAGTCAATCAGGTAGGAAGGAAACTAGGCACTATGTTGCAAGGTCCGGGAAAAAAAGAGTTAGAGCTTCTCCTACTGGTATAGCTTTAGTATTAAATTAGCCATTTAGACAATTTAGATTTGTTAAAATAAGTAAAATTCACCCAGTCAAATACAAAATTGAATATGAACTGGATGGAATAAAGTGAACAACCATCTATCTAGTTAACATTCGGAATATCAGGAAAAAATTAACCCACCTACTCTTGAGCATCTGTCATTCATCCTGTGAGAATAGGCAACATAAAGGTATTAGACTGAAGGGTAGAACAGTTGAGATATGTGTTTAAGAAACTTTATAGTATGTCTAAACATCTGGTTCTGGAACAGTGCATTGGTCATCTATTCTGGCAAGTTTAAATAGAAAAGGATGTTACTGAATACTTGGAGAATCAGGCTTGGAGAGGCTCTGGAGTCTCCAGGACTCATCACAGGTACAGTCCCATGATGGCTGGATGCTCACCCCCATTTTCATGAGAACAGAGACATGAGACACTGCTGTGAAATCATCCAACATTCCAGATTCTGAAGGATTGCTATTTCTCTTCTAAGCTTCCGCTCCCATCCAACAGAATGGATTCTGTGCCGTATGCTTCCTTGTCTTGTTTTCTTCATTGTAATCTGTGGGGTGGGTCTGGTTCACTTCCTTGTCCCCTAATGGCAAGGGATATCAGGAAAGCAAGGGTCTTGGGTTCTATCTTGCACAGCAGGGTCTCACAATGTGGAAACTTACCAAAGTATAAGAAGAGCATTCAAAAGATGCTGGAAAGCCACAAATAAGACAAATATAGAAAATAGAGTGAATCCCAATAAGGTCACCTAATGCCTCAGTTATGGGAAAACTGGGAAAATAAGTCCTGATCCAGTTCTGTAATCATTTTATGTTTTCTTCTTATGGTATTTCAAAAATTCTTTATCTCGTTAAAAATAATTTTTGAAGAACATGAGAATAACTAATAAGTAAGCATCATTTTTGATTATTTCTAAAAAATGCACATATATTTTAAATTATCAGAATATGGGATTATGCCTTAATTTATTTTGTGCCTTGATTTTTCACTGAATAATACATGACTTATAGGTTTTCATTTCTAAAGCACACACCTACAGGATTATTTCAAAGGTAGAACGGATGTATTGTACTTTATTTTATATATTCCTTAAGGTTGGACATTTAAATTCATTTACAATGTCACTATAAAAACCTTTACCATTATTGAAAATAGTGCTAAAAGAACATTTTTGTGTCTAAATCTTTACATATTTTCTTAACAAATTTTTCTTAATAAATCTTAGAGAAGTTAATGAAAATCTCATGTTTCCGTTTTCTCATCTGTAAAATGGGTCTTTTAATAGCATCTGTCTCATGGGAGATATTATGAGGATTAAAATAAATATTGAGTATATTTAAATCATTGCCTAGGACTTACTTATCAGCCAAGAGGTGTTGGCTATTATTATTTTATTGCCATACGTTATAATTTACAGCCCTACCCAGCTTACTCACCATTGTCTTTCTTTACCTGGTTCCTCAGATGCCAGTCAGGGTTCTCCTTCTCCCAGTAGGTCATCATCTATGACAAACATTGTGTGTCCCTGTAGAAGTCCAAGTACGTTAAGGTCTCTAGAAGCCTTAGGAAGAGGTCTGGGGATTGTAACTGTCACAGGGTGCACCACAGCCTCCTGTAAGTCAGCTGGGGCTGAGCTAACGGGAGAACTCCCCAGTCAGCCCCCAACTCAACACCTCACAGGTTTCTGAACATGATACCCTGGGAAGGGTCAGCATTGGTGGGCGCCATGCCCACCATAACCTCTCTCTCTTTGTAAAAAGAGAAAGATGGTGTGTTTGTGGAGTCCTTTTCTTCATTGGTGCAGACTGCTTTTTTCTCATCACAATTAAAAACACAGTTGGGTCATGGGGTGAAAAACTGTTTTACCCTTAAAGCCCAGAACACTCCTGCATTTGTTCTGGAATCTCTTCCTGTGACTATTAGAATGGCATCTGGGAGGTCACAGCACTCAATGTGTGATTAAACTTGCTGTGCTGGAAACAAATTGAAGGCTGGGCCCTGGCTGGCTCTGAGAAGCTCTGTTGCTGGTGGAAAAGTCTCTTATTCACACTCCTGACCAAGATGACTGGTCAAGAACCTGGTGCTCTGATCTCCCCTCTGGTGATCACATGATTCTCCCCCCAACCCTGAGGTGCAGTCAGCTTTGCTCAGGCCCTGGGAGTCATCCTTTAGATTTAGCTTAACCATGCAGAGGGATTTGAACTTGGCTCTAAACCACTTTAACTTCAAGCTGTTCTATCTGGACCTGACTCTTCAAGCTGTTGTCCACCAGCCACCAAACGGCTTGCACTGAGTCCTTCCTGTCTGAACAGAGGACCTCTCTCCTTCCTGTCTGTATGTGGTCATCCCAGTCTCCCCTCTCTTAGCCAGAAATTCTTTCCTCTGTATGGACATTTACTAATAGAAACAGAAAAACCGTAACCAGTGGCATAAGCTTGCATTCTTCTTCTGTGCATCATCCTTTTCTCCCACTGTAGACCAATAATGAGTCAATAATTAGTGGCCAAGGTAGCTGAAAGTTACAAACATGGCAATACCCAGGGAAATTGATGCGTATACAGAGTGCTGGGTGGGGTAGAGGGGAAGATTAATGAAGAAAGGGAATAGTCCTTGTCATATCATCCCTTATTGATCCTTACAGTGAGGATGCTTAGGTAGGTAAGAAAACAGATGCTAGCTAGGGTATTAGTCAGCTTTTGCTGCAGTAACAAACAACCTAATTCTCAACAGAATAAAACCCAAAATTTAATTCTTTCTGACAGTAAGTGAAAGCTGAGAGTTGGCTGTGATTCTGGAGGACTTTCCTGGATTCAAGGCATCTTCTCATTTCAGGACTCAGGCTGAAAGCAAGAAAGCAAGAGGACAAAATGAAGGGAGTGAGCACAGTTAAGTTTTTGCTCACAAGTGATAAATATGTTTGTCCACATTCTACTGACCCATTCCAGTCATGTGGCCAGTGTGTCAGTGGGGTAGCCTGGAAAACACTCACAATCACCTGGCAAAGGCTGTTGATGAGTGACAGTCATCACTCATTGTGGGGGAGGGAGGAGGAGATGAGAATGAATGGGAGTGAGAGCAGGACAACACAGGCAGACTCCTCTTTCCAGGAACTTGACATTTAAGGAAATAGAGGTAAATTGTGAAGGTGAGTGGTAGATTAAGAGTTTTATTTTTAATGGAGGAGACTTTTCTATATAGAATTCAAAGAGAAAATACATGGAAAATATGATAAAATAATATTTTCAGCATCCATTTTTTGAGAGATTACTCTGTGTAGTCTCTTTACATTTGTCATCTTATCACTCTTCAGCAGCTTACAAGCCAGGTACTATTATCATCTTTATTTTACCAGTTAAGACAGTGAGGCTGATGTTATATAACTTGCCTAGTCACAGAGCAAGCAAAGTTGATACTTCAGTCTAGTAGATGGACTATAAAGTCTTGGTTTGTTTCTTATTTACTAAATGAAGATGATAGAAGTATATTCTTCTCTGCTGCATTCTCTCCTCCCTCCACTACCCCAGCATTCAAGAAATCCAATATGCATGCAGGTGTTTTTTTTTTTTTTTTTTTTTTTTTATGTCCTTGAGTAGGTGGCAAATGTCTGAGGCCATTGAGAGGCACAGGGTGAGATCATTCTACTCCATGAACATTTTGCCCTTCTAAGTGACTCCAGGTGTGCTATAAGCATTGGACAGCTTTGTAATCAATGTACTGGGCCTTTGGTAAGGCTTTCTGCCTCTCTGCTAGATGTGGTCAAAGCATCCAGAACTCTTGATGACTGTATCCAGATGTTGTCTTTAGCTGGAAAACAAACAGTCTACTTCAGCCTCCTTCTGGATCCAATAGAAGAAGTTTTGGGTTTAGTGTACTTTTTGGTGGATTTGTTGACACATTTCTTTTTACTTAGGGCCAAATGTTCTGAAAGCAAAGCCTGCATTCTATTTGCCAAACATGCATAAGAACACAAACAAAACTCATGCTTGCAAGCCCCAAGTAAGTGCTTCTTAATGCTTTAAGTGCCTTTTGGAAACCATCCAGTGCCCTAGTGTGTAAGCTTTCTGAACAATTCTCCATAATTGTGTATGCAAAAGATGTATATTCACAATTGCATGAATGCCTTTCATTGCCTTTAATTACATGGCACACTCTGTTCTACCCTCTTGAAATGAAGGTTCTTTATATATCAATGGCTTTTAAAATTTGATATAGATTCCTATGGAGTGGAATTTTGTACAATGAAATTTTCTAATTGGAGCTGGGGTGAAAGGAGAGGGAGGAGAAATGGAAGGGGACACCGAATTCTGAACAAATAAAAGTCCAAGTGTAAATTGTTATATGCCACTGCTCTTCTCTCAAACAGCTCAGTGGGAAGAATAACATTGACACCTTAGCCAAGTTTCCTCTGGGTGGTGGAGAGCCTTAAACAGCATCTGATGTTTCTTGGAGTCTTGCTGAGTAAATGTAAAGTTCCAAAGGCCCAACCATAGGCAAGACAAAAGAATATGTGGGGGAAGCATATTTCATACTTTCCATTCATGCCTCTATAGTCCCAAATATCCATACTGGGGATATGAGTGAACAAGACTTATGAGGGGCCTTGATCATCAGATGGTGGTTGTAGATGGATCAGATAAGTGCTATCCCACACTAGATGACAAGGAGATGGATTGGCTGCTGGCAATTTGTGGTCCACATCAGAAGACGATGAGAAGGACAACAACTTTAGCGTTATCTTGGTTTACTCAAACCTCTTCAATGCTGGTATAACAAAGCTGAGCTGATTCAAGCTCAGGCCGTAGTTTTCAAATTCTCCATTTCACTCTCTCTGTTCCACCAGGATTATCTTCCTCTTTCTTTTTCCAGTGCTTGGTATTTTTTAATATTATCTTTCAGACAGAGAAAGTTGCTCTATAAGAATGCAATTCTACTTTTCTGATCTGTGTTCTGGCCCATGACATTTTTTGGTTAGTATTTGAGTGTTTGTACTTTTTGTTTGGGTTCTTCTGTGGATAAATCCAATCCAGCTCTTTGGACTTGGGGAATGAAGAAGTTTAGTGGGTGGCTGTGGGGAGCATAGATATATGCCATTTATGGAGATGTGTACACAACGAACCAAACACTGCATTCAGGACCTTCTGAGACATTTTCTCCTCCAACAGATATACAACACACTTAATATTATTCCATTTTAACCAATGGGGAGACTATGAGTGAGAGTTTGAGTCAAGACCTTGGAATGCAACTGGATATGTCTGACTCCAAAAGATGTGATTTTTTTTCCAATAATAGCCTAAGTCATTTGGGCATTGCTGGGGTCTATCTTCCTGTCCCATTTCCCCTTTTTAAAATTTTTTCCCCTTGTTCCCCAGTGTTCAGTGATCTTAGTGTGATCCTCTAACATATCAAAGACTGATCTGATAGCAATACTTTTAATTGCTACATTGCTGCTATTGTCTCTCTGTCCAAATGCATTTCAGAAATGGGGTTTTGGAGGCTAGTTCCAGAGGAGGTATTTCTAAAGGGCCTTTATAGGAGTCTGAAGGACCTGGAATAAGGTTTGCCAGCATTGCTGTTTACAGTTTTTCTAGACAAAAATGAGGTCAAGTAAGACAATACCCTGCAAAAGGACTGTGACACCCCTCCCAGATCCCCTACATTGGGTTGGTGTACCCATATTCCCAGCTTCTGAGAATGTTAGCTGCTACTGGTTCACAGCTGGAAAACTGTCTGGGGCTGAGAAAAGCTACCTGGCCTGAAGAGCTATAGAAATGACTATAATTTCCTTTACTTTAGGAAGGGATACCTCTGAGTATGGACTTTATTCTATAGGCCTTCTGTAGATCAGGACAAAACTGTAGTTGAGACCACATCCTTGCTCAGGCTTCTCCCCTTGCCCTGCCCTGCTATACTCCTTCCTTCACAGATTTCTCCTGAGAGTGCTTTTCAAGGAAATCACATATACCCAAATCCTTGTCTCAGGCTCTGCTTCTATAAGCATTGACCTAAAATAGGTTGCTCACCTGTTTGGTCCACTCCGAGCACAGAATCTTGATTACAACAGCCAAGTGAGGTCTATCTTATTCTAACAGCCATGCCTAACAGTATCTGAAGGAATTATTTAATGGATTTTAGGAGACATTAAAAAGACTATTTGAGAACAACTGAAACCACTCTTATAGAATAAAAACCACATAGACTTTTCAAAAAAGTTAATTCACACCAAAATAGGACTTGTATATTAATTTCTGAATCCCTTTTCACTTAAACTTTGGTTAGAATCCTTGACCAGATAGATTTTCCCAACAACAAATACCGTATGGTTTCACTTACATGTGGAATCTAAGAAAGCAGAACCAAAGAGAATATTCATTCTTGTCATCCCATCTGGACCTTCTTTTCCTTCATTTTCATGTTCTGCTCAGTGAAAATTGCTCCTCTTGGCCCACACCATTTTTATCTATTGCAGGGATACAGGGGGAGCAGAGTTTTCATATCAGCATGCTGAGTCTCAGCTTCTCCTCAAATACTTGAAACTTATTTGAAATATTGTCAAATGGTTGGAAAAATGCTTAGTGCTAAATCCTTAATGTGGGTGAAAAGTTTCCTTTTCTGCTTTGGGGCCTTTGCTATCTGTCTGAAGGCTGCAGCCATGTGCTGTAGCTTTGCTGATTTGTTCTGCATTGCACAGGCCTTTCTTTTTGAAATGATCCCGATTGGAGTCTGAGCTAAAAAGCAATCCTTTTGAGATTGAATCAGGGCACCATGACAATTCCTGTATAACATCACTAAACATCATTCTCATTGCAAATTAGGGGGTCCAAATGTTGAACTACTTCATGTCCGACATAGTTATAGTAAATGATTTAGTCTGGCACATACTTTTGACCTTTGTAGGTTTCTGAAAATGTTGTCCTCTTATGTTTTAAGTCAGTTTTCTCTCTGTATATATCTTTCTAATTCTTAAAACCTTTGAAGGAGGG
Source organism: Eidolon dupreanum (assembly GCA_028627145.1). NCBI lineage: Eukaryota > Metazoa > Chordata > Mammalia > Chiroptera > Pteropodidae > Eidolon > Eidolon dupreanum. The sequence goes on along the minus strand of CM053507.1, from coordinate 142,447,033 downwards.
GAAAAGATGAGGCTAGAAAATGTCTATTCTGTCTACTTCCCTGCTATAGGAAAGCAATTACTAAGCTATTCAATGGATTGGTAAAGTTTCTCTTATTTGCAAGGTCTCTTCGCCATCTCAAACCCACTGAGCCATTCTAAATGACATGCCTTTGCTCCCACCAGGCCCTCTGTGTGAATGCTTTAAATTCTTCTTTTCACTAAGCTATGTCTCATCCATATTTCAAGCTCATATCTTACTATCCTCAAGAAGTCTTTTCTAACCTTTCCATTATTGTGTCATTTCACCTTCTTTTGAACTCCTCAAACATTATCTATATAAAAATAGCAAATAGATGCTGATTAGCAGTAGCTCCCAGGTCTAGTGTGTTGAGAAAATATTAATCCAGGCTCATTGAGCAAAGGAGGTATGATTAACAACATCAGTCATGGATATTAGTGACGGGGGTGGCCACATGTATGCCATACGTGTTCTGTACCATTCATATGATAATTTTATACTTCTTGCTTTGCTTTTAGTTATCTTTTAGAAAAATTATCTTTTTCTCCAGCTAGATTTCACACTCACCTAGGAAGAGGACTATATATTTCTCTGTAGCCATAGAGTTTATTTTCTGGCACAGAGAAGGTTTTAATTATAATGAACTATTAATGCTCTGTACTAGATAAGTAATATCTATAGACCCTAAGGCTTCTGTTCTCCAGATGGATAAGAACTACTCTTGGATGTTCTATTGACTATTTAACCCATTACCAGGCAGAGAGTCTCAATTTAAGAATTATGGGCATGAAACATGTTTTTAAAAAATTGAAAGAAAAAAGATCAGACTCCAATTGACCTGAAAACATTAAACATATACTTAATTTGCCAGTGGGGATGTGAAAAAAAAATGTTTTTTCCATTGCAAACAATGATTTACAAAAGGAAACCGCTAATTAAAATGAACTTAAAACTCAAACTGGATTCTTTCATGGAAAGCCAATTATGAATTACATCTTTATTAAAGACACGTCCACAAACATATAAAAGTTACCACATGAAGAACATATTTCCCCTATTAACTGTAAATCCTAGGAGAGTTTGAATCATTGCTTCAGAGGAAAGACAAAGAGAATATATTCAAAACTCAAACTTACATAAGACATGGGTCAATACATGAATGAACAATTTTCTTATTTAAATTTTTAATTACTAAAGTTTATGATGTAGCATGTGGGTGGTTGTTTCATTGGGGGTGAATAGTAGAGTAGGTCGTTATTACCAATGCTTGGACATTAAAGCTTGATTCATACATAACTGACGAAGTATCAGAGAATTGTGTGACAGCCATAGCATTTGATCACCTAGTGGAAAGTATAGAAATTATCTGAGGATAATTTTTCAAACTCACTCAACAGTTCAAGAAGTTTAAGAGAAGATAAAAATAAGTTTTTAGAATAGCAATCTCCAGTGAAGGAACTATCATTACAGCTTAATACAGTATAAAAGTGGAAAGTATAGAAATTATCTGAGGATAATTTTTCAAACTCACTCAACAGTTCAAGAAGTTTAAGAGAAGATAAAAATAAGTTTTTAGAATAGCAATCTCCAGTGAAGGAACTAACATTACAGCTTAATACAGTATAAAAGTACACATATTAAGTGTATAATAGTTGTCAAGCATTGTGCCAGACACCGCATACCTTACAAAGTTGAATAGATGCAAAGTAATTAGAAAGAGAATGCGTTTCACACTTACATAGTTATGAATTCATAGCTGGCACTGTAACTGACTAATTGTAGGAGTCTGACCTTTTCTAAGCCTCATCCGAGCTTTATCATAATAATGCTGACTTCAGTGCAGTTGTAAGAACTAGGTGAGATGAGATGAGGTAGATCTAAAGATAGTTGGGAAAGAAAGAGGAAGAGCTTGAATAAGCCTTGGATAAGAGGCTGTTGACTGTGAAAAGCTAAAGGACTATAAGATATGGTGTGAATATTCATTTTGATATTAGTCAGAGTTCTCCAGAGAAACAAAACAGATGTGCTCGCTCTCTCTCTCTCTCTCTCTGCCCCTTCTCTCCCTCTCTCCCTTTCTCTCTCCCTCTCTCCCTCTCTCTCATCTCTCTCTCTGTATTATCTATCATCTATCTATCTATCTATCTATCTATCTATCTATCTATCTATCATCTATCTATCTATATCTATCATCTGTCTTTCATTTATCATCTATCAATCATTTATCATCTATCTCACACCCATATGCCAGCATATACATACATACATACATACATACATACATACATACATACAACCTTAGTAAAACCATATTTATGGATAGGAAAATGAGGCTCCAGTATGTTAATGGTAGAACTAGAAAGATAACTTGAATTTCTGCCCTTTTCTCCTCAGTAAACTTCTTCTTACCCCATAGCTCAGATCTTACTTCTGGCTTGAATATTTGATAATCTTAGCTCAAAGTTGAAGCAAATTTAAATAGGATGCTATATTTTGTTTAAAATAATATGAAAAAAGGTAACTTCTATTTTAGGAAGTACAATTGAAGGCAAATAAATACAAATAGGAACATAAGAATGATTTTACACCTATGGATGCAGCCATCTTTAAAGACAGGAAGAAAGAAATCATCAGTTAAAGCATAGAAAAAGTTCTCAAATTGCATGTTACAACTTTTAGGAAAGAAAACAGAAATGTGATCTGTTTACTGGATCTTAATTTCCATGTAGCTTTAAACTGTTTAGGAAAAGTAAATTTCCAAAAGCCCATGGCAGAAAAGACATTTCTCTGTGTTTGCTTATATGATTATACTTTTTGGAACAATCAGACTGTATTACAAATGTGGGCAAGTTTTATCCAAATTGCTGAAAATTATCATAAAGCTTTATTTAAAAAATATCCATTTCACTTTTTCTGAATATATGTAATGTTGCATATTAATCCTTGACAAAATACTTACAGAACTCATTTTTAATGATTAATAATTATAACACGTAATATGCATTAAACTTCTACTATGTCATATATATATATATTTAAGGTATTTCTGAAAAAATTTCAAATTAATAAAAAAGGGTTAGGTATCATTGTAAGTGTTCTCTTGTTATGAATTAATACTTTTCTTTCATTAGCTACATTAGTCATGAAATGGAGAAAATCAGTCTGTTTTTCTAAGCATCTGGCATACATTGTAAATCCAAAGGAGCAGATAATTGATCTTTTTCAAGAGAAGTTAAAGATATTTCAGAAATGTAAGAAGAGATAAAGGAAAAACACCTAAACTTTTTGAATTTCATTTTCACTGTTGGGCAAGCTCGCCTGCATATTTGCACAATGATAAAATTCTTCGTGGTACAGATGTATACTGATATGTTCCTTTAGACCAGGGAGTGAGTTAAAAGACACCTATTTTTCAATTACTTATTTATCATGATGATTGATGAATTCTTAATGAAATTATGGGTTGATCAGATAAAGAAGTGGAGCTCTGGGGAGTGGACAGAAATAACCCCTTAGCTGTGGTGACTCAGTAGTGGGGGAGGGGTCAATGAGGAGTCTACAAACCCAGAACGTGGAGAACTGAAGGATCCAAGTAAAACCAACACGGTGCATGTAGTGAGCCCTTCACAAAAGTCAGCTTAAACCCTGGTCTATCTGCCACTATTAACAGATCTAAAGAGACAACAAGGGAGCAGAAGAGTATCTGTGTGATCTTGAAAGGAGGTCATAAGCACAAGTGTTTGTCATAAGCTTTGTCCTAAACACCAGTGTTCTTGTCTTCTTGGCTGCTATGTTGGTCTTGGGGAATGGGAGTATCAGGCATTAAGGTCTGCCACAAACTTCTTTTCCCTGCTTTTCTGTGCATTCTTCAATCTTATGATTACAATTCATATCATCATGTGAATTTGCCTGTGTCGGAAAATGTGTCTACTTGTGAATATGAGTATTAATTTTTTTAGCAATCACTATTTCTAGAATTGTGCCAGTATTATGTCAGGCATTTGGTATACATTATCCTAATTTATCTCACTTAGCCTTATGAAGCAGACATTTTTACTGTCCCTATTTCACAAATGGGTACATCAAGGTTCAGAGGAGTTAAACCACTGCCTAGGATCACACTTTTGTTAGAGGCAGAACTGAAGACTGAAATCAGGTCTGTTATTCTTTAAAGTCTGAACTCTTCACAGAGTGAAGAGTAGTCCTGGTACACTTGGTACTCTGATTTGTCATTGTAAAGTAATTAATCTAGTTTCTACTCAGATGCTGGTGAGGTTGATTAGTCTGAGTAATTTCATGAGAGTCTGATCAATTCAAAACCAGGACAAAGCTGAGTTTCTGGATCTGAAAAGCTAAGACATTAGGTCTAGACATGTGATCCCATCAAACTATTCACCTGCTCCAGCCTCCATCTTTACCAGAAAAAATCCCAGCCTTGCCCTTTCTCTCTCTAGCTTTAATTGCATGTCTCCAGAGAGAAGCAATGGTAGGCGAGAAAGAGAATCACCATGGGAGAGCCTTTGTAGCTCTCCCACAGCAAGTAACAAGTGGTTGGGGGGGAAGTTTCGTAAGAAAAAAAATGTTATTTGTCCTCAAAGACAAAAGCTCTAAGTTCATAACGTAACTATTTACTTTTACAGATTTGACAGTCTACACCACAAAGAAGAATACATTTTTTTTTTTCATGGATAATGACAAAGCATGTTCTTGGGAAAAGTTCCTGATGTCTAGCTTCTCTGTATTTACTGTATATAAATATAAATGGTTTCTTTTGAGTGGATAGAACACTGGTCAAAGGTTCTGGGTTGTCAGCCTTTAGGTTTCATACTGTTTAGCAGCACGGGAATTTGAATAGCCTCCCCTCTGTCCGGGTCACGCTGCCTCTCTGCTCTAAGAGCAGAACCGCCTTGCAATTTTCCAAGCATTGTGCCCTTGCTGGTGAACGATGAGCTCAGCTAGTTGCTTAGTCTGAGGCTAAATTACTTTTCTTTTCACTGAGCAGCCTTTGGCACAAACAGGGCACCCAATAAATACTAGTTGAAAGAATGAGAGACCAGAAGTTTCAAAAGATCAGAGAAGGTGGAGAGAAAATAACATAAGAAATGAAAGTAAAACATTTATTTGGCTGAAGAAAGGCACAAAGTTTCAGACTTTAATTTTCTATCTGGTGCTAAGGAAGATAAATTTAATCTAGTGAGATTCTGGTGAAACTGTACACCTTTAAGGCAGGGGTCCCCAACTCTGGGGCCATGGACCAGTACTTGTACCTGGCTTATTAGGAATTGGGTCGCATAGAAGGAGGTGAGCAGCTGGTGAGTGAGCGAAGCTTCATCTGTATTTACAGCTGCTCCCCAGTGCTAGCATCACTGTCTCAGCTCTCCCTCAGATCATCAGGTATTAGATTCTCATAGCAGCATCAGTCCCTAGTGCCAAAAAGTTGGGGACTGCTGCTTTAAGAGGAAAGAGAAACCCCCAAAACCTTTGAGAGAGAAAAATTACTTGAAAAGGAATTGAAAAAATTAGACTAACATCAGGTGTTGCACTAAGAACACTAAGTGCTAAAAGACAAATTTCAGTAAAAATCACTAAGACAAGTGGTGAAATTTAAATAAGATCTGATAATTAGATGATAGAATTATGTCAATGTTAAATTTCTTGATCTTGGTAATAGTACAGTGGTTATGTAAGTAAATGTCTTTGTTTCAAGAAACCCACACTGAAATATTTGGGAATGAAGAAGAATTTGGTCTATTATTTATTCTCTAATGAATAAAAACAGAGATAAACAAATACAGCAAAATATTAATCAGTGAACATGCATAAAGAATATATAGAAGTTCATTCCAAATTTTTGTAAGTTTAAAATATTATCAAAATTAAAAGTTAAAAAAATTTCTGTTGAAAGAATGTATTTTGAATTCAAAATGCTATCATCAGAAACTAATATCAGTTCATTATGAGAGAAAAATTAAGATATCATTGCATGTCCAAAAAGAAATTATAACATTTGCCACCCTTTATGAAATACTTAATGATATTAGATCAATAAAATAAAAATGATGTCCAAGACAGACACTTGAAAACTACACAACACTGGTAAAAGGAATTAAAGATGAACTAAATAAATGGAGAGACATACTGTGTTCATGGATTAGGAAACTGAACATAGTGAAGATGTTAATTCTCTTGAAAGTGATACATTGTTTTAATAAAATTTTATCAAAATCACACACACACACACACACACACACACACACACACACACAGATTATTCTAAAATTTATATGGGTATGAACTAGAATGGCTAAAACAATTTTGAAAAGACAGAATAAAGTGGGAAGAACTGGTCTACCCAATTCCATGACTTACTCAATAGCTTTAATAGTTAATACAGTGGAATAGTGGCAGAGGGATAGACAGATCGATGGGACAGAATAGAGGACTCAGAACTAAAAGCACACAGATGTGCCCAACTGTTTTTGACAAAGGTACAAAAGTAATTCAATGGAGCAAAGATTGCCTTTCCAGCAAATAATGCTGAATCGTTTGTATATCTGTAGGTAAAAAAATAAACCTCAACTTAAGTCTTCTATCTTATATAAACATTAACTGAAAATGAAACACACAAAATGTAAAATTATAAAACTTTTAGAAAAATATAAAGAAAATCTTTAGGATCTAAGGCTGGGCAAAGAGTTCTTAGACTTGATATCAAAAGCATGATCAAGAAAAGGAAAAACTGATAAATTGGACATCATCAAAATTAAAAGCTTTACTTGTGAAAAACAATGTTCGAGGAATGAAAAGACAAGGTACAGTCGGGAGAAAATATTTGCAAATCATATATCCAGTAAAGGACTAGTATACAAAATATATAAACAACTTTCGAAACTCAACAGTAAGAAAGCCAACACTCTAATTAGAATATGGAGAGATATTTCATTAAAAAGAATATACAGAAGAAAAACACAGGAAAATATGTTCAATATCACTAAAAATTGGGGAAATGTCAATAAAAATCACAATGAAATATTACCTATTGAAATGGCTAAAATAACAGTAGTGACCACACCAAATACTGACAAGAATTCAGAGAAATTTTATTCAATAATATTGTGAAAGCACTGTACGGTGTCAGATAATTGCTGGACTTATTGTGGTGATCACTTCTTTAGGTATATAAATACTGAATAACTATGGTGTACATATAATACAGTATTATGTGTTAGCTATATTTTAATAAAAATCTTTTAAAAAAAGAATGTAAACTGTACAGCCACTCTGGAAAACAATTTGACAGTTTTTTAAGAGACTAAAAATGCAACCACCATTTGACACAGCAGTTGCACTCCAAGGCATTTATCTCAGAGAAAAAAACAACTTATGATCGCACAAAAGCCTGTGCATAGATGTTTATAGAAGCATTATTCACGATACCCTCAAAATGGAAACAATTCGGATGTCTTTCATTGGATGAATGGTAAACAAACTGTGGTACACCCATCTCAAAGATAAAAAGGGACCAACTATTGACTTTGACACACACAACAATCAGAATGGATCTCCAGAGGATTATGCCGACTGAAAGAAATCGTTCCCAAGGTCACATACTTTATGATTCCATTCATATAACATTATCTAGGTGACAAATTACAGAAATGGACAACAGACTGGTGGTTGCTAGGAGTTAAGGTGGGCATGGGGGCAGTTGGAGGGAAGTGAGTGTGGCTGTAAAGGGCAATATGAGGGATTCTTGTCACGATAGAAATGTTTTCTATTCTGACTGCTGTCAATGTCGACTTTCTGGATGCAATATTGTACTATGGCTTTGCAAGGTGTTACCACCGGGGGAAACTGGGTAAAAGGTACATGGGAATTCTCTGTATTAATTTTTATAACTGCTCGTGAATGTACAGTTATCTCAAAAGAAAAATTTTCATTAAAAACTCTCGAAAAAGTAATATTGAAAATTTTATTTTACTTATTTTAATTTATTTTTTTAATTGAAGGAATGATTTAAATCCCCCCTCCTCTACTTCCCCCCTCCCCACTCCTCCCTACCCTCTGATAAATATAGGAAATTTTAGCTAGGCTAATCTAAGTTGAAAGGACATTGACTCAACGATAATGGCTCAAAGAAAATAGAAGTTAATTTCTCACTCATGTAACAATGGTCCCAGGTGGTTTCTTTCGCACAGGATAATTCAGGAACACGGTTCCTTCTGTTCTGCGGCTCCACCATCCACGAGGGTCTTGTTACAAATGATTGAGGCCGAGTCACCATATCCAGGGTAACACCGGTGGGAAGAGAAAGGACACAGGGAGGAGGCCTACCACCTCTAATCAGCCTTCACCTAGAAGTGGCTCACATTATTGCTAACATTCTGTGCTAAACGTGGCCGTACCTAGGTCTGCGGAAGACTGGGAAACACAGTCTTGGTGGAGAGAGCAGCTTCTGAGATGTGACGGTGGATGCGATGAACGGATTTTACCGGACAAGTTTCTGCTCGAAATCTAAAAATATCCAAGCAATCTGGAAATGTACAAAAGAAAAAAATGAACGCTCTGGTATTGTTGCTTTATTATTTTTTTTCTACCCTCAATGGTCACTATTGTTAATGGTTTATAATATTTCTTTCCAGACTTTTTCTAGGGATATGTAATCATAGGTAAATAGATTCCTACAAACAACAGACTAATCCAAACGAGTGCATGCCCTATGTAGCATCAGGCTTTATCTATTTATGAACCAATATTTCTTTCCATTGCTCTCTGTCTCTGTTTCTGTTTTTCCTTCCACCCCTTCACATACACACATACACATACATTCTTATCATTTTTTTTTTTACAACATATGCATTCTATTTCATAGTAGAAATGCACTGTATTGTTTTGCTATAGAACCATTCCCCTTTGCCCCATATGTAGACCGTTTCAAATTTTCCGCTATTATAAGTAGTACTTAGTTAAACAACTTTGAGGGAAAAACTGTTCCTCCATTTAGTGTTTTTCCATTTATGAGATTCAGAAATAGAGTTCCTGGGTCTAAGATCACTGAGTTTAAGACCTTCAAGTTTCATTTTTTTTCACTCTTGCCTCTTTTTCAGATGCCTTCGTAAGTTTCTGTTCAGCTAAGTTTTCTTCTACAAGGATTTACCGAATGTACTGAGACAAAAAAGTCAAGTTTTATTCCTGTATTTGGTTTGAATTTCATTGTTTATTTCTTGGTGGTTATGACTGGCATATTGGTATGCATGTGGGAAAGTAGACATAAGACCCTGTCTCATTCTTGGAAAATTGCAGGTTCCCATTCCCAGGGGAATATGGGATGGAGGGGGAGATTTTTTACTAAGAGGCAGATTCCTGGACCAGTTCTCCCCCAAGTCTGTTCTCAGGAGTTGTTGAGATCATCTGTACATGCAGTTCATGCTTCTTGACTTAGCAAAGTTTCAATGAACTTAGCAATTCCTTTCTGGGTGATTATTTCTCTTGAGGTCTGGCTCTGCCTAGCTCTAGATGATTATTTCTGCTCCTCTCTTAGTCCTCTATCTATCATTAGCTTCGTATCACGACTTCTTATTGCTCAGTTGACTCCACCAACATCCCTGCTGTGGTCCTTCTGGTTCCTCTTCTCTGGGAAATCTGTTTCTTTTTTTCCTCCCTTATCTCCATGGTTTATGACCTGGCCCTTTCTCTCTTTATGAAAGCATCCTGGACTCTTGGTTTTTAAATTGTGGGTTTTTGTTTTTTGTTTTTGAGTTTTAGAGGATTTCTCTGAGTTCTGTCCTGCTCCCCTGGTACCTTTTTCTTTGGCTGATTTTCTCAGTTTTCCCTCTTTCCTTCCCTGTCCTGACTCTTTCCCATTTGGTCTCTGTTCTCCCGTGTGCTTTACACTTGATCCCTTCTGTTTTACTGTTAGAAGGTAGCAGGGATAGGGTTTCTGGCAGCTTCCAGAGGGAGATGGCAGAGGTCTGGGTTAGCAAAAGGGGCTGATGGATCACTATTGGGCAGGGAGTCTAAAGGGGCGAACATACAATTTGGAGCTAGAGTGACATGGTCACACCCTGTGTGTGTGTGCATGTGCATGTGTAGTACATAACAGAAAGATAGCAAAGGAAACAGAAAACTTTGGATAGTTAAAGAAATAAAGAAAAATATCAAGGGCTTTAGAGAGGTCTAAAAGAAGAAGAAGGATAGATGAATGTTTTCCAAAGAAGTTGTAAAAGTGTTCAGAACAACCTCCTTTATTTAAAAAAAAAGGGGTGAGGACAGAAGTCAAACTACACAGAATTAAGGACAAAATGAGTAGAGTTGAAACTCAGGCTCTGAAATTAGACTGTTCAAATCCCAGCATCACCATATACTAGCTAAATGACAAAGGACCATCTCCTTCCTTCTCAAGTTCTTCACCTGTGAAATAGGAATAATAATAGTACCTATCTTCTAGGACTTTTTGTGAGGATTAAATGAGACAATACATGTGTATCACTCAGTGGGCTATCAGAGAAGCAGAACTTCTCTAGTGAAATAGGACACAAAATTTATTGTAAGGATTAGACGATGCAAGTATAGAAACTGGCGGAATAATCAACACCAGCTGTTGTCTCTTCATGTACTGTTGAGTCTAAAGCAGCATTAGGTTAACTAGGTCAGCAGTTAGATAAGAAAGCTGGTTGTGGTCAACAGCAAAGACAAACGGGTGCCCATGAAGATAAACTGGCATGCACATCTGTCTCTCCCCACCTGAAATCTCAGTGCTGTGGCTGACATGCAGGAAAAACTGGTGTCCTTCACCAAGATGCCATATACACACATGGAGCAGCTGCAAGAGAAGACAGATCAGGAGTTGAGGGAACTGACAGTGACGATGTGAGCCAGCTGCCCAAGACCCCGGTGCCTCATACTGACCTTCAGAACACAAAACATGTGGTGGCTGCTTCACTTCCACATTTTGAATCTCATGTAAAGTTTCTCTTGTGACCTGCACTGACATGGAGCCATTCAGAGAAGGGATATCTGGGAGATGTAGTTCCAGCTTAGCAATGTTGTCACAGTGCAAAGCCTACAAAACACCATACCATATTAAAGACTGGGTGTACAGTACATGGTAATAAATGTTACTAAGTGTATGCTTAAACTAAGGGTCCACTGGAGATGCATGCTTGAGGGACAGGAAATTACCCTGCGAGGTAGAAATCGTCCTGGTGCTTCTTGCCTTTGTTGTCAACACGGTGTCAAGCTGGCAGGTTGGTCTTTTGTCCTCTTGTAGTTGCTGATCAGAGTATTTACCCCTCATGCACAAAGTCCCCCTTTATTCGCTCCTCTTGGGCAATATTTTTCCTCCTGAGAAAAAGCTTACTATAACTCCAGGACTTAGCTCAAAATGGGAACTTTGTGTTTTTCCATTACAGGTGCCACGACTGCTCACCTTTGGAGTTCTGGCTCATCTGCTTGTGCTGACATTACTGACTCAAAGTCTTTACACAGTTAGAGCAACCCTACCCTCAGCAACTCTCCTCCCCCCTGTTCTATAACCCTCCCAGCCCTGTTAGGACAATGGTAGGCTTTTTTTCCCAAAAAGTCACAAACATGCTCTCTTAGTATCCTGCTGACACTCTGTGCATTCCCAGGAAACATTGGTCTTTATATATAAACCAAAAGTACATAAGGAGTGAAGAATCTGTAACAGGCCCTCTGATTTATCCCCTTCATGGCCAAGTTTATTTGTATGGAAGATAAGATTGTCAGCCACCTTCCTCAAAAGGATATTCTGAGGTTTCACGTTGGAGACTTGACATTTATTAACCAGGGTTATATGAAAGCCCTGATTTAATCTCCAGAAAGATACTGTGACTGTTTCAGACATAAGGACCATATAAGCATAAAGAATTTTGACCATAGCTCTTAAAGGAGGTGGTGGTCAGTCAACAGCAGTGTGGGCCAGTCCTTGGTGTGTTCTGTTTACAGCTGCGTCCAGACGAGTTTAAATGGAGAATCAGAAGAGATCAGTATGTACTACTCTAATTTATTAACTATTCACATACTGAACGAAGATATCTGAAAATGTTTGCCATGTAATAGAATAGACTCCTTTTAGTCAACAGGTTACAAGAGGGCAATAGCCTTTTAATCGGATAATACCACTCTTGGGGACAAGAGTAAAAATTTTATGGCCTTCTATGTGCCAGTCACTGCACTATATACCCTTTCATATAAATATGTCCATTAATTCTCTCAACAATTCTTCCAGTATGTGTTAATATATCTGAGGATTAGAAAAGTTAGGTAATTTGATGAAGGCCACAAGCTAGTAAGGAACAAAATCAGAGTTTCCAACCTAGGTTGTTTGTATTAAAAAATAATAACAACATGCTCTTTTTACTATATTATAAAACATGGTTGCCTTCTAGGTCAACAGCTATATTATTAAGCATTTACTATTTATGTTCTTTTTGTGATGAAGTGGTAATATAAGTAAAAATAAAACAATCTTTTAAGGATTTAGTTTGGAGTACACGATTAGATTAGTAGTATACTTAGACTTATAAAAGAGCAAATAACGTTGTCACTTTTCTTGTGCATTTGTGGATCAGATTATACTCCTTGGAAAAAGAACTGTGTAAGTGAAACCAATAACAGCTGAATTCTTCTGAGGGGAAGGCCAAATATATCCAGTTTTGAAAGAAGCTCCAGGGAACCGAAGGATACAAATGTTAAAGAGAAACCATAAGGATTATTTTTAATAAAAGCCTACTTGTGCAGTAAAATCATGGTGTTCCAGTTCATTCCATTCATGCTGTTTGGTTGAGGTTATAATTTCTTTTTCTCTAAGAGTAAACTATCACCAAGAATCCCTTATTGTTTTTTGTCTGTGATATGATGGAAAGATGACTTTCTAAAAGTAGTCTATTAACTATAATTACCCAAATCCCAAATCAGAAACCCAAGAAAAATTATTTTGTGTTTAGCATGAAAGGAAGATGTTAATAAGCGAATGAGCATGCATTTCAGTTAAATCAAGTGTCAGCTAAGGAGCTAAAATAATGAAATTTTCAGAGGCAGTTGTTAAAAAGATATGAACACAGTGAAGAGAAATTTCAGTTGGCTCGGCCACATTGCAGAATTGAGAGTGTTTGAAGAAGTGTCCTTCTGAGATGCTGAGCATGGAGTTGTGTCCTCTACGGAAGGTACCAGAATGGGAGCCTGGAAACAGAAACCCTTGGAGCTGCTGTATAGTTCTACCTAGAGGCTTCCAGTGGTAACCAAAGGTGGTGTTTTTATTCCTTATAATTTTAACTGTCATCTAAATCCTTCTACAGAGAGTAGGTCTGATAGGAGAAAGACCTCTTGCCCTGTTGAGCCTTTTGGTTCATTTGCATGTGAAAAGTGAATGCAGAAGCTGGAGAGAAATATTTTTCTCTCTTAAAAGAATGAGGCAAGTCTGGAGCTCCTGGGGCAAAGGTAGGAGACAGCTTAGAGAGGAGCAGGGAAGAAGGGGGAGGGGTGCAGTGCCTTGGTGGAAAGTCATACGCTAGAACTCCTGGACCTCTTACTGACATCATCAGGCAAGTCTACTAAACTCGGCTCATGATTTATGGGAGTGGATCTCTCATAAACAATGATGAGAAGACTGAGTTTCTCACCATCTAGCCTGAGATAGTGCAGAAACAGAAACAGCGTGCAGAATAGGAAGAAGGAGGCAAAAGGGGTCCAGGAGAAGATAAGTCTTGGGGAATCTCTAGAGATTGTGATCGAGGCTTAATTAATTAATTAATTAATTGGAGATTGGAGTTTATAAATGATTAAAACATAATAACTAGGTCTGGCTAAATAATTTTAGTGTTTTAAAATTTTATTATTCCAGCTTTATTGAGATATAATTGGCCAATAAATTGTTAAGATATTTAAAGTGTACATTGTGATGATTTGATATATGTATACATTGTGAAAGGATTCTGCTTAATTAATTAACACATTCATCACCCTTCACACATTTATCTTTTTTTTTTGTGAGAACAGTTAAGTTATACTCTCCTAGCATATTTCAATTATATGATACAGTGTTATCAACTATAGTCACCATGTTATACATTAAATACTAAGACCTTATTCATCTTATAGCTGAAGGTTTGTATACTCTTTCTAACCTCTCCCTATTTCTCCTAGCCCCTGGCAACCATTTTTCTACTTTCTGATTTTTAAAAAATATTCCACATATATCTGGCTTATTTAACTTAGCATAATGCCCTTAAGGCCTATCCACGTTGTTGCAAATGGCAGGATTTCCTTCTTTCTCATGGCTGAGTAATATTCCATTGTATGTATGTACCATAACTTCTTTATCTGTTCATCCATTGAAGGACCCAATATCTTGGCTATTTTGAATAGTGCTTCAGTGAATATGGGAATGTAGATATTTCTTAGATATCTTGTTTTTATTTCCTTTGGATATACATCTGGAAGAGGGATTGCAGGATCATACGGTAGTTCTATTTTTAATTTTTTGAAGAACCTCCATACTTTTTACCATAGTGGCTTCACTAATTCACTTGGAGTCTTTAGACTTTTTCAAGCCATGGACTAGAGACTCCCAAACAACCCTCTGTAGATTTCAAGGGCTGAAAACACCCCGCATGGCACCTCTGTTTTGGAGACAAATTCAGTTTAATCCCCAAACCAGTTATTATACATTCACTATGAGTAGAGAATTGTGCTGGGTGCAAGGAAAATATTTTCAGCTGAACATTTCACAAATGTGTGTTGCTGAAACTATGAAAAAGATCAATTCTTCCCTTTGAGTTGCTTATAATCGAGTAAGAGAGGGACATAAGCACGTGCCTAGTTTACAGAATGAGGTGGCAAGTCCTGGCAGGGCACAGACAGCCAGAGAGTAGTCAGTTATAATGAGAAGTAGGTTCAGAGAGGCTAGTCTCACCACGTGCATGATGCACATTTATAGATATGTTTTATTGAGTACTTACTACATACTATAACTTATGGTAGGACCTTCCTATTTAGTTCTCTAAACAACACCACGAGATGGGCATTATGTGATATTTATTTTATGGCTGGGGGAGTGGGTTGTAAGTTCATCCCGGGGGTGAGTAGTGAGCCAGATTGGAACGCAGCTAGTGTGAATGCGGAGCTGATTCTCGTCACTACGCTGCATGGGGACTGGGACAGTTTGTGGGAACATCTGGGCAACAGGTTCACAGTTTCTCCTTCTGGATGCGAAGGCAAATCTTAGAGTTAATCTAAGACACAGACCTACCCAATGCACTTTACTTTTAACATCATTCTTTGCTTGAGACTTAAAATCATGAAATGCAAACAGTTGCTATTCTTTTCCCCCACCCCTACTTGACCTGAGCTGTCTCTAAAAGCAGTAGAGATGGAGAGACATAGATGTACAAAGGGGCCTTGTGGAGGCAGCCCTGTCACCCAATGCCCTTTAAGTTATTTTTCTGGAGGTGGTGATGGATCTGCAACATCACACCCTCACCTTGTGACTGGGGCTGGAGCTGCATTCCCTGCCAAGGGACAGGACAAAACCAAATCTCTAGTCCATGTCTTGACCTTGATGGCTATCTCAGTGGGCTTTGCTGAGTGATTTAACCTGTTACAGGCAGAAGTCATGGTCATCTGGTGCCACGACCTGGACGTGCTAAGAGGTGGGGGAGTATTCTGTCATGACAGGTGGAGTTTTTCTGATAATACCAATACTCTATGGTACTCTGAATTTATCAGGAAATAGTGATTACTTTCTCCACTGCAATCCAGCCTAGCATTCTGGCCTCAAGGAGTTTAAAGGCTATTCACTAAAACAAATTTAAAAAATAACCTCCGGCGAAACATGAAGTATAGATGTTAACTGAATGGTTCTGGTCGGGGCTATGCAGTTTTAGAGCTGCTGAGCTTGGTCTGGAGCCACCAGAGAAGACCCCACTGCAGGGGCTGGGTTGGCTTCTGTAGACCTGGGGAGCCACCGAGGTTTTTGAGCAGGGAGCCAACAGGAGTGAAGTGGTGCTTTAGGAAAATGATTCTGGCTTTGAGGTGTACTCCAAAGAACCACCACCAAAAAAGGCTTTGCAATGGTGGAGGAGCTGTGAGCACACGGTGCCAGGATGATGCTGCCAAGCAGGCTGGCTGAGCTTGCTGCGCTGCCATGGGGCCCTTGTCGTTGCCCTATATGGCTATAGACTCTGCCTCTCAGCGCTGACCTCCTTCATGTCTAGTCTGCTTCCTCTCTTGTTCCTAAGAGTGTCTTCCCTTTTGTTTCAGCTCTCCCAATACTAACTCTGTTTCGACTCCAACCCCTACAGAATATGGATTCCACCCAGAATTCATGTCATCCCATGAACCTCTTCTTGAGTTTTCTCATCTACCCGAATCACCCGAAGTGTGACATAGTCTCCTTATTTCCCACAATCATCTCTTGATTAGACATCTCTTTCCCCAATGCTTTGTAAATTACTTATTGCTATGCAATGATGGATCTCTCTTGAAATATAAAGTATATTTGAAAGACAAATTACAGCCAGGGGTGGAAATGCTCACCATCTAACCATCTCCTTATCATTGCATTAGAACTCATAGCTCACTCAGCTCCAGAGGCCACACAAAGCCAGAGGTCACTGAGACCAAAATTCACCCTTTCCCCTCCAGGAGAAACAGAAATTGGAAGAAGAAAAAAAAATTATTTACATTCGTTTCCTGAGGCTATGCAATTTACAAGATAATAGAGAAGTGTTTTCCTTAAGGAGGCTGGATTATTTCTGCAAGGAATAGTTATATAGTCTTGGGTGGTAGTAATAATGGGGTCAGTGGTAGAGAAAAGGGTGGTAGAGAAAAGGGTTAAAGAGAGAAGGCTATGGGAGACACCTTCCAGACTAGGCAATGAAACTTTGCTTCTTGTGTGAAAAATAAGAATGCAATAGCTTTCAAATCATAAAACAAATAACTGCTCAAATCTTTATCAGGACCCAGTATAAAGTCCATCTGAGAATGTGGGTGTGCATGCAGGCACCCCCTGGACACAGTCCTACTGACCAAACCAATATATCCTTCCTCACTTTTCTCGTCCCCAGAGACTACCTCAGCCTATTATTTCCCAGGGAAGGGGTTACACATTACTACCATGGTTACACATTACTACCATGGTTACACATTACTACCATGCTATCGGAATTTTCCTATTCCCTTTGCTTGGCTTTTTTCTAACTTTTGGTAGCTGTTTCTTTGTTCTTAATATATGTTTCCAGATTCTTACAGCATATCCACGAGGTTCAGTTAGATTCCTCCCATCATCTCTCTTCCTTCCCAAGCGTCAGTGTGATGCTATATGTTTTCTACTGGTGCTTAAACAATCCAGATTTATTATCTTACAGTCACGGAGGTCGGAAGTCCTAAATGGGTCTTGTTGAACGAGGGCCCACAGGTTCTCTTCTAGGGTTCAAAGAGACTCAGAAGGGGTCCAGCTTGCAGACTCCATCAGCAAAACTAAAACCTTGCAGGTAACAGGATCCGTCTTCCCTAAAATTCAGGTTAGCACCAGCCATTGTTATTTCAGCTGGTCCCTCGAGGGCCTCACATTCCAAACCAAGGTCTCTTAAAGTATTTTGTCCTTCAGCGGACATAGGTCTCCCTGGAGAATTCTGGGAAATATAGACTTTCAGTCTTGCTTGCGTGTTGTGATTCTTCAGTGTCAGGTGCTGCTCCAACCCCATCCCAAGATTGCCCTGGAATCTCACCTGAGTCCAGCTCTGCTTCCAGCTACTGCCTTCCTGCCCAGTGCTTGCATCTGCACTGGCCCACTCCCCTTCCCACAGAATCCATGGTGCTCCTCTTCAGATGGCTCTTCTTTCTCTAAGTACAAATAACATTTCTTGGACCCCAAAGCCTACACTGGCTCGAGATTTGCCTTGTACTGCTTCATCACATTAAATTTCAGGGTTTTAATATTACATGTCTGCAAGAGTTATGGATTTTGAATATTTAAGATTTTAACTCCCCCCAACCCCCATGATTTAAAGGAGGAAAGGTAACTTCTGAAGCACTCAGGGTAAACAGTTTCCTGTTTCTGATCTCTTTATCGCAGAAAGGCTCTTGTGAGGTTCGTAATGAATATAATAGGAATCTGACCTAAATCACAGGATGTCTGTAATTTATAAAATCCTTGTTGCCTCTGTTGTGAAAAAGTCTATAGATTTGTTTCCATTTTGATGATGTTTTAACTTTTATTAACCTATGAGTTAATTTTTTCTGGAGTCCTAAACATCAGGATTGACTTGGGATAGATGAGGTCTTACCTGGATGGCTTGCTGTCCTTGGGTCATTTTGCTGGAGATAAGATATGAACCTAAACTTTCTTTGGAATGAGACGTAGAACAAATAAGTAAGCAACCTCCTCCTTCTATTTCCATACCACACCCTCAGCCAACCCCATCTCCTTGTCACCAACTCCTCTAGCCCCCACCCAGTCTTCTACTAATACTGCTAATATTGCTCAAATATTCAACACTACAACATGAACGGAGAACACTGTTGGAAACATTTATACTAGAAAATTTAAAGGAATTGCTTCACCTCCACAAAAATCCACCTCACTTCCGCAAAATATCTTCCTTCATAATTCATACATTCTGGTGAAGCTAAAATGCTTCAAGTGTTGGGGAAATTATAAAAGAGAAAATTGAAAAGCTGCCTGAACACTTTCAACCTAAAATTGCCTTTGTGAAAAGTGAGAACATTTCGGACATGAAACCTTTAAACTTTTGTAGACCCTGTGCCTAATGGAACCAGCATAGTTCCAGTATATTCTTATAGTTCAAACTAATCACACATTTTTCCGTTTCCTTGTTCGATTTCAGTCTTTCCAAGTAAACTCAACACATATTTGTTGATTTCACTGCAAAAATAGCAGCAATCATAATGACCAAAGGAAAATCTATAACTTGAAATCAGCAGCTTGTGGTACTCTATGTCCAGATTCAGACTCAGGTGTGGATACATTTCATTATGTGATTTTTCTTCCTTACCATTTTGTAAGTAGCACACACCAGAGCCGTAATGTGGTCCCCATCCAACAGTGATTACTGATATTGTAATTTTTCTCTCTGTCAAAATTTCTTGACCTGATGTTGAAGAATTCCAAGAATATTTTTGGAAACTCTTTGCTTAAAAGTAGTTCCTTTATGGTTTTCTCCAGGGCATTAAAGAGAATGTTTATTTAGGAAATGACCTCAGTGGAAGGGGAAGCTGTGGTGGACAGCATTGGCTGCCATTTCCTTCCTCAAAGAGCTGGTACTAAAGAAGGGGTTGGAAGTCCTTGCAAAGTGTCTCTCGCTTCAGTTCCTCTGCTGCTTGCTCCTAACTTCCTTATCTTTAAGAGAGCACATCAGCAAAAACAAATGAGAACACAGATAGCCTGAATAGTTTAAGCATTTATTTAGTAGATACACATTAAACTTTATACACTGCAGACATGACTTTTTATCAGCATTCATTGAACAATTATAAAGATTACTCATATGGTAGAGAACCAAATAAATTGGCAATTAATTCCTCAAAGCAAAAATCATATGGACCATATTTTCTGACCACAATACATAACAGTTTTAATCACACACACACACATACATAAACACACACACACACTAAAAAATCTAAGCAAAAAATCAAAACTGTAATACAGAGTATTTAGAAATGAATGAAAAAGGGAACACTTTAATATGGTCAAAGCTGAACTCAGAGGAAAAGTCATAACCTTGGATGATTTTTTTTTTTTACCTTAATAAAAAATGAAAGTAAATGAACTAAGCACATAATTTTCAAAAAGCTGGTTTGACAGAAGATAGACAAAGAAAAATATTGCCATGCATAGAAAAAATGGGGTCAGTTGAGTAACCTGAGAACCTGAGTAAATGAAGCCAGTGGAGAAAAATCTAAAAATGATCTGCCATTTTTCTTGTAAATGTGTATTGTACTTTCCCAGGGTGTATTTTCAGCACTTCAGTACATCTTAACTTCCATGAAGACATGGGAGATATTCAGTAGCTGTTTAAACTTGGTGATGAGATGATGAAAAGATCTGTCATTTTTTTTCATTTTTAAAAAGAACTACAAAATAAATTATTATCTTGTTAAAATTTCAAGGTACAGTTAAGAGTTTCTACTATCCACAGGAAGACTGAGGACTATTTAAAACTCCTTATTAGAAGTGAGAAATAAAACAAAACATGTTCTGAGGGTCAAAAACACCAGCCGTCATACAAAATACGCAAGAGAATGGCAACTGAGCAGAATTCAAGAGCCTGTTAAAGGATTTCATTAAACTAGTCTTAGTTTTTTGTTCAAGTTGTTTTTAAGGGTTTTTATTTTGTGATAAATCTGTGGAACATACCTGCTCACTCGGTTTTATGGGGATGCTATTTTGAGTAATGTTTAACTTTCTTTTATTCCCAGATTTATACCAGCCTGTGCCGTGTTGGTCAGTATTTGCTAAAGCTATCAGAGCAAGATAAAGCTACTCTTTCTCCTGAGTTTTTCATCCCTCGGAGACAAGGACCCCACTTTCTCCTACTTCTTACAGACTCAAATTCCAAAGTAGATTGTCTTTCAGCCTTCGTTTTTGCTATAATTGTACAATATTTCTTCTTCAATATTTCACAGGTATCTTAGTGAGATGTAGGAAGGGAGGGGCTCTTAGGGAACATTGGAAATACAAGGTGGATACAATATTATTTGACAGTTCTCAACTACGGCATCTTCAAATGTTCTTGGAATGTTCTAATTAATGTTAATAGGTATTTCATAGTTTTAAATCTCCTTTCACAGATTCAGCATAAAAATGAGAAAATTAAAGACTTTGAGAAGTTCTGAATAAAGAAGTATGGTTCATTTAAAAAAATCTAAGTTTTTATTTGAATGTACAACACTTCTTCCCAGCTGCCTGGGCCTGGCTCTAGACTGGCACTGACCAATAGGTTTCCTTTCTGACTCTGTTCTCCTTGCAGCTGTCAGTGACCTGACCAACTTCTGGACTTCCATGGTGCTCTTTTGCTTTTTAGCAGTACTTGGCACCAGGCTATTTACCTCTGTTGTGATCTTCCCACTAATTTTATTTTTCTCTCTTTAATAGCAGAGAAGACTAACTCTAATAAGCTTCTACCATGTACCACTCCACTGGTTGCTTTAAATATGTAACCCAGATGCTGGGCTCTTCCTCTTGACAGAAGTGCATGTATGTGTGTGTGTGTGTGTGTTTGGTGTATAGAATTGGGGAGGAAAAGTGGTCTGTGCAATTCACCCTATTGGTAGCCAGCTGGACATCTACACATGGACTCTCTTTGCAGCCACACTGCCCACTGTAAAGGTGATTCAGATGTCTGTTAGCAATGTGGGTAAAAAGTTCTAATCTTTACCTTCTGGAGCCCTGAAGAAGGTTCAATCAGTTTTTTTTTTTTTTTTTAATTTCAAATTCATCATGATAGAATCCACATTCTACAGCTTTGGTGGGGAAGTGTCCGGCACAGCTCCCTGGTTTAGTTATATTCGCAGCATCCCAAAGCTGGAGGCAGAGGCAGGTGAGGGGGTGGGTATAAGGGTGTTCTCTCACACTGTGCAAAATATCCTCTCAAATACTGCTCTTCTTCATATTAGCACTTTCCTCTCCTTCCTGTCCTCTCACCAAAGTCTGTCTCCTGTCTCATCCCCATTTGGAAACGGTGGTCTTTTTCTAGCCATTTCTTGAGTCTTGGAAATCTTCTAGATAGATTTCGCTAGGTCCTAACTATCCTCGTTCTTGCCATTTCTGCAGACAGGCAGTAGGAGAGAAAATGCCGTGGCTCCTAAAATCTCTCTTCGTGTGTGAATAAGCATCTGTGGCAATCTGTGCTATGAGGAACATCTGCCTTTTGCTCTGATATCTGGATGACTCCAGATCTTTAAGGCACACTAGAAATCTTGCATTTGGAGGGCTAAGTGCCTGCCAATACTTGATGTTCACAAAAACTTTTGAGTCTCATTTTGCAGAAAGGGTATTTTTTTTCTCCTCTCTAATATTGGCTCAAATTAAAGTTTCTGTTCCAGTTATCTATTTCTGTATAAGAAATCACTCCAAAACTTAGTGTCTTTAAAAAAAATAAACCTAACTACATTTATTTTTTTCATAAATCTATAACCTGGGCAAGGTTCAGCAGGACACACTGCTTCTCTGTGATGTCAGCTGTGGAAATATGTGGTCTTTCCACTGGTCAAGGCAGAAGCTGCAAGGACTTTTTTTTGACCTAGCCTAGATGTCATGCAGTATCATTTCTGCTATATTCTATTGATCACATAGTGAGCTACACAAAAGTAAGAATATCCAGAGGAAGGGATCATTGGGGGACCCTTTTGCAAAAAGCAAACTGATTTTTTTATGCAAATTAAATTTACATAGAAAGTGACACCATCGCATCAAACTGCTTCACTGGATTTTCCACCAAAAAAGAGAGATCAGGACACATGTTCTATGCTCCTTCTATCCACTGTGTTTGTAGTAAATGGAATATTGAATTAGAGGCAAAGAGCATTTGTAGTCTGGCATTCCATTTAACAGAACGGCTGTCATTTATCCACCCTGGCTCTCAAAAAATCCATCTGACTCTGTACATTCAGTTTTGCACGTTTTATCAGAGAGGGGAAATTCTGGATGCTGGCTTTAAAATAAGAGTAAGGCATCCAAACTACTGTTGAAACTAGCAGCCATCCTGTTTCAGCTCCCAACTTCATGCTGAGCGGTAACAAAAGGAATAAATGGAGACTAATGATGCTTTGGTTTGGGAAATGATGCTTACATGCACAGGATGCATCCACTTAAGTCTTTAAAAAACCAATTGTTCTAATGATTTTATTGCTCTGTAACAAAACAAATAAAACTGCCATTGATTCCAAGGTCTTCTTGAATTGAACTTTAACCATATTAAAGCCTAATAGGATGCAAGTTTGAATGAGGAGGAAGGCATCACAGTATATTGTATTTTTGTAAACATTAGTAAAAGTATAGAGTAATAGAGACTCCTCTAGTTGATGCTAGATAGGCCCCAAGTTCCTCTGCTTTCAGAGGCTGAAGCATTAAGGATTCTTCTCCATTTTACATTTGCGAGGGTATAATATACTGCCCTAAAGAAGAATGAATTCCATTTGGCTACTTTTCTCCTAAAATGCTATTGGTTCTCCTCCACGTTTCTGGTTCTCAGCCTTCAAGATGGAGCCCTACAGGATGGCATGAGGGAAAGATGCTGCCCCTAACACAGAGAATGTAAAATGAAAGTGAAGCTCATCTTTGAGGCTTTTTGCCACATTCTCTTCCCCAGTTCCATCTCCCTGGGGAAAGGACTTCATTACTGAAAGGGCTATATAATCTTCAATAAATAATGGCTCTTTGTCCCACCTTACTCCCACTCTGTCCTTTGTATCTATGCTTCGTATCTTGCTCTGTCACCTCTGTTGGTCACTAGAGCAGCAGAGGGGACTGCCTATTAGCCATCTTTGGGCAGATCAGGGCTTTGCAGTTGGTGCCACGTCAACTTAGCTCTCACATCTAATGCACACCACCAGCACTTACTTGGAGGACAGAAGAGACAGCATAAACACAAAGTGAGGGGGCCTGAGGGAAGCCCTGGAATACTGGGGCTAGAAAGTGAGACTTCTTGGTGTTCTGCAGAGAGACTGCTTGGGGACTTGAATGTGATGATGCTCATTGGTCGGTACTGAGGACAAAGGTCTGGAACCAGAATCACATTTGGCTACATAGACCTGAACCTGGCACAGAGGCCATACCACAAACCGAGTGCACTCCAGTGGGTTCACTTACACCACATGGGCAGGAAGGTAGTTGAGATCTGGGGGACAGCTGTAGTTACTGCCCTGCTGCTGCCACCAGGTAGGATCCTCCGCTCTGCCAGTGACACTCAGCCTCATCCCCGCCTTGGGCAGCTGGGTATGCTATGCAACAGACCCTCTGTCTTGTGGCTGTTACTCCACAGTTTCAGGTCCTTGAGTCTTGTCTCACTGTTTCCTGGGTGGCCGGATCAGTGTGACAGCTCCTCTGGGTTGACACAGTGTGAGATGAGGCATCACAGCAGAGTTTGCCTACTGCAAAAGGAGGAGGGGCCAGCAATCAGATATTTTCTAGGACATCCAGGGGGACGAGGCCTCTCTTCTTTCCACTGAGGACTCTGATAAAGCCATCTTGTTCTTCTTCAGAAGTCAGGCAGATCTGAATGCCGTGAAAAGAAAGAAAGAAAGAAAGAAAGAAAGAAAGAAAGAAAGAAAGAAAGAAAGAAAGAAAGAAAGAAAGAAAGAAAGAAAAGAAAGAAAGGAAGGAAGGAAGGAAGGAAGGAAGGAAGGAAGGAGAGAGAGAGAGAGAGAGAGAGAGAGAGAGAGAGAGAGAGAGAGAGAGAGAGAGAAAGAAAGAAAGAAAGAGAGAAAGAAAGAAAAAACAAAAAACCCAGAGCGTCAACAAGAAGGAAGCTAAAACCTACAGCTTGAATCACTGCTGACTGAGGTCAGTGGGAAAGAAAGCAGTGTCAGGGTGGGAAACTGTGGCTCCATGAGAAAAAAGGTTGATAAAAAAAATTAGGCAGAACCTTGGGTTTGGAACGAGGTCCAGGCCTTAAATGTTTTCTGAGATCCAACTTGATGAATGAGGATCAAGAAAAGCTTGAGAATCGACTATTTTAGGAAGCAGTGGTAGAGTGGAAAACTTTCTTTCATTTAGAGGCGGGATGGAAAGATCAACTCAGAAAATTAATTTTGGGTAGAAAAGGGTAGGAGGTGAGGTAGAACCTGAGGATCTCTTGGGTTGCAGGGCTATGAATAGGGTGGCTAACTTGTCTTGGTTTGCCTGGGACCTTCTCAATGAGAGCCCTGAAAGTTCCACATCCCGGGAAACTCCCAATCCAGACAGACTGGATGGTTCATTATCCTAGCAGATATTTTACTCATCAGGCCAAGTCAGAGATAATGCAATTGTCTAAGCACCCTTAAATTCCCTGCTTTCTGCGTTTACACATTCATTCATTCATTCACGCATTCAACAAATTTTTATCAGGTTCCCACTAGGTGCTAGATACCATTCTAGAAGCTGGGAAGCTAGTGGAAAAAGACATATCTCTGCTCTCATAGAGCTTATTAAGCAGGCCTAGGAATAGGACAGACATTTCATTAAGTAATTTCATGTGTGATGAGAGCAAGGGCCATGCCGATTTTAATCACTGATTATCCAGTGAACAACATTTAGTAAACTGACAACATACATTAATATTTTTGAATTAATGAGTAAAGAAAAGGGTGCTGATGTGAATCTATGTGGCAATCTGATTTAGCCTAGGGTGTAAGAAAAACCTCCCTGAAGAAGTGAAGTTTAAGCAGAGAGGGAAGCATTGTGGGAGAAAAAGAAAAGAGAGTAGAATATGAGCAACATCCTGTATCAAGAGACTGTGGCACTTTGGAGTGACTAGCTAGAACAGTATAGCTAGAACAGAGAGATGGAGGTGGTGAATAGTGTGAGATAAAGCCGGAAAGGCTGACAGGAAAGGATGTCCAGAAAGCCCTGCTAAGCCCTGCTACGTCCATTAGCCGACATTCTGACCTCTCTAGTCAACTGGAATTGGGCCGTAAGCCAATGATTAAAATTCAGTCAATTCAGTAAAGATTTACCTAAGTCATGGAAGGTGGAGATGGACAAGATAACAAAAATCAGGTCTCTGCAGTATGGGAAAGGGGCAAAAATGACTGTTGGTATTGACCAACTGTTGGGTATTAAAAGATTTTAAATGGGAGAAGGAGGTAGATCAATTTAAAGCAGTTCTTTTTCCTCTTCTCTCCTATCCTCTCCTCTTCCCTCTCTTCCCCTCTTCTCTTATTATCTATCATCATTCTTCCTTCTCTCCCTCCCTCTTTCTTTCCCTCTCTTCCCTCCTTCCTCACTCCCTCCTGCTGTCTTTCCAGACAGAAGACTTCCAAAGGCTGAACCAGTTTTCTTCTCACAACAGAACAATCTCAACCTGTCCACCTAGCTTGCTGACAGCAGAGTGGACCTGAGGTGGATGCCGAGGTGGATGCAGCCTATACAGAGCAGAGGTACCCCACATATTCAGGATACCATTTTCGCCAGCCCAGTGCTTACCTAGCTATCAAGCCCACTACAGCCATCCTGTCAGCATCACTTAGAGACTCTGCATTCCTAACATGAAACAGATGGTTTTCTAGCTTAAAAGATTTACCCCATTTCTTCCCCAATCTCATGTCCCAGAGCCTAGATTCTTTGCTAGGTTGCAGGTGCAACTTGGTAAGTTTAACACTAAACATTCAATCTTTAATCTTTTAGTTTTTATTAAAATAGTTGTTGTTATTATTATTATTACTTTAATACCACTCATCATGTTTCTGCTCTGGTTTCTACATTTGTAGCTCTACTATCCTCCTGTTTTCACTCCCTCTAGTTCTTAAAGACTGTGAGAGGGGACTGGATTTTCTACTTTCTTATTTGTATCTGATATCTGGTTGCCGACCCACTCTCTGGCCTTTGCTTCTTCTGTGCTGCTTCAGATTCTGCTGCCTAACAGTTAAGTGCTCCTGCTATCTCAGTCCCATTTTGGTGCTACTTGGTTAAGTCCTATAGTCTAACTGACTTCCAGGAGCATACATAAACTATTGACATTTAAGGTTGTCCCCTGCATAACCTCAGACTTATTAACATTCACATATACTGCCACTTATAATAGATGAGAAATCATTTTATTAAAATGATTTTTTTTTTCTTTTGCCTAGCATTCCCGGACTGAGTCTTCTCCTCAAAATACCTATTAAAAGATAGAGGGTTAGAGGTGGAGAAAAATGTCATAACACTAAATTCCGAGACCGATGGCTATTCCACAAGCAGATTGGAATTTCCATAAGACCTTTGGAGCTGAACTCAGTTGATGACTGAAGCAAGTTGTACTGCTGGATCAAGGATAAATCTGCCAGTCGAAAAGAGAACTTCTCCTCCATGGTCTATTCCAAGTTCAGAGACTCAGCATCTTCCCAGAGCAGAAAATTGGGCAGCCATTTCTGTTACTATGGGCTCTACTTTCTGATTTAGTCAAAATATACTTTTTTCTTCCCACACTACTCTCCTGTTAATCAATGCCTCTCTTTCTACATTTATTTGGAGACTGTGGTCCTCCAAGAAAAGGGAATGGCAGGAAGTAGGGCAAATTAGGTGTCTTATGGGAGGCAATCTCCCAGCAGATAAAACACAATGGGTAGGGATGGAGACAGAAAAACCGTGAGGGTCTTGCATGAAGGAGAAAGCAATTTTTTAAAATGAATTCCAGGAGTTTAGAATGTTGCGGGAAGCAGTGGTGATAGAAACAAATTCTAACTCAACCCAACAGACCAACATTGGATAAATGCCTCTTAGATTAGAGAAGTTAGTATGAATCAGGCATAATTACCTGCTCCTCCAACAGAGTACACCTGAAAACATCTGGATGGATCCCGAGCTGGACCCACACTGATGCACTCACCTTTGCAGCTAGGAAACCTCAACTCTGCATTGATCATTCCTTATTCTAGGATAAGTAAATCGCTCGAGGCAGACACTGTTGGTTGATATCAACAGTCATTTCTGCTCTTCTTCCCATGCAGCAGAGTCTTGATACTTGTTATATTGTTGGTCCCTATGCTATGTGACTCAGGTAAATCCTTATTGTCCAAGTTTGTTTCTATTCTCCTTGCCAGTTATTAGTCTCTTAGTGGTCCCCATGGACTCAGTTCCAGCCAATGAAGCAGGATGGGAAGCTGTGTTTTCTTCTAAAAAGAGATGAATCAGGAAGAAAATCTCTCTCCTTGTTTCGAAAGAATTCTTGGAGTGGCTGAAGCCATCTCTGACCATGAGGGGAGGTGGCTAATATTTCAAGGATGGCAGAGCAGAAGGGGAGAATAATCTGGATCCCTGACCATGGGATCAAGCTGCTGAATAAGGAATCAAAGAACTTGCTTGTATCCAGACCTCTTATTATAAGAGTGTAATATACCTTTTGAGGTTGACTTAATTTGTGATGTGTATTAGTTCACTATTGCTGTCATAACAAATTACTGCAAAAAGTGGCTTTAAATAACATAATTTATTACAACACAGTTCTGTAGGTCTGAAACTCGGTGGGTTTGGCTAGTTTTCTTTGCTCTAGGTTTCACAAGGCTAAAATCAAGAAGCCAACAGGCCCTATTCTTTTCTTTCCTTTCTATTTTTATAGGAGATAATTCAATTCCAGATTCATTTAGGTCATTGCCAAATCCAATTCCTTGTGGTTGTAGGACTGAGGTCCCTGTTTCCCTGCTGGCTGTCATCCAGGAGTCATTCTCAGCTTCTAGAGGCCACCTGAATTCTATGACTTGTGGCCCTTTCCTATATCTTCAAATTCAGTAAGGGAGAGTTGAGTCTCTCTTACATTTAATCTCTCTTCTGCCTCATCTCTCTTCTGCCCTCTTCTGCTGTGTCTTTCTGACTCCAGCCAGATATATTTCACTGCTTGTAAGGGCTTAAGTAATTAGACTTTGCCAACCTCGACGATCTAGGATATTTACTGTCACAGAGTTCATAACTTTAATTACATCAGCAATGTCTCTTTTACATGAAATCTGGATTTGTTTTCTATGGCTGCTGTAACAAATTACCACAATTTTAGTGGCTTAAGACAACACAAATTTATTATCTTGCAATTCTGGAGATCAGTTGTCCTAATATCAAGGTGTCGGCTGAGCTGCATTTTTTTCTGGAGACACTAAGAGAGAATCTTTTTCCTCATCTTCGGCTCCTAGAGGCTACCTGCATTTCTTGGCTGCTACCCCTTTCTTCCATCTTCAAGGCCAACAGCAAAACATCTTCAAATCTCTCTCTCTGAACTCTGCTTCCACCCTCATACCCACTCTGACTCTGACCCTCCTGTCTTCCTCTTATAAGGACTCCTGTGATTACACTGGGCTCTCCTGGATAATACACACTACTCTCTTGTCTCGATAGCCTTAATCACATCTTCAGAGTCCCTTTTGCTATGTAAGATAATATTCGAAGTTTAGGGGATTAGGTCATGAGGCTGTTATTCTGCTTACCATGAGATAAATGGATCAAGGCTATTACTAAAAAACATTAAAAATATTGTAGAAAATATGTGTATATGTCTGAAAAAATAACTTCCAGATATATTGAACGTAGTGAGTTGAAGGAAGACTTGGTCTTAATGTTTTAAGGAGAGAATCTCTTGAGGCAAGGTAAGAAAATAGGTAAAGTACTTAAATAGATTATTCATAAAAGAAATATAGAGCCTGATATATATGTGGTAAAATTTAAACTCTCTAACCAGCCAGGAAATGCAGATTAACATTAAATATTATTCATCTATCAAATGACAGATGAAAAAACACTAATGTTCAATTCTGGTAAGGATGTGATGAACCGAATATCTTCATAAACAGTTGATGTGCGTACAAATCAGCCCAACCTTTTTGGAGGCAATTGAGTAATATGCATCAAGAATTATAAAATTCTTTTATGTATTTTCCTATAAATTTGAAAGTATATCCCAAGGAAGTGATCAGAGTTATAGAGAAAGATTTAGATTTAAAGATATTCATTGCAGTTATTAATAATAGTTTAAAAAATAAAAACTGAATATCTGACAATTTGGGAACACTTAAATACATTCTTACACATCTAGATTGGGGGTTGGCATACTTTTCCTGTAAAGGACCAATTATAAATATTTTAGGCTTTTCAGGCCATACTGTCTCTGTTGCAATGATTCAGCTAGGTCATTGAAGTGTGAAATATACATGAGTGTATGTTCTCATAAACTTTGTTCTAATAAACTTTATTTAAAAACTGGGCCAGATGTAATCTATGAGTTATAGTTTGTGGACTTCAGATTTATATGACAACATGTTTCTTAAACAACAGTTAAAAACTATGTTTTCATAAACATTTAGTGACTCAGTTAAAAAAATAAGTTGGGAAACTAAATAGAATATGATACCAAAATATGAATTAGAAGAAGAGTTTGATAGAAAATATACCAAAGTGTTTATGTTGATAATAGCTTGATGGTTGAATTACCTGTAATCTTTATTTCTTCTTTAGACTTTCAGGGGATATTTTCAAAATTTTCACCACAATAAATGCAGTTCAATTTTATCATCTAAAAAGAATTTATCCTTTTTTTCTTTAAAGCTTGATGGAACACAAAGAATCAATAAAAACAGTTCAATAGGATGACTGAATTATGGAATGAATTAAAAAATACTTTTATGGTGTTTAAACTTGATTCAATATGAGTATTTTTTAAATTTCAAAAATGAAGAAAACGTACTCATGTCAATGCAGACTCTAGTTGTGTTCACAACAAATGAGTAACTTAATTCTATTTGGGAATAAGGGTCCTGTGAAAAAAAATAATGTAATAACTGTGAGACAAATTAATCCCAAAGGCAGAAATGTGATTTAATCAAAAAGATGTATTGCATTTATTTTAGGAATCAAATTTCTTCTATTTCCTTGCTAATGACCATTTGTCTCTTTATATTTTTAGAGTTATAAATATCATACTTGCTATTTTCTGATGCTCACTAGATAATTTTAGGGGGCATTGGCCCCTGTAGATGAAGTCCCCATTAGTCTTTACTATGAGTGATGATGGCAGCAAGGAAAATGACCTTGCTAAGCATCCATGGTGGCCAGGTACTGTGTGGGGCTTTGCACAGGTGATGGCATTGAAACCTCACCTCCAAGTCAAGAGTGAGAAGCTGCTACACTGATTTTACAGATGAGAATGTTGATATGCACAGATGACTTTGCCAAAATCACACAGGATATGGATTCATTTCTGTGTGACACAAGAATCCATGTTCTTGCTACTACACTATATTCCCCTCAATTAACAAGTATGTTTTAAAATTTTACACCTAATGTACTTTAGAATACTAAAGTGGAAACAAATTTTGAAACTTTTTTCAACAATAGATTTTTTGAAATGTAAATTTTCTTTCAAGTGGCTGACATTTTTCAAACTTTGGTTGCCACATTGATGGCAAGGATTGGAAATAGAGATTTGTGTAGAGGTAAAGAGATTGCAGTGGCTTTTGTTGACAATATATAATTGGAAATAAAATGCCTTCAGTTCTCATAGAACTACTATAGTAAGATAATGAAAGCGATGGTCATTCTCAAACATTCACTTTGACTGGAACACCTGGGGAGTTTGTAAAAGAGACTGATTCTCTGTCTTTACCCTGAGGGTGTCAGCAGGTGGGGGATGGAGTCAGGAATTTGACGTTTCTGTAAGCTCCCAGGTGACTCCGATTCAGGTGGTCCAAAAAACACACTTTAAGAAATACCAGGCTGGACAAATATCAGGATATATGGCACTTTCCTAAGGAATTCTGGGTAGATCTATGTGGTTCCAAGTTCAGGCTCAAATGTTATGTTGTATCTTGAATATGTCTAATTGAAGAGGTTGGGTTGTTCAGTTTGCCCCCACCCCACAGACTGTCAGTTCAACCATGAGTGTGGAAAATGCAAGGGTGAGCCCATTCTCAGAAAATATTTTTTGGGGGGAATATGGCCAAGAAATTGGTAGAAGTTGCTGAGCAGATGTTCTATGCTGGTAATTGATGAAATTCAGCAAATTTTAATTTGCCTCCTGGTTTCACTGATTTGTATTTTAATAGCATAAAACAATGTTTAATCTCAAATGGGGAAGCACAAGATTATTCTGAGAAAAAAAGCAAACATGCTAACAAAATTATTTAGTAACACTTTGCCAATAAAGATGAATATCCTTCCTGAATTATTTTCATTCAAAAGACTTTCCAAATTTTTGGAACAGGAAGGATACAGCTGGGTAAACTTGGAGAAGTTTGAGGCATTGGCATGGAATTCAGCTGGGAAATGTGCTCATTTGCTTTGTGGGTTGTGTGTGGCATCAGAGATAGGGTTTCAGTCTGTCTCATCAGGATGATTCAATTGCCTGGGATCAAGAAGGACTCAGTAGGGTGTCCACATGAGCAACAATTTGATTTTAAGGGGCCTTCTGGTCCTAGGACACTTGCCTTTATGACACTTGCCTTCCCTGGGAGCCAAACTAAGTAAACGGTGCCTTACAGTTTGTTTTACATTATCCAGGGCCCATGGCTCAGTGAAGGCATTGACTTGGAACTTGCAAATCTATGTTTAAGTTCCCGCCTGGCCACTTACCAGGTTTTTGCCCCATTGAGCAAGGCATGTGACCTCTATAAGTCTTTGTTTCCTCATTTATAAAATGTAAATAGTGAATAACTAATCTATAAAATTCATAGGGCATGTATGAAACCTCGAATAAAATGTCATAGGTATATATAAGCTTTATAAATATTATATAATATATATGTATGACATTTAAAAATAATGACTAATAATGGTGATGATACTTATAACAATTGTTATTCTGACAATGTCTAAGAGAGTATTAATCTGCTCTTCCCTTCTCTGTGAACCAGAAGCTGTAGATAAAATGTTCTCTTTTACAAAGCAGACCTCAAAACAGGTCATCATAATCCAAAAAGGAATAGTTGTGACACTTTCACATATATTTTTATGGGAGGCAGAGTGGTTTGTACAATCTGCCAGGGTCAGAGGAAGGGTGGGGTTCCCCAGAGGTGCTGCTGTTAGGGGGAGTCTCTCAGCTGCCACTGCTCTTTATAGGCAGGCAATGGCTTCTGCTCTCTCCAGCGAGCACATGGGCGAGTGATGTGCTAGGCAAACTTCAGCTCCAAGGAGAATGAGCAACTTTGGGCAGAAAATGAAGGGGCAGGAGATCTTAAGTGAGGTATATTTCATGCTGGCACATTGATGGCTTTTGATCTCTTTAAACATATATTCTGGCCACAAGGGACCAGGTAAAAGAGAGGTTGTATAATTTTCAAAATGCAGTCTGTCCTTCAAGGGCATACCTTGAAGCAATTTTTATAGGTGGGGAGAATGCCGATGTCAAGTAAAACTACAAAACCAGGGTGAAACCACAGAGCCCAGTGACCCAATTTCTTAAGGATATTAGAGATTTTAATAACCAAAAATTTAGATGACACACACTCCTGGGGGTACTTGCATTTCTATAAGCAATAGCTATTGCAATTACATGCGGTAATGGTGGAATGTGGTGGTGATGGTGGTGGAGGTGGTGGTGGTGGTGGTGGTGGTGGTGGTATGTGTGTGTGTGTGTGTGGCCATGTGCAAGACTGAGGCACAGAAAAATCACAGCAACCACGTGTACTTTTACACTATTAGATTCAAAAGATAAGATTGAGCATTTTTAACTTTGCTTTGTTTAAGATTTAGTTTTTAAAAATTTACACTCTGAAAGTAATTTAAATGGAAAGAAAAATAGCCCTTAAACAAACCTTTCATTTTTTTCTCTCTGTCCTTCATATTTGTCTTCATTTTTCACTACCATTATATCATTAATATTTAACTTATTCCTTCACTGCTTATAAAACTATCATTTCAGATGGCGACACAATATTTGAAGGTCTCTATCCTCTCTCCTAGGTCTGTTCATTTCTCCAAAGGGAGGAGGTCTGACTGGACATGTCCCAGCGGTCTGTCATCATCTGTAAAAGCTTCTCCTTTCTGGTCCCTCCTGGGAGGTCATCAGGCCCTTTTGCCCCCTATGTCAGCTTTTAGCACTCCTTCCGGATCCCTCATCCTCCCATGGGCCATCTGGTGCTGTAGGATCCTGAGATTCAGATAGGCCTGTGGTGTGGTGGCGGTGGCGGGGCCCTGGTGAGGGAGACTTTCAAGCCCTAGGTCCCATCTGATTCACTATGTTTCCAATAATAAAATTGGCACCAGGCCCCATTTTCATCTCTCCCTTTGTGTTTACCTTGAGAGAGTGGGGAGTGGGATCTGGGTCTGGATTCCACTATTCTGTTCATAATATTATCATAACACCATCAAAACTGACTTGGTTCCTAACACTAGCCACTACAAAAAGTATTATTGTTTACTTAGTTGTCCCATTGTTGTGCAATTTTTCCTAATTTTCAACATATGGATACCACTGTGATAACTATTTTTTTGGCATAGATTTCCTCTACCCCCCCACCCCCCCACCCCCTGCATTTTAGGTTATTTTCTTGGCTACATTATAGATAATGGAATTAATTCATTTATGAGGTGGAATACTTTCATAGCTCTTAATCCATGGCACCAAATTACTATTCAAAATGAATGAACTAATGTGTCCTAGCATTTATGAACATGCCAATTTCACTGATTCCATCCCTGGCCTTTGTTAAAATATATAGGAAAAATGATATTCAAAATTATTGATCTCTCATTTTTAGTAACTTCTATTTACTTAAATATAAAGGGTAAATTTAAGAGTTTTTAAAGCTGTTCCTCTACATTATTATTTTAAAAAATATTTTTTAGAGAGTCTTTTGAATAGCCATTAAAAAGACAAATCATTATTTTTGAAGGTGTGTTTGTTAGTTTGAAAATGATTGAGTCATTTGGAGCCATGTGTGGCATATAAAATTGTTGATCAAGTTGGGTAAAACAATTTTTAAAATTACGAATCAGATGTAATTATAAAGTAATAGCTGATTTTCTTGTGGAACTTAGAAACTACATTTGAAGGCAATTCCCAAAAGACCTTCGAGATGTGTTTTGGGCAACTTTATTGGAAGGAGAGTATTAAAATCATTAATGCATTTTTCATTTTGTATTACTTTGCAGGGTGAATCTCATCCAGAGGTATTGATTGCCTCAGGAAATATTAGAAGTGTTATACCAACAATGTAGACAGAGAGTGAGAAACTTTTGACTTCCAACATTGGAAATTAGAGTTAGTTGTGAAACTTTATTAGGAGAGAAAATAAATTTCTAATGTCTAATTTTCAAAAACATCCCCAAATATATCAAAAGCAAACTTGGAATCTGAGCATATTATTTTAGTCTGTAGAAAGAATATGGTATAACACGAGGGGAGTTGCAATCAGAGAAGAAGAGGGAGGGGGAAAATCTCTCTCTGCTGGAAGAAGACAGAGAGGTAAAATAGGACAAAGAGCTGAGATGTGTGCTTCTTGTCTCTTTGACTCTGTCAACATTCTAGGAATGAGATTGGAGAGCATAAAGCAAGGAGGTTGAAGACTTACAGGTATAGGGGGTTCCTGTCTCCCTTCTCAGAAAATCGACATCATCATAGTGAACTCCACATTCAACATGGCACTGGTGCAAGATGGCACCAGACACCTCTAGATTAGATGTAGGGATACATTCAAGGAATAAGCCTGAGACGGTCTCTGGTTATGGAGCAATGTGAGGATGTCATGATTTCCAGTGAACAGGCAGAAGCTCGGAGTCCAGAAAAGGAGACCTAAGAGGGGTTTTTGTGACTGACAGCAAAGGCAGTGAACTGTGGAACAGAGCAGCCAGGAGCAACAAAGTATTCTCAAGAGATCATGAAAAATTAACCACACATTAGTGGAGACCAGCACAGAGCCCAAACTGTAGTAGCTGCTCACATCAGAAACCAGTGGTTCTCAGAGGACAGCATGGGGACCAGATGTCCTCCTTCTTCTGCCATGATGATAACATTTCCTCTTGTCAACAGTCACCACCAAGTGAGCTTTCTACCATTTTGGTTTTGCATGTTTAGATCCTACTACACTACTATTATTGGAGTAAGCATATCTTTTCTCAAAGCGAATACTTTGAAAGTGATCCCCCTCATTCAGATTGATATATATTGCTATGTTTGTTAAAATGATTGTTATTCTATTTTGGTCATACTTGATATATGTTTGTGTACTTTACTCACCTGATTCTCTTTCAATGTTATCTGTCCCTGTTCCTTACACCCAATGAAGGTTCTAACACATCTAAAAATCTTCTCATTTTGTTGTACTCTCTGAACAAAGTTGGCTGGAAAGAAGCCAATCCTGTCTTGAATTTTCCCCTGAAAGGAAAAAGGAGGCATGCATCCACAAATTGTAGCATTCGTTGTAATCATAGTAACCAAATGACTTTTTTTTTTTTTTAAAGAAAGAGAAATACTTACTTTCCACCAGTCTTCATTGGAGTCTTCCAGAAGAGTAATCATGTCTCCTGGTCTAAAATGAATAGTGAATGAGGTGAATGAGGAAGTAGAGGGGGAAGAAAAGAAAAAGGTGGTCCTTAAAAGTTGGAAGTAATAGTTTTTCATTTATACAAATAATCCTAAAGTAAATAGAAATAAAATAAACATGACTTCTACCAGTTCTTCTCACCCATGAAAATACCTTTGTTAGAAATTGAAAGTACATGCAATTTCTATGCTGAATTAAAAAAAAAAATCCTTAGCTTTATTTTTATACATAATCATATTTGCATTGTAAAAAATTCCAGAATTTGGAAGTTGATAAGTTTCAAGGTACAGGTCATCCTTAATATTCTGCCCTACAGTCCTCCCCCTATTACCCAGAAGTGATCACTGTTAATAATTTCCTGTATCCCCTTCTGGACCCTTTCCAAGCACTAACATTTATATGCAGATATGTCTATGTATTTTTCTTGTTTTTTTTTTTTTTTTTTTTTTTTTTTTTTTTACTATTGCCATCTAGAATTAGTCATTATGTTTATCATTATCTATCCTTTCTCAGTACCTTCTTGAAAACCGTTTACTTTTGCTTAGCTGTCCTTTCCCAGCCTGCCATCTTTTATGTTGGTATAATTTGAAATTTTGCTCTATACTTGTGTGTACATGTGTGTGCATGCACACATGCATGGGTACATGTATGCCTTATATCTTTCATTACAAATTACCTGGGTTTAACTGAAGACTTAAGTGTTTTTGTTGATGTGGTGGTTATTTGTTATTTCCTGTCTGATTTTCACATCCACATGTGCGTTTGAGTATACGGATGTTTGTTAATTCCTTCTACTCAGTACTTCCTGGAGCTTTCATAATCTGAAGACTCTACTATTTTCAATTTAGGAAAATTTTGTCTATTATGTTTTTCACTGTTTTCTTCCCATTCATTTTCTCTCTTTTACCTTTCTGGGCCTTTTAGTCAACACATGCTGGATTTTCTGGATCAACCATCCACACTGTTTGTCTTTCTTACACATTTCCCAATTCCTCCCCCCTTTTTTTTCCCCTCAATTTTGTCTTTCTGATCACTTATTTCGTTTTTAGCCTTGTCTTTTCTATTAGTTATTGTATTTAATAAATACCCTTGTTTCTTACTTGCAATGAAAGTTCTAACCTTCCTTTTTAAGAATTTTTGAGAAAAAAATTTAGTTTCCAAGGATTCTTTATTATTTTTTAAAGTTTCTTTTTCAAATTGGCTGCTTTCTATTATGTATATAATATTATAATGGATGTTTTCTGAGGACATTATTATATTTTTAAAACACTATTTCTTCCCTTTATTGAATTCTTTGTTTCCTCCAGGATTAATTGACCTCTTCTTTATCTTATTACTTCTCCTTCTTATCAAAGGATTTTCTCCAACATCAGTGATTCTTGGTTGTCTCTTTATAGTAATGACTGAAAATAGAGGTGGATGTGAATAGATGGGTTAGTTTCTTTGTGATTACATACTACTGTGTCTGCAATGGGTCTCTCTCCCAAGTGTGGGGGCTAATTTCAGGCTATGTTTAAGAAGAGCATGGTGCATCAATCAACGCATCTCATTTTTGGATGCCTGAACATATAGCAGGCAAGTAGTCTACCCCAATGACTTTCTTAACCCTGGTGAGAAAGAAGGTCAGCTGATTTTTCTCCTAAGAAGAGCTGCTGTTTCCTTCCCCCAATGCTCTCTAGAAGGTCTGGAGGTCCAGAGTTATCTAAATACAATTCTTATTCGTTCCCAGACTTTTGTGCCCACACAGAAGCCCTTTTAGGTATGGGTTCCCTTCCTATCAAGTACAAGTATTAATTTAATTCTGGTCAAACACTATTACTGCTTATTGCTCATTATAAGCAGTAATGTGATATATGAACACAGGTGGAACTCTATATCAGTTATATGTTACTATGATAATGCTTTGTAACAAACAGCCACAAAATCTCAATGGCTGCTTATATGCTTTGGTGTTGACTGGCTGTTGTCTGGAATGACTGGGTGACTTTGCATTTTTACATGGTTTTCATACCCCAGAAGGCTAGTTTGGACATTCATGGCTATGCCAGAGTTTCAAGAACAGCAAATGGAAACATGTAAAACACAGAAAGCCTCTAAGACCTAGGTTTAGAACTGATACATTGTCACTTTTGCTTCACTTTATTGGGCAAAGCAAGTCATGAGGCCAGTCCAGACTCAAGGGACAGAGTAATAGGCACCACCTCTGTAGTGAGAGGAACTGCAAAGTCTCATGGCAAAGGGCATGAATACAGGGAGGGGCAAAGAATTTGGGTCATTGATGCAATCAAGCCACCAGAGACACCTCATCCTCTTCAATGAATTTGCTGTTAATTTAGTGTCTCTGAATGTGTTCATACATCTAAAGTTATTTTTCTCCTGAGCATTCTTTGGTCTCTGGTCATATTCATTGTTTTCAACTCCTGCCAGGAAACTCCCAGGATTTTTGGGTCTTTGATAGTGTTTTTCTCTTGTTTTCTGGTACTGTTATAGATTTATTCTTAAAAAAATATATATGTTTTCTGACATTTCAAGTGATTTTAGCAAGAGGGAAAGTAGATTTCTGTGCTCATTTTGCTCTTCTGATTCAATCTCCTCTGCCGTCATTTTCAATTTTCAGTTAATACCTATCTTCGTAGGGGGATTCCAAATACAACAGGCTCGTTGCACCTGAAACATTAAACACAACTGGCATTTTGGTATTTCAACAGTCACAGTTTCATGCTGATGCCACAGAAAGTGAGATGGCTGAAAATCACTTTTTTCCCAGGTGAGGGATTTAATTAAACAGCAAGGATGAAAGTCGATGTAGAAAAATCTAGCTCCAGCAGATTTTATTTAACCTAATACCCTAAGAAACCATGTGTTAGTATCAACTACAAAGACTTTGCTGATAGTTTGGTAGAAATTATAAGTAGGCAATAAAGCTGGAGATTAGGGAAAGCACCTTTTCCTAAGGGTGAAAAGGGTGCTGCCTGACTCCAACCTCTATTTTTCTAGTCTAGACAGAAACTCATTCTTTACTGTGCCCAGAGGTAGACGATCCCTGAGTCTACGGCCCATGTTAACTAAACCACACATTAAAATAAGGCACTCCTTGGAATATGAGCTCTAATTTTATGAGAACTACCAGACATACTCCTGACAGTACGATGGGGATTCTGTCTCTTCATTAAAAAAGAATTCTACCAGAATCAGAAAATTGCTTGGTGAGTGAGGAGAGTTACAATCATTTATTTATTCTTTTTTTTCTTTTTAATTTTCTCACTCATTTAACAAATATTCTAGAATGCTAACTCTGAAAGAGCCATTTTTCCGGGCATTAGGCATACTCTGGTGAATAAAGTCCTCATTGAGGCTAATATTCTAGTGAGAAAGACGGATAATAAATTAGCAAATATATAATAAAACAAATATATAAATACTAAATATATAATGTGTATATATAATTGTGAATTGTCTTAATGGCGATCAAGGACATAAACAGGATGCAGTCATAAAGAATAACAGTAGACTCTTGACATTAGTCAACGCTCTACTCATCTGGTGAAGACAGCCAGTGCCTCTTTTTCACTGGAGGGTGGATCTTGCTCTAGGGCAGTCCTTGAATCCAAGACAGCGGCTCTTTAACATCTGGGTCAGCTTGTGGGAACTGTGCTGCCTCCATACCCCTGCCTGGCATCAGCCATCAGTCATAGCATTCTTTCCCACTGAGCCTGCACTGAGACTTAAGAGCCCTTTTCAACACTGGGCTCCAGGGGGTGGATCTGAGTAGGCATGTAAGATAAAACCACTCTGTGTAATATTTTTTTAATTTATTTTTTAAAATGTTTCTTGACCTAGTTTTAAAATTCTAGCTAGAGGCTAGTCAGTTCCCCTTAAGCATCTGATTAAATCAATACCCCAACCACTTCCCTTCAGCCTCTAAAACTCCAGGCCATTAAGCACCAGCCTCCTCCCTAATTGCCCCCAGGGAGTACCAGACAACTAGGGACAGCCCTCATGGTCTGGAACTCTGGAAATTATTCAGATTAGTTTATTCTCAAGGAGCCTGGGAAACCCAGCTAACCAGCTGCCGGCAGTACTTAAAGCTGCTTCTGCAGCTCCAGTTTGTTGTTACCTGGCTCCTAGTGACCCACATGGCCCTGTGTGGCAGTGCTTCACTCTCAATTGGGAGTTCTCTTCTCAAACCAGTTCTCAACTTAGTTCTCTTCTCCTACTCGTGGTGCTGGGGTGCTATATCCTGCCACCAAAGAACTAAATCCAAACATTCTTCACGCCTGCTCTACATAGGGAGAGCTTTACTACCATTGTTAGCAGAAAAATAGAGGCCTAATGCCTAAAATTCTCTTTCCCCTGGTTGGTCCTAGGATGGAGTCTGCTGGTGCACAACTCTCTGCTTCCAAATGTTTCCTGCTTCGGTGGCTGACTAGGACCCATTCCACGGAACAACTCTTTCTCATTTCAGGTTATCATACTCCAAACACAGTTAAAGAAAGTCCTGCTCTGGTCTAACGGCTATTCTCTTTTTATCAGGTAATGTGATGTTCCTGATCTTTTATGCATAGATTTTATAATTTAACTCTTTATTTCTACAGTCTTGGAGATGAACTTGTCAGGCCCCCAATTACTTTTAAAAGGTTCCCTTTGCTTAATTCAATCAGAGCATCCTAAGTTCAGGTACAAATTCTCCTTGAACTGTAACCCAGAATAATACAGCATGATGCAAAGTATGATGTACTTCATAAACAGTGAAAGCATCAGTTTCCTATCTGGTGCAGATAGCTCAGAGCATCACAGATGGCCTCTTCTTTTTGTTTGCTCAGTAAAGTTTATCTTATGTCCAGAGGAAGATTTTTAGGTTGGTTATATCATGATTTATGGAAACTCTTGAAATAATGAGGGAACTGTGAGCTACCAATAAGAGTAGGAATAAGATAACAAAAGCTAACTATGGAACTATGGTTTAATGGTAAGGAGGACAGAGTTTGTCTGTGAGTGCATTTGCGTGTTTATGCGTATTTGCATATGAGCTTCATGGTTGCTATCTGGACTCGTTTTCAGTAGTCCTCTGTCTCCTTCACTTCTCAATTTTCCACTTGGACATAGGAACCCATCTCTTCTACCACCAAATAAACTGGTTTCAGGGGACTCAGAGGGCACGGTGTGTACTGATTACATGAACGATGCAAGCTGAGCCCAGCCAGCTAGAGGGATCTCTTCTGTAAGGTGTTAGGAAGATGCTTTGGTCTTTTGTGGGTGGGATCTCCTAAAGGCGGCATGTGAGCTGTCCTGAACTTCCCCTCCCCCAGCCTCGTTCCATTCCCCATGCAAAGCACAAATTCCTAGTTAGTGGAGACACTGGCGTCCTCCTGATGAGGTCGCTGCTTCTGAGAAACACCTCTCCCACTGTCTGGGACAACCTGAGACCTCACACCCTCCCTCCTTCAGAAGCACATGGAAGGCAGGATGCTCTGAGACTTCTGTGCTTTTGTAATGGTTTAGATATACTGCATCACTGCATATTTCAGAATATAAAGGACATTTGTCGTTCTTTATTCCTCCATCTCTGACTATTGAGCAGAAGAAAATTATATGACATTCAAATATCTCTTCTTTTCCTCCCCAAGTATTTCTTGAATGTTAGGTTTTGGGTGTGCACTGAGTGTACAGAGATGAAAAGATTTTTCAAAGCATCAGTTTTCTTATGTGTGAAGTGAAGATAATAATAGTACCTACCTCATCAATATCTTTGAGGCCTAAGTGAGGTGACGCTTGTAAAGCACATTTAGATAAGCCTATAACAGATGGTGGCTATCATTACTGCTGAGACACAGCTACAGGCCTTAAGATGTTGGTAATCTTAAAGCCATGTAAACTGGTAATTTATAGTAAGTATCATTGCTGAATTAGAAGAACTATGACAGGGGTCACAAACAAGCGTGGAATTGACCTCAAACTCAAACTCCAAACATATGTGCCTTTTTAAGACTCAGCTACCTCAATTATGTTTATAT
Organism: Eidolon dupreanum; assembly: GCA_028627145.1. Classification (NCBI taxonomy): domain Eukaryota; kingdom Metazoa; phylum Chordata; class Mammalia; order Chiroptera; family Pteropodidae; genus Eidolon; species Eidolon dupreanum. The sequence continues at coordinate 142,404,836 of CM053507.1, read as the reverse complement.
AATTACATGCCATGCACAACAAATATATAATAAACTATATTTACTGAGCAAAGCTGTTCTGTGGATTAAATGACATTACATATGAAGAAGTTTTTAGCATTGTGATTGATATATAATAAAGCTTTAAAATTCTAATTTCTCCTAAAAATGTAATTTTTCACTTGGAAATTAGATCTAGTGACAATTACCTTTTAATTGAATACTCTCTTATATTTTCGGCAGGGGCAGTTGGTTAATGAAACAGCTTTTGAACTCTTCAGTGGCTCCAGACACTGACCTTCGGTGTGATTCAGAGCTTCAGAAAAGCTTTTCCCTTTCTTTACATGCCCATCTCTCCTGCCCCTTCACTCCAGGTAGTGAGCATAAAGGTATGGCAAGGCCTGGGTGTTGGAACTAGTCATATTCCACCACTCCCTGGGGCTGACTGCAATGGCGAGGTTGGACGGGCCGAGGAGGACAGTCAGATAGCCTAGAGTGGGCAGCGATGTTCACCGATTGGCGTGAACATGACATGTTGCATTTTCACAGAAGAAAGAAGGTTGAAATGTTGAGAGAGACGTCACCATTAATAGGCAGGGTGTGAATCCACTACTAACACTACTAGATCAAGCTGCTTCTTGTACTACCCAAGCGTTGTGAGGACTCATTAGGACTGCCCATTTTACTCTGCATGTACTTTTAGATATCTTGACTATTTCTCACCCTTTCCCATTTATCAGGCAAAAAGAACCCTGTATGAAGCTTACAGCACCAGAGTCACTCACCCAAAACAGATGTCCTGAAAATCTAGGCCAAGGGGTACAGAAAAAGGAGCCGGCCAAAGTACCCCATTAATTTTAGATCTTCTGCTTAATTTTTCACTAGACCCATTTCTCAATTTCCGTAATCCTGGTCCAGAACCTTTTTACAGTCTGAGGACATGGGGAGGTAACAGGGAACTCCTGAACTATGCAATTTGATTTTGTCTTAAGCCTGGTCTCCATAAGACTGCCTTCACTTTCCCACATTGAGAGACTGGCTCAGAGAAAAAGTATTCAGCTAAAGGACCATTTGGATGGGATTTGGTGAATGTTCCTGATCATTCACTGTCATGGATCACGCTCTCCGGAACCTAATTGAAAGAGGCATTTGAGTGAGAGGGAGGCTGCTAAACACATTAGTGACATTTGGGAAGATCTGGGTTTCTTGACATAGCACAGCATCAGAACATAATATGCATCAGAGACTTCCCTCAAATAGCCTTAATTGCATTTTGATGTCCTGGTGACTGTGAAGATTATTTTTAAATCAAATTGGTGCATTAGAATTACATTTAGTTTTAATTAAGTTGATGCATTTGCCAAGCAGTAATGTACTTAGAGAATGGAAATGAGACACTGAGGGAGCCTTCTTCTGTCTTATTCTGTCTCAAGGGCTCTCCTCTTCTTATTTTATGGGGGGTGTATAAAACCTTACAGAGTGAAGGACATCATCACACAAGTTATAGGATAAAAATCTGGTGTGGACCAGTATACAGAGCATCAGGCCTGAGAATCAGGACATCTGTATCTGGTTTGGGATAGGCCACCTGCCCACTGTGTATCTTTGAATAAGTTACAGTTGTTCTAAAATCTGACAGATAATCAGAATCTAGGGGTAACATTTAACATGCAGATTTCCAAATGGGATTTGACTCGCTAGGCCTGAATCTCTATTTTCATAGCATTCTCCAGGAGATTCTCGTAGCTTATAACAAGTGTTAATGATCCTAACCAGTTTTCTCCTCTGTAAAATATAACTTGCTTGGGTAACCCAACAGATTTGCTAAATGAACTCAAGGGGACGTCAGAAAAAATTGTAAAAGATTTTGAAATGGGCAAAAAAGATTGCTAATCTGGGCCTTGAGCTCATCCTTCCAGGTCACCTACTCCTTTCAATGTCTCTGAGCTATTATTTTACATTTCCTCAGGTTGTAGAAAACTAATAATAATGCAAATGACTGTTGTCCATAGAAATGCAAGTGAATTGTGTCTGGTGGAATGTAATCAATTACCCTGTGAATACCGGCCAGTTTTACATGTATTTGTAAATTCACATCGGCACTCCTGATGGCTTGCATATGTGTGATGTTTGAATTTTCCCTGAACCAGATGTGACATACTACTGGTTCTTTCATTAATTAACGGGTTTAATAAAAATTTCGACATGCGTTTATTTTATATTTGTTTAAGAGTCATGATTTTATCTTAATTTTTAAAAATTATCCCTGAACAGGGGTGACTTTTCATAAACACATTCTATAGGTCACAAGCTTTCTGGTCTTACAAATAAGCTTAACAATCCTAATAGACTTGTAAGAAGTGGTGTGAGTGGCCGACATGAGATAAATTAATACATCACCTGAATCTGCTGTTTAAAATAAAACTGTCAAACTTATCAGACAGGAGACATACCACAATCAATGTAGCATGGAAAGTTTGGGGTAAGAGAAAGATGAGTGGACTTGCAGTCAGCCTCCCTGGGTTGCAGCCCCAGTCTCTACTTGCTACTTGAGTTCTAGGTTCTGGTTCTCCCATGTATCCCGCAAAGGTAAAGAACCATAAATTGTCTCATTTGAATATGAACTAAACAGTAAAGCTTAATGTCCATTCATTAAGCTCTACTGAATTTTAAGGTAGTCTTTCCAGAATGAAGACTTGAATGGATGTGTCTATCTAAATATGCTCCTGCTCCTTCAGTGAATTTGCACCATTTTTTTTTTCTAATGGAATTTGCATTTGCCCTCCATCTGGTACCTCTTAAAGTAATTCTCCTGTTTTACTTGTTTTACTGTTCTTCCCTTATCCTTTGCTCACTGGAGAAAGAGAATGATTGTTCAGTAACCCAGCTGCACAAGCGCCCATGTCCCTTTTTCTGAGGCCTTGGCTTGGCTGTGATGCCAGCTCCTTACAAAGTCTTCCCTGCCTCCCTAATCTGTTTGGATGCCCCCCTGAGGTGCTATTTCAGCATGCTGGACTACCTTTCCACCCACAAGACCTCACACTGAAGTGTACCTTCTCGTTTACTCTTAGCCACCCCCCTTTGACTCCCAGGGCCTGTGAATTGTTCACCCAGCAGAGAGTAGGTGCTCATGCACTATGTGATGAGTAGTGGATAGATGAGATAAATTCCGGAAACAGCCAAACAAGGGTTAAATTTAGTTTTATCTCTATTTCAAATGGCATTTTGAAAAAATCAGGAAGAGATGATTCAGGCTATCTCATCTCCAGAGGTTCTTGTGAATATTAGCTAATGAGACAAATGGTTGCCTGCTTTCATTCAAACTCACCCATGGAAAAATTTGAGACTCACTATTTGCAAGAAAGAGTTCGGTGATTTAAGAATATAAAACATTACTTGGGGTTACAAAAGAAGATAGGTTTTTCTTTGAAGTCCCCCAAATTTAGGGGACGCACATTGAAGTGGCAATTAATTTGTGTCTTTCTTAATTTATAATATTGAAAAAGCAGTTCCTTCTTTCCTTCTCTGGCCTCATAAGCTATTTTCTTCTCTCTTATTTTTTTTGCTTTGTGAAACATGGCCATTATCATATAAATCTGTTTGGAGAGAACTAATAAAAATGAAAATGACTTAGGTGTGGGAAGCCAAAACAGATTCTTTGGAATAGGCATTATATGGTCACTAAAATATGCATTCAAACCTTTAAGCCTTTTATTTACTCTTGATTCTTTATTTCAGAGTCCCTAAGATGTTTTAGGGGTTTGTGTTTACTTGGAATTGTTTATATCGGCTGATTATTTACATGCTATATCAACTCAGCAAAGCCATAAAAATTATTGTGACTGATTTTTAAAAGGTGTGCTGGTGTGACTACTGTGATGGGGTGAAGACTCTGTGTGCAGACACTAAACCCGAAACAGTGAGGATAATGGGACAGTTAGATTATAAATATGGAGGACAGAGCTTACTTTCTTGAAAAAGCTAAGCATGTGTTATTAAGTTCTTGCTAATGATGTGTGTGCATATGAGTGTGTGTATGTGAATGAATGTGTATTTGAGTGTGCATGAGTGTGTGAATGGGTGCATATAAATGCAAGTGTGGTGTGACTGTGGGTTTGTGCAGGTCTGTGAGTGTGCGAGAGTATATGTACATATGTAAATATATCACACACACACATACGCACCCACTTGGCCAAGAGGATGATTTGACATGTGGCCGATGTAAATGCATGAGGCGGTATGTGATGGTAATGATGTCAGTGTTGATTATAATGAGGTTTTTCCAGTCTGTATTTCAAGTAGCATTTTAAAGAGCTGTGCACATAAATTAAGCTGGCAGTCCATAAAGTGTAATTTTCTGAGCTCTTTAAAAAACTTGATAATAAGAGTTATTGGTGGAAATTGTCTAAGACCCTTAATTACAGAAGATTATCTATTTACTATATAAGCTCATTACATTCAGAGAACCTGGATGACCCTGGACCTGGATGGCCCTTTAATGTTATCAGAGCATAAGTCACCAGCAATGCACTCAAGATTCCACGCATGATGGCATCACATCTTTCATGATGGTGGTAAAATTTCATACCCATGGCATGTCACGTCAGCAACTGCAAAACCCACTCAGAAGATGAGGGACAGGGTATCACAGCCTCCTTATCTCTGGAACAAGTCCCATTAGATGTGCTCATAGGTCAGAGACAACCTTCATACAACACTCCTTAGGATCGTGTTAATGAGGTTGTTCAGAAGACTAGGAGATAAAACATATTGTGAAAAGGTGTAAATTATGAAGAGAAGGTACCTAAAATATATGGTGTACCTCGCTTTGTACTGGGCATGAAATTCTACCTTTTACTTACATTATTTTGTTACATATTCAGTCTCCCTAGGAAGGAGAAAACTGACGTTCTAAGAGATTAAACAGTGTGCTCAAATTAATGCAGCTAGCTAGTAAGGGTCAGAGCTTGAAGGTAGACCAGGTGTATATGACTCTCGGCTAATGCCCTTTGCTATCCTGCCACCTGTTCTCCCATTTCTGCACATGATGGTGGAAAGACAGAGCTTTATCATGGTATGTGAGCTGCAGGGATTTAGGAAGGTAATAGTGGATGAATTTATGGAGGAAGTTTATTTTGGACTGAAAATGTAGCAAAGCAGACTGTGTCAAGCCTCTGTCTGTAGACAGTGTTTGGAGACTAATGGTGGGACCACAGCACTTCTAAAAGCAGTATTCACTGAATTAAAGAGGCAGTTCCTGGCTTCTCCTCTCTGAGGCCCAATCCTCCACCCTCAACTGCAAGTGCTCAGTAAAGGCTCAGCAAGGCTTCTTCCAAATTGTCTTAAACCCTTTGTTCTTTGTGACTACAACCATGGGCTATTATTGTCTCCTTTTCTATAATTTCTTTGTGACAAATAATATACATCTTGGGCTTAAAGCTCACCTCCTCCCGGAACAGATCCTGGTTAACTCCTTTAAACTTGGTTTTCTTCCTTTTTTATAGTTTCTGGTATATTATCATGTACTTGATGTACCTACTAATTGTAGATGCCAGGCACAACATTAGTTCATTTAGTCTCCATAATACTCATGCATCAAATATTTATTGAGCATGTATATTTCAAGAACTATACTATGCTACAGAAGTATAAAGGTTAGCAGTTACAGATTTGTTCCCATGGAGTTTACAAGGGAGATAGAAGTTAACCAAGGAATTCCAGAAATAAATATATAAATCCAAGTTGAGATAAGTGCTTTTTTTAAAAAAAAGAAATACGGTGTCATGAAAGTGTATAACAGAGGAAACTCAGATTATTGGTATCAGGAAAGGCTGCACCAAAAAAGTAAATTCTGAGCTGAAATCTAGTGGGTGCATGATAAACAACTGGAAGAGTGTGTGTGTGTGTGTGTGTGTGTGTGTGTGTGTGTGTGTGTGTGTGGTGTGATAGTAGTGCTGTTGGGTAGATGGGAGGACGGGAGAGGGGAAGGGCAGACTTCAGGAAGGAAAATCCCTTGGCAGATGGTAGTGTGGTCCTTTTGGGGAAAGAGAGAAGGATATCGTAGATGGAACAGAGAGGCAAGGGGAATGAACACAAAGCAGAGATGTCTCCAGAAATGAGACTGTACAGGTCCTGGAGATCCCTGTAAATATTCTGGTCTTAACACAAGGGATATGGGAGGACATTTAGGTATAGTTTTAAGCAAAGATATGTGTGTTGTGAGCAGACCTAAGGCAGGCACAATGATGATCTTCTTTTACAAGTGAAGAAAGAAAGGCTTGGATTAGCTTCACGGGGGTCACACAGCTGGCAAGTGACTTAACTGGGACTTAAACCCGTGTCAAATGATGCCCACGCTTTTTATTCTTAAACATTCAGTGAATCCATGTTGATATGTTCGCTCTCCTTCTCTCATTTCTTAAGTCTGAAAAAGAAGCACCTACTTCTGGAGTATGACTAGAACTGATTGGAACTAACATTTTTAAGCTCCTACTATGTTATCTTATTTAATCATAGCCATCCTATAATGGTGGTCCTTATATCTCTATTTTCAAAATGAGAAAAGAGAGGTTCAGAAAGTTAGGCAATATGCTCTATTATTAGAAAGTAGAGTAGCTGGGATTTGAATTAATTTTATCTGACTCCAAAGTTTAGACAACCTCACTTTTAGGATAGGCAGGTAGGGACGTGTATCTGGAAGTCAGCAGAGAGATTTGGACTGCTGGCTGTTGGCAGAACAAGCTTTCCTTATTTCTGAGCAGATATATATCAAATGTTTGCTGACATGAGGATTCATCTGCTCTGATCTATGACAGCTGGCTTCGGCAGTTGGACCTTCTTTGCCCTCAAGCTCACACTCCTAATATTCCCTGTACTCTCACCTTCTTTGTTCTCTTTCCTGAGGACAATGCCCAGTGTGCTCACCTGGATCAGAATGCAGGTGAATAAGAACGGTATTTTGTTTTAAGGAATTTTTTCCCCTACCTTATGGTTTAAGGAGAAAACGGTAATTCACAAAGCTACAGTTCATTCAAGGAATTTTACCAAATCCCCAAAGCATTGCCTTACACATTCTAAATCAAGTGCCTGGCTTTTAAAATGGGAGCCTACACTATCTTGGTGAAAGAAAAAATGTAAGTATGATTTATCACTCCAATCTTGCAGTCTGTGTCATGCAGACATTTCACTCCTAGGAATGAACAGTCCTGTGTGCCTCGAAGCAGACTGTAAACGCTTGGTTCGTGACCAGACAACTTGTCTTTTAATGGCCTGCAACCGACTAAAATAAGCACAAAAAGTTATGACTGCCATCAGGCAGCTAGACGTCATTCCTCAATACCCTAATAACATTCTATATTTATCTGGAATTGTTTTTTTTCATCTGATGGCTTCAGAAAAATATCTTAATATAAAATGGTGGGTCACACACAATAGGACATTGTTAAATTTTAAATGAGATACCTAAATGATAATCTTAAGAAGGAGAAAATATACTGTATTATTGCAAAGTAATATATGTCATCCTTATCTTCATCAGCAGATAGTTAATTGTGGACCAACAGCTGAAAGCAAGTCACCACCCCAGTGATGAATCTTAGGCAGGCTCTAACTGACCTCCAGGGCTCATTTTATCTCTGATAGAATAGGGCTTCACTTGGTAAATGCCATCTCCTCTTCCTGCACTGATGCCAGTCTGTTCGGGTAGTATTTACAACTTCAGCCAGTGACCTCAGTGTGGCAATTCTTACTCAATGATGGAGAAAACTCAGATGTACAATAGCCTAATCATCTGAACAAATCTAAGGAGCCAGGAGCCAGGCTCTGAACTCTGCTCTGAAAACGCCCAAGAATCACTTGGAAGCTAACCATGAATGATTACTGAAACAAAGCTGGCGTTAGGTGTGAGCCAGGAGGCGCTGCCAGACTCTGGCAGGGTACACACAATTGCTGTGGAGTCTCGCTGGGTGCTGCACCATGAGGCGCATCGAGCTGCTGAAGGTAACCCAATGGCATATGAAACCAAAGAAACAGGGTCTAACTGGAGCCTTTTTTGGAAACTCTCTCTTTTTAAGGGGATTTGAGGAAAGTGGTAGAGGATTTCACTGAGGTGGGAAACCACATTCAGCCAAGTGTGAGAGGGAATGTGTCTGGGAAATAGCACAAGCCCGAGGATGCGGAGAAGCCCACATAGCCCTAGGGTGGAGAGACACGTCCTTCTGGAAGCTGTCTGAAGGGAATGGCTGGTGACTGGTAACCTGACCTGCATGGCACTCAGACAAGTGGAGTATGCCCCAAAATGGAGGCTATTTCACTAATGCTCTGACATTTCAGTAGTTTTCAGTGCTAATTTATTTTTCCATTCTCTTCATAATTGGAAAGAACCAATCTCCAAGGTCCATTAGACAGGAAAAGCAGCCCCTTCTTTCCTGCTCTAGAACTGGAAAACACCAAAGCTTTCTCTCCAGATTATTTATGTTTTGGGGTCATGAATGGAAGAAAGGAATAAAGCCTTTTCTTTGAGAAAGGCCAGTGAACACATTATAAAAATTGTAACTACCAGTTACTGAGTGTTCATGGTGACTAGGCACTGTGCCAGATGCTTTAAGAACATTATTCATTTTATCCTTACAAATACCTAAGAGGGGAGAGGTTGTTATTATTCCTTTATAAATAAGGAAATCAAAGTAATGAGATGTTTCTAAATTGCTTACGGTCACACAATAAGTAGGAAGTGAATACAGGATTGACTCCAGCATAATGACTCCTGAAATATGAGGACTCTAAATTGTGGTCAAGAGAAAGGTTCAGATTTCAAGAGGATCCCCAAGCCCACCCTGCATGTCAGTTATGTAAGTGGGATGGGTCCTACCTCAGAGTCTGAGACACTGGGAGGCACCAGTCTCCCGCAGGAGAAACCAATAGTTTGTTTGATCCTTTGATTGATGTTAATTTGGGCACTCAATACATCTTTTGATTCCCTGTGAGACCCCACAGGATGCATTTGATGCTCAACTTTCATGAAAACTTTCATTAGCAGTTCTGTTGACAATGTGCTAAAATCACCCTTCTTAAAGTGTGGTCCCAAATCAGCAGCATCGGAACCACCTGCAAATCAGCTAGAAATGCAAATTCTTAAGCCCCACCCCAGAACTGCTGAATCAGAAACTCCAGGGACAGGGCCCAGCAATATGTGTGCTAACCAGCCCTGCAGCTCATCGGACGCAAACTAAAGCCCGAAAATCACTGCTCAGGCTAATGCCTGAGAAGCACGAGGAGACAGCACAAATGGAATTATTTTTTTTCAAATGGAAAAACATTGACTTAAAATATTTTCTCTCTTTCGTTCATCCTTTTCTTTTTCTTTAAAAAATGTGCTTACCTCATTTCCAAATCTTCATTCTCCTGTGGTACGAATTTGTACAAGGCAACGTAGGTGTTCATCTGCAATGGGTCTTTGGAAGGAGGTGCCTGAAAGAGAAAATGAAAGAGAAATGAGAGAAGGGAGGAGGAGGAAGTAGAGAAAAGCAAAGAAGAAAAGGAGATGGAGAAGTTAATGCAATGTAAGTCAATGCAAAGTTGATTCAGCATATGGCTCTTGCGTGTTAAAGTATCAAACTATTATTGAAGACTGTTTCAACCATAGGTTTAGTTTTACATTCTTAGCTGAGTTTGATTGCATTGCAAACCATTTGAAAACAGTTATGTGGAAGTCTTTGTCAGAAATACTACAATTTTCTTCAAATGACATTTTTTTTTTGGATATACTTGTTCATGAAAGTTCATAAGGTTGGCTCCAGGAATGAGAATATTCTCTCTATAATCTACAAGAGCTGGATGTGAACAGGAGTAAAAATTTCCACTTCTTAAAACTGACTTTTTATCAGTTAACCTAAAATTAGGTATCTAGTACATCACAGAAAGCCAGGTATATTCATCTGGCAATTGGTTCATTCACGTTGTGGAGAAAACATAGATTTTGGCATCAGACCAATTTAATTTATATCATGGAATTGCCATTTACTAACTATGAAATCTTGCAATAACAATAATAAAGCTACCATTTTTGATACCTTACTGTGTGCCAGGCAATCTGTGATATGCATTGGCATACTCAAACCTCACGACAGTCTTGTGAGGTAGAGTATATTGTTGTCCCCAGTTTGTAGACTATACGAAAGTCTTACAAGTGTATATAAATATTAACTGTTATTATTGTTACCAAATAAATGTTAATGCTATATAAATGTCCATACTTTCTAATACATGCAATAAATTATAAATTATATAATATATAACAAAATTGTGTAATATTACATATCATATAACATATATTATATATTACATATTTAATACATGATACACACATGTTACTTATGTAATATGTATGTATATAATATACAATTATATATGTATTATGTAATACGTAATCTATAATTATATAATATATTTAAATGCATAATATTATAATGCATAATGCTATATATAAAACAGAAAAAGTTGCACACGACTATATCTTTTTTATCTATGATTCACTCTGTTATCCAAAGTTCAAGTACCTTATACTATATATTTCAATTCTATCCTATTCTGTTCTATTCTAATTATATATATGAACATAATATAGTAACTATATACTTATATACTATAAAAGTCATAATATATTATGTAATGATATAATTTACACGCTATAGAGTATATACCAACTTGTATGCAACATATATAATGGACACAAAAAGTGTACAACACGATACTTATCCTTTTTAGCTTTGATGTATAGTGATATTCCTGCTTTACTCCATGCTATCTATTATATGGCAAGTTATGCTACATTATTCTATTGTATTCTCTAAAAACGGTGTGGGATGCACTAATTTGGCATCATGACCACGTGGGTGGTGACCTGCGGTGTGATCTAAGGATCCTGTCTCGTCTGCCTTCTGTGACATCCATAAATACCTGGTGGTTTATGTTCTTTGCTTCGTCTCTGAAATCATCAGTGCCATTTTCTGGATACGTAAACACTGAAGGAGACAGGAGAAAACAGAAGCTTTATGAATCTGGTCATCACGTTTTGGAAACATGTTTGAAAGATGTGGCTTTATTTATTCCCTGTACCCTAAGCTTCTACTTCACTTCTCACCACCTTTTCCTTGTTCTTGGTGACTCGTCTTCCACAGGATGCTTCCCTGCCTCCCCCTGCAGCCTTCTGTACCACATTCTCTGTGTGCACACACCCTGCACACGCACACATCCGTCTGGCACACGTCCTCCTGATTGCTTGGAAGTTGTGTATTCGCAACTTAGTCTCTTTTCGTAGCACTCTTCTAAAGAGCAGACACCATGTCATTCATCTTCGTTTAATGTTTTTGAATCATTTGTTAATGGGTTGGAGGGTGAGGTATGGCCCAATTTAATTGTATTTGAATTACCTTTTCTAAGCACCAGATTCTTTTATCTCTTTTCAATATCTTGATTCTAGCTTCTTAATGATCTATATTCTACTTTGCAGATTAAAGCTGTAGTTGATCATTGTACTTGTCCATGCATTGGGGCTGTTATTTGGAATAAAAAATAAAAGCGTGATTTCTCATTTAGTTTGTTCTCGGGATGTATAGTTCCCTTTTTTTCTTTTTTTTTTTTTTTTTGCATTTGAACAGCCATTCTGTGGTCTTTGATAACAAGACTTCTCAAAATGGGCAGGAATTTTCCCTGTCCACGGACACAGCTGTGGGAAGTCTCTGCCTGCCTTAGCTACTTCCATCAACCAAGTCTACCTCAGTTACCAACATTGTGGCCTAATTCTCACTTAAACGCAAATGTGGCAAATGTTTCCAAGTTTATATAATACAGTTATGATGTCTAAATGAACCCACCATTTAGGTGATTTGACACTTAAAAATAACACATTGCTGCTTTATTCTGCCCTTTGGTCTCCCTTCAGATGATGAAGGAAATATCAGCAGAGGAAGAGAAACAAATCACAAATGCTGTATAACCTATTTCAATTAGCGCATTGACAATCTCCATCATCCTAAAATGGACTCAATAACTGTGAAGTAGAAAACACATTTCAAAACTAGATCCCCTGTAAATGTATGGATGCTTAGTAATCATCTATAATCCCCAGTTTATAGTTCCAGAGCCTGAGGATGCATTTTATTATCCCTAGGAAGCCATTACACAGTCATTGAAGGAGCTGTGGTTTGCAGGAGTGGAAAACGAAGGCCCCATCCTAGACACCTTGTCTGCTTCAATATCTGACCACTCAACAGTTTAAAATGAGCGAGGCCAGCAATACTTTTCTCCAGTATTATGTGATTACCTGAAATCCTGGTGTAAATACTTGATCCCATAAGTATAAAACTGGATTCCATAAGTATAAAACTTCTAAAGGGATATTGAATATTTGAGTGAAAACATGCAAAGAGAATCTTCCTAGAAAATTTGTGATTAGAGCTAAAATGGGGGGCTACATAAACAATGATCAATTTGGACTGGTGTTACAATTTTGTAATTTCACATTATTTTACTTTTTATTGACTATCCATTAGGCATCTAGTTTGACCTGTGTGTCATTTTTGTGAACTCTGCTAAAGATTATTTGAAGTGACCCCAAATGTGGGGTCACAGTGCAAAAATGATTTTTAAAACCCAATCCTTCCAGAATCAAATCTAAGACTTTGATTTGAGGAAAAATGAATAAAGAAAGGCAACTGTTCACCAATATATATCACACACCTTTTATGTTTGGTGTTTTAAATGCATTTTATCAAAAATATTTTTGTTGTCGATTTCATCCATTACAAGTCATCAGAGAATATGTTCTCTATGCAGACATCTTTTCTAATGTTACAGATGCAAAACGAATCTTTAGTATTTGCCACATTCCCCAAAACTTTTTTTCTGTTAGCTTTTTCATATTCTGTCTTTCTTTTCTGCTCTGTAGTCCTGTGAGGCCCATGTCTGCCACTGTGTTTTCTAATGAGACGATGATTTGGTTTTTCTTCTTTAAACTGATAATGTATACATGATTAGCTTATCTGACATTGACCCAAATTTGCAACCCCAGAGTAAGTCCAACTTGGTAATTATGCATTATCTTTTAAAAATATATTCTCGGATGTAGTTTACTAAGATTTTGTTTCAGATTTCTGCATCCATATTCAAGAGGGAGACTAGCCAGTGATTTTTCTTTCTTATGTTGTCATTGTTTGGTTTTGAGGTCAGTATTATATCAGCCTCATAAACTAAGAGAATGCCACTGCCCTTCTTCCTCCCACCTTTTGTTGGTCTGAAAATGCTTAAGTAATGTGGAAATATTCTATTCCTTAAATGCTTGGTAGAATTTATGGATAAAGTTGTCTGGGCCTGGTATTGTTATCATGTAAAAATTTAAAATATTGATTCAGCTTCTATGATGATTAAAAGCAAATTTAAGTTCTCTATTTCTATTCTTGAGCCAGACTTTGGTCATTGATATTTTTCTTGGGAATTTCACATTTATAAAACCTTTGAAATTTATTGGCATGAAGTTTGTCATGAGATTCTTTTATTTTCCTTTTAATCTCTGTTATATTCATTCTTTCTTATTGTTGCTTTTTGATTGATCTTTCTATTTTATTCTTAAAAATTGTTAATTATAAATTTAATTGTTTTAAGAACCACTCTTTGGATTTGTGATCTATCTTTGTAATTTAATCATTTCTGCTCTTATCTTTATTATTGCCTTCCTACTGCTTTTTTTGGATTCTTCTTTTTTTTTTTTTCTGACTGCTTAAGTATGATGCTTAGATGATCACTTTTTAGCATTTCTTATTTTCTAATAGAATAGTTTTAAAGCTATATACTCTAGTCACAGCATTACCTGTATCCCACAAGTTTTGGCACGTAGCATTTTTATACTTAGTTTTAAACATGTTCCAAGTTTCAGTATGAATTCTTTTTAGACACATAAAATTTTTGAAAGTAGTTTTAATTTCCCAAATTATGAATTTCCCTACTTCCCTTCATGATTAATTTTTGTTTCGGTCAGAAAGATGTGTCTTACATAATATGAATTCTGTGAAATTTAGGAAGTTTGCTTTGTGGCCAACCAGGGGATCAATTTTTATAATTGTTTCACGTGTTCTTAAAAAGAATCTGAATTCTCCATTTGTTAGATGGAGTGTCTTTTTTAAGGGAATTAAGATTGTCAAATATGTCCTCAATTCCTCTGTCTGTACTGAATCTTTTTGTTTCTCTGATTACCAATGACTGAGAGGCATGTTAAAATCTCTCACTATAGAAGGAAGTGCCAATGTTCCAACAGTTCTGTTAATTCTTCCTTGAGTTTGTCATTTTGAGGCTATATATTAATTAGGGAGATGCAAGTTTAGAACTAATATCTGGCAAAGTGAACATGACTATGTAATGTTGCTTTTTTTTCTCTACTAATGCTTTTGTTCTTAAAGTCCATTTTTTTCTCACACATTAATATAACTATATAATCTTTCTTTTGCTTAATATATGCCTGTGGTAACTTTTTAAAATAATTTTTTTTACTTTTATACTTTCTATATTCTTATGTTTCAGATGTTTATAAATAAATAGGTCATTTAAAAGATCCAGTCTATGAAACTCTTTTATCTAGCATTTAGTTGATTTACATTGATTTTGATTACTGATAATGTTGGATTACTACCTAACATTTTATTTCATACTTTCTATCTGTCTCTAAATTTCTATGCTTTTCCTTCCATTTCTATTCCCTTTACCACGTGGACCTCACTCTCTTCTTTTCTTGTCATCTTTTGAATTAATTGGCATTTTTCTCTATCTCGTTCAATTTTGTTTCTGTTCTAGTTTGAAAGGTTAAAGCTATTTTTAATTCATTAAGTGGTTATCCTGGAAATTTTATGAAGTATATTTTAACTTACCAAAATCTAAAGTGAAATAATATTTTTAATCATCTCCCAAACAATACAAGAAAATTTGAATGCCCATTCCCCATTTAAATATATAGTACTTTAGTTAATGTTTTATTAACAACTTTTTGTGAACATTATTGTTATTTTTTGTGTAGCTAGCATTCTCTTAGATTTAACCACATGTTAATCACTTTCTTTGTTCTTCATTCCTTGCTTCTTGGTCTTTCCTTTGAGGTCACATTTTCCTCTTTGAAGTACACCTTTCTGAAACTTCTTCAGTGTGAGTTTTTCTTAAATGTACTGTAGATGCAGTTTTTGTCTGAAATTAAAGTATTGAAAGATAGTTTTGCTTCATTTATAATTCTGAGAGTTACTTTTAGCATATTGAAGATTTGCTATTATTTGGTTTCTATTATAACTTACAAGAAGTAGCTATCAGTTTAATTTTCATTCTTTTGTAGGTAATCTGTCTTTCAGCCTATATTTAATATTTTCTTTTGTCTTGGAAATACTGCCATTTCACTAAGATATGTCTAGGTAAAGCTTTCTAAATTTGAGGGCTGGTGTCTTTAAGCAATTCTGAAAAATTCTTAGCCAGTAATTTCTTAAATATGATCTCTTTTCCATTTTGTCTTTATGTACCTCTAAAATGTCAACATACACAGTCTCTGAGAATGCATGTCAAACTTTCTCACTCATCTTCCATGTCTCTTTTGTTTTCATGAATTCTACTGCTTTGTCTCCTTGGATATATTCTTAGCAATTTCTTTGGCTCTATATTCCAGGGTACTAATTCTCTCTTCAGCTTTATCTATGATGCTATTAAATCCATAAATCAAATATCTTTTAAAAATTTTCTAGATGTTCTATTTGGTTTGTCTTAAAATTGGCCTTTTCAATTTTGATAGTCTTCCCTTTGTTATATGTTCTAGTCTATTTTTATATATTTAAACATATCTAACTGCATAGTTATATGTTTCTTTATTTGATAATTCCAACATATACAGTCTCCGAGAATCTGATCATAAACTTGGTTGTTTCTGCTGACTCTAACTCACGGTAGCTTATTTTCTCATATGTGTGGTTAATTTCAATTCTTAACTCATTTGTAGAAATTTTGAGGTCTCAGTTTAAAATCTCTTCCTCCAGAGAGGGTTTATATTTGCTTCTGCTAAATATCTGGTGATTTTATCTAAATTGCATTAAAATTTCATATTATTTTACTTTGTCCATAGAGGGAGTATGAATTCAGACCCTAAATCTAAGTGAGAAGACTTTTTTTCCTCCCTCATTCCTTTCCCTCCTTCCTCCTTCCCTGTTTCCTTTACTTTCTTTTCTTCTCCAGCTAAGTTAAGGCTAATATCACATTTTCCTTTACCAAATTCCTCTGCAGGTCATTCTTTTTTCCTAGTGCTACTAAAGGTGTCTTTTGGAATACTAGCATTTTTCCAAAAGGCCTCTCATCTAACCTATTACCCTGCCCACTCCCCAGGTTTGATTCTCCACTCTTCATGCCTAGGACCTATTATATTACCCAATTCAAAGCCCCAAGGAGGTGCAGAGTAAACATTGGCCTTCATCTGCTTATATCTATGGATTAATGCTTTATTGCCATTTCTAGACTCTAAGGAATTGCCTTATTTTGCTGAAAGCTCAGCCATGCATTAACTAAAATTAAATTTTTTTTTTTCTCCTAGTAGTTTAAGAAGTGCTAAACTTGGAAAAATTTCTCTGAACATCCAGCCCGCCACATAGCTGGAAAGAGAATTTTCTATGATTTTAAAGAGACCTTTACCTAGTTAGATACCAAGTGCATGTAGCAGAAAAACGCCATAAATATTTGCATCTGTAATTTGGGAATTGTCTACTGGAGAGGGGCCAGAACCAGGGGCATCTGCCAAAAGAGCCATTAAAGCATTTGCTTTCTTTTTTGTTTTTCTTTATTTTATTTTATTTTATTTTATTTTATTTTATTTTATTTTTGGTGACAACTCAAAATTTGAGATATAGAACCAGTACATGCTAAAGGCAAGGATAAATTTCATAAATATGTACTTGCTGTTTTTTTCTTCTGGATAACATTTCTTTGCTTTAGTGCAACTTAAGGTATATTAGCCTCTGTGATACCCTCACGTGGATGTGATTAACTTGGTCTTTTTGGAAAAATACTTCCAGGAATCTGTCTAGCTTATGTTCCATTCCCTCTACTTCTCTTCCAGGAAAGTTATGTTCACATACAGTCAGACTGAAATGCAATTATTGAAGGTAGCCAGTAATATTATTATTATTCGGCATTTTGAGCTGAAATAGGCAACCTTGATTTTACTTCCTCCCTTGCTCATGATCTTGCTCCCAGTGGCGTTTATGGCAGTTAAACCAAAGGTGAAGACCAACAACTCTCCTCATCTATACTTTTGATGCATCCAGGAATAGTGTTGAAAACAACAACTGGAGACAGAGCTGTCCAAGATCTTCTATAAAAGGGAAAGAAGAGACTGCAGTTTTAACAGTAAAGAAATGAGCATAACTTGTACCCTCTTCTAAGGTGGCTTTGGAAATATTCTTCAAGGATTTGACTTAACACCTGGCTAGCAGAAATAATAGCTGCGTACATCGTGTATTTTTTAGAACATAAATGAAACACATAATGCAGAACTGCTTGTGACTGGAAGCCCAAGTGCTGCTTCTGAAAAGCTAGCACCCCCTTTGCCATGACAGTGGGAAGACCAGTGGGAACTTGGACCCCATAAACAGGCTGTTTTCTCTATGTTGTTTCTCGAACTGCATGGACAGAGGATTAAATCCAATCAAAGGAAACTGTTTTGAAGCAAACTACTGCATAATTAATCCCTCTAGCTTCCAAGGGTGTGTTATAAAGAAAGCTACTACTGATCAAAGGAATAGCTAATAGATCTCCAAAGCTTTTTAGAGCTTTATTGCTTGCTAAGTTCTTTTAACAGATTTCTTTGAATAAGGCTATGAAAATGTCCCTTAACATAAAAGAGATGGCAAATAATCAGCTTTGCATCTGACTGTATTACTCCATGCCTCAGTTTCCTTATCTATACAGTATGTGGTGTGTGTGTGTGTGTGTGTGTGTGTGTGTGTGTATTGGAAGGGCAGGGTAGATTTTATGACTTCTTATTCTGCTTCTCAAGCTTGAAAAGATTCATATGCAAATTCTGATTGTGTGGTTGTTCTGGGAAGGCCTAAGATTCTGCATTTCTAATAGGTTCTCAAGTGGTGTCCAGGCTGCTGGTTGCTGGACCACACTGGAGGAGCAAGACTGACTCTAAGTTGCATTTCTTTATGACATTTTATGATCTTAAGATGACTTTATTAATAGCAACCGTACTTCATATTGATGAATCCTAAATATAGCGTTTCACATTATAAAATTCTATAAAGACCTTTTTTTTTCAGTAAAGAAATCCCCAGGGCAGATAGACACCTCAACTACTATAGGAATGGGCGAGCAATAGCATCAATAAGGCTGGAGCGGGATGGCTGAGGCAGGGGGGTAAGTGGAGGGCACACATTGGGCATGACTTTGAAGAGCAGCAGATAAAATCTGCTGACAGATCAGATATGAGGTGTGAGAAGGGAGAGTCAGGCTCATGCCCAAAGTTTGGCCTGATCAACTAGTAGAATGGCATTTCTTAGTTACTGAGCAGGGGCAATTGGAAAAGAGCCAGTTTGGGTGGGTGGGTGGGTGGAGGAATCAAGAGCCCAGTGATAACTTTAAGACGCAACATTGGATGCTATATCCAAGAGGCTACAGGTGTCTGGAGGCAGCAAAGAAGCCTAGTGCTGGAAGTGGAGTTTCAGAGTCATCAGTGCATAGATGGTATTTATGTTTAATATTTCATTTAAAAATCATAACACCATATGGATTCGGTGTTATTATCATCTTCATTTTAAAGATGAAGCAATTGAGGTAGAGAAAGGTGAGGTCACTGTTTCAAGGGCACATGATCACTAAGTGAAGTCCAGCACTCTGCCTCCAGAGCAGGCAGGACCAAGGGACTAAATATGTCCAGCAAGGGTAGTGATGAGGAGTGTCAGGTAAGGGTGCACATAGACGTCAGAATCAGGGGACAGAACAGCAGACCAGACCCGAAGCATTAAGATGTAGGCACATCTGGTTTGTATATCAGTCTCTGGTGAGTTTGTTCCTCAGATGCTGAAGAACTCAGGGGTTGCTGACCAAATTCAGGGGTTGGACCTGCAATGCTGAACCGACTTGGGCTGGGATGGTCCTGCAGTGCTACTGCCCACTGGGAGGGTCCCCTGGCAGTTGACAGTCCTTAATTTGCCTCTCTAGTGGCACTGCTAAATGTTCAGTGCATGTTTGCAGTTTTCCTCATGTGATGTCAAAGAATCCTTCCCCTCACAGTGTGCTTTAGCAGATGTTGTGGGCTTGGC
Source organism: Eidolon dupreanum (assembly GCA_028627145.1). Taxonomy (NCBI): domain Eukaryota; kingdom Metazoa; phylum Chordata; class Mammalia; order Chiroptera; family Pteropodidae; genus Eidolon; species Eidolon dupreanum. The sequence goes on along the minus strand of CM053507.1, from coordinate 142,385,526 downwards.
AAGGGGGGCCATGGCCAATGCTGATGCTTATTTAACAAGGAGAGTCACGGGGGAAGCCAAGCACGTACTGCCTTGTGGGACTCACAGAGGCAAAGTCCTAACTAGAGAAGGGACATACATGAACTCTTAGAACTACGGAAGTAGAAGTGATACCTCATAGGATAGCAGCTGACAAAGCACCTATGGGATATTGAATACAGAACTTCTGCTTCCAGTCTGGAGAGAAGGCAGGGCAACTAGTCAAGTGGGAAACATATCCAAGCAGGCACTTTCCCATGCTTCACCTGTAGGGTTGGGGGTTGGGAGGAATAACTGCTGCCCTGAAGATGCTCTCAGCCCGAGTAAATGGCCTCAGTCAGGACGTGCAAGATTCTGAGCGATCTGAGGACAGCGTTTGTGACCTATGCATCTTTGCTTGTGATAGTAAATGCTTCATAAATATTTTTTGGGAAAACAAGTGGAGATTAAGTAGTTGTTCATGTCAGAGAGGCTCGGCAAGATGCATTCATAAGGAACTGGTTATGTTTCCTTAAGCTCTGGTTTCAGAGGCCGTTCTCTCTTAATGTTAGCAAGCTGAAGTATGTAGCTAGCATTTAATAAATATTTTAGAAATTATTGTAACAAGGGTTTAAGGTATTAGAAATTAAATACTGTTAATAACGAATGCTTGGCTAGATTGTATGTATCAGAGCCTTAGTTATCTCTGCTGGGAAAACGTTGAATGTGCAGCCCTCACTTCTCTGGCTCCCACCTGGCCCAAGGTACTTCAAGTGTTGCCTGGAGTAGCTTCTCTGTAGCATGGTTTGTTAATCTTACATAGGTCAGTGGGAAAAAATGATCCATTAATAAAAAGGTCTAGAAGTGATCCTTAAATCCCACTATAGCTAAGTCCATATGGCATGAGAACTCAGGAGACAGAACTCAGGGAACGTTTTAGTCAAGTCACTGAAATCCTCCCGTAATTACGCCTTTCTCTCCCAAATGCTGAGAACTTGCCCAGGTTGAATTCCAGAGCTGGAGAGAAAGCGAAGGGTCTGGAAGCTGACTTTCTCTGCCCACTGATGCAGGTGACTGACGTGATTCGCACTTGTGCTAAGCAGTGCCTAATTTCCTGTTCCCTCACTCACCACTGTTGCTGCGTTTCCGTAGGTCGAACCCTTCTCCTGGCCCGTCAGCTTCTTCAGGAACCTCCACAAGATCTGAAGTCTTGGAGAAAAGAAGGTACAGCACAGAATGAGTGATGTCATATTGGTGGGCCACCCAAACACAGAGTTCTATGTCAGCAAAAAAACTAAGGCAGAATTTGCATGACATTGTCTTAAGAATCCAATCACTGCTGTCTTGTCTATTTGGCTAACTTCAGAGAGGCTGTGTTTTCCATCGTGGGCACTGTCCCTTTTTTTTCAGGTGTCTGTGGAAGGCTCAGGGCTTGACATATGATAGGTACTCAATGAGTGTTGAATCAGATGCACAGGTTACAGTTAGACTTCTTGCCAGCAAGAGACAGCAGAGAGAAATCAGAATTCCTGCCCATAGTCTGTCACTTAAAATTTTCAGTAGAACTATAGCTCTTTCTACAGGTGAGATTTAAATATTCGTTATAGAGAATAAGATGTACTATTGAGGAATGTGTTACTTAGGTATGAGTTAAATGCTGTTTCTATTGCTGCAAAATCAATTGTTTTTGTAACACTTATTCTGCCCTTTTTTAAAAAAAAAAATAAGAGAAGTCATGGTCCTTCTTCCACTTAAGTTATAGAATAATAAAACAATAATAATAGCGCTCTAAATGGTAATAGTTCCTGATCATTTATCATATAAGTACTTTATATACATCACCTTGTTTATTCTTTACAATAATTGTACGATTAATCTACTTTTCCAATAGGAATCTGAAACCCAGAATCAGTAACTCTACTTGAAGTCCCACAGCAAACGAGTGGCGAATCTGGGGTTTGAACCCCAGGCATTTGTCTCCAGAACTCACACTCTCAGACACTGTGCTTTATCCATCCAGTGTTGTGCTGGAGAGACACACATAGGCTGGGAGAGACTTCGACATCACCGCTGTTGGTAGCTTGAAACTGCTCAAGGTGGGAATATTTACAACAAGGAAATTTGTAAATGTTACAAAGTAGGGTCTAGCCTCAGCTGGTGGTTAAACATTTACTAGAACATCACTGATTTCAGATGGCTTCTTTCAAAAGGCCAGATGCTCACTTCTATCTGCCTGGCTCCAGCTTCTTTAAAAGAGGAATTTAGGAGGCCTTAAAGGAGAGTCACATTTTCAAAACATTTTATTTATATCTTATCAAAGAGGAACAAGTTTACTTTCCTAACTCTTCTAGTCAGCTCTAGAGCATTTTGGCACCCCTATCCAGAGACTCATTTTTATTATAAAAATTTAGCTTTAAGATTTTTTCAGCCATTCTTACTTTTGTGACACATCAGAAATATGAAAAAAAAAAAAAAAGAATGTCACAGGTTCTCTAAGTCACCTTCACCCTGCTCCTTTGAAGCTCACTATTTCTGAAAAGTTGCTATTATATTAATTTAATCTTGTGAAACAAGATTATTCCTAAACTAGCCAACCAGCTCCCAGATAGTCTTTTTAAATTTGGTTTCTGCAGGCCTTCTCAAAGCCATCAAGCCTTTTATATTCTAGAACATTTGGAAGACCATTAAAGGAAACATAACAATTTAGCAACAGCCAGGCAGTGACTTCCCGACACTGTAAAGCAAATGCTTCTATAGCCCTGGAAGAAAATCAACCTGTGGGACCGAGCTTGAGCTTTGCTATGTGGGAATATATTAGCTTTAGGACATAATACTGCAAGAACGGCAAGAGGCTGAAGTTCATTACCATTTGACCCTGCAGGAAGGAAGCAAAATCATCTTAAAGTACGAATCAATTGTTTGCAGGCAAGTTGGACTCTGGGGAGAGTGAAGTGACAGATCCTTAAGCACAATTTGATTTGTCTTTGTCTCCCTGCAGGTCTCAGAACAATGTCCTCACACAGCAATGTTCCAAGAAATAGTTACTGACGGAGCCAGTACAGGAAGCATAAGAGGGCTGTGATGAATAAACACCTTATTGACATTCAGAAAACTATGCTTTTTGCCCCTAAAACCAGTCTGTAGGGTCCAGACATTGTTAGAAACAAAACTATTTTAGACATGAAAGCAAACTGGACAAACTGTCTCTCTGATGGTCTTGCTGTTTGTTAGCATGAGCCCAAAATGTAGAGGCTAAAATGTCCATCGCCTGCTGTGAGTGTTTCTGAGGCTGTCTCATCATCATGAGTTCAGCACAGCTCAGAACCGCAGGATAGGCCATCTGGGGCTGATGCAAACAGGTCAGTGCCATCTCTGGGGAAGCCTTTTTTTATTCTTGCCCTCCTTGGCTTTCTTTCCATTTGCCTCTCACCACTGCCAGCCTCAGACAAGCATGGGAGATGCATGAGCTGAGAGCAGGATGAGACTATATTGGCTGTCACCAGAGACACCATAGAGGCCTGTTCAGCATTCAGGTCAAAGTGGACAGAGGTCTCCCTGCTCTGGCCAGCACTGTTCGTAGTTTTCTGTTGAGCTGCTGGGTGGTATCTATGAAAAGCCTGGACTTGAAAAGAGTGGGTGGCTGCAGGCTGAGAGCCAACTCTGTGTGGTTTTGGGGAAGCGACTTGTTGGCAGCAGTGGCCTTTCTCACTCTCCTGAGGAAGGGGATACAAAATGGGACATGGGTTTAGGGACGTAGTTAGTGTTCTTGAATGAATCTCTGTTCCAGACCAGATCCAGCCTGCTGGGCACTGTGAATGTGTGATTCACGAGTTGTTCACACAGAGAGGGAGCAAAACAAGTAAGAGCAAGCAAAGGAGAATATGAAAAAGAAAGAGGAAAGGCTGGCAGGGGCTGGATTTTTGGAAATAAACTTAAGTTCTTTATTTAATTTAGTGATTCTCAAACTTTAATGTGATCGGAATCACCTGGAGTGTTGTTAAAACAGATTGTTGGGCTCCACCCTTGGTTTTTCTGATTCTGTGGGTCTAAGAGGAAAATATATATTTGCCTTTCTAATGAGTTCCCAGGTAATACTGGGTCCAGAGACCACACATTGAGAACCACTGATTTAACTCATTGCAGGCTGTAGATCTTCCTTAGAAGTTTAGAGAGTTTGACTGAAAAGGGTGTTCATTCATTTAGTCACTTATTTATCACATATTTAGTGAGAATCTACAATGTACTGGCACTGTATAGATCAGTGGTTCTCAAACTTTGGCAGGTTTCAGAATCACCTGGTGAACTAATAAAGCACACAGAGGTCCAGGCTTGTTGAAGCAGGACATGACCTTGACCTTCATATTTTTGCAGAGCTCTTTAGTGACTTCTGCTACCCACCAGAGTTTGATAATCACTGGCATAAAGTAAGGGAAATAAGTGAAGAAGAGTCCTTGTATTTAAGCAACTAGTTTAGTTGAAGAGGGGCCTGGAGAAGAGAGAGAAAAATAAAAACAAAACAAAACAAAACAAAACAAAAAGAAAGGAAGAAAGAAAGAAAGAGAAAGAAAGAAAGAAAGAAAGAAAGAAAGAAAGAAAGAAAGAAAGAAAGAAAGAAAGAAAATTAACAAGTAATGTACAAATCTCTTTGATTAATGAGTTGGTCTCAATGAGAACCCAGGGAAGGGGAGCCCAACCCAGACCAGGAAGATGAATGTCATTTGCACAGAGGCAGAGACAAGGTGTGGGCAAGTCCCTGTGCCTGGAGAGAACATGGCTGTCCAGAAAGCAGCAAACTGTGCCTGGGGCTGAGGCTACGAAAACGAGGTGTTGTGTGGATCTCTTAGTGTTCTGAGGTTCGTCTTTAAGAATCCCTTGTTAATTCTTCCTCATTCTTCAAGCATTTCTCAAGCACCCATTATGTGCCAGGCCCTGGTATAATGAAATGAATAAGGAATGGGACTCTGATCTATCATGGCTCAGTAGCTAGTTTAGGAAAGAGATGCAAAAGCGAATAATTATAATGCGGTAGTCTGTATCCTACAAGAAAGTTTTGAAGGTTTATGGGAGGAGCAACTCATTATGCTTGGGGAATCCGAGAACTCTTCACAGTTTTTATAAAAACCAAGCTGGGTCTTAAAGAATTCCAACTGGAGGGAAGAACATGTTCTAAGGTATGCAGATATTAAAAAACTTGGTGGGTTCAGGGGAAGAAGGGTCTTTAGGCAGGCCTCATTTGCCATGCTAAAGAGTTTGAGCCTTGCCCTTCAGGCATAAGCAAGTCAACAGAGTGTTTTAATTAGGAAAATTACATGAAATCTTTCTTTAAAAGATGGTAAATCGGGAGGTATTGCTAAGACCAGACTCAAAAGGAAGAGGGTAGCACAATTATTGCTTTATGAGAATCTGGCCGAGAGATGATGGCTTCAAACCTCCAGCACTGGTGATAGAGAAGAAGGGCGCTTTTGATACACATTTCTGAGTTCTGAGTGACAGGACCTAATCATCAGCGGAGCATGAAATTAGTTTGAATATGCTGATCTTGAGAGATCTGTAGAACTGGTCTGGGAAAGAGGTTAGGATGGGAAATACCTAAGGAAGGCATCAGCTTAGAGATAGTGGTTGGACAAGAAGAATTGTGAAAAAGGTAACCAGGAAGAGCATGTAGAACATGAAGACCAAGCTAAAGCAGAGCCCTGGGGACACCCTAACAAAGGAGTGACTGGAGGACATGACAAAGGAGACAGGCAGAAGGGCAGAAGAATATGAGCAGAAGGACAGCATGGAACTCTCGAATGATCCAGGGTTTCCTACAGAGCCGAGAACGGACCTTGTTAAAGGTGGCTCTGGGAATGCTCTTCTCAGAGAATGTATTTATGTTTTGAATGTATTACAATCTTGTTTCATTTCATAATAACCCTAGTTCAATGAAAATCCTGTTAAAGCCCAGATACTTAATGAAATAAAACAGAAATGACTTCCACTTACTAAGTACTAATTGTGCCAGGCCCTGTGCTAGGAACTTTGTTAATACTATTATGATCATCCAACTCCTATAGACATAACGTATTTGTATATAATATAAATCTTATCCATACACGCTTTGTATATTTTCATTACATTTAGCACTGTTTCCATCCTTCTTTTCGGAAATGAATTAACATTATCATTGGGACTGCCAATTTGATTTATAGTCTCCTTAGGGAGATCATCAGGATTGGGTATCTTAAAATGTCACAAACTATACCCTCACTGTTTTGAGGCAATGTCTACTGAAGCTAAATATTTTCCATCTTTACTGTGAAATCCTTCAACACTTACATAACATAGATATTATAATACTCTTAACACATGTATGTTTTGTTCTTATTCCTAATAAAAATAAGATAAGACACATAAAACTGTACTTAAAAAATGTTAAATAAGCCACCACCATCAACTTTCTTCTCTATCAGTTTGGTCTTCAGAAATAAGTTGTGAATTCTAAGGATAAAGAGCCATGTCTTCCATTTCTTTTGTGTCCCCTCCAGTGCTAGTAAATTTTAAGCACTTAATTCATGTTTGCTAACTGAGTGGTAAAAGAATGAAATCAACATCAATTTTATGTTCAACAAGAAAAAAGAGTAAGAGCTATTTTTGGTTCTTCCCTCTTAGAAGTTAGTGGGACATATGAGTAACAGGGCTTTCAGTGAGTTTAAAGCTGGTGTCTAAGATGATCATGTGGCATAGGTCAGGTGACCTATGAACCTACCTACTGACCCACCTGACCTACCTACCTACCACAGATTACCAGCTGTTATCTTGCGGATTGGCCCATACCCAATGAAAAAGCTAAGTCATCTCAGCCCCTAAGAATCCCTCCCAGGGATCTGCCTGCACTTCTCCCACAACCCACCCCAATCACTGCATGTCGAGAGGACCCTGTGGGGCAGACGATTTGGAGGCTCATCTGTGTCTTGCCTGGAAGTCTGCAGTCCAGCAGAAGCTGCAGCAGCGGAACTAATAACTGTGTGCAAACTATTCTAATTGGAAATGTGAATTGAGAGGTCCTTGCCTTTTTGCAGGAAAGATACTGCATGAGCTTTAGAGTTGTGTGGCATTTATTGAAATTCTAGTTGGGAGAGCCAGAGGCAGGATAATGATAGCAGGTCACAGATATGCATGGAACACTCATTTTAGATCAGGTAAAACATGGGAGAGGTGTTTGGAACAATGGTGAGTGTCCCATGGAGAGAAGCCCCACTAAGTCACAGATTAAGCACCTCTGGGGAGGGCAGTTTTTTTATGAAAACCAAGAGTGTACCTTGCCTTAGAGAGAAAAGGTTGAGAAAATGTGAGAAATGACTGTATTCTTGAACTGGGATGCATCTGGAAGGAGATCTGAACCCAGCTGGGACTCCCTGCTTCTGCTCATTGTTTATGTCACATCTTTCTGTGTTGACTGACATGGTATCTAGTGTTGATGGGAGGGTGAGAGAGAGGGAGTACAAGGAAGAGAAGGTCAAGAAGCATGAAGCCAAGAGCATGGCCTTTGAGGAGAAAAGTAAAATGATTCCTGGGTGTTGGCAACAGAAAGTCAACCTTTAGTGGCCCAAAGCCCTTTGAGTTTCCTTTTGGAGGCGGCTGACTCCTAACAGACCTGCCCTCATGATACATTTAGGTGGAAGCCCTCACACTGCAGTGCCTGAGGCCTGTCCTCCTGGAGCACTTGGTTGACCCAGGGAGAAAGAGGACAATTACAGAGGTCCTGTGAGGTGAATCAGAGCCACTGCCAGAGCTGCTCTTCTTTGTTCTCTGAGCCAGGGAAGTGCCAAAGCGAAGGGTCTCATAGACAGGGTCCACCTTATTGCCACAGGCTGCAAAGGAAGAGAAAGTGCATCTGAGAGAAAGGTTTCTTCAGCTCACTGTCAGGAATACAGCCTATCGCATCTCCTAAACTGCATCATGCATCACCTATCACATGCTCCTGAGAAGCAGGTTCTGAGCAGCAGACCCACTAACCCCTGGGAAAATGGGGCTTTTGTGGTCAAGCTTTCCTCACAGAATTGCTCCTCCATTGCATGTGCCCATTTGCCAGGTCTCTCCACTGTACCCAGCACTCTCTGCTCCCAAATGCTTCCTAATGAATTGATTTTCCTCTTTTGTTATACAACCCTGGGACTCCGATTTCAAGGTTTTTTCCAGAGACTGGCTTTATTTCCTCTGGTGGAAGGCTCTGTTCACCCAGGTATAAAGCCTTGAGAAAAAAAGTTTGCAGTAGCAAGCAAGTGTTTTTGAAAGAATTTGATATTACCAGGCTTCATGAATTTCTAATGAAAGCTTTCTGGTTTACAAATTTCTAGTTTAAAACTTGCTCCACCCCCACCTGCTGCCAAAAGGCAAACATCAATGTAGAGGTTTTTAGAGAGAGAGAGAGAAACAGGAGTATACTGAACAATATTGTTGAAGAATAAATTCAAGCCAGAAATATCTATAAACATAAGGTTTTTTTTTTTTTTTTTGTCCTCATTAAAGGATAACTGTTATTAGCTGAGAGTTTCTTCTCAGCATTGGTCTATAATTTGTATTTATTTTTTACAACAATTATCAAAAGAGGCCATTACTGGTCTCATTTCATAAGGTCTGACAGGTTGAGCAGCTTGTTCAGACACACAGTGGGTTAGTGGGGAAGCTGGGCTTTGAATCAGGTCTATGGGATGCCACACCCCGTGCTCCACTCCAACATGCTTCTCATGGGTGGTTTAGCATATACGTAGCCTTTGGGACTTCGGTGTTTTGTTTTGTTTTGTTTTGTTTGAGCTTCAAAAGGGAGAAGATGCATATTCCTGCAGAATTTGGCCCTCCTTACATTTCCCTCCCAGCAAAATACACAATCAGAACCACATCGGCCACCAGACAAATGTATAAACACTCCCCACTGGTTTTGCAGCCCGAGGAGAACAGAAGCCATTAATGCTGACATTACTGCTCAAAACCCAGCTAAACCCATTATTGTCCCAACTCACCAATGGGCATAACTTCTTTAATACATCCAAATTGTTCATGAATGAGCAAGGGGGAGCTGTAGTAACGCCGAAACCCCTTTGGCTGAAGAGAGAATGAGAAAGAGAAGGGATTAATGTCGCTGAGAAATGGAGAAAACCACTAAGAAACTGTAAAAACTAACCCTTTAGTTTCTCTAGGGTCACCTCCCTGTCTCCCTGTAAGATGCTGACTTGTCCTATAATTTATCCCTGGAGAGTGGACATGTACAGGTGGCAATATAAGCAAGCTACATTCCATCCAGAAAGCAAGCCCCAGCCCTGCTTTT
>CM053507.1:142332141-142375722 GCA_028627145.1 Eidolon dupreanum | reverse complement strand
TGCTAAAACTGAGAAAGCCCCAATCTGGGACAGGTTGGTGACCCTGTTAGGGACACAGAATCCTTTTTCCACATTCATCTCTTAGGCTAACAAAGCTCCTCCTCTGTTCTATCACTTTGCCCACTACAAAGCCAAGCTGGCAGGCAAGGGATTCTGGGGCTGCCTTCCTGGCATTCAATTCTCAAGGGTGTTGCAGCGAAGGAGTGTGAATAGAGTGATCTCACTGGGGCACGCAAGTGGCTGTGCAGGGGGTCCTGGTGCTCACTGAGGGCACAGGCCCTTACCAGCTTGCCCATACACCGCTGGGGTGCTAGGCCATCCATGCACTTGTGGTGAATGCTCATCTTGCAGGCTTTGCAGCGTAGTCCATGCTTAGCGTTTGTTCCTGTCACACATACAATGAACTTTGGTTAGCTACAACTTAACCTTTTTTTGGCAACTAGTATGTAATCACTGGAAAGTGATTAGTTCCTTAACCTAGGTAATTCTTATCTTCTGTGACTTTTGCACGAACCTTTCAAAATGGGCAAAATATTATGGCTGATTCTTTAACCTTTTCTCACACTTTCTACCTAAGGTATCAGGTCTGGTTTTTCCCCACTCTTTTTCTAGTCGTTACTCCAGAAAATCATAGCTGCCTCCATTTCATTGTTCTCTCAAGTCAAGCTAACAAATTCCACTTTCTTTGCTCTTTATATAGGTTCCCCATTTCTGCTCTTCTATACGTATTGCTGAGAAGTGCAAGTCCTGAAATTCCTCCAATTTTTACCTAAATTCCTATCAATGAGTTGAAGCTGTTGGATAAACTCTCAGAAAAATGACTAATAAAAGGGAAAGAGATGTCCCACTGTATATCACAGCTCATTACAGATGCAAAATGAGGGTATCTAAAGATATATAAAATTCACCTCTTCTCTACCATTGCCTCCTTATCCAAACCACCATCATTCTTTGCCTGGACTAACACCCAATTGAACTAGTTTTATCTGTTTGCCTTCCTCCAATCTGTGTAAAGTGACCAGAGTAATCTTTTAAAAGTGTACTTGAATCATTAACTTCTCTTGCTTAATTGTCTTTCAGTAGGTTCTCCATGCCTTTATGATATTATACAAAATGCTCAGCATAGTAGCAAGCTTTGTATGATTTGGTGGAAACCCATTTTTAACTTTATTCCAGGTCAAGCCCTCTCTTGCTCTCTCTGCTTTAGCCACATGATCTTCTTCAAGTTCCTTGAATGCACAGGCTTTTTAATGCCCCAGGGCCATTACCCATGCTGCTCTATATGCCTGGAATGCTGTTTCTATCATTCTTCACTTATCTCACTACTCTTCATCCTTCATGTCGCTTGTCATTTCTCCAATGAAGCTTTCTTGGAAACATTCCTCTTTCACTGATTAATTAATCTTTTTTCCTATTATTCTTTCTCATAGCACCCTGTCACAGTATTTTTATCACAATTATTATTTTTTTTGAGAGTTTGTTTTTGTCTGCCTTTTACTCTGGACTATGAATGCAATGAGGCTTTAAGGACTGAGTCTGTTCATTTGCCACTTTATACCCAGCTCTGAGCATGAAGGTCAGGAAATATGTATTAAAGAAAATAAAAAATTCTTTCATCATCACACATGTATAGAAACAGTGGTGGCAGATTGAGATAATTAATTGAAGTAGATTGATAGATGGTATAGAAATGGCTTCCAGAGCTGAAAGAGACTTGGAGATCATCTATATGTATGATTTTACTTTACAGACAAGAGCCTGAGGGTTCAAACAGTAGAATGATTTGCCCCAGGTCAGAGGAGGTCTTGCTTAGTTTCACTCTTTCACTGCTTGACTCAAACATTTTCTCCCCTTATTTGTGTTGTTTAAACTACATTAAGATGCAGTTGGGAATAATTAGATGGTAAAATAAGGGAGTACAAGAACTTGAAATTCAGCTGGAAAAAGCAATGGGCAAACTCTTGACTGGGCAAGTACCTAAAAACTCTTTAGGAAGCATTATTTGAAAACTCCTTTCAGGAAGAATTCATTTAACACAAAGCATGTCTGCTGTTATAACTACAGAAAGTCCAAGTGACATACAAACACACCAAATTACTGGGTGCATGTGCTTGCTCATAAATCCTAGTTGGAAAGTCTCTTTTCCTTTTTGAGAATAACAACTTAGTTGAAAGATCGCAATGCCTTCAAAAGACTAGATTTTGAAAGCAATCACTTATTTTTTTGTTTTAGAATTAGAGAATGCTATTTGTGCCCTAGGTGGAAATGTAAGTAAAATCTTCAAAGAAGAAAGTTATTTCATCGTGTGCTGGACACTAAAATTGTACTATTGTATATTAAAGGATATTTTCCTTCAGACCTGAACATCATAATTTGTTTTTCTTATCTGTTCTAATACAATACACTGTTATATACCAGTAAGACCACCAGTAATTATTTGGTTTTAGGTGTTCCAATTTCTACTGTGGAATAACAACAGTGAGTGAAGACAAAAGTTTGTATACTATGGCTCAGAAAATAGTTCAAAGGAATAATTTACATCACAGCCGTGGTGTTAGTTTACTGCAGCAAGATATGGAGAAGCTATTGCCTGACTTGTGGTATTACCAATGACCACCCTCACAAAGACATCACTGAATGTGACCCTTATGCCTCAGTAAAGTGTCAAAAAACATGAAAACATGATTTTAAATTCAAATTTGTTTGATGCTGGCTCTTTGAATTTGAGAAAGCTACTAACATTCTTGAAGACTCAGCTGTCTCTTTATCAAATGAGAATAGTATTAACTACTCTCAGGGTTGTTAATAGTAATAGTGTCAAAATATATGCCAAGGGGATCGCATGGATTTAAATACTGGGAAAGAAAGATGTCAATGGACTTTGAGCAAACGTGGTAGACTGGTCACATGGATTTCACACTTATTCATAAAACTCCATTAAAATTACTCCATTAAAATGAAAAAATTGTTCTAAACCTCAACAAGGTTACTGGGAGGAGCAGCAAAAGTAGAAGAGATGTCAACATATATTTGGAGGAGAAATGGTAAAAAGTTTAGCAGAAGATAGAAAGATTGAATTTACCAATAGCAACTTGGAAACTAGAAGTCCATGGACCTTTAAAAAGTGTAGAATTTCAAAATTCTGAGAGAAAATAATTTTTAAGCTAGAATTTTATACCCAGCCAAATTACCAATAAGTATGAGGGCAGAATACACACATAATTAGGATCTTCAAGGATTCAAGATATTTATTTTCCTCATACCCTTTCTTAGAAAATTACTGAAGGACGTATCTTAGAAAGACAAGGGAATAAATCAAGGAGAAGGAAGGTGTTAGATCTAGTGTGCAACAGAAGAACTGACACAGAGGAGAGGTAAATAATATGCCCATATAAAAACTTTGCAATAGCCCTAGACAGATGCTGCAAGATGAAGTAAGGCAGTAGACATGGGGAAAAAACTGGAACTTAAAAGTTTATTGATGTTTTTGAGATTTGGATATTATAATGCATATGGCATTTGGCAGATATATGGGAGCATTTTTTAAAAAACAAATATAGTGCATGAAAATCAAGAAAATGAAAAAGACAATTTGTAATTTGAGGAAATATAAAGCTTACGTAAGAAAGCAAATGTGATCATAATACAATATTTGAAGCAGAAGTTAGCAATAGTCACAATAGTGTATAAATTGGCTACCCAGTCAACACAAAACTGTGATAAAACTACTTGGTAAGATGAGAGCAAGGGAATATAGACTGTGATGTAATTTTTGGGAAGGTGAGAGCAAAGAAAAAAGGAAAAAGAAAAAGCGGGGAATGCTGGAGGAGTGAGAGCTGAATCTGCATCTTCTGTAGCAGAAAGCTAGTTAATGTTCGGTTAACAATAAATAGTAGTAGAAGCACAGAATTTAGAAATATTAAAATAATGCCAGAAGCAATTAAAGAGGTTGAAAGTGGCTGCCTTTCAGAAGTGAGTCTGGGTCATAGAATGAGACAATTTCCATTGTAGAATTTTCAGTACCATCAGTACCATCTTTAAACTAGTCTCATGTATTATTATGATAAAAAGCAAATAACGAAAGAAGTTACTGGAAACTAGATCATGTCAGCTCCTTGGAGTGATGTGGTTCTTAGTATATGGAGATGTAGGAAAAATATGAGGCCAGCTCATCACATAAACCTTTATTTCTTCCTTGGGATTTAAACTTCTGGGATAAATCTAAGATAGTTCTATAAATTACAGTTGAAAATTATTAAGAAAGTTATGATATTCAAATGGAATTTGGAATGAATCAATGTGAGTCAATACAATACTGATTAACTATCAGGTACTGTGCTATTTTATGAGCATAGTATCATATACCACTATGGATAAGTGAGCTGTCCATAGAAAACCAAGTATTGATGCTCTAGTGAATATAGAAGTCTATACATAGATGTTAGGAGAAAATATTGAAAGAGTGTTCTCAATGCAAGTGGCTAAATCAACTACATTGGGTGACAGACTCCTTTTTAAAAAAAAAATAAAATTGATTGTATATATCTTTAAAAAAATTGGCCATACTCATTTCAATAAGATTTTGTCATCGAGACATTGCTTAACCTTTAGTCAAATTTCATATAGTATCAGAATTAAAGATTAAACAATGGTTTACAACTGAGATCACTTATCTAGAGAAATAAAATAATGAGTAAAAATAAACTCGAATAAGAAAAAAATGGAATCAAAATATAATACTTAAATAAGCAGTGAACAATGGTTATAACTGTTATTAACAGTTAGTTTGCCTCCAAACTGTACAAATATGAAATTACTCCTATAATTTATTTGATTAAAATTAATGTAAATCAGACAAAAAATAAAATCTTTATTGTGATTTGGGAAAAATACTTTTTAACAAATCTAGAACTATGCATATAAAAATATGAATACCTATAAATAGATCCATAAACATGTCTTGGAATACATAAAATGTTTATAAACTATTCAAAGGTAAATACAGACAAGATAGTTCAAAGATGTTCCAGGCCCTTGTTCTTATAGGTTTAGCTACTGGACTCCCCACAACCTTCATGAGTACGAGACATGGCATGGAGAGGAGACTGCAAGGGAAGCCCAAATCAAGGGTGTGCAGAGCCAAGAGAGGGCCAGAAACCTAGGTCACAGAAAGATCTCAAAGCCAGAGAGATGAAAGCAAAAGCAATGAGTGAGTTTTCACTGCCTGGGCAGACCAGAGGCATTTAAGAGCTAGGCATTATGCAAATAGTAGTAAGAATAATGGAGTTGGTATTTTTAAACTAAAGCTATAATAAAATCTCTACCAGATAATAAAAGCAGGCATTATAATGCAGCTAACATCATTCTGTGGCTTACCCTGAATATACACCAACACAAGGAATGAAACAGAATTATGTGGGAATCAGTTAAAACACCTTCTGTGATGGGATCCCTGCCTACTTTCTTGGCTTCATTTCCAACAGGTGCCACCCTGGTCTCGTCCTTTGTTTCACCAGATACTTTTGTTCCTGGCAAAGGTGGCCAGATCAGGCACTGCGGGTTGCTCACGCTGTGTCCTCTGCCTTTCCTGTTCAATTGCTAAACAGCTTCTCATCTGAAACTCATGTATTTTCCAAAGCCTCCTGCACACACACCCTTCTTCCTTCCACAGCTATGGGACTCATCTCTCTCTGTTGCCTCATTGTTCCCGCAGTACCTTTCACAACAGGCCCTTGGCATGGAATGGTGGTTTCATCACCTCTGGAACCCCATGTGGACAGGAAGGCACTTTGGCACAAAATACATTACTGTCCATCAGGAGTTATCAGCCTACCCAGGCCTAGGCCACAGAAGTGTCCAGGCTAAGACAAGGTTGGGGCTCCACCCCACTCATATTATGGAAAGAGATAGGTTTCTTCTTGTGGCCCCCTGACTCTGAGAGGCTTGTGTGACTACTGAGTTCTAGTCTGCCTGTGGATCTTTACTCATGCAGAATTTTGTTTTCTGGTACAGGAATACACAAATTCTATATCTTTAGTGCCATTATTAAAAACTTGAAGCTTCAAAACATATCACAGAAAGATTTGAAGGAGTCAGTGCTCCACAGTGGAATTAAAAAGGATATGTACAGAAGGTGGGATGTATTCCCATTACTCTTACACACCACTGCTCTTTGATGTCAAATAAGGATATGGATTTCTTCTGCTGAAATTGAAATGGTAAAATTAGAAAGTCATTCATTGCCCTCTCAGCTCTGACTGTCTCTGATGATGATAAAATAAAAATATAAATGTGTAACCATGGTCAGTGAGGATGGAGTTGCAGGGTTGGAGAAGGAGCAAGGAGTTCTAGACACTAAAAGTTATCCCTAGAAGATTCTGGATCTGAAGCTGTTCTTATTCCAACACCCCTTTGGAAGAGGAATTTGGGTCACATTTGGGGTGGGTTACAAATAGGCTCTCACAGTTGACAACTGTGAACAGGAATTTTCGGGATGAGCTAGCTGGCCACTGGAGAGATGCAGGTCCACGTAACAGACATATGTAAGGGATCTGCTCTAGTGCTCAGTGCAAGTCCTTGAAAACATGCAGTAGAAAAGTGCAGGAAATAGGGAGTCTTTCCTACTGCAGACTTTATTGTCAAGCCCTCTAAGCTGATGATTACTTACACGATCAATAATGCATTAGGAGTCAATGCCGCAAAAGCATTAGCTGATATAAATGCACACTGCTGTTTCTAGTTTTGATATGCACTTATTCAGGGACTTAATTTTTGTTTTGAAAATGACAGGGATGTCATAAATTCCTTTAAGAAAAACAGTGTTCTCATCTTGGTTGATTCTTCTAAAAGGAATTGTGGAGCCAGGGTGGAGAAGTACAAGTAGAAGAATATAAAAGTATAAAAGCAGAGCAGCTGTCTTACAACTTATTAAAACTTCCCTGCATCAATCATATTATATTTGGATATGTGTGTACATGCATATATAATATATAAAGACATCATGGTGGGGTGGAAGAAGTCAGGCTTAAGGAATCAAAAGGTTTAGATATTAGTCCTTAGCTCTGAGACCTTGAACAAAGCACTCGATCTCTGAGCTTCAGTCTTCTCATCTGAGAAAGGATGTTGGGAGCACAAAATGGGAAAACCAAGGAGCCCTCTCTTTGGTAAGCATAAATCACCATTAAAAAGTAAGCAGTGGTATGGTTAGGTGTATCATCTGTAACTTTAAATATTGACTTTCTCTAAGGGCATGATTTCCAGATTCCTTTAAGGCTGAACTAGACATTGCAAACTCAGGACCGGATCAGGCAGGACCCAGACAGAGCACAGTCTACATTCTATTCTCCTGTGTGTACACTCAAATCTCTCCTTATAACACAATTTCCAAACAAGTAAGTTGATCTTTGCTGTGTAAAAGTTTATCTCAAATACCCTTTGAACACAAATATGTCATAAAATATTAAATGTATCATTAATAAAATAATTCACTCCATTGTTCTTTTGTAAATAAAATTCACCCTTATGTATCAACTATGAAGTCAATACCCGACTAATGTAGGTCTTTCTCAAGAGCGAAGTGGAACAGAATGAACTTTGGAAAGCATGGGATACTCTTTGCTTTATGCAATTTTAGTTTATGAAAGGTTTCACAGGGATGTTCTACTTTCAAATAATGAGAGAAACCTGTAATGAGTAAACAAATGAGCATGAGTGTGTCTCCATTAAACTTTATTTGCAGACACCGAAATTTGAATTCCTATAATTTTCATGTGTCACGAAATATTCTTCTTCTTTGGATTTTCTTTCAACAATTAAAATGTAAGAATCATTCTTTCGCTCATGGCTGTATAAAAATAGGCAGTAGGCCAGATTTTGCCTGTGTGTGGGTCATAGCTTCCTCCCCAGTATTTTTTTTTTTTTTATTGAGGTGGAATTCACATAACATAATATTAACCATTTTAAAGTGAACCATTCAGCATTTAGTACATTTACAATGTTGTGCAATTACCACCCCCATCTAGTTGTAAAACATCTCATCACCCCAAAAGGCAATGTTTGATAATAGTGACTTTCAAATCAGCAGTGAAAAAAAGGAATTATTCAACAAATATTGGTGAGTCATCTGGTAAATTATTTGTGGAAAACACTAGATACTTAATCCATAGTATATTCTGAACAAAAGTTTAGATGGGTAAGAAATATACATAAAAGTTGAAACTATTAAAATAATTGAAGAAAATATTTTACTAACTTATTTACTGTTGGGTAGAGAAGCTCTTTCTAAATATGTTTTATGAGAAAAATAATATATCAAAAGATTGATAAATTTGATTACATAAAAACATATTCACTAATACAAAACTAAAAGGCAGATAAATTGGGGAAAATATTTGCCTTATAAAATTATGAGTGTTATACTGTATTATATGGGATTTATGAATATTTCTTATAAATTAAAAGGGAAGACAAATAAGCCAAAATATATCCAAGACATAAACTGACAGCTTATTAAAAAATTGAAAGTTAAATATTTAATTAATGGCAGATTTAATTAGTAATTAAAAAAAAACAAAAAAAAATAGCAAGATATTCATTATTTTCCCTATCGAATGTGCAAAGATTAAAAAAAGATAACCATCAGTGATTGGATGTGGGATAATGGGGTCTCCTACAGACTGTCTCTGGGAAAGGAAATGGTATCACTGTTGTCAGGTTAATCTGGGAACATACATCAAAGCTTTAAACATGCACATAATTCTTTGATGCAGCGATTTCAATATCAGAATTGGATCTTAAGAAAATAATGAAATATTTGCAGAGATTTAACTACAAAGATGCTTCCTGCAGCTTTGTAAATAATATTGAAAAATGAAAAATGACTAAAATATCCCAGAATAAGATATTAGTTAATGAAAGTTTGGTGTATTCATAAACAAAATACTTTTTAGCTACTGAGATAATTTTTTATCTAATAATGATTGACAGCATATGATGTTCACAATGTAATCTTAAAGTGTCAATATCAGAGTAAAATACAAAATGTTTAGAAAACTCTCATTTAAAATGAGCATATAACATGCATAGAAAAAAGTCAGGCAGGGCATATGCCAAACATTAATAATATTTCTATCAGGGTTATTGAATTATAAATGCTTTTTAGTCCCTGTTTTTGTTTATTTGCAGTTTTTATAAAGAGCATATTTTGCTTTTGTAATAAGATACTACATATTTTTGAAAGGAAGTGCTACTGTTTTTGAAGAATTGAAAAAAAGTCATGCTGAGATGAGAGGAATCACGCTAATGGTTTTGTTTTTGGAGTTTCCATTACTGGGAATTTGTGGTTGGGTCGGGAGTCCAACAGCTTAGGAAAAAAAGTGTCAGCAACTCCCCAGGTCTCCACTCTCCACCACCCAGGCCTTAGGTAACATGAAGAGCATTGTCCTGGATGCCACTTCCTGCCATGATTCAGTATGTCCCTGGCTGCCCACCTGCCACGTGCTGCACACCCTGCACATGTTGACATGCGCAGTGGGCTTTATTTTCCTTTCCTGGAACAACATCCTTTAAGACTGGCCTTCCTCTGGGTTCTGCAGAGCTCTTTCGGTAGTAGAATGGTAAGCTATAGACTTTATAGACTATTCCATCTCAATTGCCTATGGCTAGCAAGAGACCTGTGCCCATTTCTCTATATTTTTTTCTTCAACATTTCATGGACAGCTTTCAAAGTATTATAGAGTTCAAAGTACCTTTTTTTTTGGATCCAAATTTTCTATGCAGAATTTATGAGTCTCTGCACTACAGACATTTGGGGCCTGATAATTCTTTGCGATGTGTGTGTGTGTGTGTGTGTGTGTGAGAGAGAGAGAGAGAGAGAGAGAGAGAGACTGTTCTGTGCATTGTAGCTGGTTAGCAGCATTTCTGGCCTCCACCCACTTAATGCAGCAGCATCCTTCTTCCTGAATTGTGATAACCCAAAACATCTCTAGATATTGTCAAATATCCCTGGGAGCAGGATTGCTAGATAAATTACAGAAAGTCTGGTTAAATTTTAATTTAAGATAACAAATTATTTTTTAGCATAGGTATATTTCAAATATTGTATGGGACAATTGTGTCCCAAATATTACCTGTGACATACTAAGACTAAAAAATTACTAGTAGTTTTTCTGAAATTCAAACTTAACTGGTTATCGTGTCTTTTTATTTGCTAAATCTTGAACCCCTACCTAGGAGGCAAAATTGTCCCCAGTTGAGAACCACAGATGTAAAGCAACAATTATTTCAGCCCATTTTTACAGCTGAGGAAGCTGAGGCTTGGGGAGGGAAGTCCTTGGTCTAAGGCCAATGGAGAAAAGGGTGCACAGATGAGATTTCAACCCAGGTATCTTGATTATAAACTCTTTCTTTCTGTACACAGAAAAACTGCCTGTCTTTAGTCTTAAAGTGTTGAAAACTGAGAGACCATTGGGATCAGGGCCACTCAATATGGTCACTGTGCTTAGGACCACCAAAAATTAGGAACTTTTCACATGTTCTCTCTAACACAGCAATTCTTTGAAGTTAATTATTATTCTACACTTAACAGAGGGAAAATTGAAGCTCAGAGAGTTTAAACAGCTTACCAGGATTACACAGCTAGTAAGTGGGAAAGCTGGCATCCTAAATCAGGTCTGACTTAGTCCACACTTGACATTGCATCTCTGGCTGGTGTCCTTTGCTTATTTACTACTCCCCTTGATCAACTAAGTTTTACTGAAACCTTTTAGCTATATTTTCTGGTTGCATCAAAGTACCAGATCTTTGATTCATCATATTCATAAATCAGGGATAAAAAGATGAAATGGTACAGAATTCTTTTTAAATATCATTTCAGATCAAAGCCAAGTAATGTAACGTCCTGATTTCCCTTTTGGATATGGTGACTCTTACGTGAGGAGTCTGCGGAAAGAATAGAGAAGCAGTGGTTAATCTGGATAAATCTGTAGGGTTTTATCACCAGTTTCTGAGAAATTAAGAGTTGATGGTTAAATTAAAAAAAAATATATGGCATGTTTTGTTTTCTTTTTGTACTTGATAGGAAGGTGCTTCTAAGAACTATACTGAACTTGGTAAGGAATGGTGAACTCCTATTCATCCTTTAGTGCCCAACTTAAATGCCACATTCTTTATGGAATTTTCATTGACCTCTTCCTCCTCAGGTAGAGCAATTCCCTCACTTGAGTTTCCCTAGAACTTTGTATATTCCTTGGGCCAGATATTTACTTGTGCATACCCAATTATTTATAAGCACCCCATATTTATTTAGTCCCTGTGGAAAGAATGAAATAAATATCTATATAAAACACAAAGTTAAAAATCTTACAAACATTTAAAATTAGCTCTTTTCTCTATTATTTCTGTACTTCATTTTCTCTTTCCCAGGTACCTACAGCTATCCACATAAGTCTTAGTGACTTGTTGAGTTAAGAGTATCACTTCACCAGAAAGATAACTTGGACCAGCATCACTGGCATCCCCTAAGACCCTGCAAGGAATGCAGAATCCCAGGACCCAACCCAAACTCATTAAATCAGGATGAGCATTTCCCCAAGATTTCCAAGTGATCTACATGCATATTTGATTTTTTGAGAAGACCCATCTTGGAGACCAGTAGCCTAGGGATAGCAAATACATAGTATATGTGTTGAGGAAGCCCTTCATTTTGTATTCATGGCAGACATCACAATCACAATAATTATCTCATTAAGCTATGGTGTAGCTTTAGAGACTTCTATGGGCAATCACTGCCAATCAATTATTATGGAAACCAACTTGCCCTCTCAGATCTAGACAACCCTCTCATTTTACAGATAAAGAAACCCAGGCTCAGAGAAGCCAAATGATTTGACAAACATTGCACAATTTCTTCATGGCAGAGCTGGTATTAAAATACTAGCATTCAGCCTCTTGGTCTAATGGTCTTCTCGTTGCATCATTCTTGGAAGTTAAGCAGACATACACCAAACCAGAGTTTGCAATAACTTCTTTCCACACCATCTAAAAAGGAGCCCTAGGTTACCTATCACTGTCCTCCTAGTGTGGTGTAATAAAAAGAACTTGAGCTTTGGAATTAGAGCAATACAGTTTGAACTGCTTCCAATACTTCAGATATCACTCAAGAATTAGAAAGTTTTTTTTTTGCTAAAGGGAAAAAAGGGGAGCATGTTTTCCAACACAGTTGAACTTTAGTCATGGAACCCTGATTAAAAGTAGCCCATCCTATCTCTCCCCTACTGTGATTTCAATTGAACAAGATGGTTTTCAAGTTTTTTGGGAAATTCACTAAGATAGTTATTCACCAGAGACTTAAAAGGCCATCAGCCAAGCAGAAAGACCACTAATGATTGTGACGACCTCTGGGCCATCTTTCCCTGCCTATATTCCTTCCTTCTTGCTACACTACAACATTTCCAGCCCCTTCTTAGCTTAAAAAAATTAATGGCATTCATTGTTTATAAATGCCTCTGTTTTTCTTTCCTATTTCGGTTCCTGACTACTAGTGGAAAAACTCTCCTTACTTCCCCCACCCCTCGCCTGCACTGAGCTTTAAAAATAGCAACAGGAGTTGGATTGGCTCAGGGCTTTGAGTTTGGAGTCCACAGCCCTTGCCCTCTGGGTCATCAGTTCACATCGTAATACCATGGCCACCCAGCTTTCCTTCTGTTTCGTGTGTTTGGCTTAAAGTTTTGAGAGGAGACTTCCTCCTCGATGATCACTTTCTCTTGACCATCTGGAAACTATCTGGACCTGACACCCCTGACTCTGGTATTAATAATCTCTGCTGCTCTGCCTGTGCCTCTTCTCTGAGGTCTGCAGTTTTCACGACCTCATCTGCTTTCTTCAGAACTGTTCTTCCAGCTTAAGGTTTGAGAATTTGTATTTATCTTTGGATCACCCAAGAAAGGATTGACCAGTCTACACACCACCCCTTCTCTCCATCCCCCGAAGTGCTTTTTTAGGAACTCGACCACTACTAATATCAACCTTTCATACATAAAGATAGCTTTAATAATAATGAATAGTTTTTAAGTTTAGAGTTCATGAAGTGTGTGTGTGTATGTGTATGTGTGTGTGTGTGTGTATCTCACTTTATCAGTAAATTTGATGAAATAGGTATTATTATTTTCAATCTCATCTGAAAGACACTGGGATTGAGAGAAGGTAAATTCAATTATCCAAGGTCAGTCAATCTACTAAGTACCGAGCCAGAATGCAAGCACCCACTCCTGACTCCTCTGTACCTTTCTGCACTCTCTCTTGGTTCTCTCTTGCAGGTCTGTATTTTGAGTTTGTTTGTGACAATCCACTTATAGATGTTCACCAGTGCGATTGATGATGACTGTCAAGGGTAACGAATGAAGTTTCACCTTCTACAAATCTGATAGGACAAAGCCCTTACTTCTTTCCCTTTGTCAGTTACTGAAAGTTTTAGAATAAGCATAAAGCTAAGAGTTTGAGTGGAATTCACTTCAGGCAGTGAGCTAGTGCAAGCACTCCCGAGAAAAGCAATAATTCACTGTTTGCTTTCAGAAGAGGTTTGGCAGTATGTGTAAAGTAGATGAGGAAGTAGAGATGAACAGATAGAATATAATTTAGGAAGTTCTTGAAACAGGTCATGTGAGATGTGCTAAAGCCTGGACTGGGGTGGAAGCAGTGGAGAAGGGAAGAAGGGCCTGACCGCAGAGAAATCACAGAAGTAGAATTGACAATTTGCCCGTGGATGGGCTTTCTGGGGAGGGCAGACAGAGAAGAGTCAACGATGGTCTTGAGGTTCTGGCCAGGTAGCTGAGCGCATGCAGGTGCCATCTGCCCCAGCAGGAGAGGACATCAGTGAAGTGGCAGGTTTTAGGGGGAAGGGATACTTTGTTCTACTGTGGACATATTTAAGTATTTCAGCAATGACAAGGCACATGGACAGCAAAGTTCTGGCAACTGAAGTGAGAGCCTAGATCTTGGGAGAGAGGGCAGGCCAGCAGCAGCAAACATCCCTGTGGCAGCAGGGCAGGAAAACAGGGAGAAGCAAAGAGCCTTGAAAGTTACTACTAACTGAACACTGCTACTTTGGGACACTGTCTCATTTAATCTTTACACCAACTCTATCAGATTGGTATTTTTTACTTGTCTCTTTAAGATGAGGAAATGAATGCTTTGAGAATGTTCCTTGAAATTTCTTCTCCAACAAGGATATCAGGATGATCTCATGCAAAGTGATACAGTCCTTTTGTACCAAAAACAGTCACAGTGGTTCTTGACCCTCCTCAGTTCTAATGATAAGTGTTTCTTGTTACTTCTCTTTATGGCATTATAAACAGGGTAAAGACGATGCTAGGATCTTAGATTGTAAGGGGTCAGGCATAGGCTGAAGTGGATGTGAATTTTTTAAAGCATAATCCTGCTATGTCAATGGAAACACACATTTCCTGTGTGGTGGAAGATGTGTGTGTGTGTGTATGGTGTGTACATATATAGACAGGTATAAGGGTGTGCACTCATGAACTTTGTTGTCATGTTGTTGGGGAGAAAAGTGCAAGGTAGATATAGGCTTCTAGATTTTCTTTCCAGGTAAGGTTAGCATGTGAAAAAATAATCTATGCTTTGTTTTTCTGGTTGCACAACCAGGCAGTGTTTGATAAGCTACAAAGAAAATGCTTTAGTAGGATTTAGCCATATATTTCTCTTGCCTTCATCCTCTGTCCTTAATGGCTGGGTTACGATGTACAGATGTCTCCTATAGATACACAGACAGACATTTGCCTGATGTTTTGAGTCTCAGGCACACACAGAAGACTGTCCCATTTTTTTACTACTGGCCCATTTCTGTCATTTTATGATGTGGTATCCACTGTGGCTGCACAACCAAGGTGACCATTCCAAAATAGGTCCGTGAAGCATTCCTTATTATGAAAGCTGAATGGAAGTGCAGGATACACATTTTTCCAACAGGTCTTCATCTCCCTGTAGTTATACCTGGAGATGGCCTGTTCCTGTAGACCCTTAGACTCTACACGTGAAATTAATTATGGGACAAAGGCAGGTGGCCTCTCTACATTTGTCTGTCACAGCTTGGTCTGAACTTCAAGGAGGAAGATGTGAATCAGCAATAGCACAGTCAGGAAAAGGTTTTGTACCTTCAAGTTTAGAAAACTCTCAAAGTATATCACAGTAGTGTCTGCTTTCTGTTCATCAAACTCTTCCTTGAATGATTTCTCCTCCTTTCTTTCTGCTCTGGACACCACTTTTATTTCTTGGTCGATGGGACAAGGAGAAAATGTATAAAGCACAATAGGTCTTAGAAGAACATGGAAATATATGTATTCAGAAAATACTTGCTATGATCTTACTAAATAGCATCTAGTTGATGACCTATAAGGAATAAGTAAAAATTTTAAAAAAGACCACCTTAAATTATCATTACTTCCTTTCTGGGTGGTTATACATGCAGTGAAAATACTTTTCTGTATTGTCATTTCTTTCAGTTAAAATATGATTTTAAAATACAAATCTCTTCTTTGGGCATAAAAACCATTATTTTTCTAAAAGATCCCCTCTCTCCTGTGATTCAGGAAATCACCAAAGCACTTGCAAACATCATGATCTATAATTTAAGAGGGACAATCTCTTTTCTTTGACTATTTTTTTAAAGATATTTACCCCAAATTTGACCATTTAAGACTTTGGTCAATTACTAGTAAAATAAACAGTTCACAGGAATGAAGTTTTGCATTTTCTTTCTTATACTGATAAGATAGTGGCGGTGCCTGGTAACTTGGGAAATTTTTATTTGGTGGAAAGCTGTACACACACGAAGATTCTTTTTTCATTACTTGGCCCCTTCCTTATTCTTGATAGTCATGAATTGTTTAATGATGGGGCAGAGAAGGGAGGCAGTGTCCATGTCTTCCTAATATCTGCATATGTGCACATTAAGGAAAACAATTAGGAACATGTGTAGAAGTATGATTAACATCGTTGAGACTAACTAGTCTCTAACCGTTCCTTTGGCTTCCTGACTTCCCCAAACTAGTCCCCTAAATAGGGTTCAGATATCTTCTCATCTGTGATCTGGCTTGAGGACATCCCAGTCTGATCACCTGGATGAGGGTAGGAAACGGGATGGCCCTGGCAGGCCAGTGAGAACATCATGAGACTTGTTGTTAACCCACTTTGCCCTCTGAATGCTGCAGCGTGTCATGGAGGGAGGCCCAACAGGTTTCAGCTTAAAGTGGCAGGGGCTCCTACTCACTTCGTCCAGTTTCTAGGTAAGTTCTATTCCCTTTTCCTTTGCTACCTCTCAGTCTCCTCCCTTGAATTTACGAAGATGTTAAGTATCAGCACAGGGCCTGGCACACAGTTAGCATTCAATGTTTGATGGATAATTGGTTACTGAGATTAATAGAGTTCTACCATCTTAATTCTGAATATTTTGCTTTGTGCATAATAATAATAATAAATAATTCTGGTATAATATTTCTCATTGGTTGAGCACTCATCCATTCACTTATTCATTCACTTAACAAATTCATGTTGAACAATAATTACAGAATGGGTGCCAGCTTAGTACTAAGAATGCCACAGAGAACATGACATACCACAGCCTCCACCCTCTGGGCCCATTTGCCCTTTGCCTCATCTATGTGACTATATTACATAACCTATCTCCTTTATTCCTTTCAACAATGCCATAAGAGAAGACATATTTTGAAGGGTTATACTATGTTAAACAAAGAGAATTATAGACAGCACCTGATTTGGTTGACAATAAAATAAAATATTATAAAGGAGTCAAAAGAAGAAATTTTTTAAAAAACTCAGAAGAGTGCCTGGGGAATATAGACAAGCAAAAAATAAAAGTTCGCAGTCGAAATCCTTATTTGAGGTAGTGAAGAATAGAACTGATACTACTGAAGATTTAATTACTATCATAAAGCAGCAGTTCCTAGATGGATTAATATAGAAGGGGAGACTGTGCTACTGGCTTCAGTAAAAGCAGAGTGAGCAGGGACAAGAAGCCACAGAATATGGCTGAGGGACGTTAAGTGGAAACAGCAAGAAGCCCTGAATTGGTCTCTGCTCACCAATCAACCCCAATGTGCAAGAGATTCATTACTCAAGCAAGTAGGGCCCATGACAATTTACTCCCATATACCTTTGGTGCTCATGTTCTCTTCTTGAAAAATATTACTGAAAATATACACTGCACAACTAAGAAACAGAACAAAAATAAGAGCTTAAAAAATGAAGATGTTATGTAACAATAGAACTCATGGTAAATACTGAAATCTGTTAGAACTAGAAATGTCTAAAAGGATATGTAAATTTTGCTATAAAACGTACACATACCTTAAGATTTAGTCTCAAGGTCTGAATTGTAAAACACTGGAATAACAATGAAAATCTGGAATGATAAGAGTGCTATACTGAATTTGCAAAAATAAGAAGTGGAAATACAATTGCTGGTGGGATGGGAGTTGGAATTAAAAGTTTGGTGAGCTTATCTGGAATAACAGAGGAATCAAAATACCATATTTATTTTTACTTTTTAATAACTTGAGAAATAGAGAATAAAGAATTTTTTTTTAAATCTCATTAGGAGAAGAATACATTATTCATCTTCCCAAAACATGGTAAGTTAGAAGAGGAAAGAACACATAAACCACACACTGCTAATACACACACACAAAATGGAAGGAAACAGGAAACACAAAATAGAAATCATATTGTAATAGACAGAAAGAAAGCCAAATATTTCACTCATAGCAATAAATGCAAATCCATAAACTTTTTCTATTTAAGCATAAAAATTCAGGTTGGGGAAAAAAGGGGTTCTAAAATCCAATTAAATATATATTCAAAAAAGGCACTTAGTTAATGTGACAAAAAAGGTTTAAAGGGAAGATAAAGGCATATCAGGCAAATATAAAAAAACAAGTTGGAAGTATTATTGTAACAGAGAGTTTTATGACAAAAGTGTTAAGCAGGATAGGATGTTATTTTATTTGAACAGGAATATTATGAACAGGAATATTATGCACTGTGATGACCCTTTGTGAGCCAAGCAACTTTGCATTAAAATATGCAACACAAATAGAAATGAAGAGAAAGATGACAGGCGAGAAAATGAGGCTTCTGTGTCGAGCTTCCTTTTGGGCAAGCTGGAGCCTGGATATACCTCGGAGTGAATTTTAGAAGTATTAAAGATTTTCCGTGTTTTGTTTTTAATTTGCTTCTATTTCTATTGGTTATTATTTAAAGGCAGACTATTTTTTTCCCACTTACTAATTATTACTTTTTCAATATTCACTAAGTGTCAGGTGTGTGCCGTATTAGCTGCTGTGGGAATAGGCACCTAAGTCAGACCTGATGTGTCTTCAAGAAGCTTACCAAAGTCTAGTCTGTTTGGGAAATGACATGCCATCAGAGAAAACAAGTGGTCACCCAAGAACTGGAGAAAGCATTTTAATTAGTTTTGATAGATTTGGGACTGGGTTAGATGGAGAGATGGAGCAGGAAAGAAAGGTGCTCCAGATGTGCCAGAGGGAACAGCAGAACACTAGGGTGCAGAAAAATGGGCTCAGAAAACAATATTAGAATCTTCCACAGGGTACAGGGTATCTGAGGGAGAGTGGTGAGAAATATGGTAATGTGGGCAGTCCTCTCTACCTCCTCTCGTCCTGTCTTCTCTTGTGACAGCAGTCAAGGAGTTTTATATTTTAAGAGTAATGACATGCAGGTCTCACATGCTTCCCCAGAACATAACAAGCCCCTAACAGATATTACTTCCATTTCTTTGTGAGACTCTAAGATCTTTCCTTCCTTGGAGCCCACCAATATCCATTTCTGCTCCATCTTTGCTGGAAGGAGTGTGGTTTACTTTTTTAATTAGGTAATTTTCAGTACGAGTTTTCTTAAAATGAATAGTAGTTGACAGCAGGCATAAAATTTAGGAAAACCAACAGAAGATGCTTGCTTAAAAGTATTTTGTACCCCTTTAATTGAAAGGTGCTACGTACAATGTTTTCTGAGGACATTGAACCTGAATCGAAGTCTTAATAAGTCATTAATGAATTTGCAACTTCATTGTTTAGTGAACACAGCTTTGTCCTTTTAGTTTTATGTATATATGTGTGTATGTGAGAGAGAGAGAGACAGAGAGAGAGAGAGAGTGTTTTTCCATTCAAGGTTTGGTTTATCGGTCTTTTTGAGCAATCAGATGAGGTCAGAATAGATCAGGAAACAATTAAACTAATGGTCTAACAAGAGGAGAACAGAAAGGTCCTGGACTTAGTGTAATGTAATATTTCCTCATGTTATATTATTCATTACGATAGCAACACAATGTTATTTGTACAACATTACCAAGCATCCATCTGCATTTTAAATTCATTCCTAGTGGAGAATGTTTTATATTGCATCTTATAGCATTAGAGTATGTTCACAGATGTAGTCATGCTGTTACTACCTTGTCCATATCTATTTATCATGCTGATGCTGTAAGTGTTAGATGCTGTAAGAGTCCATGGGTGCCCTGTATTCAGAGAACTGTTCTCAGCCAAATAGGGTCCTCCTTGCCTGGAGTGTCACACCCCACTGCCTCTTGGAGACAGCCATAGCCAATGGCTAAGTGACAGGAGTATATAAAGGCCAGCTTCTCTGTCTCAAGGTGAGACTACTAGGTGATATAATCCTGGGTTCCAGAGCTCCCCATGGGTAGGGCCAGTCTGAAGCCAGTTCCAGCTGAGACCATATCCTTGCTTAGCTCCTTCCTCTGCCCCTCCTGCTTCTCTGATTCCCCTTCTCCTGAGGGCACTCCCCACAACAAACCATGTTCACAAGAATCTCTATCTTAGTTCCTAATTTAGGTATTTTTGCCTAAGACAAAGCCATTATTATTTTCCCTGTGGTTTATACTTCGAAAGTTTGAAAGTTAGTGATTCTTTGACTCTACATTGACTGTATAAGAAAACTTGAAATTTTAGGCAATGAAACCTGTTTTGCTAAATATTTGTATAGAAAATATGAGCCCATTTAACATGCTGTGTCTTCTAACTGGACGCCAACTAAAAACATCTAGTTGATTTAAAAATAGTTTTAGAAACAAGGTATCTGGTAGTAAGTAGAAGAATGGAGTCCCTTAGAAAAACCTTAATTGATGGAGTAGACTAATGCACTGAGTTAGTTAGTGCATGTTGACTTGTTCAATTCCTTGAAATTTCAATGAGATGCAGATTACCAGAAGGAAATCCAATGTTCTCTTGAAACGAGTCACTGTAGATAGTTAATTCAATGTAAAGACAGAGTGCCATAGATGGAATATGTTTAGTTGATGCCCAGTGAAGATGCACAGTGAAGTTGAGGTCCCTGCCCCTCGTTCCCATGGCCAAGGCCTAAGGATGGCAAGAGCAGATGTGCTTGGTGGAAGAAGAATGTTCATCCAATCAAGAACAAGAGGATTCTCCTAGTCTAAGACTTGGTCTTGAGTCCTGTTGACTCAAAGAGTGGAACATCCAGAATGGGAGTTGACAAGCACACTTGATTGCCTATTTCTCATGGGTCTCAATGATTACCTTTAGCTCATAGGTGACCACATTTTTCTGGAAAGGGATAGTCTAAGAGGGTGATCATGAAAGGTAAAAAAAAAATGTCTTGGAGGCAAGATTAGATGACCAGGAAGGCATGCCACATGCCTGCTTAACCTAAGAGGCTTGGGGATCCAGGAGAGGAGCAGTCTCAGGTGTCAGGGGCAAAGGCAAGGGCAAAGCTGGCAATAGGGAATGAATTACAGAGTGAAGCAGCTAAGGAAATTATAAGCAGATGGTCAGGGGATGAGGCTGAGGTCCTGGTCTACTTTTATTGGTCACTTTCTTGTGGCAAATGTGTAGTTGTTCCAGTTTCAAGGCATAGGCAGTCAGGTAAGGCCCGGAGTGAGGCCTTGTGAACCTAACTCGCAGTGTCCATTCTAACTCAGAAATCCTAGACAGTGAGGATGCCTGATTCCTTTTATTTTTAAAGAAATATCCGTAAGGTAGAAACTGCATAAATGAGATTTGATTTTTCTTGGCCATTATTATATAACCTTTAGTTCTCAGTAGAAAGTAAAAAACAACAACAAAAAACTGCTTTAATATATTTCACAAAATGTCATTCTAAGAGGATAATAGCAGGTGGTCTTTTCCTAGAATTCAGAATATGAAGATGGCCTGTGACTTGAAGAAACAAATCTTCAAATGATGTATGTAGAGGCAGGAGGCTAGATTTGAAGAGGAAAGAGAAAAGGAACAAATCAACTGTGCTCTACTATCACTGACTAGAAAGGCCTATGCATTGTTTCAGGAAGTTAAAATATTCATCAGCCTCTACTTCACCTCACTCTTCTTCTCCCTCACTTCCTTCTTCCTGCCTTTTCTCTCTCCCTTTCCCTCCTGCTCACACTGCCTCTCTAATTCCCGCCCCCCTCCTTTTTAAGAGGAAGTCGACTATTTGGTTTACTTTATTTGTATCTTTGAATAGAGCAGCAAATCTTGTTGACTACTTTTTCCCCCCTTTCTTTTTTAAGATAAAAGGGCAGCTACAATACAAATTTTAATTGTGATAAGAGAAGAGTATAGTGCAATTCTCTTTAGCATAGGGCATGTTTTCTTTTGTAATTTTCAAAAGAGTCTTTTAAAATTATGCTATACTTGAGGTATACCTAGAATCCTCTTTAGGGTAATGATTGTGACATTCCTCAGAGGTGAACTCATTTCGTTACTCATTTTAAAAACACACATTCTGTTTGTCTTTTCACACTGGTCACAATGAGATTTAAAATAGACTTGTCATCACCTACTTAAGGGTTATGAATAGCACTGCCTTGAAAAGGCCGGGTGGAAATTTGTGTAGAAATTGAAAGTGATGTGTCAGACTCAGAAGCTAGCAAGGCAGACACAAAAACTAAATTGGAGGCCAAATGGCCTAAGTATTCTGAACATGGAACACAGTGAGAACCCCTCCCCACCCTGCTTGCTGTCAGATGCCAGGTGGAGAACTGAAGTGGAACGATATGGCTCCAAGACTTAGTAGAATCTACCGAACAAAAAGGATTAGCAATCCAGATGTCATCCTTGGTACTGTGGTCGATTGAATTATTTACCCCATTCTTTATCCCTTTCTGTACCCGTGCCCTTTGCCAGGTGGCTTTGTAGTCCCTGCTACTAGAAGCAGGGTATACTTCTCCATCCCTCGACATGGGATTGGACTACGTTCTGCTGGAATGCCAGTAAAAGTGGCAGAGTCACCTCCAATCTAAGGCCTTAACAGGCTTTGTAAGTTTCCACTTGTCCTTGCCATGAGAAGAACATGATATGGCTAGCCCATTGGTCCAAGGAGAGAGTAAGAAATATGAAATAGAGAGAAGATGAAGTAACTGATCTGAGTATGAATCAGCTGAACCCCAGCTGATCCAAAGATGCCTGAATAAGAGTAAAAGAAGGCTACTTTAAGCGCTGGAGTTTTAGAGTATTTGTTATGCAGCATTGTTGAAATCCTTGATTTACACAAGCACTGTTCCTAAATGTGGCCTGTTTGAAGAAAGATCATGAATAATAATGAATAGAAAGTGAGAATGTGAGTAGATGATGGTTTTCTGAAGATGAGGACAGGCCTTGTATGTATGGTTGTAAGAGGGGCTGATATTACCTCCATTTTAAATATCCCTCCTCTTACCTGTGTCTTGGTCAAGGGTAAAGAGAATTGCAGAACGCTGCCTTCCTGGCCATGTTGGAAATCACTGATCTGTCCAATTTCAATGATAGTAGACACTGGTCTCTTTGGAAAGCAACAAACACGTCGTCTCGTTTCAAAGAATATAAGATAATTATATAAGAAAAGACCTTCGAGACAACATATGCTCGACAGAAGTTAAACCACGTGCTGCTCACAAGGCAAGCCATTCAATTACAGGTCAAGTGCTTCAGTTCAATTATTAGATTCTCATGGAAATTTGCCTTTTGACTTTACCTCTTGTTCCCAAACCTTCTTTCTAAAGCTATGTGGAATTGGTCTCTTGACTCTTCCAATATGGTGCTTTAAATCACAGCTGCACATCCTAAGTCTTTCCTTATCAAACCCAGGGTTCCTCACAATTTTCTTTTGACATACTATATTCAGCATTCTGAACACTCTCTTTTAAACACCCACTTGCCTGTCCATACCTCACAAAAAACTAAACGCAGAGTTAGAGATGATGCTTAATGTGTATGCAGAACATTGCTATGTAGATGATGAGGCACTAATTACTTGTGGTTATCAGGACATTATTTTTTCATTATTTATGCCTATTAAGTTAAAAATTTTTTTTTCTTGTAAACTAATTTGGTTTACCCTCTAAATATCTTTCTTTGTCTCAAGGAGACTAATGATTATTTTCTCTTTTAATAATAACAATACTAACTCCAATGGGCTCCCTTTACTGAGAGCCTACTAGATGTCTGGTACTTCTCCTTATTAATCCATACAAACTCAAGAGTGGTCTTATCATCTCCACTTAAAATGAGGACACTCGTTCAGAGTAGGAGTGTCGCTGGCAGTAGGTCACACAGCCTCACGGGGCTCAAATTCGGGCCATCTGATTCCATGCTCATGGTCTTTCTACCATCCTCACTCCCTCATCTCATTTTATCTGTGAAGGGAAAGGTCTAACTATGACATAAGAATAGTCAGGAGCAAAGCATGGGTCACTGCTCTCTCATTCTGAGTATCAAACAGAAAGGTACCTCTTTGTCCAGTTTGAATGAAAAGGCCTCTTACCATGTGACATCATAAAGCCATCAGCTGAAATACAACCATCGCATGATTGAAATCAGAGCCAGATGGAAAGAAATCAGCAGAAGCCAGTCTTGTGATTAGCCAAGGTTTTCTCTTCTGATTGTACCCTGCCCACACAGCCTGCCTCGAAGATGGCCTCCCAAGGATGTCCATGTCCTAATCCCCAGAACCGGTGAATATGTTATGCTTCATGGCAAGGAGAAATCAAGGTTGCAGATGGAAATAAGGTTGCAGACCAGGTGACCTTGAGATGGGAAGATTATCCTGCGTTATCCAGGTGGGTCCAATGTAATCACAAGGGTCCTTGGAAAGAGGGAGAGTCAGGATCACAGTGTGAGAAAGATGCAAGCTGCCACTGATGGCTTTGGACATGGAAAGAGGCCACAAGCCAACGTGCAGCAGCCTCTAGAAGCTGGAAAAGGCAAGAATATAGATTCTCCCCTAGAGCCTCCAGAAAGGAATGCAGCCCTACTGTCACCTTGATTTTAGCCCAGTGACACCTATGGAAAAGTTTTGGCCTCCAGAACTTTAAGGTAATAAATTTGTGTTGTTTGAAGCCACTGTTTATCATCATTTGTTACACTAGCAAAAAACCACTAATACACTGGCAAGAAATGTATGTGCTGGTTGCTAATGACTCAAGCTACCCCTTTCTCCAGAAAATTTTCTTCAACAGATCATGAGCCACCTTGTCCAATGGGTAATGAAATGACATCTATCATGGGAAGAGGAGGGAAAGCCACTGATACCAGGATATAAAAGTCTGGCTTCAAGGTAGGACCGACTAGTGCAATTGATGTGCCAAAGCTCCCGCAGGTCAGGCTGACAGAGACTCCAGCTGAGACCACGTCCTTGTTTAGCTCTTTTCCTGCTCCATCCACTTCCCACCCTCTCCTTTTTCCTGATAGCACCAATCCCCCATCCCCCTCAATAAATCAGATGCTCTTGAATCCCTGCTTGGGAATCTGACCCGATATAACTATCATACTCAGAAGGGATGCCAGGCCACAGGGAAATGGTTCCGAGGGGGAGATGTGGGGTTGAGAAGGAGGGGTATCTGTCAGGCGAGAGGAGCTGGAAGGTGAGCAGAACACATACTAGCTTTTTGCCTAGGGCCATACCAGGCTCTGGCCCCCAGCTTGACCATCTGAGGCTCTGTACCTTAAAAGTGCTCTTCCCTGAAGCATTCATTGTCAAACCTGAAGCTGGAGTGTCCAGGCTGTAAGTGACTAGGAGCTACAGCATAGGCCTGGCATGGGGACCATGGGGTGGGGAAGGCCTGTCTCTCACACCCGTTTCCTCTCTGTTCTTCCTGGCACTCGAAGCATTCAAATAGCTACATGTCTGGGGTATTAGCACCATCTCAGGAAGATAATCCACAACTGGATTGGCCTTGCATCTGTTGATTTTCAGCCTTATTTTCCTCTCCTGATTCAAGCTTCTGCCCTTCAACTTCTCCTACTGAGGTTGGCAGGGGGTTGGGGGTGGGGGTACATCCTCACACCCTCTGAGAGCAGACATTGGCCTTTTCTCTTTTCTCATGTTCTGTGGTGACTGGTCAATTACCAGGATACACTGCTGTTCTTAAATTCACTTGAGTCCCAGCACATTCCCTCCATCTATTTGGTCACTGAGTTTCTGACACAGGAGACACAGAAGAATGTGAACTGAGGAATTTCTGTGCATGTGGCTCTGAATTTTCCTTTTATCTGAGGCGTCATATAGGTAATTCTTTTCATCTGGGTACAACCCTAGGACTCTCAGGCTACCATCCATTTCTCTGAGGTACCACAAGTGAGTTCTTTCTGGGTTCAGAGCTGTAATATTGGCTGAATCACCTTTCTTGCCTGGTTTAGTATCTCCCCGAGGTCCCCTCATATGAGAATCATCCCTCCCACACCTGCCTATCTGGGTCATTCACCGGGAATTCACCAAGTGATAGGCCCTTCTCCAGGATGTCCCAGGTAGACATCACCACACACATGTAGTGAATGCTGCCATGTGGCACTCCAATCCCCTTGTAGAGCTGAAGCATTCGATCTCCAAATGCTCAGTGTCTTTGCCTCCCCCTGATTCCCTCTCTGCTAATTGCCCTCAGCTAAAAAAAACTGCTTTATTCAAAATCATGCCCCCTGTCCAGGGGCTGCCCATACTCAGCAAGAGGTGACGCAGGGGTACGAAGTCCCAGATCTCCAGTCTCAATGTAAGTTGCACTATCAAGGGCTAGAACTCCCTGGGGGATCCACTGAGGGCTTTGCTACAACTAGAGCGCAACCTAGCTTCTCCCCCTGCCCAGTCTTGCTTCCTTTACCTTTTCACAAATACTGTTTCTCCAAAACACACCCAAGCAATCCTCCCGTGTGCACATCTCTGAGGCGCAAAGTCTGTCTGCGGGTACCTGAACCGTGCTACACCACTCCCCCTTGGCTTTTCACAGGGTGCTGGGACCTGGAGGAGAGGGTGGGGGCAGGGGAAAGGCTTACCCACGATCATGTGGTTGCAGACATCACAGAAAGTGGGCTTCTTGAAGATGTGTTCCTGGAAGGCATGGGCCTTGCCGCTGGCCGGGTGCAGACCAGCCCTGGTGGGTGTGGACGTCAGGCTTCCGGGGGCAGGGAGTGGGCTGGAGTCGGGGCTGACCTCAGCCAGCAGGTCCCCTGGCAGCTTCACATCGCTGTTGGTTCGCTGGAAGAAGTTGTCAGCACTTTTGCTCCGCAGACTCTTGGTCTTGAAAGAAAGTGATCGTTTTAGTTTCTGGAGCTGCAATGCAATGACAGAACAGACTCTCTTACGATCAGTCGTGCAGACTCTTGCTGTGTGGGTGAGGTCCGCTCCATGCACTGCTCGCTTCCCACTGACACCCTTAGCCCCCAGGAGGCTCATATCTGTCCCTGTGTGGGTGGGGTGATGTCAGTGGCTTGAGGGTATTCGGCAGCTGCTCACCCTACCCCCTGACAAGCCAGACTACAGAAAGAGGTTCCGTGTTGGCTTAGCTTCTGTCCCTGCTCCTCCTTCCTGCCTCCTTGAGGTCCCACCAATGTGCTGTCAAAATATCCCATAACATTGAGTTTTTGACTATAATGCTGGGACTTCTGCTGACCTTTCTTTCTTACGGTCACTTAACAGCCATTTGTCTCCATACACAGCAAAACAGCAGAAGCCACAGTCAAACTTAGAATCAATCTGGCTAAACTATCCACAGAACGCAAACCAGAAACTCTCAAGCATGCCTGGGTCTGAAGCATATGGATAAGGAATCTGCATATGTGTGTGCCTGTGTGTGCGTGTGTGTATGTGTGTTTGGGGAGGATACAGTGTGGAATTATCTATCTGACTTTCTCTGCTCCTCCCCCTGCCCTGCTGCTTGTTTTTGGCCATTTGACAAACTAGACCATTTCTCCTTAGCCTTTGGGACTCACACAGAGGTACCAAAATGGATTTGGAAAAATACTGACTTTCAAAAGTCTGAGTTTGGGCTAATCTGTACCCCCAATCCAGTCCTCGCATTGGAGCTAGAGGGATCTTTTTGAAACACAGATGTGAGCTTTTGAGGCTGTTGTTTAAATTCCTTCACTAAATTTCTTTTGTTCTTAAATTTAAAGAGAGGTTTAGTGTCACAGGCCCCAAGGACTGGCAAATTCTGGATCCTGATGAGAGCATGTACCACTGTCCACCTTGCTCTGTCCACCCCAGTCACAGTGACTTTTTAAAAGTCTCTAGTGTTTATTATGCATTTTTATTGCCAGTCCTTAGTACATAGTTTTCCCTCTGCCCAGAAAAAAGAAATAAACCACTTAGTAGCTGCTTGACCCACAATAGGTCACTTTGCCTTTAAGAAAGTTCCTTTTGTAATTGAATATCCACGGGGACTTGGCCTGTTGCCTAGAATAAATGTTTATGTCCTGAAACTGCAGGCAAAAAGGTGCTAAGCACACTATTCTAATAAAGGCCCGAATCAAGTGTGGTCAAACACCCCTACAGGACATATAAGGTGAGCTGATCTGGAGTTGCCAAACCTAGCCACCTCTGCATCACCTCCCACCCTCCCACATCCCCCCCCACTTGCCCCCCTTCCCCGCAACCACTGCCACCAACTTCTACCTAAGATCAGGAAGATATGGTGGTCTTTACTGCTGGGGGTAGACTGCAAAAATGCCACAATTCTCTATCCTTCCTCATCCCCATTCCCCTTTGCAATGTGACTTTGCAGCTCCTCCCATCAAAGGTAGAGCATGTTTCCCCACACCTTGAATCTTGATGATTTTTGGCAATGTGACCAATAATATAAAGTGGTAGAAGCAACTTTAGGCCAGTTCCAAGCCCAGACCTCAAGATGCCTTGCATGCTTCTGTCATCTCTCTTGGAAATGTGCCAAACTGCCATATGAACAAACCCAACTTAGCCTAAAGGATGATGAGAGATGCATGGTCCAGTCACCTCCCATCACTCAAGTGAGACCCCAGAAGCAGAGCCACCTGCTTCCTTGTAGGGACTGAAGACATTTACATGAGACCAGAAGAACTGTCCAGCTGAGTCCCACTCAAATTGTCCACCCACAGAACCACAAACTAAAGAGGGGACTGGTCTTTTAACACTAAGTTGGGTATCTGTTGTGTGCATACAACACAATGCTGTTCTCCCCACCTCCCTGGCATGCGGTGGGATTATACTTTGCTGCGCATTAGAAGTTGGCTGTGGCTGTGTAAAGCCAGCTCTCCACTTCAGGAAGCCATATAAGGTAAGGCCCTGCAGGGCCCTCTAGAGAAGCCCCATTGAGGCCAGCAATGGGACATTAGCACCCAGAAAGGGCTAGCGAGAGAAGCAACAGCCTCCATAGACAGGTCAGAAACAGTGGGCCAGCCAAGACTCTTCTCTTGTGTCTTTCCATCTGCCCTCCAGTCCAAACCCACCAGAGGAGCTGGAGCTGTTGAAGAAGGAGGAGGAAGGAGGTGCTCCTGAGTTATTTTGGAGTTGTTTGTTACTATACAATAACCCAGTGCATCCTGACTGACATAGGAGATTGGAGTCATGAGCCCCTGGAAACAGTATTTATTTTGAAGAGGACTCTCTGTCTCCAGCGAAGCTAAGTTAGAGGCAAGTATGAAACAGTCACTTTTTGAGACTGAGGCAAAGACATGAAAGCAGTAAAGAGGCAGAACATATCTTTTACACTTCAAGTCCTTCCCACTATACAATGGCCTGGTGCTGGAAGAAGGGAGATTTAAATAGTAGGTGAGATTGAAGTTTTATTTTAGACAGATTTAAATAAAGTGTCCAGGAAGTTAAGAAATCTGCCAATATTTTTTCATGGGTTATGCAAACCCAGGGGAGGGTGGTTTATCAAAACAAATACCATTGTATAGAAAAATAATCTCATTTTCTGTTTCTCCCCCATGGAGTTTAGATGGTTCAATAAGTTGTCTACCCTTGTCTCAAAAACAGAATTACATCAGGGCACATTTGTGAAGGTTGCAGAGGATAATGTATGAGATAGCTGAGAATTCTATGTGACACAAACAGAGGGAGGATGATAGGGTGGAAGAGGGGAGGAAGGAGCTGGCCTGAGCACTTCGCCAGTTGATCCTTCTTCATCTTCCCAATCATTCAATAAAGACTTTGTTATTTTTTCCCCTGGAGAAATGGAGGCTGAGAAAGGTTAAGAAACTTGTCCAACATCACACACAGCTTATGTGATTAAAGAACAAGGTTCAAAATTAAATCTGCCTTCCCCTAAACCTCATACTGATTTGTTGACAGAGGACTACTGGGGTCTAGAGGAGAGCTGCCATCGCACCCAGGCAGATGGGACTACTTCTGGTGGTCAGTGAGGGAGGGAAGGGATGTGGAGTGGGAACGCAAATCTGCTTTTGGGAACTATTGCTTTAATTTTATATATCTCAAATTTCTTAAAAATTAGAAAAGTGCATGCTTTCTTTATCAAAGGGGAGTGAGTACCAGACATCGCTGTATGGCCTTCTGCTGCCAATGCAGGGGAAGTGATGGGTGATGCCTATGTACACGCAGTCTGGTCCCCCTCCTGGGCTCATGTGCTTCCTTCAAACCCTTCCATCGTGTACTATGTTCCCCAAAAGTTTAGTTCAATGCCAAGAAACCTGTAACATTTTTCTTGCCCTAAAGGATGTGGCTGGAAATTGTGTCAGAGACCTTTAGTGTCTGCCTGCCTGCCTTTATAGCTAGAGAATTTGCCTTGGAAGTCAATGTGACATTTGTTATTCAAGTGGACAGTTTAAAAGAAATACCTACAAGTTAAATAAGTCTGAGCAGTGAGCTCAAAGGACATGCTTTCTCCAATTATCCCTAAAAGAGTAGAGGCCAAATGAGAACATATGAAATGCAGAAATAGAAGCAAACTCTGATAATAGCAGATGTCACAAAATGGTTAGCTTCCACACATCACTGCCACAGCCCAGCTCCATTCTACTTATAATAATAACGGTAAAAGAAACAGATAGTTTTGAGGACTTTACTATGTGCTAGAAACTACTCTAAATACTTTACTTCATGTAATCATCCCAGCAACTCTACAAGTAAGGGATCATTCATTCATTCACTTATTAAAATAATTCTCTAATGAACACTTATTGGGCTTACTACTGTGAGGCAGACATAGTCCTCGGCTTTAGCGATACAGCAGTGAAAATAGTAAAATCCTTCCCCTTAAGGTTTAACATCTAGTGGGTAGAAACAGAAAATAAATAATATATAAAAGATGTATAATAATATAAATTTGGGTAGGGATAAGGGCTATGAAGGAAATAGAAGACTTCTACAACAGGTAACATTAGAGCAGAGATATGAAGGAAGTGAGGGTTTAGCTACTTTAGAGAAGAACATTCTGGGTAGTGGGGAAACCAAGGGCAAAGGCCCCTACAAGAGAACAAGGTGGATGTTTGTGAGGAGACCAAGAGGTCAGTATGTCTCGAGCAGGGCAATGAGGGAGAGAGAGTAGAGAGGTCCAGGGCCAGCTTCATATAGAACTTGCAGATCATGGCAAGGGTTTTGGAATTTATTCTAAGGGTGATGACTTTCAGCAGGGATGTGACAGCGACAGACTGTTATTTTAAAAAGCTATTCTGGCTGCTGTGTGGAAAATAAGACTGTAGGAGAGCAAGATGGAAGCAGGGAGACCAGTTGGGAGACTCTTGCAATTATCCTGGCGAGAAGTAATTTTGGCTTGGCCTAATATAGTAAGACATGGGGCATGTTTTGAAGGTAGAACCAATTGGGTTTGTTGAGGGATTGAATGTAGAATATGGGGGAGAGGGAAGTTGAGAATGATTTCAAGCCTTTTGGTTTGAGCAACTAAGTGAATGGAGGGACTGTTTACTCAAAGGAAGAACAAATTGGTGCAGGGAGTGAGGTGGGGATCAGAGTTGAGTTTTGGGTAAGTTTAAAATGCTTGGTTTGAATTCTAGTGTTGCTGCCAAGTAGGCAGTTGGATCTATGATTCTGGAATTTGGGGAACAGGTCCAAACTGCAGTAATGCACTTGGAAGTCATGAGCATATAGATAGTATTTGAAGCCAAGAGACTAGATGAGATCACTACGTATTGAGTACAGACACTGATAAGAAGTGATCTGAGGACAGAGCCCTGGAGCATGCCAATATTGAGAGCTCAAGAAGATTAAGGACAAAGAAATCTGAGAAGGAGGGGCCAGCAAGGAAAAAGAAAGTTGAAAGAGAGGGATGTTTTAGAATCCAAAGGAAGAAATTACTCAAGAAAGAGAGAATAACCAGCAGCATCGAATGAAGCTTGAATGTCAAATAATATGATAGGTAGGAATTGGCCATTACACTTAGCAAAGGGAATGTCTTTGGGAGACCTTGACAGTAGCCTTAACAGGACTTCCCAGATTCAGTGAGGTGGTGAGGTGAAAACCTTACTCATAAGATTTCAAGAAAGAATGGCTGGAGGGAACATGAGCAGAGGTAGCGTGTGGGCAGTTTTGCTATAAAGGGGGTTAGTAAAAAGAGGCAG
Organism: Eidolon dupreanum; assembly: GCA_028627145.1. Classification (NCBI taxonomy): domain Eukaryota; kingdom Metazoa; phylum Chordata; class Mammalia; order Chiroptera; family Pteropodidae; genus Eidolon; species Eidolon dupreanum. Next base: position 142,343,881 of record CM053507.1, on the reverse strand, counting down.
TGGCTGGATGGTGGTGTAGCATCAGGAGAGGCCTTCTGTTTTGTATTATTTGAATACGGAAGATTATTTCAGCATGTTTTTAATCTGGTGGCACAGAAGAAAAAGGAGGGAGTGATGTCCATGAGTAAATGAGAGGGAGTGAGACGCAGTGCACTGGAGGAAGGGCTGACTTCAGATCAATGAGGTAGTTTACAGAAATAATTCTACCTCCCGAGTGAGTGGAAAGGGGAAATAGAGGGAGGGGATGATGTAAACTGGAAGAGAGAGAAGATACGGAATAGCTGTTTCAGAGACTAGAGAGTGAATGGACCAGATCAATGCACACTAGAAGGATGGGAGGGTGGCACAGAGGGTCCATTTCAGGAGATTACCTCATTTTACGGTTGAGGCAACCGAAACCCAAAGTTAAATGGCTAGTGAGTTGCAGAATGAAGACCCACATGCAGGTCTCTAACTCTAAAGCCCCTTAAGCCAAACAGACTTTCATGAGAAAGGTTTTCCACCCTGACTTCTCCTTAGTAAAATTCCTCTGTTTGGTGTGCTTTAACTTCCCGGTGCCAGCTGGAAATTTAGCAATAATCCACGTGGTTGCCATGTTGAACAGCACTTCTATGGTACTTAATTGGGGGAGAGCAGAAATCAGGCATCATTAGAGCAATGGAACACAGAGAATTAGAGCCTGAAGGTGACTGTAGTGGCATGCCTATCGATTTACCAGTCTGTCCTGCAGTGGCACATAAAATTAATTAAGCAGTTTGTGCTTGATCATTTCAGCCAGGATCTGAAGGCTGCACTATGTGGGAAAGGGGAGGGGGGAGTTGGAGCAAATGAGTCTCTGCCCACACAGGCATAAATCAGGAGGCACAGTCACCATGTCAGTTTAGTTTCCTGCCTGTTGACAGTTAACCACAAAGTCGCCTCTATGGACATTTCCTTTGCTGTTTAAGACCAAACCAATAATGCACTGGCTTTTGCTTTGGAATTAAAATGAGGTCATTAGAGAACATTCAGCAAGCAAATGACTTCCCCGTGTTGCCCATATGCGATCTACATCTTTGATTTTAAAATGAGCATGTTTTTCTTTTTTTTTACATTTCAGATTTTCTAAAATAGGGGTACGCCCCCAATTGAAATGCTCCTTCTTTTCTCTTCCCCCCCCGAAAAGTTATTAAATCAATAGATGACAAGGAAATAGATTATTTGTCATAATGTAATATAACAGTTGCCACAAATTGCCTGTAAAACCCAGCTCCCTTCACACTCCATCAGCCGTGCGGATTCACTTCATTTATTCTAAGTTCGGCTGATGCTGTGATCTGTCAGAGCTCTTCCCACCCTCGCCCCTAATATTTTACCCATGGCTCCACACTCAGAGAGTGAATATTGGGACCTTGAGAGATGTAATGCCTATGACAAGGACTGACTTTCTTATCAACATCTTTACCCATCCACAGCCTGACACCCTTTAAGGCAAGTATAATACATTCCAGGACCTGGTTCGATTTAGTCTAGGTGTCAACTTCGAGTCAGAAATTGTCTCCTTATGTCTACCCGGCTCTGTCACAACTAGCTGCAAAAACCAATTGTTAATGAAAATGTGACCAAAGCAACAATTAATGTACTAACTAGTACAGTACTAACTAGAACAGCTATCTTTGTCTTTTTGTGATGTTTTTATTTTAAAGAGTCTTGTACTCTTTATACAATTGTCTTTTACTATATCCCCCAATCTGGGCTTGTCTGATGTTACTTCACAATTAGATTCAGGTTATATATTTTTTCACACTGAAATATTGCAAAAGTGATGCTTTGATTTCAGGAGGTATATGATATTTATTTCTGACTTTGTATTTTATATTAATTTACTTGTTTGTTGATTATCTTCCTCCCACACTAGAATGTAGCCTCCATGAGGGCAGAGAATTTTTACTGTTCTATTAACTTCTGTCTCTCAGAACCTCAAACAAAGCCTGGCATATGATAGGTGCTCAATAAATATTAAAAGAATGAATTTAGATGTGGCTAATTCTAAAAGTCAAGTACACTTAACCACCAGAAAAAATGCTCACTCCGGCATCCTCCAGAGAATTCCAGAAAACTTTTCCTATCCTACATTTCTTGAGCAGTTACAGCATGCCAAGTGGCTTGAAGATGCCTTGAGTAGAGAGGATGAGTCCTGTAGTGCCTTCTTGAGGGCTCTCAGGTGCATATTTTCAAGGCTGGCCCAGAGGAAATGTTGCAGCAGGCAACTCAAGGCTGTGCGGATCAGGGACCTGTGACATTACTGGTTGGAGGAGGGTCTGTGAAGTGTGCAGGTAAGAAGTCATGCCAGATGATGCTCACTGGGATGTGGAGGAAGGCTGAGGTGTTTCACAGGCTCAGAGACTTCTCAACACAGTCATGTTAGTCCTTGGAACATCGCGAAGGTTCTGCTCTGCTCATCACCTGTCCAGAGTGGGACATGACTGAGGCCTCCAGAGCTCTTTTTTGTAAAATTTCCTATTGACTCAGAAGTGGGAGAGTGAGTGTGAAAGGTGAAGAGGAAAAGCAAGGTGGAGGCTGACTGAAAGAATGGGCCCACAGCTCATTTTCCCAATGTAGGTTCTCAACCCAAGGGTGAGGCCTGAGCTGGGGTGTTTGTGGATAGAGGCAAAAAGGAGATTGGTAGCAAGAATGAGGGAAATGACAGTATGTTAATTGTCAGACTAACATTTTGCTTTAGATGGACTTAACTCTGAATACCTGAAAATGAGACTCTTATGACCAACAATGAAAGCTATGATATATGCTCAAATGTTGTCAAGAGGCAATGTTAGAAGAATGTGAGAGGAGAAAAATAAGGCTGATAGCTGAGGGCACCACAATGTGTTCAGGCCCTTAATAAACTGGTTTCCTTATCTCTATTTAAGAATTATTTTCATATGCACTAGATAATTACTGGCAGGAACAGAACTTGAACATAAACTTCTGAGTCCACATCTGAGGACCTTTCCCATAGCCTGGTTCTAACATTCTGTATTATACTAACTCAATATAATATTTAAGTCTTGAAAAGAGTGGCTAATAAAGTCAATTTATATGCTGAGTCCTTGTGTATCTCCTACCCTGTGTATGATCCTTGACTTTTCATTTTTAAACCACTGCAGAACACCTCTAAAGCCTAGATTTACAGGAACCTGGTAAATCGTTTTTGATTAAACAGCTTGCAGCTCTAAAGGCAGCTTGGAGAATCAGAGCGGCAAGTAGAATTCTAACTCTGGAGCCTCATCTGGTATTTCTCTGGTTTTAACAATCTATCTAGCTAAAGATGAGATAAGGGAAGTTTTCTTTGTCAAATGAACAACAAAGACTTGCTTCTCCTGGATAATTAATAATAATAATAATAATAATAAACCCAGAGGTAGATTACACAAAATTAGGGGAAAAAAACTAGAGTTTAAATATTAGTTTTTAGGTTTTAGAGAATTATTTTGATCTTTTCAAGTCAGTTGACTCTGAATTACTTATCTATGAAAGAGCAACCTAGTGATAAACTGTGTGACCTACTTCTATTTTTTCCAACTTTTTATTTTAGAATAATTTAAGTCATACAGAAAAATTATATAAAATAGTACAGTCCCCACATACCTTTCACTTATTTTTCCCTAATGTTGACATCTTACATAACAATAATAAATTGTTGGCAACCAGGACATTAACACTGATATAAAACTATTAACTAATCTAAAGACATTGTTAGAATTGCCCATTGTCTCATAATGTCTTTTTTTCTGGTCCAAGATCTAGTCCAGGATTCCATATGGCATTTAGTTATGTTTTCTTAGTCTATGCAATCTAGAGCAGGTGCTCAGTCTTTCATTGTCTTTCATAACCTTGACACTTTTGAAGACTGCTAGCCAGTATTTTGTAGAATGTCCTTTAATTTGGGTTTGTCTGATGTTTTTGCATCACTAAATTAAGGTTACATGTTTCTGGTAAGAACTGAACAAAGCGATGCATTCTTCTCAGTACAGTATATTAAGAAGTATCTGCTGTCAACATGTCTCATTAATGATGATATTAACTTTGGTCAATGGGTTAAGATGATATTTGCCAGGCTGAGCCACTGTAAAATTATTAGTTTGTTCTTTGTAATCAATGAGTTTCATGTAGGGGAAATACTTTGAGACTATGTAAATATCCTGGGGTTTTTTTGTTCAACATTTGCCCACTAATTTCAATATCCATTAATGATTCTTGTCTGCAAAATGTATTATCTGGTGTTTGCCAAATGGTGATGTTCTATTTCCATTAGTCCTCCTATATTAATTTGTTCATTTTGCTTTTGTTTCTCTTGCTGTTGGAGTCAAATCCACAAAAAACATCTCTAAGAACAATATTCAGAAGCTTGGAACTTATGATTTCTTCTATGTATTTGATGGTTTCAGGCATTACAGTAAAGTATTTAATCAATTTTGAGTTAGTTTTTGCGGGTGGCTGTTTAGTTTTCCCAACACCATTTATTGAAGAAACTTTCATTTCTCCACTGTATGTTTTTGGCAACTTTGTCCAAATTAGTTGTTCATGTATGTGTGGGCTCTCAATTCTGTTCCACTGGTCTACGTGCCTGTTTTGTTTTGTTTTGTTTTGTTTTTGCCAGTACCAGAATGTTTTGTTTTCTCTAGCTTTTGTTTACTCTAGCTTCATAGTATAGTTTGTAACTGGGGAGTGTAATACCTCTGGAAACAAACAAAAAAATAAATAAAATACCTATGAATAAATTTAACGAAGAAGGTGAAATACATGTACACTGGAAACTATAAGACATTGTTGAAAGAAATTGAAGAAAGCAAAAGAAATGTAAAGATATTCTGGGCTCATGGATTGAAAAAACTAACATTGTTAAAATGTCCATATCAACTAAAACAATCTACGGATTCAGTGCAATCCCTATCAAAATCCCAATGGCATTTTTTCACAGAAATGGGAAAAAATCCTAAAACTTATATGAAACTATATAGCCAAAGCAATCCTGAGAAAAAAGAACAAAGCCAGAGGTATTTTTCTATATTTATTAGTTAGCATTCTACTGTAGAATTCTCCAATTATTCATTCATTCATTCATTCATTCATTCAGGTATTCATTTCTATAAGTATGGACTGATAGATATTTGCTTTATTCTATGAGTAACAATTTACTACCTTCATTATTTATTCTGTTGCTTAAATTATCACAAGCTCCTTTAGATTGTCATCTGTCTCTTTTGACACCTCCCACTTATTTTTTAACACTTTCTTAGTTTCTAACACTACAGGATTCTTCAGGCTTATCTTATATTTTCCCTGGATCAGTCTTGCAGCCAGCCATCTCTCTAAGCAGCCCTGGTTAGTTTTTTTGGAGAATGGTACTTACAAACTGATATCTGAGTGCTAGATGTACTCATTGCTACGGGGTTGTCATTGATATCAGGCTCTCTCACTGGACAGAACTGGAAGATATATGAATAAGTGCTTATACACATATCTATATTTATTTTTGTACCTGTATATGTACAACTATTAAAAATCATGAGTTTATACCAATGTACTCCCTTATTTAATGAAACATGTTTCATTGTTCCCTGGTTGGTTGAATGTGAATGTAGGGTCCTTTAAACTACAGCAGAGGAGGAGGGAACAGAAATTAGTTGGGAATAAATAAAAAGGACAAAAATAGAGAAATTGGAAATAATTTGAGGAGCAGAGAAGCTATTTAAGAGAGGTATTATGCAGGCACTTAATAAATGTTGTTTAAATTTAGTGGGTAGGAGAACCTTTTCATGTCAACAAATATTTATTGACTACCTGCTATTTGTCATCCATTCTGCTAGGGATGAGGAGGGTGACAACATGCCCCTTGTCCTTGTGTTTTCATTTCACTTGGGAGAAACATGGACAGACCAGTGATACAAATTTAATGGCACTAAACAGTCTGGTGAGCCAAAGGGGGAAAAACGACGAGAACAAATAAAGTAAAATACTGGGTAGAAGGGCTGTTGTAGGAGGATTTGAGGTAGATAGATGAGCAAAGGAAGGAAAATGAGGAACAGAGCAGGAAGAGAGCTTCAAGTTCAAGGCATAAGAGGGTAGACAGAGACTCAAAAGGAAAGGAGCTTGAAAAATGTGTCAATAAGCCTGGACACTATCTACAGCAATAGATAATTGCTGAAGAGTATTAAGCAAGGAAGAACTTATTTATATTTATGTATTTGCATTTTATAATATTAATAATGATACGTACATATGGTAAAAAATTATATAATACAAAAAAGAAACTTACTGAAAAGTAAGCTTTCTTCTCACATCAGACCCCTAGTTCAACTCAGAGTTAAACCTCCAGTAGTAATTGCTTCTTCCAGAAATGCTCTGGGCATATATCTGCATATAAGTGTATAGATTCCCTTTTTAAAAACACAAAGGTAAATACATTATGCATATCTTTCTGTATCTTGCTTTTCCATTTCACAATGTATATTGGGATCTTTCTATTATACATATCTAACAGAAGGGAAGATTTAACACATTTTTTAATTGCAGTCTAATATTCCATTGACTAGAGGTACCAGAATAACTAATTGTTCCTCTTTAGATAGACATCTGATTGTTTCTAGTATTTTCTTGAGGCAGAGACTCTCAGTTGTTCACCAAAATCCATTTTCACTTTCATGCTGGGTATATGGTTAGATTACATTTCCTGAAGGTTTTGGTGCATAAATGTAGAAATGGAACTGCATTCTTGCTAATGGAATATAATGAACTGAAATCTATCACTTTTGAAACTAGGCCTAAGGCTGTGTGCATGATTGCTCTATCCTCTCTTGCCCTTCATCCCAGCTGCAATGGATGTGGTGTTGATCTTGCTTCAACCATGGGTATTATGACAATGCCGTAGGCAGATGGCAGAGCAATATCTTAGAGGGAAATGGGTCTTTGAATGACCACAAGGAGTACAGCTGCCTTGCTGTACTAACCTAAGTGGTTTACCTTGAAACCTATGTGAGAGAGAAATATATGTCTATATTTTTTGAGCCACTGAATATTTGTTGGGTTTCTTTTTTTACAGAAGCATAACCTGACCCTTACTAATACATTTTCTATTACAAGCAATACTGGAATAAATACTTTGCACATACATCTTTGCATACAAATGCAAAGATATCAAAGAGCTATGGGGCTAGATGTGAATTTGCTTGGCCAAATATGTATTTTTAAATTCACAGTCCCATTGGTTTGTATAAGAGAATGTCTCTTTCTCCACACATTGGACAATATTTGTTATAATTGATCTGAGGTAATAGGTAAAAAAAAATAGTATGTGAACTTTAAAAACTTTCAATTTCTTAAATATCAGTAGGGCCAAATGTATTTTTATATGTTTATATGCCCATTTATGTGGTTTATATGGTCAGAAACTAAATGCTCAAAACTTAATAAGTTTTTTTAGTTGGTTATAAAACATTTTATTGATATGTACATGTTTCATAGATTTATAAAAAACTAACATTTGTTTGGCAAATATTCTTCTCAGTTTGTCATTCATCTTTGACTTTATTCTCTGACTATGTTTACAGTAAATGGATTTAAATTTTTTATAGAGTCAAATTTATCAACAATGCTGCTGCTGCTGCTAATCGCCAACATTTATTGAAGATTTACTATTTGCTTATTCTACTTGACCCCTGAGGCTGTTGTGTCATTCAACTAATGTTATAAACTCACACTGACCTCCCATCTAGCTTAAGACATAAAACGAGGACTAAAGTGATCACAGGAGTCTTTTCTCACTATATTTAGGCACAAATTCCAGATCTTGGAAAACTCTTTTCATTTAGAAATAAAGAAAACAAAACACAAACCAATAATATTCTAAGACATAAAATGAGTAAAGATTATAACACTCAGGTAACAAAGGAAGAACAGAATTATGAACATACTGACCTAATGGAATATAAATTAAACTTTATGTACTCTTGACTTCATGCCCTCAATAAATTTGAAGAAATAAAATTGCTGCAAAGTAAAATAAGAAAGCTGAGAGGATTACAGTAGATTAGAAAGGGAGGAATCTGGAAGAGTTAAGAAAAGAAGTAGCAACCAATAATACCATAGTAAAACTTAAAACAATAGGAAAAGGTAAAAGCCAGAAAGACTAGCTCTGTAGAAAGGTTATTCAGTGACATGAGGGAGGTGCTTGAGAAGCTTGCATGGAATCTTGAGCAAAAATGTAATTTGAAAATCATCATAGAAGACAGTATTAGAGAAAACATATTTTAAAAATTGGATCCTCAAAAAGACTTCAGAATGACTAGAGCAGGGACATGATTCAAATATGAGAGAGTTCCTGGGCTAAATGAGGAAAGAAGACCCAATCTGTCCACAAAGGAATCACCATGTGTCAGGTCAGCCTAGTGAAAAGAGACATCTCTTTTCCTGCCAGCATATTAAAGTATCTTGTCAGAACCGTAAGGTGTCAAAAGTGAAGAAGGACATCCAAGCATACAGGTAGGAAAATGGGTCATCCATGAAGAAAGAAATCTTAGACTTACTTAAAATTTCTCTTCTATAATGTGAAACCATGTAAAATAAAGTTATGACCCAAGTATCCTTAACCTAGACAAATCACCATTCATGAGCAGAGAAAACAGAAGACTGGAAAATATGGAAAATATGAAGCATACAAGGACTAGTGCTTGAAATAATTTAAACACGGTTAAGTTAAAATGACTGGTATGGTATAAACAGTTCACAAAGAAAATTCACCTGTTATAAATACCTAATGAAACAGATGACATATAATTTAGAAGTGTTTTAACAGTAATAAAAATACCATGACTTGTAGTTAACAAAACCCAAGCAGCAATGGATGAGTGGGTGGGAGAAATGGAGGACAGATCAGATTGTGCTAATTTCCTCATTTTATATTGAGGAACAGTAATAAGGACAGCAAAAATAATGGTGTTAGTTATAGCTGACATTTGAGTCCTTTGCTATGTGTCATATACTGTTTGGAGAACTTTAGATATAACATCTCTTTTAATCCTCTGATCTACCCTATTAGATAGGTCCTATTTTTATTATCCTCATTTAAGATACAGGAGGAGACTGATGCACTATTCCATTCTCAATACTAATATTTAGAAGCACCTAGTTGCATAAGTGTTAGAAAATTTTTTAAAGTAGCTATTAGTATATTTAAAATTTTTTCAACTTATTAGAAAAAAATTCAGATAGCAAAGAATAGTTAAAAAAAGAAAAGAGCAAGGAACATGAAAACCTCCAGAAACAGAAAATAAAATGACAAGAGATAAAATCAAATATATGACAGTAAATGTTAATGATTATGTTCCTTATCAAATAAATTTAAAATGTAGTTTAGAAGATCACCACTAAACCCAAAATAACTCTTAAAGATTAAATAAGAGAATGAGCAAAGAGGATGACAAATGCTGGCAAAGAAGAAGGCTTGGCCATATTAATATTGTAAAGAGTAGAATTTAACTTAAAAGAAATTAGTGGGGCAGAGTAGGAAGTTAGTCATTATGATACGATCCATAACGAAGTTTAAACAATTGTGAGCAGTTATGCACCAAATAACAGGACATTAAGAATATATAAGATAAAACTTTTAAACTGAAAAATGAAATAGCAATAAATGAATCAGTAATAAAATACTTTAACTGATATCCTTCGATCCATGATAAATCTAACATTGTAAAAGAAAGTATAAAATATTTGAACAGTTGAATTTATAATGAATATTTAACCAAGAGTATTAAGCTCTTTACACTTCAGTAAATACGTTTTCGTTTCAAGGGCCTATGAAACACCCACTCAATATTACCTCATAAGCAACCAGCAGGGAATCCTCAATGAGTTCCTCAAAACAGATGATTAGAAAGGCTATATATGATGAGCACAGAGCTGCAGAACAACAATTTTATAACCAAAAGGTAAGCAACATAAAACTATCAAACCAACTGGAAATGAACCCTCACCTTCTCATTAGCTTGCACGTGCACACACACACCAGCTTCTGTTTTAGAGTACTCAGAAAATAATAATGAGAATAACAATCATAAAAATTTAAGAGATATAATCACAGTTGTATTCAGGAGTAATTCCAAAGCTATAAAATCTTTCATTGTTACAAATGAAAGAACGGAAATTGGTGAACTAAGAATGTTACTTAAAAAAATTAATTAGACAAAGAACAACAAAACAAATACAAGGAAACCAGAAGACAATGATTAATAGATAAAAAGAGATATTAATGAAAATTATAGGATAGATAAATTTAAGAACTAGTTTACTGAAAAAAATATTAAAATAGAAAAACTTTAATAAGAGGAAAAGAAAATCTCTCTACTAGATACACAAAATTTAGAATGAGAAAGGAGGTATAATCACAAATATAAGTGATTTGAGATCCTTTACTAACATACTTGAAAATTTGGCTTAAAAGGATAACTTTCTAAGAAAATATAAACTGCTAGGATTAATTTAGAAATGGTCAAAGAGCTGATTAGCCCAATTACTATAGGAAATGAGAAATTATTTGTAAATAATTACCTGCAAAAAGGTGGCTAGACCCAATGTTTTATGGGCAAATTCTCTCCTAAATTTAAGTAACACATAAATTCTATGCCTTATGAGCTATTACACAGCATAGATACAAAACCTCAATTTTCTTTGGAAAGTACTGTGTCCAGCTTTCCTTAACGCTGAAAATGACTACATGACACAGTTCTGGCCAATGAAATGTGCATCCAAAGTAGCTATCTCCAGAGAGCTGATTTCTTGATAAAAGAGAGAAACCTAGCTGGCCCTCTCTTTCCCTTTTTCTTTCTCGTCTTGAACATAGACACAATATCCAAAGCTACAGCAGCCTCTTGCCATTTCAAGACAATAAACAAGAGGACATAAGCCAACAGGTCAACGTGGCAGAGAAGGAAGAACCTGATGGCTTTGCTGAGTAGCTAAGCCAAGGCCAGGAACTTCCTACCTCTAGACCTCTTGCCATGTGAGAATACCAAACCCGTCTTGTTTGTTACTATAAGTTGGATTTTTTTTGTCACTTTTAGCCAAAAGTATTTTTAACTTTTACAGCTGATATCTTTAATTGGTAGAGCATATATATGCTACACTCCCATACATATATGCATATTTTTAACAAAGCCAAAATGTTACCACAGACATTTGAAACAGGAGGAGACTGAGACTCAGAGAGGCTAAGTGTTTGCCCACAGTCATGCGGATAGTAAGTGGTGAAGTCAGTGGTCAAATCCAAGTCCGTCAAGGTTCCAAAATCCATGCTTGTGCCCCACCCATGCCACTTCATCACAGGGTGTGTGTGCTGCCTCCTATCTCATCCCTTGGCCTAATGGAGATATGGGGCCTCTGATTGCTGCCCTTCAGAAACCTCACTCTAGTGGACTGTTCTTTCCTGGGCTTAGCTATCATGGTCTCACTTCCTGTAATGGGGGTACAACTTGGTTAGCAAAATATTGCCTGTCTTTCTTGGATACTTCTTAAAAGTCACTTTAGAACGTCCCCTACCAGCACACTTTGGTCCTGATCGTTCTCCTAAACTGAGATGGAAATTTGTTCTGTGTGTCTGAGGAACTCTGAGGAGTATGGCTGTTCAATGATGGGAGGAGAGAGAGAGAGAAGGAGAGAGAGAAAGAGAGAGAGAGAGAGAGAGAGAGAGAGAGAGAGAGAGAGA
>CM053507.1:142319715-142332041 GCA_028627145.1 Eidolon dupreanum | reverse complement strand
AGATGATGGCTTGAGCCATGGCCATGGCAGTGGAAATGGTAAGAAATGGTATGTTTTGGACATATTTCAAAGTAGACTCAACAAGATTTCTTAGTGGGTTGCATGTGGGGTTTGAGGGAAAGAGAGTAACCAAGGATGAGTCTAGGGTTTTGACCTGAGCAGTTGCCATTGGAGAAGCAGCAATTTACTGAGATAATGAACAGTGGGAGGAAGCACGTGTGATGGGGAGAGGAGATGAATATTGAGTAATGATTTTTGATGGGTTAATTTAGAGATTATTCTTCATCTGTGTGAAGATGTGGTATAAATAGAGTTAAAATCTTCTAAACGTATGGTCCCAAATACCACTCCATACTGTTTTTATAAGCCAGAGTTCAGATGGCAAGACACCAGAGTGAATCGTATGAATTATATGTTTGAAGATGAAGACAAAGATTAATCAGGAATTACAAACAAAATACCCTGAGTTTTTGCTGTTCAATCTTAATTTGCTGCTGAACCCATCAATATGTATCCAAGAAGATGGTATTTTTTTTTTCTTTTGATTAATCGTCACAGCCTGAAATATGTACTGATTCTATTTTAGTGCAGACAATAGAGAGAACTGCTCTCCTTAAAGATTTTTTCCAAAACAAACAATAAAGAAATACAAACATACATACAAACATGGTTGTTATGTGGCATGGTAATGTAATCAGTGGCAGAGGACTCTGGGGAGCTGATTGCCCCAAATGGTTAAGCTGCCTGGATCTGAATCCTGGTTTTGATTCTTAATAGCTCTATTAACCTCTTTATGAAGGAAAAATATAGGTTGTTGAGATAATTCAAAGAGAAAATCCCCATAAAGCTCTTAGCACAGAGTCTGGGACATAGTTTCAACTTATAAATATTAGCTGGTATTTATTAAATTCACAGAATCATGCAATACAGACACACATAACCCACTGACCATGTACCTTCCCACCCATGAACTCATAAACACAGTAGTAAATCTCCATGTATGGTACATGGATGCATATGCTATATAGAAAATGCCTTAATTTTCTCAATTCCTCATTGCCTTTCTTGCCTGCCTTTGACCTGATAACATTCCCTCTTAACACTTTTCAAGAATGGAAAGATTATTTTCTTTTTCTTCCAAGAGCTGGCTGTTACTGCTGATGTCTGCCATGGCTCATGGCTGGCTGTCCTCCTGAATGAATGACAAATACCCTCAGTAAATCACATTCTCTAAAAATAGACCACCCCAGATGATCTTTAACTTCAATTCTCATTTTCATACACCTTGGAAAGAAAAGAAAAATTCTATTCTTTTTAGGGACTTACTGCTAATCTATCCCAAGCAATGGGACTTGATGAAAATGAACAAATCTCTTCTCTGGTTTTGCAAAATGCCCTAGTTTTGCCTCATCTGTTTATTGGATTTATATAAAATAGAAATGTAAGGCTGACAGATTTCTCCCGATTCTGCCAGTTGAATGTTCTTTCTGTTTGGCTTTATGGAGCCTTTTACCTGGAATATTTCACGTTGATAATTTAATGTGTGATTTGCCTTCCCTATTTCTTCCTCTAGATGCACGTCAATGAATTGAGTGGGTACAAAATACTTTTCAAGTCATAGTCACTGTGTAGAAGCAGGTGAATTGTTCTCAGCACTATAACCCAATTAAACTTTTGATGGACACAATTCCCTAAGAGTTCACTTGGCTTTCTGGGTCAAGGACCATTCTTTTCACATCATTAATACTGCTGGAATGCATGTTTATGGCAAATAACAATAATAAGAAGAACAATATAATAAGACAAAATGAAATAAAATACAAAATAAAAGTACAACATTTAGAATGCATTTTATATTGAAAAAAAATCAACTCAGCTGACCAAAAACTAATGGAGCCTGAGTATGAATTCTATTTATCTATTTTTAATCTTCATATGCATAAACCAAATAAATTCTGAGTTGGACCATTTTGCTCCCCTGATTTGGAAAGAGGCAGTCAATCAATATCTTAATACCAAATCATTAAGAACTTCTCTAAACTCTGTCTTGGCACACTTACTCTGGATCTTGACACTGGAGAACACTGAATCTGGAAAACTACAGGAAATATGTCAAATCTATATTTATATTCTGGATGCCATTCAGTAAAATCAGGGGCAATGAATTTTGCAAATTTCATGCTGGTGACTTTGACATCATTCCCTGGACAGAGGTAGCTTCTCTGTATATTACTGCTGTTATTATCTGTATTGTCATCATCATTATTATTAATATTTACAACTATAGCATGTGAAGTAAGGAAACCACAATATTTTACACTGATACACACACACACACACACACACACATACACAATCACTTATGTACCTATAATTGCAAGTGTTAGTAAACCCAAATTCAACCTAGCTTAAACAATAAGGATATTGACTCATATAACAAGATATAATGCAGGAAGACATTGGGGAGAGCTAATTCAGCAGCAGTATGACATCACAAAGGATTTGTGTTCTTCCCATCATGTTTCTTTGCCTTCCTCATCCCAATCTTATGTATGGCCTTCCTCATGGTCTAAAATGGCTACCTGTTTGAAAATATTCAGCAGCAGAAAAGCGATGATATTTTTTCTTATGTCTGTTCTTATCAGCCTGGAAAACCTTTCCCAGAAGCTGGCCATCAGACTTCCCTCCTCTCATTGGCCAAAACTGTAACACATGTCCTTCCTAAACCAATCACTTGTGAGGAAAATGAAACCACCATGATTACTTCAGAACAATCAGGATTTACCCTTTGGTGCAAAAGCTGAGAACAGTGTTTCCTAAAGAACATGGCTATACAGAGAAGCATTAGCATTCTATAAGAGAGGAGTAAATAGCTCTGGTGTAGGCAATGAACAGTGTTCCTTAAACATACAGAGTCCCTGGTAGAGCATGACTGGATTAGCTGCAGGCAAAAGAGAAGGAATTGGAGGAAGAAGAAGAGGAGAAAAAGTATAAGAATTCTAAGAATGAGACCAAAAGGACTTAAGGAGCCAGAGCACAAAATTTCCTTTCCTAGAGTTGGGCACAGCCTGTGAATATGATGGGATAGGCATTCCCTTGGTTAGGTTATATTATATGAGAAAGGTATGGGGAAATCACTATGGTGATTATCATGTTATGTAAATCCTAGCTGACTGAAGTGAGACTGTTCTATTGGCCTTGAAGAAATAAGTTTCCATGTTATGAGAGGAGGGAGCCATGTGGCAAAGACCTGAGGTGGCCTCTAGCTACTGAGAACATCCCTGGCCTACAGTTAGAAAATAACGGGGACCTCAGCCTTACACTTGCAAAGAACTGACTTCTTCCAACACCCAGTGAGCTTGGAAAAGGACCCCACGCTTCAAATGAGAATGAAGTGCTGGACAACACCTCAATTTCATCCTGGTAACACGGTAAGCAAAGGAACCACTGGCCTGTGCCTAGATTCCTGATCCACAGAAACTGTGAGATAATAAATTATGTGTTGTTCTATGCAGCAATAGAAACTAGTAAATGCACTGGATGACTGAGAAATAAACTCATTCTTTATGTTAAGATCTTAAGCTTCGGTGGTTCATAGCAGCTAATGTTATCTTAACTAAATACTATGGCTTTAACAAGGTTGCTCCTATAATGGCAGTAAACGCCCCAGAAAATGTGCAGGGACTGTCTCCTCTGGAAATCTCGTCCTAGAGACGGTCTCCGGGGGCTGGCCCACACCATGGCTGTACCTGCTAATGAAATGGAATTTGAACAGCAATGACATATTAGTTGTCACCTCAAAATTACAGCACTTTTCATTTATGGGATCTGACTTGCTCCAATTCATTAGAATCTGGGACAGATACATAAAGCACGATACCTCTAAGGACCATCAAGCCTGTCTGTCACATTTATGTAGTAGGAAAGGCCTTGCATTTCTGCCAGGTGCTAATTTTTTTTAAACAAAACAAGCACACCAACATCTAGTGTACCCAGAGAAATAGGAGTCTGGATTATTTTAACCCTAAAATGTCATTTAACTTTATGAATAGACCCACTGGCTCTCATATAAGTGAACATATAGTAAATACCAGGTATGCAGTAGTAATCCATATAGGCATTCTTATTTAATGTTTTCAATGCCCTGAAAAGAAAGTGTGAACAAAAAAGTGGCTAAGTACAAGTTCAGTGACCAAAAGTAACCTCAGTGGGTAATTTGACTATAAAGTCCTAACTGGGCAGGTCATGGTGGGTCCTCACAGACCAGGCCTGTAGAAGATTTATCTTTTCCTTAAGCCAGCCCTGCCCATTGTTCTTGTACATCTAGGTGAGCACACCTTTGAAATGCCAGAACTAATTCTCTTTTTCAGACCCCTAGGAGGTGTGACCACCCTCAAGGGAGCAAATAATCTTGTTAATTATCCTGTAATTCGATCATAGAGATTTCCCCTCCTTTCTTGATCCCACCTCCTTGTAATCTTCCTTACTTCTCTCCTTAATTCCAAATGTATAAAAAGAACAGCACAACTGTCATTCCCCAGAACATTTGAGATCTTACTTCCCAGCATGTCATCAGTTTGGATTAAATAAACTCATAAAAATTATCTACAGCTTTGGACATTCTTATGTTGAAAAAGTAATTTGAATCCTACTTTATTGATGAGGAACTTGAGGCTTAGAGAAGTTAAATCATGTAATTAAGATCACAGCATTTGAATGGCAGAGCCACGAATCAAACCCAGGTCCATGTGACTCATTTATTCATATATGAATTCATTTGTCATTCATCCAAAATTCCATTTTTAGGCCCCAGTAATGGAATGATATATGAATTAACAGTGCAGGGATTGGTAAACTTCCTGTAAAAAGACGGATAGTAACTATTTTAGGTTTTGAGGGCTATATAGTCTCTGTCACATCTACTGAACTCTGCATTATAGTGGGAAAATGGCCGTAGACAATATATAAATTAATAAGCATGGCTGTGTTCCCATAAAACTTTAATTTAGAAAACAGGCAGTGGGTTGTATTTGGCTTGCAGGCTGCAGTTTGCTGACCCCTGGTTTATGGTGAAGACTGATACATAACACATTCTGGTGAGTGCAGAGAAATATGCACATAGGAGCAGGGAGAAGTGCCCCATAGCAGAAGCTGTGGTGCACAGCGCAGATGACCTGCCTCATTCCTCCTGCTGCTGGAACGTTGGTGGCTACAGGCTCTTAGTGAAGGGATCTGCTTCTCCTAAGGTGATGGATGTGAGGCACGCCTGATGGATGTGAGGGTGTAGGCCACATCATCTTTCCATAGTTCGGAACAACTCGTATGGGCCACCTTAGCTCCAGAGCTCCCCATGGAATTGGCTGGGGCCCTTGCTGTGACTGCACTGAAATTTAACATCTCCCTCTGCTCACTCCTACTTTTCTCAGGCCCTTGCAAGGTTTGTTCTCAAGGGTGCTTCTCAGTAAACCCCGTGCATGTGATTCTCCATCTCTGATCCTGTACAGCGAAGTAGATGAAAGCAAGTCACTGAACCCAGCCTGCTTGGGGTGGAGGAGGAGCTGAGGGTTGAGAAGGAGGATTTCTGGAACAAAACTATGTCTTAAAGAACTACTGGGACTATGCCAGTGGGAGGGGCAAGAAGTAGGAGAAGTGGAAGCGTCTTCTGATCAGAAGAAAGATCAAGGGCAAAGCTGTGGAAGCAAGAAACACACGAGGGATTTGGGGAACCATGTGTGGTTCATAGCTGCTGGAGTGGGATGTATGGGTGAGGAATGAGCTAAATATGAGGCCGAGAGGGAGGCAAGGGCTAGATCATGCCAGGCCTCGAAAGAGCAAGCAGTTTTACATCTGAGGATGGAGTAACAGCTAGAGGCAGCTCTGGGTGGTGGTGGGATCCTTCTCCATTTTCTAAGCATGAGGTAGGAGGTACCGTGCCTGGAGCAGCCTCTACTGGGGAGGGCTTCAAGGAGCTTTGTGTCTTGGGGAGAGTCTAGCCTCAGGGAGTCCCCAGATGCAGGAACTGTGAAGACCCTTAAAATATAAGAGTATGGTTACCATGCCTCAAGGTTTCAGAGGACACAGTAGGATGCAGGGGCCTTGTAGAGTCTGGCACAGTAAGTGAGGGATAACAAGACTAGATCGGGATAGAGAAGAGAGATGGGTATCTGGAAGGGCTTGCACTCAGGATTAAACAAGGATGAGGTGAGGCCTAAAGATTACAGTGAAGTTGCTTCTCCAGTGAGGGCCCAGACAGGGCCTCAATCAGAGTTGGGGAGCTCGTAATTCTCTCTGTTGGTGGTCAGATGTGTGGGCACTGTGGCTTCACCAGGGCAGTCACAGTTAAATACACAGGGGCTTTAAGAGCCAAGTGGGAGGGGTTGGAGATTGGAGGGTGTGAATGGGAACACACAAGGAAGCAAAGGACTCTCATGAGCAGCTCTCCTGGCACCAGCATCTCCTGAAGCCCAACTAGACCCTTAAAATGCTGTCCAGGCTTTACAATTTCATAATTACACAAATTAGCAAGTAATATTATGACTTTCTAAAAATTTCAAATGATATAGATGTACTCGTAATAAAGAAAATTACTTTATATCATTTCTATCACCACTCTTAGTACTCTGTGTACAAACAACAATTGGTAGCAATTTGGTGTGCATAATTCCAGAATAATTTCTGTGAATTTACTAATACATACTTTTACTTAAAAGTTTCTATCTCTATCTATCTATCCATCCATCCATCCATCCATCCATCCACTCACCCACCCACCTACCTACCTACCTACCTACCTACCTACCTACCTATCTACCTACATATCATTCCAATACTTTTCGCATAAGTGAATTATCTTACACATTTTGTTCTGTGACTTGTTTTTTCCATATCAGATTATAGACGTATACATAACAAATTTTACTGATATTTTTCCACGCTATGAATATAGTATGTTGTACTTAAACATCCTAATATTGATGAAAATCTGAGGCTGTTCTAATTTTTGCTTTTGCAAGTGCTGCTGCAGTGACCATTAGCCTTCATATATTTGTATGCACAAGCACACTTAATAAGAGTAATAAAAACTAATGTGTCCTGGAGCTACTATGAATCTGGTGTTCTGTTAAGTGTTTCCCATGTGTTATTCATTTAATTCTCACAATTACCCTTTGAAGTAGGTGTCGTAATGACCCCAGTGCATTTTAAGAAACTATGAGTTAAAGAATTTAGGTGACCTGCTGATAATTCCCTGAGAAGAATGGTGAAATAGACTTGCTAATTTTCATTTTTTTAAAAATTCTCTGATGTTATATGATTGGCATTAACTTGAGTGTACATAATTATTTAGAGTGACTGACATCTTTAAAATATTGAGTCTTCTTGTCTAAAAATGTCATGTCTTTTCATTAATTAGCTCCCTTTATCTGTCTTACCCTGTGTCTGCATGTTTCTTCACATTGGACGTACATGTTTCTTGTTAAAGATATTCCTAGGTATGTTGTTGTTGGTGGTGTAGAGACGATAAATAGGTTTTGTGTTTATATTTTGAGCTTGTAACATACAAAATTGTTTTGCTAGTCATTAGAGTTTCAATTGATTAAACAGATGGACTTTCATATAAACTGCTAGTAATAGTGATTTTGCCTCTTCATTTATAATATTTACTCTTCTTGCTTATATTTTCCATACTGGAACTTCCAGAGTGATGATGAGTAACACAGGTAAGAGTGTACTTCTCTGGCTTGCTCCTTACTTTATGGGGACTCAGGATTCACAGCTACATCGAGTGGCTACTACAGTTTTCTGGAGGACACTCTTCAACAAATAAATAAATCCTAGCTTATCAGGAATCTGATAATCAGGAATTCCAACTGATTCTTCATCACTGGAGTCCAAGTAATTTTCTCCTGGTTGCTATCAAAGTAGGAGATTACAGTTTGTTTGTTTTCATGTTTTGCTGCCTTTGCTTTTTTGGGGTACAGTCTCCTTGGTTATGAGAAATTAATTTTTTGATATACCGATAGCTTTGCAAATGCTTTATCCAGGATTTTATTTATATCTATGCTCTTTCAGGAGATGTTTATGACTTTATTTTTCAGAGTTATCCTAAAGACTTGGTACTGTATTCCAGTTGAATATGTTTTTCCTTCAGAATCTGAAGCCATAGCACCCTTGACTTTTACTCAGTCTACTGCTCCTCTGGTTCTCATTATGTGTTGTTGTTTTTTTTAATTCCTGGGATTATTTCAGGGTTCTTCTCTATTCTTAAAGTTTAGAAGTACCATCATGATTCTGCTAATAGTGTTATGTATGTTTCAATTTAATTTTCATTTTTCATATCAATTTATCTTTTCGCTTTTACTGCTTGACACTTATATTTGACTTTTATTGCTCAGCACTTATTGGGGCCTTTGAATTTGAACATATAAACCCAAATTTCTTCTATTTAATTTTTTATTAATTTTCTTCATTTTCTTTTTAATACCTGAAAATTTTTTTCTTTTATTTTCTTTCTTTAATTATTGCCTAACTTTTATTTCAGTTGTTTTCTCCTAGTGGAGATGACTGGTCTTTTATTTCTTTTTTCAATATCTCCAGATCTTTCTCTTATAAAGTACCTTTCCTTTGCTATCTCTTTTGGGAGATTACCCTACTTGATCTTCCATTTTACTGATTCAGTCTTCAGATTTGTTCACCCCATTTTTCGGGCCTTGCATTGATTTTTATGAAATATTATTTTTTCCAAA
Source organism: Eidolon dupreanum (assembly GCA_028627145.1). Taxonomy (NCBI): domain Eukaryota; kingdom Metazoa; phylum Chordata; class Mammalia; order Chiroptera; family Pteropodidae; genus Eidolon; species Eidolon dupreanum. Next base: position 142,323,297 of record CM053507.1, on the reverse strand, counting down.
AATTCATTTCTGTGCATTGAATGTCCTTAAAAAGAAAAAAAAGGAACTAGTTCTTTTGATATGATCACAATATTTTTTTGAATTTCTCTGAAGGTACACATTAGAAAGTTTTAAAATTTAGTCATAATCCTTGTGTTCTCTTTTATTTCTCTGGTTTGGTTTATTTGGTTTGTGCACACTGGTCCTCCTTGCTCATGTTTCATTGTCTGTTCATATTTATGGATGAAGAACTAGCTTGGTCATATAGGTGCTGGGGTGAGTTTCCTCTGCAAATAAGACTGAGTAGACCACATCTCGTATCTGTCTGAACTGAAAAAAGTGACAGGCAGCCATTATTGCATCACATAATATGGGTAAGGATCAAGCAGGCAGGGTGGAGACCCCACAAATGTCAATGTATGGAGGGTTTTACTTTGAGATTTGAATGCTCATGCATTTAATTCCTGGGCAGAGCTGCCTTCTGTTTATTATTTTCCTTAGGTTATGATTTTTGGAGTCTGGAATTACCTTAGGCTCTGTCTGCTTCTCTGTCTAGTCCCTTAATCCATTCTGGGTGACCTCCTAAGCTAACGCTTTAGATATTTTGGACAGAAACCCTGAGGCATAAACCTCAGTCAAGAGCCTGTGCTTCTAGCTCTTCGCATCTTTGGAGAATGAGGAGGAATGACAGGACCTCTGACTGGAGACAGCTCTTAATTACTCATGTGAGTAACTGCCCAGACCGCCCTTGCTCTGCATCTGCTGACACTTAGCTTGGGAGGTCTCTGGAGCTCCTCTGGGAATATCTGCTCTCATGTTTGAAACCAGTATCTCCAGAATCTTTGACAACAGTTTTCTTTCAACTGTGTTATCCATTACTTCAATGCTCTCTGCTTAAAACATTCCACAATTTCCTTATAAATTTTGTTGATGGTATCTTACTTTCTCACTCTGTTGATGCAATTTTTTTATTATATTTTCTGATATATCAGTGGGTTTTGTGAGGAAAGGCAATTAAATATCTATACTGGGTCTGGATTCTGAATGACATCTCTTTAATGATTTTTAAATCGGGGTTGACAGTTCACCGGGACAAGTTACTTTCTCAGCCTCAGTTTACCCACCTGTTGTTTAGATTAAATATTAACCTACCACAGAGGCACTGTTGTAAGGATTAGAAGTGGGTTTAAAGTACCTAGGTGAATAGCAGGCAACCAGTAAACAGGGACTCAGTAAATGGCACCTGCTATTAGTTATTTGCACTAAAGTGATTTCACTGGAGGGAAATACTACCCATGCCACAAGATGGACTATGAGAGTCAGCTTGACACAGTACACAAAGCCTGCATTATTTTCTCCCAGAGAAGCAAGAGCAAGCAGCTTTCAGCACCCAGCCTCAGCTACACACGGACTAGAGGGAAGGGTGGGGGCAAGTTAACCAACCTCTGTAAGCTTCAGGCTCCTCATCTGTAAAGTGGGCATAAAATCAAAATATGTTTGGGAAGGTTGTTTTGGATTACATATAATAAGGCATAGAAATAGGTATGTAGTGACTGACAAGTACATTCTAGCTTTCCTTCTTCTCCCCACCTTTCTCTCCTCTTCTTATTCACTTTTACTCTCCCTCCATTCATCTTTTTTCTTTCTCTTCTGCTGTGTTTTCACAATTCTTGTTGTTGTTATTGAACCAGGATCTGGACCATTTATTAATCCTTTTCATTCATTAAAAAAATTTTTTTATTAAATGTTTACTCTTTCTTTGAGCTTCTAGGGAATAAAATTTAAAAACAGATGTATGTGCTTTAGGAGCTGTTACTGCTTTAGGAATGTGAATGTAGGAAAGGTAAAACCAACCAACCAACCAACCAACCAACCAACAAATAGGGTCTTAGAACCAGAAATAAATCGGAATTTCAGTGTAGGCCCATATCAGCCACACGTGCCCTGGCGAACCACTTCACTTTCCTGAACTTGGTCTCTACAGTTTCCTCATCTGTAAAATGAGGATTAAATGAGATAATGTGCATGGATCGCTTGGCACAGCAAGTCTGAGGGAAATGCCTGTCCCCTCTCCCTGCCCTGTTCTCTTGCTCTACCAACTCTGCAGTGGGGGTCCCAGTGCAGGGCTGGTTCATGGGTGCAGGACCTGTGTGTGGTCACACAGGACCTTGCATTTGGAAGAGCCCTGCATTTGGTTTAATTCTCTGCTATTGCTGTCTTGAAATTCTTAATAATGTTTGCACAAGGAGCTCCTACTTTCATTTAGCGCTAGACCCCAAAAGTTAAGTAGCTGGCCTTGCTTACTGTGACACAATGCATAGAAGAATCCATGTTTCTATTCACCCAGTACACAAAGAGGAAGCAGTTTCCCAGGTGCTGGAGAGAGCAGCTCTGGGATCCTCCAGCTGTCGGTGGCTGCAGCTCTCCCAGCATCATTTCTGTCCAGGTTCCTAAAGCAGACAGTGGAGCCTTCCTCGAATTCCCTGCAGCCCTTCTAACTTTAGCTCCAGTGTGACACACTTACTATTTTTTCTCCAGGTCCTTAAGGTAGCTCTCTGCTAGGTTTTGGAAGAGATGGAACTTACTGCCTTTTTGTTAATGATTTTTAAAGGAATGAGCCTTTTTGAAGCATAAGAAAACCTCTAGGAATATGTTGGAAAAGACAGGCTCATGTTGCACACTGCATGAACTAATATGTGTCCTTGAATATGAAATCCCAAGGAAATGCATAGCTAGGAGTTTCTCCTGCCGCCTTCATGTACCTCAGTTGCCCATCTGCCCCTTATTTCCAGAGGGTACAGAGATTGGTTTTCACAAGCAATTGTTTTTAAGAGGCTTAATTTCTAATTCTTTTAAAATGAACACAAAATGTTGTCTGGAAGTAAATCTCAGGCATATGAAACCAACGTGCTTTGCCTTCTTTCTCCAAGTTCACAGCTGGGGAAGGAGACAGAGGATGTGGGAGGGGGAGAGAGGCTGGGCCAACCCAGCGTGGTCCTGGTGCTTCCCTCCTTGCCAGCTGAATTAATTCTGGCCAGCTGTGTGTTGATAGAGGCTACGGCTAGGGCCCTTACATAAATACACGATGTAGACCATTTTGAGTCAAGAGAACACCTGTATGCAATGATAGCTAAAGCCATAAATTAAGAGGATGGGTAGCACAAGCATACAGAATAGGCAGTTACCACAGTGGTAGTGGTTCTCAAAGAGTGATCTCTGTACCAATAGTGTCAGCATCATCTGAAGCTTTTTAGAACTGCAAAATCTCAGGCTTCATCCCTGACCTATCAGATCAGAAACTCTGGGGGGTGGGGGAGGGTATAGGGCTAGGTAATCTGTGTTTTGGCAAGCCCCCTGGGTGATTATGATGCATGCTCAAATTTGCAACCAACTCTCTATGGTCATCTTTGAAGTCATCGTAAAGCTTCCCAACCCAACATAACTGCCTAAATGCTCTGACCTGTGGCTTTGAGTTATAGTGCTTATTGTGTAATTGAGAGAATAACTCAAACTCTCTGGACCTCAGTTTCCTTGAATTTAAAATCATGAGATTACCTGTGATGATCTTAAATGCTCCTTCCACATTATATTTTCTATGCACTA